>CM068836.1:15207390-16407390 GCA_028554795.2 Sinohyriopsis cumingii
TTCCTATCCAATCTTCTAAAATGCCCACCCTTCTATCCCCACTGTCCACTGTCTCGTCTTTGTTCCCTTTTGTCTTCAGATTTAAAATTAGCATGTTTTCAAACACTGAAAAGTCATTTTACATATAACCTGCTAGTTAAAATGTTGTTTTAATGGTTTCCATGTAACATTATAGTTAAAATGGTTTGTTTTAATGGTTTCCATATAACATGATAGTTAAAATGGTTTGTTTTAATGGTTTCCAT
This sequence comes from Sinohyriopsis cumingii, assembly GCA_028554795.2. NCBI lineage: Eukaryota > Metazoa > Mollusca > Bivalvia > Unionida > Unionidae > Sinohyriopsis > Sinohyriopsis cumingii. Next base: position 15,207,636 of record CM068836.1, read on the forward strand.
ATAACATGATAGTTAAAATGGTTTGTTTTAATAGTTTCCGTATACATGTAACATGCAAGATGAAATGGTTATTTTATTGGTTTCCATAGATTCTGAACCTTTTAATTAAAATAGTTGCTTTTTCAAACCTGAACCACATGTTTAATTCAATGTGAACCACATTCTAATCAGATTAACCCAAGCAGCAGGTCTGTGTTCTCAATTGAGTGAAATTATGACATTAAAGGCATTACTGCCAGTGGTCAAGCTTGGAAATTTTGACATCAAAGACGTTACTGCCAGTGGTCTAGCTTGGGAATTGACATCAAAGACATTAAGCCAATGGTCCAGCTTGGAAATTATGACATCGAAGGCATTACTGCCAGTGGTCCAGCTTGGAAATTTTGACATCGATGTCATTAATGCAAGTGGTCAAGTGTGGGAATTGACATCAAAGACATTACTGCCAGTGGTCCAGCTTGGGAATTGACATCAAAGGCATTATTGCCAGTGGTCCAGCTTGGAAATTATGACATCGAAGGCATTACTGCCAGTGGTCCAATTTGGAAAACTATAGAGTTAATTTAAACAATTTAACAATGAGGACAGCTTTTCTAGAAATACTGGTAATGTTGGAATGTTGTACATCATCATAAGTAATAAAACTCATTAATTAATGTCATTACAATAATACAGACAATCACAGTGTAGTGGTTGCTACTGGTGGTGTGATATTATGAAGTTGTAGCTTCTTACAAGGTGTCTGCTTTATTTGGCTATCGTTATCTAGAGGGTGATCGCTCTCAGTATTGTTTCCTGGATCGAGTAAACATTAAAAATAAGGTGTGAACTTACAGATGGAATTAATAGAGATCTGAGCAGATATATAGAACAGAATGACACGAGCCCCCCCATACATGGAAAACAAAAATTTAATCAATTACATAAACAACTGGGATAATACATTACATTAGGAAGATACACTTCTTTTTTAAATAAATCTGTCACCGAATCTCAAGCAGAAATATATTTATATAAATAGCCGATCTGTTTTAAATGATATAACTAGTTCATTATATAATTGAATGAATGATCGAAGTCGTTGCCTTATACAACTTGATAACCTGCTTATTCTGGTCTATTCCAACTGCACTATGGTGGTTCTTCTAGGTCCTTTCTTTTTTTCCCTTTTCCTGCCTCCCTACTGTCTCTCCTCTTTTCGGCCCTCAAACTTTGTGTGGGTAGGTGGATATGTAAGTACATACTTCCATGGATATGTCCATGGAGCTATTTCCCCTTACAAAATAAACAGAGACAACCTAAATATTCTGTCATTGTGCTACTGGGAACAGATCTTTACTCCCCTTTCGTTATTTCAGATATCGCTCTATTGGAATTCAAACAGACCTAGGGCTGTCTGGTCAAGCTAAACATGGCAGACCATAAACAAACCTAGTTTCACAAGATTAGTGTACTTCCTAATGGTTATTTCATTACTGATTCCCATTAACATTACATGAGACATAACAGTTCTGTTATCATCTCAATTACACAAATGAATGAATGAAATTCATTAGATGGCTTAACTATGTTATTTTCAGCAAATACACACATTCAGGTCTTTAGCTTACGTGAAATCATCTAAGCTCAGTGAATTCAACGGATTCTCATAACTCATATCAACTAAAGTAATGCATGAAATCTTAGAATACCCCATTCCTATACAAACAAGACGACAAATTCAAACAATTCGTCAAGTTATATAAAGAAGACCATGGTACGAATTCAGATATCTTAACTCAACAATTATATACATATTAAGAATATTGATCTATGAATTTAAACAAATAAATTAAAGCAGATCATTATACTGGTATCAACAAACTATATAAAATTGGTGCAAATACCCTATGCTTTCAAGCTTTGTTTGCTTCTACTGCCAAAATTGTGTCCATTGACTTTCCAGACATTCAGTCCCTTTGGCCAATGTTTTACGAGATAATTTCTTCCAAATTCAGTCTCAGAGTCCCTTATATTTTCACTCTTGAAAGAAAACTGCAGACTGACTAGATTTCTTTCGATGAGGCAATTTAATCCCAAGAAATTTTCGTGTGGGAACCCCACCCCTTATTTTGCATAACCAATCAAGATTAAATATATTTACCACCTTTTATAACTAGGTACCTAAATTGCGGTCAGCTTATAGAATTCCAAACAACAGATCTGGAAAATTTCAAATATGACAGTTCCGATATAAAATCGAAGGTACCCTTCCCTTTTCAAGTCGTCTAATGGCTTAGTTAAGAATCACTTCCTCTCCTGACACAGACATTAGAAATCATTGCCATAGAGCGATTTAACAAACACCTGTCCCCATAAATCTACTTAATTGTTCTTTGACCCAAAGTTAATGCGCTTGTTATAGATCGACAGAAATTTGCATCCTTACACAAAGTGTACACCAGTCATTCAGTCTGATCTTGACCAGTGTACACATTTGTGTTCTGCATGATGACTTTAATGTCCACCATGCATTTTTTGTGGTCTAAAGCACTCACTGTTATGGACCATTGCCATCTCACCTCTGTCTGCATGGGTTCGAGTCTCAGGTTCAACCAATCAGGGTTTTCCCAGGTTCTTCCTCCACCATTTGTACTGGCTGCCATGTATAGCCTAGCTTGTACTGAAAAATGGTGTTAAACCCTACAACAACAACAACAACAACAACAAAGCTTTTTTGTGGTTGCAATATTATTGAGAGGACTGAAAATATCTTTATTGACAAGCTGTTTAGCAATCTAGATCCTGTCACATGATCCAACTTATCCTAGATCCTGTCACATGATCCAACTTTTCCTACATCCTGTCACATGATCCAACTTACCGTATTTTCCCGCATATATCCCGCGGGTTATACCAGATTTTACAAACCCCGCAGGGGGGTGCGGGTTATATAAGGGTGCGGGCTATATCACAAATTTTTTACATGTACTTCGTCCATATTAATAATGGCAGAATGGGGAAGGTCAAGCTTCTGAATTTCCCTGGCGACGAATTCACGAAAATCATCCATATTCTTCTCCCAATTCTCGGGTAGACGTTGCACCAATGCACTCCTCCTTTAAAATCATCAATGTGCTTCTCTGCCGCCATGAGTTTGGCCTTCAGTTTGATGGCAACTGTCGAGACTGGTCAGTTGTTTTCCCGCTGGGCCACGATCCACTGATTCAGGTCAGCTTCAAGGTGAGGCCATTTTGCTTTAGGTCCGCGACGAGCACGTTTTCGTGGATTCATCTTCTCCAACGTTCCTTTTTCTTTTCTCCAACCTCGGATTACACTCTCATCAATATCAAATTTTCTGCCTGTGGCTCTATTGCCATGCACTTCAGCATACGCAATGGCAGTTAGCTTGAAGTCGGCTGTGTAAGACTTTCGTTTCGGCATTTTTTAAATTAAACAGAAAGAAATTATTTAAACTCAAATCTACAATTAAAAAGAATACAAGATTATTTAGAAATGTCCGCGTTTATGTAGCCTGTAGTTGAGGCACAGCCCCTATAGACATCCTACGCGCACAAGCATTGTGTACCGAGCCTGAATATCGGTAGTTAATTGACGTCATGCGAGCTACATTCGAAATTGACAATTGTGGCATTCAGCCTCAAGACCTCACACCATTGCATATCCGGCTCACAAGTACCTGGCTTCAAAATTCAAATCTGCCAGCTGCCGGCCAGAATATAGTGGAGGCAGGGTGACTAACTTGAACTGATACAGAGGGATGAATATGGACCGGGGCCGACTGACTTGATAGCGTAAATACAAATTTGCATGTTGGGCGGGTGAGTGAAAATGTAGTAGTTGTAGTATCGTTCGTCATCCACGTGTGAGCATTGACGAATTCGGTCCTTCTAAAAACAGTAATGGTAGACAATGTGAACATACACAAAAAAGTTCATCAATCTATGGTTGCGGGTTATACAAAGGTGCGGGTTATGCCAACGATTTTTACACAAAACCCCAAAACCCGCGGGCTATATGAGGGTGCGGATTATCGGCGTCTGCGGGATATATGCGGGAAAATACGGTATTCTACATGGGGGCGCTCACCAGTTATTATGTACTTTTGAGAGAGTGATGTATGTAAGGTGAAGTTTGCAATTAAAACATGCACAATGGCGAGAATGTTGGCATAGCTCTATGCTACATTAATGTAATGTGGATGATATTTCTTTGGATATTGTACTTTGGAAATTGTACATGATCTAAGCACACTGCTAACTAAAGTGACTGCTCCCTTGTGCTCAAAAATTCAGCCTGAAATAGTCTAAAGTACACTATCCATAGCAGCTACTAAAATAGGGAAAATGAATTTTGCCAGACTAGACAATACCAGCTTCTGAAAGTGCAATGAATGAATTACCAAATATATAAAATGTAAAAAAAAGTTATTGGCTCTTTTTTATACAATTTACCTCTGAAGTTCAGGAAGTGAAAATGACCAAGTAGAGCTAGCACTTTTCTGAAAGGTACACATCTGGAGTAAGGCCAAGATGTATACTCTATAACGCATATTACACCCATCAATCCTACACCAAAATAAAGGGAATTAAAGGTTCTTTGAATTATACCTAAGATATACAAGGTCTTTTTTAAATAGCCAGTATAACCAGTGAGGAAAGCCAGGGAAATTTTTTTTCTTTAAAATTCTAACCCTATGCAAAATATGAAACTGTAGAGTGCCACCACATCCTGTCATTTGATCTTACCTATCCTACATCCTGTCACATGATCCAACTTAATCTAGATCCTGTCACATGATCTAACTTATCCTACATCCTGTCACATGATCCAACTTACCTTAATCCTGTCACATGGTCAGGGGCCCCGAGTGGCCAAGTGGTCTAAAGCGCTCACTGTTACGGATCACTGCTATCTCACCTCTGTCTGCATGGGTTCGAGTCTCAGGTTCAGCTAATGTGGGTATGTGAGAAAGCTTGCTGGTAGCTTCTCACGGGTTGGTGGTTCTTTCCAGGTTTTACCAGGTTCTTCCTCCACCATTAATACTGGCCGCCATGTATAGCCAATCTTGTGCTGAAAAATGGAGTTAAACCCTATAACAACAATACCAACTGTCACATAATCCAACTTATTCTACATCATGTCACATGATCCAACTTATTCTACATCCTGTCACCAATCCTAATCATTTGCAATTCATCTCTACTTCTGTTGTGAAGTTGGCAATGACTTCTTTCATGGTGACCACTTTGCAATATGCTTTAACAAGTAACACACCCAAATAAAAAAAACCTTCATCAGAAAATGGAAATTGAATAAGTCAGGTTGTGACAGGATTCAGTCTCTCATCTATCAAATTTAGCAGCTTATTATTTTGAAGATATAGTAGATCTGATAGTCTTTTTATTAATATGCTTTAGGGTGTTACTGGGAATATAATACCAAAAACTTTGGTGATTCCTATACTACTCAATGCACCATGTATTAATGATACTTGCAAGAAAGCCACCAAGGAACGGAAGAAGCCCCATATATATATAATGGTTGAGCTCTTATGCTTCAATTAAATCAATATGGAATAAGGTATGGAAAATCAGCAGCAAGAATATAAAAATCTGTATCAAACACTTAAAGAAATATGATAAATTTGTCATTGCCCTACCAGACATTTCAAACATATTGACTGAAACATTATTTAAACAATTCTTCACTTTAGAACTATTCTTAAACATGACATGCCAAAAACCGGAAGGAAAGTCTTGAGATTGAAGATTAATGCCCATTCTCAAAGAACATAAGGTCTTTCTTTGCCATGGTGCTTCAGCTTGACCAGATGATTTCCAATCAAATACTTGCCTGATACGGCTGCCAGTACACTATTAAACATTTTCAGTCAAATTTGGGAAACTGACTCCACACTGTTATGGTGAGAAGCAACATTGATAGCAGTAGCCAGACCTGGAAAGGATTGTACCAACCCTTCAAACTATCATCCCATATGACAAACATTGGAGGATATGATAAATGACATACTCCTCTTGAATCAAGGCAACGACTACAAGACTTTCAATATGGATTCAGATGTCAGAGAAGCAAAACTGACCATCTACAGATGTAGCCAGACTTTAAACATTCATTAGAGAAGCTTTCATAAAGGAAGATCATACAGTTGCCTCTTTCTTTACTTGGAGAAAGCTACATGAATGTATGGCCTATGCAGCTTGCTTCTAATAGGCCGCCTGCCTATCATAATATAAAATTTTATTAAAGATAGAAGTTCTAGAATTAGGGTGAGTAATCTCACCATTTCTGAAAGCTTACCTCCAGATATAGGTATACATCAGTGCTGACAGGGTTGGACAACTTGGACAAAATTCCGAGGGCCCACAACGGTCAGGGGTTCCACTGCCATCACAATTTGTAATTGATAGGGGCCTACTGAATAATTTTTTCTAGTTCCCACAAATCCTGTTCACGGCCCTGAGGACAGCATATTGTCAGTCACCATCAAAATTAACAACATAATATAATAATTGATTAGCTATAGATAAAAAGTATGCATACTAGTGAATATAAATTACAGATTTGCTTAACTAGATCTCATATATGATTAGAAGAAAATAGGTTCAAGTTTTCAGAACATGAAATTATTTGTGTGCATTTCTATTGATTACTTAAAGTTATTGATGACACACAACTTGCTCCTGATGACATAAAACTCTATCTTGATGAAACTCAGTTTGCTCCTAATGACATAAAACTCTATCTTGATGAAACTCAACTTGCTCCTGATGACATAAAACTCTGTGTTGATGAAACTCAACTTGCTTCTGGTGACATAAAACTCTATTTTGATGAAACTCAAACTGCTCCTGATGACATAAAACTCTGTGTTGATGAAACTCAACTTGCTCCTGATGACATAAAACTCTGTGTTGATGAAACTCAACTTGCTCCTGATGACATAAAACTCTATCTTGATGAAACTCAACTTGCTCCTAATGACATAAAAGTCTGTCTTGAGGAAACTCAACTTGCTCCTGATGACATAAAACTCTATCTTGATGAAACTCAACCTGCTCCTGATGACATAAAAGTCTGTGTTGATGAAACTCAACTTGCTCCTGATGACATAAAAGTCTGTGTTGATGAAACTCAACTTGCTCCTGATGACATAAAAGTCTGTCTTGATGAAACTCATCTTGCTCCTGATGACATAAAACTCTATCTTGAGGAAACTCAGTTTGCTCCTGATGACATAAAACTCTAATCTTGTAGACACCGATCTCTGTCTTGATGATGCAAAACTATTTGATGATGCAAAACTCTATTTTTATTGCATAAAACACTATATTGATAACACTCTGTCTTGATGGTACATGTACTCTTACCCCATTTCTGCAGGAAACCAAATCTTTAGGACTTCTTTTTGAATAAAAATGAACTTTTAATCATCATATTAGATACTCCAGAGACAAATCTAAAAAAAATCACAGGATTTAATATGAGTTGTGGCATAAATTGGAGAGCAGAGCAGAAGGCCATTCTCTGGTTATAGTTTTGCTGTTGTTGTGGTATCAAAATTTGACTATGTCTCAGTTGTGTACAGATCAGCTTGCAAGTCTTACCCTTAGATTCCTTATCCAACTTAAAATTTGTATTGGAGCATTTGGAACTTCTGAATAATAAAAAACTTTTTGTTTAATGAAAATGAACCATCACGTTATGTCAGGTGAAGGAAATTGTCATTTCAGTATACCGTAGAACCATCCCCTAATCCATCTATTTGTGTCAGGTGAATGAAGATGTCATTTCAGTATACAATAGAACCATCCCCTAATCCATCTATTTGTGTCAGGTGAATGAAGATGTCATTTCAGTATACAATAGAATCATCCCCTAATCCATCTATTTGTGTCATCCTCAGGCTTAAGTACTAAACCTTGCATACTGAGAAGCCAAATTTCATTCCACCTTTTGGCATATCAATTCTTTCTCATTGAGAAGAAGCAAAAAATTAAATCTGGCAAATACTGAAGAAAACAATTATTGGTTCCCAAATCACCACATTGAATATTAAAGCACCATCTAATAATATTTGATCTTGGAAGTTCGTAAAGGCTTTAATCATTCTTCTAGTTTTTCAAGTCTATTCAGTGAAATCAGGGTCTCATCTTGGGGCCATATGTTCAGTATGCAGATAGTTTGAAAGATGTATGCAAGGTTGCAGCTGCCATTAAAACATTCCACAGCATCATCTCAAGTTAGTTAAGTGGATAATTGCTTCATTTGTACTGCAGAAATTACAGTTAGAATCTTAAACTTCATCAAAACCTCTCCCAAAAAAATGTCATCATCTTTTTGAATTCCCTTTCCACACTGAAAGCCTGTCAGAACCATAATTTTGAGAAGTCATTAATATCTCAAAATTTTTCGGAAGCTTGATTTGCTCATATGATTTGGTTAAAGCATCCAATATAGTGTACTGTTGGCTGCTGAGTCACATGGGTATTTGGATTAATGAAAGGGCAGATCAGGCAGCCAGTACTGCCCTACAGTCATCCATTTCTGATTCAAAGATTATGTGTGTGTGTGTGTGTGTGTGTGTGTGTGTGTATACATATATATATATATATATATATATATATATATATATATATATATATATATATATATATATATATATATATACACACACACACACACACACAGAGTGACTTGAGATACTATTATGATTTTGGATTGTTCTGTATGCTTGTGAAAATATTTGTAATGAAAACCTGACAGACAAGCTTTTGAAACTGAAGCCCATCATGGGGGAGTGATATCTGCCACCTAGAAAAAACTGATACATTTGATAGACCCTTTAATTTGTGTCATGGGGTCGACATTGGTACAGCATTATGACTGGAATTGCATTATATTGATGAAGTTGGAATGAGTGTATGAGAGAGACAGAATCACTTTCAATTAACACATTAACCCCTGGAGGTTTTTGTCGTTTTCGCCTAAAATTCGAGTAGGAAACACATTTTGAAAGCTATTTCTGAATACATCCAAAAATTTCCAGGTGATCTTCCAATAACATACTGCCTAGTTGTGTTAGAAACATTGTTTTTCATTGGCTATTTGGCTCACGTATGGGCAGAAAGTTAAAAGTTGGAGTTCTTTTTTCCTATTTTATTTGTGCTAAACGGACCCATTATTTTTGTATGAAGACCACTCTTTATTCCAAATGCCCATCTTATCCTACTTTTTGCAAAGTTCATCTGTCTGTTTGCAGTTCGTACCGGTTTGCCTTAGATCTGAGACCAAAAAGTCTAAAATCCAGACACAAAATCGGATTCTGACCATTGGGTCCAAAAAATGAGGTTTTTCCCTCTGTATTTTGTAGTGCAACTAGAAATTCCAGATTATTTGTTATCATTGTAGAGCTACAACTGTCTACCTTTCTATGATACCACCCACTTTAGTGTATCATGCATGACCATGACGCTACAGAGCTCGGCAATAGGCTACTACTTCCTGTCACGTTAACTCGTTGCCAGGGATTAATATGTTAATTCTCTCAAAAGTTGAATGCATATATGCATAACTGGGAAGGTGTTACATGTATTTGTGTGTAATCACATGCCTCTCAAATTTATTTTTTTACAGGTACCATAAAAGATAGATTAAATAAATCAACTTAGCAGACATCTCAATGTAAAAAAATGCTTGTTCATAAAAGATAAGATTTTATGAACCATTTCCATTTTTTGACCTATATCAAATGAAGAACAAAAAATTTCAAGTCCCTTGAGTTTTATTTTTAGACTGGTTTCACCTTATTTTTCTTACATTTTGTTGACAAGAACAAACAGGATCTATTCCCTCACAGTTCCTTCTGTATGACGCACTTATACCTGCATGTTTTCAGCCTTCTTAGTATGGCTTAGGCCCTTAGGTGAGATTATATCTTATTCCAGTGGTAATAAAGAATAACTCTAGATTAGAATCTGGTTTACCATTGTGACCAATATATAGGTTAATAGCTCTTGAAAAAGTGGTTTGTAATATTTATCATGTGTGTAGGAATGACTTTCCAGCATACAAGTTATTGGTAAATATCTTCTGCAAACAAGTAACAGTTTTCTGAACTTTTGTCCAGTTTGTGTTTGGTCAAGCATTGGTTCAGATTTTAGTGAAATGACAAAGCAAATACAATTTTCGTGATCAGTTTTGGTCAGTTTATAGTTCTGCACAGTATGCCCTGGGAGAACTCGCCCCATGGAGAACTTGCCATGGGAGAACTCGCCCCAGAGTGGTTGGAGAAGTCACCCCAATTGGTTGGAGAAGTCATCCCAAAACTTGTCACCCAAATAACCTTTTTATAACAGAATTAAGTCATCTTTTACGTGATTCATATTTACATTTTTTTATATACGTGATCACAAAAGAGATATTAACTGGTAATTATAAAAAGCAACATCATAGTAATATTTCTAAGGACTAAATTAAGTCTTTATATAATCTGTTGAATGAAGACAGTATAGTGATTAAAAATGATGATAAGTCAAATACTATTATTATTATGAATCAAGATGATTATGTTAAAGAAGTTGAACATCAGTTAGAAATTAAATAAAAAATTTCAACATCCATTAGTGAGATCGCTAAAAATAATAATTCCGTATATGAGGAATTTGATACTTTCCCTCTTAACATACGTTGTAAATGGGGGAGAATTGTCCTTCCAAATTTGGTTTTCATTATCTAGGGGTTGGCCGCCCTCGATGTTATTGCCCGGTTCGAGTAAATATAAATATAAGTGGTGAAACTTATAGGTGAAATAGATAGAGATCTGAGCAGGTATATAGAACAAACCAACACGAGCCCCCGTACATGTAAACAAACAATTTAATCAATTACATAAAACCACTGTGAAAATTCATTACATCAGGAATATACTCTGCTTTTAGAAATTTAAACTTCACCGAAATACAAAGAAAATGCAAATAGATTTAAATAAAATAGTCAATCTGTTTACTGATAGATTTAGTTCATCATAGGATCAAGTGAACAATCGAAGTCAACGTCTTGTACAATTGCATAACCTGCTCGTCCTCAGTTTGTCTTGCTTCCTCTGTAGCTGTTCAGACCCTTGGATCTCGGGGTGATACTTTCCACCATCCGTCTCAGGATACTCTCAGAATACATTTCAGAAATTAATACATCGCAGAATTGCATCACAGTTTTATACATCTCAATGCACTTCTCTCTATACTTCTCAGTATACGTCTCAGAATAACATCACATCATACGTCCCAGAATAACACATCTCATACATCTCAGGATAACACGTCTCATACGTCTCTGGAGCTATTTTCTCCCTTTTAAATAAATGTAAATAGAGACAACTTAAATTTCCCATTATTTCTGAAAAGTTAATTCTTCATTATTCTCCCTCGTTATCAGATTTCACCATCAGTGCTAAACAGACGCTAAGGCTATCAGTCGACTCCACAAGTTCTATAATAACCCTAGTTAGTCAAATGGCTAATTCGTTACGCCTTGACCTTACACATTAACACATACGCGAGGCCTGGGGTTCTGAGCCAGCCTCAATTTACACAGCGAATAAATAGGATACATCACATCAATCAATTACTCAATCCTTTCTGTCAATACACACTTATTCTTAATCATACGTGAAATCTTCTAAATTCGGCAAATTCACACGGATTCTCGTAATCATATTAACTAATGTAATGTATTAAATTCTTAGAACATGATTCTTATGTAAACAAGACAACACATTCAAACAATTCGTCAAAATATCTAAAGAAGATTAATGTACGACATTCCTATGCATAAACTCAACACAGTTATACTTCATAAAGCAAATTATTACACGAATGTAGAAAAAAGATTCATGCAACTACAAGTAAATAACTTCAGCAAAGCATTATATATGGCATCAACAAATTGCATGGAATTGTCACACTGCCTTTGCTTTCAACGTTCCTCCCTCTAATCGACAAATTAGTTCGTCGGTTCCTTTTGACAATAGTCCCTTTTGGACAGCAGTTCCTTTTTACGAGAATTTCTTGAAAATCCTCGGAGTCCTACTTTGGTTTTTCACGTAGAAAAGCTTAGACTGATTAGAATTTCGATGTGGCGATTTTAAAAATCTAGAGAATTTTGTGTGGGAAACACGCCCCTTATTTAATGTAACCAATCAGAATCAAATATCTCTGCCGCCTTTTTCCAGAGGTGCCAAAGTCAGGGTCAGCTTGACCTGGTAGTTTGAGTAACAGAGTTTCTGCGATCTCTCAGTTGTCACAACTTTACCATGAAAATGAAGTTTTCCTTGTCCCTAATAGTCTGCCTGGCTGCTGTATAAACGAATGTTTAATTAAGAACAAAATTCTCCCTCTAAAGGACATTACCGTACACGGTAGTATGGCGATATGATATGCGCTTGTCTCCATAAATCTAATTAATGGTTCTCTGGTCTAAACTAATGTATTCTTTTAAAATCGACATCAAATTTGCCACTTCACGTATGTACACCTCAGTTCTACATATTACCCAAAACTCATAAAAATCTTGACCATAATTTACATTTAAATTATCCAGGATGACCAATTATATCAGGTTATAATTCATATACTGAAAACCTATCCAAATTTATTGATAGTGTTTGACAACCTTTAATGAAATCACTTCCTTCATACATTAAAGATACAACTACTTTCATTAAAAAGTTGAAGACTATTCCACAGCTTTCTGATAATTTCAATCCTGGTATCATTAGATGTAACATTCCTAAATACCAACATTCCGCATGCAGATGGTATTGAAGCATGTAAATATTTTCTTGATAACAATCCTAATAATAGCACACTATCTAGTGAAGATATTTGTAAAATAACAAAACTTATCTTGGAAAATAATTATTTTCAATTTATTAATATGAATTACATACATATAATGGGTACAGCAATGGGTATTATTATGGCTCCTTCATACTCTTCCCTTTCATGGGTAAATTAGAAGAGGATTTTCTTCAAAATGAAAAGTTTAATCCATCTCTTTGGTTCAGATTTTTAGATGACATGTTTATGATCTGGAAGCATTCAACTGAAGAACTGAAAAAATGTATAGATCGCCTAAATCATTTTCACCCGATGATTAAATTTACTGCATCTAGTACGCATATTTCATTTTTAGATGTAAATGTAATTAAAACAAATATTGATAACACTATCTCTGCAAATATTCATATCAAGGAAACTAATATCCACCAATATGTAAGCGTGATCATGGTGCTTTTATATATAATAAAATAACATAATCTTGCTTATTTTGCATTGGTAATTTAGTAGTGAAATATTTTTTAAACTTCTTGTTCAACTTGAAATAGTTTGTTATTATTGAGAAATAATAAAATTACGAACACTGACAAAAAGAAGAAATAAACTAAATGATGGGCATAGTACAAGTGATCTTTCAGAAACCGTCCAAATTCTGCGCATTAGCCATGATGATGAACTCAGTAGCGACCACATTTCCTGAGTAGGTATCAGTGATGCTTTGTATCGAGTTCAAGTATCATTCGTCAGTGGTTAGCAAATCCCAATGAACAATCAGATTAAATTGTTCAGTTAGAGAGATGATACTATAACCCTTTGGCTTATTGACGGTCATCGCCAATTCAGTCGATTTCGGGTTATAGAGGTCCATGCCATAAAGTCAACTGCAGACATCACATCATGCTTACACCCTATTTTTCCAAATTAAATGCATCTAATGATTTGAAGAGTAGAGCAAAAGGGACACATAACACTTATTTTTCGTTAAATACAGAAGCGGATTTGATCAAATGGAAAAGTTGAAAAATGCAAATTTTATAGATTTAATAAGTTATTAAAATGAACAAAAACAACAATAAATACAGGTGTAACAACCATGTGGCAACATCTCAGAATTACTATATATGATCCTTGGGGCGACTTCTCCAGGCAAAGTGGGGCAACATCTCCGACCACCATGGGGCGACTTCTTCTGACACCAGGGATGAGTTCTCCCAGGGCATGATCTCCATGGGGCGACTTCTCTGCTATTCGTTCTGCACAATTCCTGTTTAAGCCCCTTGTGGGCTTAGGGTTGTAAACCTGCCAAAGCACTCTTTTGCATGATGAAATACAAGAAATGGAGGTGGGAGCTGTAATGGCTCAGTGATTAGCATGCCAGACTATTGACCAGGAGGGTTCAGGCTTGAGTCCTACAAACTGGATTAGCCCAGGTTAACTATAAATTGGTGTGGTCAAGGCACTTGACTCAGTTGCCTTGGTGTTAAAGAACATGCTTGTATTGCTGTGCCATAAAACACTAAACCAGACCAAATCCAACTTTTAAAACATGTCCCAAATCTGGCAATCATCATGATGTGGAGAATGAATTGATTGATCATGATGATGATTCATTGGCAGAAACTGACAGTTTATCTTTAAATTTTTTGAAGATTTTCAATGCTGCAAGAAAAGCATTGTGGGTAGGTGATTTGTTAAAAAGAAATAAGTAAAGGAAAAATTCACATTGTGCATTACTGTACGCATTAAGAAGTTCTCCTTCAGTTGCAAGTCTGACTGAAATACAGTTGCCCATCTATTAAGAGATGATGACATTTATATTGGATAGAAAGTCTTATTGGGTGGGAATAGATGAAGGTGGTCAAAGATATTTTTAGGGGTCCTCAGGGCCCAACATTACGTGTCTGTAGTCATTAAATGAAATGATTGGGGGATATCAAATCAACCTTTAGGTATGGGTAGCCATTAGTGGAAATGATTGGGGGATATGATATCAACCTTTAGGTATGGGTAGCCATTAGCAGAAATGATTGGGAGATATGAAATCAACCTTTAGGTATGGGATGCCAATAGAGGAAGTTATTGGGGGATATGAAATCAACCTCAGGGTGTTTGTAGCCATTAGAGGAAATGATTGGGGGGTTGGGTAATCTAATTAACCTTTAGGTATTTGTAGTCATTAAAGGAAATGATTGGGAGATATCTAACCAACCTTTAGGTATTTGTAGTCGTTAAAGGAAATGATTGGGGGATATCAAATCAACCTTTAGGTATGGGTAACCATTAGAGAAATTGATTAGGGGATATCAAATCAACCTTTAGGTATGGGTAGTCATTAAAGGAAATGATTGGGGGATATGAAATCGACCTTTAGTTATGGGAAGCCATTAGAGGAAATGATTCATAAGTTGAATTGTAATAATTACCAAACATTAACATTAGATGTGACATTAAAATTAGACCAAACTTTAAAATGAGTCCAAACCTTAAAATGAGACCAAATGAACTCCTTATGTACATTACATCTTTTGTCAAAAAAAGAAAATAAAACCCTTTGACATTATCTTCACATTGTTTAGTTAATTTCATATTGGTATGACATAATTATGAACAAATAGATCTGATATTTAATTAGTTGTTAGCTCACAAGCAGAAAGTTCAGATTAAACATCAGTTGGCATCACTGCTATTTAAATTAGAGTACTGTGTCAACTTCATTGCCACATAGAAATAAAACATGAAACATGTACATTTTTGTATGCAGCCACAGCTTGGAGCAAACACATCTTACTCTGGTCCTGTCCATCCATCTGTGCATTGATTTTATCCATCTGTCTGCATACCATCTGTACATCCATTTTGATCCATCTGTCTGCCAACCGTCTGTCCTTCCATTTGATCCATCTGTCTGCCCACCATTTGTCCATCCATTTTAACCATCTGTCTGCCCACCATTTGTCTACCCTTTTTATCCATCTAGCTACCATATGCCCATCTATTTTAACCATCTGTCTGCCCACCATTTGTCTATCCTTTTTACCCGTCTGTCTGACTACCATACATCCATCCATTCTATTCATCTGTCCATCCATTTTATCCATCTATCTCCCCACCATCTGTCCATCTCTGGAAATGGTACAAGCAAACAGAATTCACTGGACATGTGCTCCTGCAATTTGTGTGGAACCATTTCCAGAGTTTAAGATGAATTACCACAAAAGAAACTTGTGAAATATCACTGACACAAGGCCAACATTTCTATACCATTCCATCATTATGCTTGGATGCATTTTACCAGAGTTTTGGTGTTAAATGTACATTGTAACCATCTCACACTTCATGCTAAACTAAACTGTATTTTGTAAACATGGCTTACTTAGTTCTGATGTATTAATGGTAGAACATAAGATTTATAATCTGAGAGTCTTGGGTTTGATACCTGTCCAGACCAGTCAAAGTCTGTGTGTCTTTGGACAGGTCAAGGCTCTTATTTGCTCTGCATGATGCACCCAATAATGTGTTAAAAGGCTGTTAAAACCAACAAAGACATAATGTGTTTAAAGGCTGTTAAAACCAACAAAGACATAATGTGTTAAAAGGCTGTTAAAACCAACAAAGACATAATGTGTTTAAAGGCTGTTAAAACCAACAAAGACATAATGTGTTTAAAGGCTGTTAAAACCAACAAAGACATAATGTGTTTAAAGGCTGTTAAAACCAACAAAGACATAATGTGTTAAAAGTCTGTTAAAACCAACAAAGACATAATGTGTTTAAAGGCTGTTAAAACCAACAAAGACATAATGTGTTTAAAGGCTGTTAAAACCAACAAAGACATAATGTGTTTAAAGGCTGTTAAAACCAACAAAGACATAATGTGTTTAAAGGCTGTTAAAACCAACAAAGACATACTGTATTTAAAGGCTGTTAAAACCAACAAAGACATAATGTGTTTAAAGGCTGTTAAAACCAACAAAGACATAATGTGTTAAAAGGCTGTTAAAACCAACAAAGACATTTGTTTAATGGCTGTTAAAACCAACAAAGTCATAATGCATTTAAAGGCTGTGAAAACCAACAAAAACATAATGTGTTTAAAGGCTGTTAAAACCAACAAAGACATACTGTATTTAAAGGCTGTTAAAACCAACAAAGTCATAATGTATTTAAAGGCTGTTGAAACAAACAAAAACATAATGTTTTAAAAGGCTGTTAAAACCAACAAAGACATAATGTGTTTAAAGGCTGTTAAAACCAACAAAGTCATAATGTGTTTAAAGGCTGTTAAAACCAACAAAGACATAATGTGTTTAAAGGCTGTTAAAACCAACAAAGTCATAATGTGTTAAAACCAACAAAGGCATAAGGTGTTAAAAGGCTGTTAAAGTCAACAAAGACATAATGTGTTAAAAGGCTGTTAAAACCAACAAAGACATAATGTGTTAAAACCAACAAAGACATAAGGTGTTAAAAGGCTGTTAAAACCAACAAAGTCATAATGTGTTTAAAGGCTGTTGAAACCAAAAAAGTCATAATGTGTTTAAAGGCTGTTAAAACCAACAAAGACATAATGTGTTAAAAGGCTGTTAAAACACATTTTGAAAGCTATTTCTGAATAGATCTGAAAACACCAAATCCCAGGTGATCTTTCAATAATATACTGCCTAGTTGTGTTAGAAACATAGTTTTTCATTGGCTATTTGGCTCACGCATGAGCAGAAGGGTAAAAATTGGAGTTCTTTTTTTTTCTTTTTCTTTTTCCTGAATGGACCCATTATTTTTGCATCAAGACCACTCTTTATTCGAAAAGCCCATCTTATCCTACTCTTTGCAAAGGTTCATCTGTCTGTTTGCAGTTCATACTAGTTTGCCTTAGATCTGAGACCAAAAACTCTAAAATCTGGACACAAAATCAGATCCCGACCACATGCCAATTTTGGGTAGAAAAAAATAAAATAAATGTTTTTCCCTCAGTATTTTGTAGTGCAACTAGAAATTCCAGATTATTTGGTATTATTATAGAGCTACAACTGTCTACCTTTCTATAATACCACCCACTTTAGTGTATCATGCATGACCATGACACTACAGAGCTCGGCAGTAGGCTACTACCTCCTGCCATGTTCACTTGTCGCTAGGGGTTAATGTGTTAATGTGAATTATATGAAATTTTAATACTCCTGTTGCAGTCAGAATATCTTTTTCTAGTCTGCTTTAACTGTTCTGCAAAATATCATTTTATAATACCTACTTCAAATGGCCCAAGATTTCCCAAAATTTGTCCCAGGCTTGTCGTAATGCTTTCATTTCCTACATTTAATCCTACATTGACATCTTTATCGGACCATTATCCCAGCAGGTCCAAATTAAAATCCGCTCATGCCCCAAACAGCGCATATTACATCCATTGCAGGCAGAAATTTATTGCAAGCCTAGCCCATATGTCAGTCTTAATGGTTATGTGTCACACTGACCATGACAGATGTTACTGTAGTTTTAAATGTGCTAATGTGCCAATTGCCTGGAATGTGGCAGTCTGTTCACAGTCTTTTGATGTATTACAGTAATATAATCCAAAATGTCCTTGACTGAATTCACTATAATTCCAAATTAATGATTTAGTCCAATATGTATTAATGAGAACTTTGTAATTCAAGTGAATAATTTAAATACATAAATCCACACAAACTAAAAACTGAACACAACAAAAGGACTGATTCGACTTTGGAATTTAAAGTTGGAATGAGTAATTTTTCAAGTAAACAGCATTGATATTAAAAGCTAAGACACAATAATAGAGCCAGTATGTAGGTCAGTTTTCTGTCTTAAATATTCAAAGTTGTCAAGTTTAAGAATTTTGAGGTGGAAAACTAATATCATAGACTCAGATTCAAATAAACATGTTTATTTCCAATAATAATTATGTAAATATTTAATCTATAATCATAGAGAAATATTAGCTACATACACTGTATGTTATTTTTCTAAATAAATATCACCAGTCAAGTAGACTCTTTAACTTGATTTTGGACAAAGGTCAAGTACAAAACACAGATATAAATAAGATATGATCATGGAGGAAATACAAATTAAATATACATAACAAATAAAGCAACTAAAAGTTAAACATAGCACTTTGTTAATTGCAAATAATACTATATCAAGGTTTGTGTTAGTATTAATACTGCTGGGTTTACATTACTTCATATTTTGTTGGGTTTTTTCCTGAAATGGGAGATTTCAATGTACATGTATTTTCCTTACAGTTGGAGATAAATTTGATATAGGTCAGTACATCTACTCATCTGTCTTTACCCATACTTCTCATAAGATCACAGCAATCATCAGCATATTGTGTCTCTAGGCAAAAAAAAGTAGTTTTTCATGTGTCTTCAGCCCATAAACTTCCCTTGCCAAAGGGTTTAACAGGGATTTTATATGCATGGTTTAAACCCTGATATATCTGCAGGGACATGGGAACACTCCACACCTAAGCTTGCCAGAATAAAAACCTAGCACTCCATGAAAAGAGCAGTGTTATACTTATTGTTATTACCCATTGTGAGCTGATAGTGAAAAAAGCTGTTTGGGAGATAATCCTATTGTGTCCAGCTACATTCTGATTTTAAAGAGCTTATTGCTGGGAGTTATGGATCATAATTCAGACAGTATTCATGAGATCTTTGAACTATTGATGTATACATCATGGATTTGTTCATTTTCTGCAGTTTGCTTTAGAAATATAATTTGATTTGATAACCTTTTTATTTTATCAGTAACATAATGTATCAATAGCTGGAAGACGATTGTATGGTATCTAAATATAACAGTACTTGGAGGAAATATTGTTGGCTTGTATTGCAAGCAGCTAGATTCCAATTGCACAGTGCAATTTGCTTGTTAAGTTGTGGATGGATTCTGCTGGCTTATTGTCACCCACACAGATGTCAGGAGTTGTGGATGTTATGCAGACAACAGCCAAGAACTGTGACCCTGTACAACTTGCAGCCATAAAGTTAGAGTCAGGTATGTGCTGGCTTTTAGAAAATTAAAAGAAATCTTACAAACGAATGGTTCAGGTGCAGCTCTGAACATGTGGACCTGGCACTTGGGGTTTTGTCTCAGAGATTATAAAAGGAAATCTTTCAGAATTTTTTTGGTATAAAATGATTTCAAGCGCTCTGATTGAGGCAGTTAATATACCGCAGTCCTTAAATTTCTTCAGGATTATTTCCTTCATCATTGCATAGTATATGCTCTTTCTTTGATCTCTTTTTCCACCCCTTCATTTTTCCTTTCAGATATCTTTTATTTTAAAAAAACATGCAGTTTTAAGGATAGGGTTCCATCGTCTACTGTTCAACCTTTACACTTGTTAAAACACTGAAGGTTATGAGTGAGTTTTTCCCTGTTTCCTTCCTTTTATCACTCCCACCAAAACAATATTTATTACAGTATAAAACCCACAGAAGTAAATAAAATACAAGATTATGATACTAATTAATGTAATTATTTTCATTGAATCTAGAAAATGCAAGATACTCTATATCTTCCCTAAGTTGAGTCCACCAGCAAACTGCACAGACCCAGATCTGTCATTGCATAATACATCTGGGTCTGTGCAGTTTGTCAGGAGTAATCGGTAGAATACACAAAATAGACTCAGATCTACAGGTGCGTTATGCTACAGCAGATCAGGATCTTTGTAGCTTAACTTGACTTTCAAGTGAGTATATCATTAATCAATGTAATAGTTTTCATTGTATCCAGAACATGTGAGATAATACCTTTTTGTTTCACCGGAATTTGCTTATTCTTCACACCAATTTTCTCAAGATAGTACTACTGTATTCATAGTTATTATTTTTTTATAGTTATTTGCCTATCTGCCATGGTAGGAAATGTGTATCACTTACATTACATAACAGTTGCCTGTGGCCTACAGAGTAATCTAATCATCTGCTACCTGTTAATCATTATTTGATTGCAGGCTTCAGTTTTTCAGCCAACAGACATTCGGTCTGGATTTAATGGATCTGTTGGTATAAAATTTAAGTCTGGATTTCATGGATCTAATGGTATAAAAGTTAAGTCAGGATTTCAAGGATCTAATGGTATAAAAGTTAAGTCAGGATTTCATGGATCTGATGGTATAAAATTTAAGTCAGGATTTCATGGATCTAATGGTATAAAATTTAAGTCAAGATTTCATGGATCTAATGGTATAAAATTTATTTCTGGATTTCATGGATCTGACGGTATAAAATTTAACTCTTTGACCATTCAGTTGTTTTAAGTTTTGACTTAAAATGTAAAACATGCTGCTGATATTGCGAACTGGACAGGAGAAGAGAATGCAAAATGCCTCTGGTTTTTAGTCTGTACCGTATGTATTTTCTTATAGGTTGAGTCAAACTGCAAACAACAAAGATCCTGAACTGCTGTATGATAATGTGCCTGCAGATCAGGGTCTGTGCTGTTTGTTTTACTGATTACTCCTGACAAAATCACAGAACCAGATCTGCCAGCACATTTTGCAATGGTAGATTTGTGAGTTTGCAGTTGGTCTCATCTTATAAGCGAGTATATATACAGTATACTGTTGAGTGGGTAGAACATGTTTCCCCAAGGTCAGTTTTTCCAGAGAAATTTCAATTTTTTTATCATGTCCCCACCCCACTTGTTACATGGTGTGTCGTTGCTTAATATATTAAGCTCTTTAGTAACCTGCACTTCTGTTCATTATGCCCTCATTTTGTTATAAATAATAACGTGGAGAGGGACATGGTGGCATCATTTTACACTGAATGTTTTTAATAACATGTACATATGTTCAGTAAAGGTTAGTCAAACTGACACTTTGACATTTGTGTTATATTATTTTGTGTTGATGGTTATCCTGATGCCCCATGCATTCAAAAATATAACTGATGTGAATGGGACAGAAATTTCATCCCTGTCAGAATCCCATTTTAATGTTTTACCTCATGCTGGAGCTGTCATCGATGGGAAATTTCAGTGTTTATATATAGTATCATTTGAATGTTTGACCTAATGCTGAAGCTATTTCAGATGGGAAATTTCACAATCGATATATTATAGCATTTGAAGGCATTAACATGGATAACGTAATTGAAAAATCAACTGATTAATAAATTAGATGAAATATTTATCTTTGAGATATTAATTATAACTGGTCCTGCTGTTGATTCATCATGTAATTGCCAGCTCATTAACAAATGTGCAAATGCAGTTAACTAAGTGTTTCATAGAAAGATTATCAAAGTAGAAATGAAAAGGAAATTTCCCATCAAACTTCTTTTTTTTAAATAAATTTTACGTGATTGTATATAAAGGCCAATGTATTATCCCCACCCTTTTTTAAAAGTACAGTCGATTCATATGTTTTAATGTGACATAACTTTTCATACACTGTTAAAGATGGAAACATGAAACTTGGGTCAGTCAGCCTTATTGATGCATATTGTGTGAGCACTTTGGGAACTTGGATTATATTTCTGTGTGGGGTCTTAGGTCAATTTCTGAATGGTATGGAATTTGTATGTATC
This sequence comes from Sinohyriopsis cumingii, assembly GCA_028554795.2. NCBI lineage: Eukaryota > Metazoa > Mollusca > Bivalvia > Unionida > Unionidae > Sinohyriopsis > Sinohyriopsis cumingii. The sequence goes on from CM068836.1 coordinate 15,230,062, forward strand.
CCATTTCTGACAGCTGGCAGGTATCTCAGTGTGAGTATGTATTCCGAGTGTGACCCCATTTTGAGACATTCCAGGTCTTCTCAACCCCAGGGACAAATTTTGTACGCACAACTGCTGTTGTTTCTTATCACACATAATACTTATCCATCTGGGTTCCAGCATCAAAATGATTAAGATCCCGTAACTCTCTCCATGATTGCAGAGTATAAAAAGTGCACATATAAGACAGACCTTTGCCCCTGGGACCTGCACATCAGGCTCAGACATCAGGATGAGGTTATTACAGGTATGGGGTACATACGTCTGGTTTTAACAAGTTAGACTATCAGGTAGGTGCAGAAATACATGTATGTGATTTACTAGTCGCAAGATTATATATAAAACATTTTATGCTGAAGCTCAAACTCAGCTCAAATAAATCAGACATTAGGGTTTGGGTCAAGTCAGTGTTTTAATTTTACTTGCACAGTGTTTGGATCTGATATTTACCCTGACATTTGACAAATTACCTGAATAAAGTTGCAAAACTAGGGAAATTAAATGTTCTACAAATAGTGATGGCACATATATTCTATAAAATGCAAAAACCAGTGATGTTGAAGGATTGTATTTGTCACTGATGTTAAAGTGGTAGCAGAAGGATCAACACCATGTAAGCGATGGGACCCCTGAAAATTATTCCAATGTTAAAGACAGCTTGCAAAAATAAATAAAACAGGCAAAAATTAGTATGTAATACATACTATATTCACTCGCTTATAAGTCGAATCCAGCTGCAAACTGCATGGACCCAGATGTGCTGTTTTATAATGTGCCAGCAGATCTGTGTCTGTGAAGTTTGTTGAGAGTAAACAGTAGAACAAACCAATATATGCCCTGATCTGGAGACACATTATGCTATGGTAGATCAGGATCTTTGTTGTTTGCAGTTTGACTCGACTCTAAGCAAGTATATATGGTAATCTTTTGAACATTTATAGGCAGATCCTTTGCTCTGTTTCAGCAAATGTCATATGTATTTTTCTGTTCTGAGTTAAGTCTAGTAAAAAAAAACTTGCTTCCTTAGACCAGTTTTTGTAGATGGTGTGTTATAGGGATGAAGCCTATTCAATTTGGCATCAAAAGGTAAAGTGACTGACTGAAAGAAGCAGTATGGTTCTGAGCAAAGATTTGGGATAACTTAAACATTGGGTAAGAAAGACTCCTATTGATTTTGGGTTTAAGGAGGTCAGAAGTTATGGTCACTGTAACTGGTATAAGAAAAGTATTTTTTGGGATAATACTTTTAGTTCTAGACCATGTACCTTGACCAAGGTGTGTGGTGGGCTTGCAGTTAAGGTATGAAAGAAGCTCATTGATTTTGGGTTCAAAAAGTTAGAAATAAGGGTCATTGTGACTTGAAAAAATAGGTTTTGCAGATTAATTTTGTTACATATTAAGTTTCATGACCAAACTTTGTGGACGGGTGACTTGCAAGTAGGGTCATAAAGAAAAGCATATAAATTCTGGGTTGAAAGGTCAGGGATTACAATAATGGTTTACTTCAAAACCAGGTCATTGAGGCCCATTATTCAGAAATACTCCAGTCTTTATTTTATGAGGGTGATGCAATCAGTGCAAAAATTATTCTCCCTTGTGACCCTTAGCTGTCTACATATGTATATGCAAATATATAAAATACAGCTGGGAAACAAAAATGATACAAAAGTTATTTTTGTTCACAAGATCAGCTAAGTATGGATTCAGCGCACAGAGCATTGTGCACACCAACATGCATGATTGAAAACGTTTTCATTTACACACACACGCACGCGCGCACACACACACGCACACACACTCTTTATATAATATATAGATATACAAATACACCACAACTGGCCATGACTGGTTAAAGACATTATCTGTATTGCATCCATTTCAATCATCTGTGATCACTTTTGATGCTTTTTTATCTTTAGGTAGACACTTCTAAATGACTGGACCCAAGAAAGCAAAATTATTTTTATACAATTCCATTTTGGGCTTATGAAGAAAAAAGTCATTTGATGGCATAGAGTGTAGCATCAATAGACTGGAAAATGTATTGATATTAAATGTCCTTTTACTGAACATTTCATTTATTAAGCTGGGCATAGAAGCATTTGAAACTTAAGCCTTTCTTAAACATATTCTTCCGTAGATAGTCATGATCTTCAAATCCTTCATACATTTGTGGACATGATCAACTCTATTGTCATGGGTAATGCTGAAGGTTAATTTCTGAAGTCTTTCCACTTTTAACAAATTTGTTTTTGGAGCATTACTCCATATGATGTTGCAGTAGTCCAGATGAGGTTGAATATAACTCTTGTAAAACATTATAATGTGATTTAAGGTTAGAAGTATTGGTAACATTATTGATATTTGCTCTGACCATAGCATATTGTTATAAATTTTATCTCAAAAAAGTTTTTCTTGCATTAAATTTTTCAGTTCCACGTAATTGAAATCGATGTGAAGAATGTTATTGTTAATTCTGTTTGGTCCTTGTTGAGTGTTTTTCAGCATCACTTTGGTTTTGTATAAATTTATTCGGTTATGTTTCACTTTTCAAATTTATTTTGCAAGAGCATTGTGAAAGCTTCTTTTGACAGTAGTTTTAGATGGGCTAATATCATACATGGACGGTGGTGTCACCAGCATAGAGATCTGTTTCAGTATTTACTGTATGCAAATACCATAAATAGTAGCTGCCTTAAAATAGATCCTTGTGGTACTCCACATGCCAGACATAACACCCTTAATGTCAACATTTTGTTTTTTTACTTTCAGATACGACTTAAACTAATTTAAAGAATTGATGTTGAGCTTGTAAAGTTTTAATTTTTCAAGTAAAATATCATGATCAACTGAATCAAAAGCTCTCCTAAAAATTGGCCAGCCATACTAGCAAGGGCAGTTTTATATGAATGATTTGGGTGAAAACCTGATTGTTTGTCTTACAACATATTGTGTTTATCAAGCTAAATCTTTAGGGAGTCTTGAGAATGTTTTTCGAGAATTTTTTATAAGATGGGAAGAATTGAGATTGGCCTAAAATTACTTATTTCATCACAAGGAACAGATTTATGAAGAGGCTGCACTTTAGCCTTCTTCCATTTGTCGGACTTTGTTACTTCAACTTGCAGATATTTTGCTTATTTATCATCTGTCATGAACGGTATTTCACAGAGTGTACTGGTCATGAATTTTTTAAATACAAAGGTGTGAAGGGTCCTCATGGCTAAGAGTAATTGGTTCATTAATATTATCAGCAAAAACAATATCTTCATTATTATTGATGCATACACCATCTTTTGTTAAATTATAACAATTTAGCCTGTGAATGGTAATGACCTTTACTAGCTCCAGTTTCCTTTACTAGCTTTAAGTTCTTTAAAAAAATTCTAAATGTTTCCTGCTTTCAGTTTTGATTCATCAGTTAGTTCTTGGTAATGACACTGTTTACATAACCTAAAGGGCCTTACAACTCATTTTAAATTTTTGGTATTGGTCAGTGTTTCCTAGTGCTTTATACTAATCACATGTTTTTATTACTTTTGTGTTTGTAGTGTAATCAAATTTGGTTGAATACCCCATTTAACTTGGTGCTCTTTCAATGCAATGTGCCTATCAGTGATGTCTATAAAGAGTACCAAGAAACTAAAGCATCATTGATGTCATCAGACATTTTAATAATATCCCACAGAACATACTTTAATTCTTCATGGAACTTATTCTCATTAAGTTTTATAAAAGATCTATGAAATTGTGTAGTGAAATGCTTTGGAGTTGAAAGCATTGGTCTCGCAAGTTAGGAATATGTGGGTAATGGTCACTCAAGCCATTGGAGGGCTATATGGGTAATGGTCACTCAGGCCAGTGAGGGGGTATGTGGATATTGGTCACTCAGGCCATTGGGGGGGGGGCTGTATGGATAATGGTCACTCAGGCCAGTGGAGGGCTATGTGGATATTTGTCACTCAGGCCAGTGAGAGGGCTATGTGGGTAATGGTCACTCAGGCCATTGGAGGGCTATGTGGGTAATGGTCTCTCAGGCCAGTGGAGGGCTATGTGGGTAATGGTCACTCAGATCAGTGGGAGTGTTATGTGTTTAGGCTCTCATAAACAGTAACAAGAAAAAAGTGAAGACAACAGGCTTTGTAAAATTTAAGAAATAATTTATTTTCCTAGAAAACAAGGTAAAAATGAGAAAAAGAACTTATAGTTTACCAATCAAATCCAAAAATAATCCAAGAAATAAAAATTAGAAGTCCTAGAAATAAAAAGTCCTAAATGAATCTGAGTTGGAATCTTGACTTTAAAAAATCCAAGATGGAGGACGATGACATATGCTGTGGTCAGTGTTGTCCTGATGTGTCAACAGTTCCTTGTTGAACCACAGAAAATAATATTCCAGTTTTGAATTCCACAAAAAATTTCAGTATATGTCTTTGTCCAATAATTCTGTATGAGCACTTAAATATTAGAGGATAAAGAATTAATAATTCCATAAAATAGAATTTCAACTCAAACTGGTCACAAAAATAAACAAAAACCACCTTGACATCTAAGGGTTTAAAAGTCCAACAGAAATTATTTCTCAAAACATCGCTATTAAATCTGGCTACTGCACAATTCTTGTAAAACCAAAATTTTGAAATAACAACGTAGAAACTATTTCCATGTCTAAAGTTGCATACTCCTAGTACAGCCTCGATTCCACTCAGGCCAGTGGAGGGCTATGTGGGTTACTGGTCACTAAGGAAAGTGGAGTGGTGTGTGGGTAATGGTCACTCAGGCCAGTGGGGGACACATCAATACAAAGCATATTATTTGAGGAATTTGAATAAATATGGTCAGTTAGAGTTTGATTTTTCCCAGTAGGTTCCATCACTTAAATCCAATTGAGGTCATGTAATTGAGCCAGTAACATTTAATTTGAGGGCTTAGTAAGTCCCAGTTAATGTCACCACGAAGGAATACTTCTTTTTCTTCATTTGGATCATTTTCAATCTGATCTTCAATTATTTCATTCCATTTTACAGCAGAATTTGGTTTTCTATTGAAGTAACTGACAAGAAAAGATCTGCTATTCTTAGATGAGATCTTTCTAACCACATGCTTTAAAAATCAATAGTTTCTAACTCCTCCTGGCATTTACATGTAATATCATTACACATACAGACTACCAAATCTCCTGATCCATCAGTTTTGTTTTCTAATTAATGAAATGTGTTCCATTTGAAAAGCATGGTCTGGCTGATCAGTCCCAGGTTTGCTTTCACTTTGATCAAGCATGGTCTGGCTGATCAGTTCCAAGTTTTCTTTCACTCAGACCAAGCATTGTCTGGCTGATCAGTCCCAGTTTTTCTTTCATTCAGACCAAGCACTGTCTGGCTGATTAGTCCCAAGTTTTCTTTTATTCAGACCAAGCATTGTCTGGCTGATAAGTCACAAGTTTTCTTTCATTCAGACCAAGCATTGTCTGGCTGATCAGTTCCAAGTTTTCTTTCATTCAGACCAAGCACTGTCTGGCTGATTAGTCGCAGGTTTTCTTTCGTTCAGACCAAGCATTGTCTGGCTGATAAGTCACAAGTTTTCTTTCATTCTGACCAAGCATTGTCTGGCTGATTAGTCCCAAGTTTTCTTTTATTCAGACCAAGCATTGTCTGGCTGATTAGTCCCAAGTTTTCTTTTATTCAGACCAAGCACTGTCTGGCTGATTAGTCCCAAGTTTGCTTTCACTCAGACCTGGCATTGTCTGGCTGATTAGACCCAAGTTTTCTTTCACTCAGACCAAGTATTGTCTGGCTGATCAGTCCCAAGTTTTCTTTCATTTAGATCAAGCAGTGTCTGGCTGACCAGTGTCAAGTTTTCTTTCATTTAGATCAAGCAGTGTCTGGCTGATCAGTCCCAAGTTTTCTTTCATTTAGATCAAGCAGTGTCTGGCTGATTAGTCCCAAGTTTTCTTTCATTTGGATCAAGCAGTGTCTGGCTGACCAGTGTCAAGTTTTCTTTCACTTAGACCAAGTATTGTCTGGCTGATTAGTCCCAAGTTTTCTATTGCTCAGACCAAGCATTGTCTGGCTGATCAGTTCCATGTTTGCTTTTGCTTAGACCAGGCATTGTCTGGCTGATTAGTCCCAAGTTTTCTTTCACTCAGACCAGGCATTGTCTGGCTGATCAGTCCCAGTTTTTCTTTCATTCAGACCAAGCACTGTCTGGCTGATTAGTCCCAAGTTTTCTTTTATTCAGACCAGGCATTGTCTGGCTGATCAGTCCCAGTTTTTCTTTCATTTAGACCAAGCACTGTCTGGCTGATCAGTCCCAGTTTTTCTTTCATTCAGACCAAGCACTGTCTGGCTGATTAGTCCCAAGTTTTCTTTCATTCAGACCAAGCATTGTCTGGCTGATCAGTTCCATGTTTTCTTTCATTCAGACCAAGCATTGTCTGGCTGATAAGTCACAAGTTTTCTTTCATTCTGACCAAGCATTGTCTGGCTGATTAGTCCCAAGTTTTCTTTTATTCAGACCAAGCATTGTCTGGCTGATCAGGCCCAGGTTTGCTTTCACTCAGACCAAGCATTGTCTGGCTGATTAGTCCCAGGTTTTCTTTCGTTCAGACCAAGCATTGTCTGGCTGATAAGTCACAAGTTTTCTTTCATTCTGACCAAGCATTGTCTGGCTGATTAGTCCCAAGTTTTCTTTTATTCAGACCAAGCATTGTCTGGCTGATCAGGCCCAGGTTTGCTTTCACTCAGACCAAGCATTGTCTGGCTGATCAGTCTCATGTTTTCTTTCATTCAGACCAAACATTGTCTGGCTGATCAGTCCGAAGTTTTCTTTTATTCAGACCAAGTATTGTATGGCTGATGGGTCCCAGGTTTTCTTTCATTCTGACCAAGCATTGTCTGGCTGATTAGTCCCAAGTTTTCTTTTATTCAGACCAGGCATTGTCTGGCTGATCAGTCCCAGTTTTTCTTTCATTTAGACCAAGCACTGTCTGGCTGATCAGTCCCAGTTTTTCTTTCATTCAGACCAAGCACTGTCTGGCTGATTAGTCCCAAGTTTTCTTTTATTCAGACCAAGCATTGTCTGGCTGATCAGTTCCAAGTTTTCTTTCATTCAGACCAAGCATTGTCTGGCTGATCAGTTCCAAGTTTTCTTTCATTCAGTCCAAGCATTGTCTGGCTGATAAGTCACAAGTTTTCTTTCACTCAGACCAAGCATTGTCTGGCTGATCAGTCCCAAGTTTGCTTTCACTCAGACCAGGCATTGTCTGGCTGATTAGTCCCAAGTTTTCTTTCACTCAGACCAAGCATTGTCTTGCTGATCAGTCCTAAGTTTTCTTTCACTCAGACCAATTATTGTCTTGCTGATCATTCCCAAGTTTTCTTTCACTCAGACCAAGCATTGTCTGGCTGATGAGTCCCAAGTTTTCTTTCACTCAGACCAAGCATTGTCTTGCTGATCAGGCCCAGGTTTGCTTTCACTCAGACCAAGCATTGTCTGGCTGATTAGTCCCAGGTTTTCTTTCGTTCAGACCAAGCATTGTCTGGCTGATAAGTCACAAGTTTTCTTTCATTCTGACCAAGCATTGTCTGGCTGATTAGTCCCAAGTTTTCTTTTATTCAGACCAAGCATTGTCTGGCTGATCAGGCCCAGGTTTGCTTTCACTCAGACCAAGCATTGTCTGGCTGATCAGTCTCATGTTTTCTTTCATTCAGACCAAACATTGTCTGGCTGATCAGTCCGAAGTTTTCTTTTATTCAGACCAAGTATTGTATGGCTGATGGGTCCCAGGTTTTCTTTCATTCTGACCAAGCATTGTCTGGCTGATTAGTCCCAAGTTTTCTTTTATTCAGACCAGGCATTGTCTGGCTGATCAGTCCCAGTTTTTCTTTCATTTAGACCAAGCACTGTCTGGCTGATCAGTCCCAGTTTTTCTTTCATTCAGACCAAGCACTGTCTGGCTGATTAGTCCCAAGTTTTCTTTTATTCAGACCAAGCATTGTCTGGCTGATCAGTTCCAAGTTTTCTTTCATTCAGACCAAGCATTGTCTGGCTGATCAGTTCCAAGTTTTCTTTCATTCAGACCAAGCATTGTCTGGCTGATAAGTCACAAGTTTTCTTTCACTCAGACCAAGCATTGTCTGGCTGATCAGTCCCAAGTTTGCTTTCACTCAGACCAGGCATTGTCTGGCTGATTAGTCCCAAGTTTTCTTTCACTCAGATCAAGCATTGTCTTGCTGATCAGTCCTAAGTTTTCTTTCACTCAGACCAATTATTGTCTTGCTGATCATTCCCAAGTTTTCTTTCACTCAGACCAAGCATTGTCTGGCTGATGAGTCCCACGTTTTCTTTCACTCAGACCAAGCATTGTCTGGCTGATCAGTCCCATGTTTTGTTTCACTCAGACCAAACTTTGAGATATTACTTGCTTTAGATAGTAAAATAAGTTTAATTTGATCAAGTTTACCTGTGGTTTTTATTCCTCTAATATTATGGTGACCAATATGCATACCTTTACCTCTTAATCCTAGGTGTAACACATTACAAGCATTTTGGGTCAACAAGGGAGGTAAATATGAATCGGATATGTGAGAGTAAAGTAAATTTTCATCCTTTAGCTGAGTAATATTTTTATATGCTTTTTTCATGTTGACATTACTGCTTACATCAGAAATTGTAGAGCTGTTATATACACAAGTAATGCAGTGGCAATTTAACAATGTCTCATTGCAAGAGGGTTTCTGGCCTCTGATGGAATTGCAATTTTCACATATATTCAGCAGGACTGAATGTTTGTTCAGTGTAGTCAAGGACACGGCTTCTTGGCCATAAACTTATGTCCTTGACACTTGGACTGCTTGTGGCCACACAAAAAATCAGCACCAGTACAATTAACTTGCTCCTTATGTCGGCTCCGAAGGTAGAGTAATTTATTTTACCACACTTTTGGCAAAGCTCATGTTGAATGTTTTCTCACTCTTTGTTTGTCCACAAGAAATCCTGCTTTGTGTAATATATATAGATCTGGGCCTCCATCCATCCATCTAGTAAAATCACATGAGTGGAAATTGTCAACCAGCTTCACATTTAGGCAGCTTTTCTCAATAATATCTAGGAATGGTTTCACTCAGGAAGGTGAAAGGTGGACTCTGTTCCTTCTAAAGCAACAGAAATATTGGGTTGTCCTGTTTCTTGTGACAGTGGTTATCCATGTTCACACAAGTCAGGCCATAGTCTTGGGTAACATTAGAGTTGATGTGATTTTGTTGTATTCTGATACGTGACGGTCTCTACGGGGGCATACACCAAAGACAGTTATTTCAGATCATGAATTAGCATTTCTGAAGTGCAGGATAAGCTGGTCTAGCTTCTCCTGAAATTTGGTAGAAAAGTTCCACTGACATTGTTAGTTTAGGACAAATGCTGCCAAATTCTTATAAATGTCTTGTCTTAATAGAACCTATACTTGTGTCTCAGATCAGATACAAATTTTGCAGTCAATGTTATTTTTACACATACCCCCAGCCCATAACCATACCCAATGTTGTTATGAATAAATTATACAAATTACCCATAAATACCAAATGAACTTGCTTACAAGACAAGTCCAACTGCAAACTGCACAGACGTATTTCTGCCATGACATAATGCGCTGGTAGATCTGGGTTTGTGCAGCTTGTTGGGAGTAACAAGTGGAACAAACAACATAGACCATGATCTGCAGGAACATTATGCTGCAGCAGATCTGGATCTTTGTTTTTGGCAGTTTTGACTTGACTTATAAGTGAGTACATATGGTGGCCTTTACACCCATACACTAATGCTACATTGTCCATTTAGGTGTCTCAGGAATTACTTCATTTTTAACTTCTATTTTTATCATTGTAACTTATTTTGTTCTACACCATATGACTAAATTCTTTCTCATAATATTAATCAAATACACAAAATATGGGATAGTTACAATTGTGTCATCCCCATCTCATTGAATTGAGAATCATTTATTTATATTTTGCACAGTTTTTATTATGGTGTCTAATCTTCTCTTCTTCTCGAGTCATGTAAGTTTTTAAGCATTTTCAATCAGATTTCTCTTTATAGCAGATTACAAAATTCTTATTTTTTGTTGTTGAGGTGTTGCCTTTTTTATAGTAGTAATACAGTAGAACATGTTTTGAAGGACCACCCCTTCTACCAAAAAATAATTGTCTCTCAAGACATGTGGTTTCTCATTACAGGTCATAATATAATATAATCAATGAATCTGTGCATGGAGATCCTGGTCTCAAAACAGGTGGTCTCTCATAGCAGGTATTGTTTGACTAGCAGAGTTGTTATTGTGTTGTTATTGACAACAACAAGAAACAGCCATGTTAAAACAGGTCCTTAATATGAGATTGAATATCTTCATTCAATCTGTTTATTCATATAACATAATATAAATCAATAATCATGTTTGTTATTTACATGTAGTATTTTTTTTAAAGTTATTTAGTATCATGTGGTACCTTTAGACACTTTCATATTGAATTAAGAATACTTTTCTGTTATAAAGGGTATGAATCTATTTATCAGGCAGACTCAAGTTAACAAAGAATATTGAACACTATTAAAACTCCATTCACTTTTCAATAAAAATGTCTGAAATGTCATAAATATTTCTGTTCATTAGAAGTAAAGTGATCAGTAATTTGTGCTTGATGCAAAGCTGTGTTAATTTTAAGCAATTCAGAGAACAAAATGTTCTTATGGGTCCAAACCAATCATCAGCGTCAATTATCCAAACAGCTGTTTCAAATATTGATCTCATTAAGGAAGGAATACACAGCCATCTGTTTGAAGTGCGGTCTGCTTGCTTGTCAGGTCTTTGACCATACACATATTTTGAACGAAGCCAATTACTGATTATGCTTACATACATTTATATGATCACAGCAACTTTTTGGTTATAAAAAAGAAAGGTAAACTACGGTTTAGTCCAGTATGGTATGTTACAGATACAACATTTGGTTTAGTTTTATAGAGTTTAAAACCAATTATAATATCAGTAATACATAACCTGTTGCTATTGCATAACTTATTCTTTTTTCTTTTCCAACAAATCTGACTGGTCATTGACTGGCCACTGGTCTATGAGTTCCCCTAAGCTTAGCGGATAGGGATAGGGATTGGATTGAGATCCTTTCTCCACTATGTACAGATTAACGTTTCATCCTGCTGTGGATTGGGAACTGGCATACAGACCCCAGACAAGGAAAGGGGGTCAGATTGGCGTCCCACCCTTTCCTATAATCGCTTTAAATCCCTGTAAGATTATGGGGCCTTCCACTACAGGAAGATATTGGCCTTTTCCTTGCATGCAGTCATGGACTTTGAACCCAGGCTGCATGGTAAAGAGGTCACTGTTGCAGTCATTGGACCTACATCTTCCTCTTCTGAAGTCAGGTCAAATAAAGGGAGAGGGATAGACCTTCTTCCTAATGTCCCATGAGTTTAGAGTTTTGCTTTCACCCACCAACAAAGTCTGTTACGAGTGAGTCTTTTAGATTCATGTAAGGAGTTGTGGGTCGAGGTCCCTCTTATCCCAAAGTGTCATCTGTCAAGAAGTCCTGTCTCCCAAGTGCCAGAGTGGAATGATGATGTCCTTGCTGTTCATGTCATTTCACACGAGATGGATACAGAACAGATGAATGAAGAAAACTGCAAGGAAAAAGCACATTCTTCAGTAGATGGCTGCAAGATTCATTAAGTGACTGAGAAAAGATGCAACCTTGAAACATAAGGTGCATTGCATTGCTACCCAAAGTAGGCAGACAAAAGGAAATAAATACTTGGAACTAATGATACACACAACCTTGTTGTTTTGGTGTCATCATTCATAGGGTCAGTGCAAACATTATTTAATTCTTTGTCATCGCTGTTATCTGCATCATAAAAAATCAAGTTTCAAATTTGTCAGTGGTTTCTTCAAATTCAGTGGCTGACAATGGGGTTGCAGTTTAGGTGACAGCTTCCATGCAAAGCAGTGATGTATTGAAGGCTGAATTTATACAACTTTTTCAAGGCAGCAGACCGACCATCAAACAATCAGGGACAATAAGACTATATTGCTTAGTCTTGTGGACTCTGAAAAAAGGAAATAAAAAGGGAGTGCAATTGAAAGCACTGCAGTTGTCAGCCATTACAGCAGTCAAAGAGCAGTGCTTAATATTTGGGTCCTGTTATAACGACTTTATTATCATTTGCTTTTCATATTTCATTGTATTTGTTTATAGATTTTTGACTTTATTGGTTTTGTTTTGGGTTTTGTTTGTACTTAAATTAGTAATTGGTTGTAGAACACTTGATACTGAGAACAGTCCTTTAAAACATGCTGCCTAAAGCTGATCAAAATGGCTGCTGCTATGTCTTCATGATATAAACATGAAATTGTCCAATGTACACTGATACGATGGATTCTGTTAATCCCTGTCATTATAGATGTATCTCAGTATCACAATTCTTTGATAAGATTTCTCACATTGCTTTAAAGTTATTCTTAGTCTTAATTCTGTACACAAACTGCTGGTGTGCATTGCATAAATGAACCATGTAGTACTATTATTATATATTTTAGGGGTACCAGTTCATGAATGCCACAAACCCCTGAAATTTAAAATCCAGTGATGAATGATTCATCTGTTGAGAAAGTACAATTCCATATCCATGCAGAGGTATAGCCTAAAGAAATGCAAAATTTGATGCCTATGGAAATATAAGAATTCACAAAGTAGGGGCTGCTTTGCGTTCTTAAGGTTTGAATAGCAGTAGTAAGAAGGCTGGATGGACATCACGTTAACTTGGCACTACGAGTTTCTCATCTAAGTATGGGAATAGTATTAATCATCAAAATAGTCGACACTATCTTGGGGTTCAGATTGATGTTTTAACATACAGGCTGGTAGAGCATATCACATTATTGAAAATCAAAAAACAAGGAAAACAGATAAAATTGATGATGGAACATGATGAGACTTTGCCCATAGCTCAATAGACTTCATGTTGTTGAAAATGATAGAATCTGTTGTATCTGTGATGAGATCAAACAAGAAGCCATAAATAAATTTCCGACTGACTGACCTTTGATCATTAACTTGATTACTCTCTGCTTTCACCCTCAATGAACTGACTGATGCCTCCTGGTGATGACAAAAAGGTCAAGTGTACATGCATTGTGATTTCAGCATACTGTAAATGCATTCATTTGACAAAATTATCTTTGTTTTGAGAGAAAAAATTACAGTATATACTTGCTTTTAAGTTGGATCCAACTGTAAAAAAACTGAGATCTGCCATTTTATAAAGTGTGGGCAGATATGGCTCTGTGCAGTTTGTTTGGAATTATCAGTAAAGTAAGGAATGTAGACCCTGATCTGTCAGCACCTTATGCAATGGCAAATCAGGGTCTCCCTTGTTTGCAGTTGAACCTGGCTTCAAAAAGTATATACAGCATGGTTTTTTCTGGTCTTTAATTTGTAGATTGGGGATGGGGTCCTATTCATTTCTAAAGTAAATCACTGTAATTTACACGAGTTTTTAAATTTGTGGTTTATAATAGCTACACTATAAAATCCACAGCAGTTTATATCACCTAAATAACATTAAGTCATCAGTACCAGTTTCTTTTCTCGGATCTGCAGTTGCCGGGTTCACACTAAAATTCAACCCAAACATGAACCTGATAAATGTTGTTGTTGTCGCGTTTAACGCCATTTTTCAGCACATGATAGGCTATACATGGCGGCCAGTATTAATGGTAGAGGAAGAACCCTGGAAAACCCCAGAAAGAACCACCGACCCATGAGAAGCTACTGGCAAGCTTTCTCACATACCCACATTGGCCGAATCCGAGACTCGAACCCACACAGAGGTGAGATGGCAGTGATCCATAATGGATAGCGCTTTAGACCACTCGGGGCCCCTGAACCTGATGAATGAAAATCATACATAATTTTGACTTCCTCTAAAAACCTTGAGGCCAGTTTTGATGAAGTTGTCAGCAATATTCCTCAGAGCATGCACTATCCAAAATATTATGTATATTTGATTTAATTTACATTTTATTTAATTTAATTGTTTGTAAGTTTTAAAATCTTTTTATTTTAATTTCATTACATGTCAAAGTAATTTTGCTTACTAGGAATTTTATATTTTGAAGAAATTAGTTTGACCTGTTTAGTCAGAAACACCTAAAAATAGAACTTTGTATCTTTTTGCTAACATAGTTCCTGACCTTGATTGAAATACAAGTAAACAACTTTTTTTTAACAATTCATTCTTAATGTGTGTGTGTGTGTGTGTGTGACTTGGATTTTTAATGTAGCTTTAAAAAAAATCAGACATATCACTACGATGTTTGCAATGTGGCAGTTTATACTGATGTCTAGCACTGAGGCATTGTGCCGCAGACATGTAACATGATGTCCTACCCAATCACATTATCCTGACACCAGGCCAACCAGCCCTAACACTAACCTCCTAATGCTAAGCGCCAAACAAGGCAGCTGTTAGTACCATTTTTGTAAGTCTTTGTTATGACTCGGTCAGGGATCAAACCCATCATTCTTAATGTGTGAATGATAATAGTGAAATCGAGGCTGACAGGAGCTACATGACTTAAGACGTAAATACTTCTATGCTGTTCTTGAAATTCTGGAGGGTTGACCCCCATCAGGAATCTGTTTTCTAGCTGTCTCAAGTAACTGTATAACCTTTGTCTATAGAGAAATTAGTAGGGATTCTAAACACTGGGACGTAAGGTGTTTTCTTTTTTCTGTTGTGACCAGTTGAGTTATATTTTAAATTTTCTTCAAACTATTTGGATTCTAAAAGATTAATTCTTTTTCATGGAAATATTTGTGCTATACAGAATTCTTGGATAAAGATGTTTCTTGAAATTTTATTGGGAAATTCAAACACCTGAATATTGTCTGTGGAACAACAAAGAACTGAAGACACAACAGCACAATACTAGCTATAGCATATGTCATCGCCTTCCATTTTGGATTTTTCGTCAGATCTCATTAGAATATTTCATTACTAGAACTTTTAAAATTTAATTTGTGGATTATTCTTGGATCATTTTTGGATTTGATTTCTTAAAACCATGAGTTCTTATATTTTTCATTTTTACATTGTTTTTCCAGGGAAATAAATTATTTGTTAAATTTTTCAAAGCTCGTTCTTTTCACTCTTTCTTTGTTACTGTTCATTAGAGCCTAAACACGTAACAAAAGGTATGTTCAGATTGGCTTCCCTAGCAATGGTGTGGCTTCATTCTTTCTCTCTCTGTCTCTGTCTCTCTGTCTGACTGCCTATCTCTGTCTGTCTCTCTCTCTCTCTCTCTCTCATCAACTGTCTTGGTCTCATCAACTGTCTTGGCTGCAGACTGTGCTCTTTCCATTGTGCAATACAGGATGAAGCTATTTTCTTTTTCTTCAAATAAAAATATAGTACCCAACCTGTATGCTTGTCATTTTTTTCACCTGGGATCAAACAGTATCCTCACTCACTTGTTCGTCAGATATCATCTATCGAAAGTCAACAGAACTAAGCTTTAGTCATTTTGCACCTCCATACACACTCACAACCCTATTAACATGAATTATGTCTTCTATGTCTCTCTCACATTCCTACAGAGATGAATACAGTAATTAGACCTCTTTAGATAAACCATCACACCCTGCTGTAGCTATAAATTACCAGCTGAACTATGCCAGTTGGCACATGTTCCTCAATTCTTAATTACACATGAATTAATGTACTTCACTCCTTGTCCTAACTACATTATCTTGCTAATTAGCAATTCATTGACATACATTTCCAGACACAGAAAAATCAATTCTCAGCCTTATCACATCTTTACGAGACATGATTTTTGTTCAGTACAAAACAACTAATTCATTTAATTCATGAGTCATATTACATTTGAGATGAATTGTATGCTTGAAAATGATAGGAATAGAAATGCAAGGAAAAATTGAAGTTTGAATTTAAAATGAATAAATTCAATGAATAATTACAAACTTGCATCAATGAACAAATATACAAATGCAATCATGCTAATACATTTGTGCCTTCTGAAGCCACCACTCGCCTATCATCGGAGAATTCCCTGTCTCTTCTCTGGCTCTGGGTCTCTAAAAATTTTATAGAAAATACTTATTAATTTTTACCCAAGTCTGTAAGACTCTTCCCTCCTTTGGCAGAAAAACATGGACTGATTAATTTCACAGGGGGAATTTCTTAATAGCTCCACCCCTTGTTTGGCTTAGTCTATCAGGATTACTTCTTTAACTGCCAAAAATATTAACACTCTCACTGAAGTAAGAATACTTCTCTCAAGACTACCTCTATTTACGATTATTCTGGAAAATATCATTTTACAACACCTGTTTCAAATGGCCCATGATTTCCAAAATATTGCCCTGGCTTGTCTCAAGTGTTGTCATTTACTGCTATGAACCTTTGCATTAACATATCCATCTCTAACCATTAATCAAGTGGGTCCTAGTTAAAATTCAGATCATGACCCAAACAGAGCAGATTCCATACTTCACAATTGGTTATGGTGAGTCTCACCCATACATAAAACTTAATGGTTAACGCTGACCCCAGCAGAATATACTGCAAAATTATCTCTCAAAATTTTGCATCATTGCAGATGGGAAAAGCAATTTTTATATTGTATGTGCTTGCTTATAAGTCTGCCTGTAGTCCAACTGCAAACTGCATTGATCCAGATCTGCCATCAGTTAATGAGCCAGGAGATCTGGGTCTGTGCAGTTTGTTAAGAGTACTCAGTAGAACAAACAACATAGACCCTGATCAGCAGATGCATTATGCTATGGATCTTTCTGATATCTAATGATAAGTTCCATTTAGTTAGTTTTGCTCTGGTTCATATGGCCATGGTGTAAATGGCAGATCCAGCAGCATCAGTAGTAGATTTCACTGTAAAATATTCTTGACAATATTTCTGAAACTTCCCTACTTGATTGCTTGATTCTTTTAGATTGTGCTTTAAAGAAAAGCTTGAACTATTATCCACATAGATGTATGCATGACGGTAGGATTTTCAATAATAAAAATCACATAAAAACTACAGTACTTTGCTGGCGATCTATCAGG
Source organism: Sinohyriopsis cumingii (assembly GCA_028554795.2). NCBI lineage: Eukaryota > Metazoa > Mollusca > Bivalvia > Unionida > Unionidae > Sinohyriopsis > Sinohyriopsis cumingii. The sequence continues at coordinate 15,247,264 of CM068836.1, forward strand.
AAGAATAAATATCCTGACAAACTTCAAGAAGACATTTTGCTGGAAGAGGAGAACATAACAAAATTTGCTTGTTCTTGCAGAGTTAGGCATACTTATTAATTATCAGAATTTTTGTATGGCTTCAGTAATTTTTTTAATTTAAAAATAAAGCTTTAGTTATGTACCTGCAGCCATTAAAATTATCTTTCATCTTGATGTAGACATCCGCAGTTTTGACAGTTAGCCTTGTTAGGAGAAAGGTTTTGAGAAACCTGTTTTTATAACCTGCCTTAAGGGGCTTCTTGTATAAAATCCATGCAACCTTCCATCCAGCAAAATCTTGGTTGCACATCTTGTGTGAATAGTTTTTGATAGATTGTAATGAATGTTAGTCAATATTAAATCCATGCAACCTTCCATCCAGAAAAATCTTGGTTGCACATCTTGTGTGAATAGTTTTTGATAGATTGTAATGAATATTAGTCAGTATTAAATCCATGCAACCTTCCATCCAGAAAAATCTTGGTTGTGTGAACAGTTTTTTGTTAGATTGTAATGAATGTTAGTTAATATTATGGTTATCAGTGGAATACACACTTGTTCCTGCCATATTTATTGGAGTTGTTTCCCTTTTTGTCTTAAGGCAGTGCATGACAATCATGTTTGTGCAACTAGTCCTCCAGAAACTGATAAATATTGTGGTCATCACCTGAAGATGTACAGATCAGAAAATCACATTGCTCCTACAATTTTGTTACATTTATTCCCCTTTTTATACCCCCCCAATAAGGCTGAGCATATTATGTTGTATTATTGATCTGTCTTTCAACAATATGGTTTCCATACAGTAATTATATAAGTGGGAGACAATGCACCTCTAATGTGGAGAGCTCCCAATATAGATAAAGGGAGCTGAATCTTCCTTGTTTATCGGGACTTTGTTATGAAAAAATTGCTTTTCATTTTTTTTGGATAGGCTTGAAATTTAATAAAATTATATTTTGTAAGCTCTAGGTATTATGTCAGATACAGTATGTTTCAAGTGTTGACCTAAAATTATTTGAATCACATGTACCAACATAGACATAAAAGTATGGAACTATGATAAAGAAAACTCTCACCCAGTATTAGGACCATCGAATTTGTATTACTTAGCTTCCCCTTGACCACTTGCTTTTTGTATACTGGAGATGTGTTGACATTTTGTGCTGGAACTAGTTTGACAGTTTGTAAGGGCACTCATTAAATAGACAAAAAGCTCTGATCTCAAAGCTGCATGAGACAATTGAGGTAAATTTCTAAAATCTTGACAAAAGGAAACATCTGCAAAAAAAATCTGTAAATAAAATAATTTTGTAATTTGTAATGCATAATTTTATCATAGAACACTTTTGAGTCATTGAACATGGATTGTTTAAGTACGAACATTTGCTTTGAGGCAGGTATTAACATGTACTTTCTAAGCTTTGCTGTCGTTTCTTTGATCAATAAATCTTTCCTTGTTGACAAGCATCTTTTCATATTTACAGTTTTTTTGTGATTCTTTCAAATGAATCACATTCCTGAGATTTTAAATGACTTAATAAAGTTTGCTGTTTCTCCAAGAACTCTGTAAACTAGGAGTCCAAATCATTGGACGTACCAAGTACTCAAAGAAAGTCTATAAATTGTAAGAAATAATCACTTTTCTTCTTCCCTAACCTAAATTAGAGGCCCACTAAATTACAACAAGAGTGAATCATAAATTAATAAAATTCAATAATGCCATAATCTAGTTTAGGGATCAGTTTTATAAGACTCCCAGATCAGCTGAGTTTATGATTAGCTGCTATTGTATGCTTTAGTTTAACATTCTGTGCACTTCCTCTCCTGTAATTGAATTCACTAAATCTGTCAGAGACAGATTCCAAGATAAAAGCAATGAATCACTTGCAAGGGAGCTAACTCCAACCAGATTACTGCATATGGCACTTACTGGAGTGGTTGATCACAACTGCTACCACTACAAGTTATTAAATCATACATACTGTCAATAAAATTAAACATTAATCAAACTCTTTTCTCTGGAAATTAATGTTAATCTGGTTTTGATAAAGTAATCTGTACCATGCTAAGAATACAGATATACATCATTTATCAAGGCTCCATTATCCAGCTTTCTGATACTCTGAGCTTCACTTTTTAATGCTTGATTTCATATTCAGGGGTATATTGGACCATTTTGTATAAGTGTCACTAATCAGAACCTGGGTTGTCAGTTTTCACAGTAAGTATTAAGTTTTATCTTACTTTTAAGAATATATTTTGTTAAATGACTGTCTCTTCTTTTTTTGTGATTGATGCCATTAAGTCCGACATATTGTTAAATAGATAATTCACCCAGAACTAAGGATGTAACAAAAACTAGCCAAAAAATGGATAAAATTCTGAAAAATATTTTGCATTCAGTAACTTAATAACTTTATTCTCAGAAGCCATGAGAATTAGGACATGTAAGAAAGATGTTTTTATTACTGCAGATTTTAAAATATAATAAAAATTGAGAAATACCCATAATGTTTATAATTTCTGATTGGAGATTAAAGCATACTACAGAATTTTGACACTTTGTTATTATTATGTTTTAATATGTTAATAACAATATGATAATTGTTAGATTGTACTGTACTGCTCCTGCTCTTTATAACGTAGTAGTCAGGATTCATAACTGCCATTTATGTATTGAGCCACATTATGGTGGGGACTGCATTGTGTTCACAACCACAATATATTGAAAACAGCATAATATACAGAATCGTGATATAAGGGTTAAATAATCAGGTTTTCAAAGGAATAAAGGTATAACAATGAGCTTCACACCATCTTTTGTAAACTGGACCACTCTGGTGGTATTGTGGTTAGAGCGTCTGCCTCAGATGTGGGAGGTTGCAGATTCAAACCCCTGTCTGAGTCATACCAAAGAGTAATAAAAATGATACAGCTGCCTCGCTAGGTGCTCAGCATTAAGAGGTTAGTGTTAGGGCTTGTTCGCCCTGGTGTCAGAATAATGGGACTGAATGGGACATGATGCTGCATGTCTGCGGCATGATGCCCCAGTGCTTGACATCACTATAAACTGCCACACTGCAGACATCATAGCAGTATGACTGACACTTTTTTAAAGCTACATTAAAAATCTGAATCATACACACACACACACACACACACACACACACAGAGAAACCTTTTCAGAGTCTGCAAAACAAATGAAAAGCTCCTGATTGTGTACTTAAGTAAGCTCACATAGGGGTCTAACCATAAATATAGCTTCATGAGTACTTCAGCCTATCTTGAATCCAAACCAAGTTTTACCAATGGTTTCTTTGGTAAGAACACTGTTATTGACCTTATAAAGTCTTCTAACCACTCCTCTGTCAGTTACACGTCCTTACTTAGTGCTATTATATCATTTTCAACCCTCTCTCCAAGGTTTTTGAGGAACTATACTGTAATGCCATTGACTTCTGCTTTCCTAAGGTTTAGTTCCTTTATTGCCCTCTGCAATGCCATTGACTGCTTTCTTAAGCTTCAGTTCCTTTATTGCCCTCTGCAATGCCATTGACTGCTTTCTTAAGCTTCAGTTCCTTTATTGCCCTCTGCAATGCCATTGACTACTTTTCTAAGCTTTAGTTCCTTTATTGCCATCAGCATTGCAATTGACTGCTTTCCTAAGGTTTAGTTCCTTTATTGCCCTCTGCAATGCAATTGACTGCTTTCTTAAGCTTCAGTTCCTTTATTGCCCTCTGCAATGCCATTGACTACTTTTCTAAGCTTTAGTTCCTTTATTGCTATCTGCAATGCAGTTGACTGCTTTCCTAAGGTTTAGTTCCTTTATTGCCCTCTGCAATGCCATTGATTACTTTTCTAAGCTTTAGTTCCTTTATTGCCATCTGCATTGCAATTGACTGCTTTCCTAAGGTTTAGTTCCTTTATTGCCCTCTGCAATGCCATTGACTACTTTTCTAAGCTTTAGTTCCTTTATTGCTATCTGCAGTGCAATTGACTACTTTTCTAAGCTTTAGTTCCTTTATTGCTATCTGCAATGCAGTTGACTGCTTTCCTAAGGTTTAGTTCCTTTATTGCCCTCTGCAATGCCATTGACTACTTTTCTAAGCTTTAGTTCCTTTATTGCCATCTGCATTGCAATTGACTGCTTTCCTAAGGTTTAGTTCCTTTATTGCCCTCTGCAATGCCATTGACTACTTTTCTAAGCTTTAGTTCCTTTATTGCCATCTGCATGGCAATTGACTGCTTTCTTAAGCTTCAGTTCCTTTATTGCCCTCTGCAATGCCATTGACTACTTTTCTAAGCTTTAGTTCCTTTATTGCTACCTGCAATGCAATTGACTGCTTTCCTAAGGTTTAGTTCCTTTATTGCCCTCTGCAATACAGTTGACTGCTTTCCTAAGCTTTAGTTCCTTTATTGCTATCTGCAATGCAATTGACTACTTTTCTAAGCTTTAGTTCCTTTATTGCCATCTTCATTGCAATTGACTGCTTTCTTAAGCTTCAGTTCCTTTATTGCCCTCTGCAATGCCATTGACTACTTTTCTAAGCTTTAGTTCCTTTATTGCTATCTGCAATGCAATTGACTACTTTTCTAAGCTTTAGTTCCTTTATTGCCCTCTGCAATGCAATTGACTGCTTTCTTAAGCTTCAGTTCCTTTATTGCCATCAGCAATTCCATTCACTCTTTCCTAAGCTTTAGTTACTTCATTGCCATCTGCAATGCCGTTCACTATTTCCTAAGCTTTCATTACTTTATTGTCATCTGCACTGCCATAGACTACTTTTCTAAGCTTTAGTTACTTTACTGCCATCCGCAATGCAATTGACTGCTTTCCTAAGCTTTAGTTCCTTTATTGCTATCTGCAATGCAATTGACTGCTTTCCTAAGGTTTAGTTCCTTTATTGCCATCTGCAATGCAATTGACTGCTTTCTTAAGCTTTCGTTCCTTTATTGCTATCTGCAATGCAATTGACTGCTTTCCTAAGCTTTAGTTCTTTTATTGCCCTCTGCAATTCCATTCACTCTTTACTAAGCTTTAGTTACTTTATTGCCATCTGCAATGCCATTCACTATTTCCTAAGCTTTAGTTCCTTTATTGCCTCAGATTTAAGTACTTTAGAAACTTTATCATTTCTCAAATGCTCTCGTTCTTTTTCAAGGTTTATGTCCTGCATACTTTGTTTTCCATCTTTGTCATACAACTTCTTGATATATTCTTTCCACCTCACCCTGATTTAATCCCTTTACTGTAATAATGTGCCATCATTGCCTTGAATAAACCTGCTTTTGTTTTCTGTTCTCCTTGTTTCAACAAGTTCTCTGATCTTGGCATACATTATGTCAATCCTTCCTAACCTCTCAAGTGAGTCCAAGTTCACCCACACCATTTTTTTCTTGCATCATCAGTCAGTTATTCTCCTTATTTATTGTTGCATTCACTAGAGACAGTATGGTATTGTTATTCAAACTTCCCTGCTGAAATTTCTTAGTCAGTCCTGGTCAGAACTGTATGTGGTATGATCACTAGATGAGATTGTCTTTATTGAAAAATGAATATACATCACATTTGACCATTTCACTGGGGAAGGAGACAGGGGACACACTATTTTTCAAGTTTAATGGGAGAATTAAAGGTAATACAGCAATAAAAAATGCTTCTGTCCAGTAAGGGTGTTTACTCTTCATGAACACTAATCAGTCATGGGCATGTGCTTATTATTGTCTTTCAGTCAATCTATTTCAAGGCTAAAAATCATCCTGAAAAGCATTGGTCAATAAATAATGAGTATTTTAACAAATCCGAATGTTCAATTCAGCATGTTGAATATGTTTCGTACTGGTGGTGCTCTTCTTTTGACAGACATCGTATACTCCAGAGTGTCTTTTGTTGATATGTTGTTTGCAGTGTATATAAAGAATTAAATTATCCCACTTACTGCTGTGTTTCAAAGTGAAACTCATCAACCAAGAGTTCTCAAATTTATTTTAGCTGGGGTTTGATTGTTTTGCTGATAGCTAATTGCTTTTTGAATCACCTTCAAATATGAATCACACTTAAATACTATTCTGACAGCTGAAATAAGGAATCTTTGCATTTTATTTATATGGAGAAAATTCAGACTTGAAAGAAATGTTGCCACTGTTCACAAACTTGCTAATACTCTTTAACACAGATGACTTAACATTCACATTCAAGACAACTTTGGTTCTTAAAATGGATCTAACAGATCTGATTTACCTATAACTTTGGATGAATTTGATTGTTTCACTTTGCAAATTTTACCTTTGCAAATTAGCACAATGGGTTCGCCCACAGCAATCTTCAAAGTTCTTAAGACATCACACTTACTACTGTCATCCAGTTAAGTAATATGTAAAATGGTGGTAGTTTATGCCTGACCTCTTTGCCTTTTAATTGCCACTATTTAAACTACCCCAAGGATAGTTTTAAATTTGCTCCAGTCAGGACTGTTTACCATTTTTAAATGTTGCATATTATGGGAATAATTTGATGTAGGTCTTTTTTTTTTTCTTCTAAGATTACTGAATACTCATGTTTTTCTAAACACAACTGTTTAATGGGAGGAGTAAAAGATTGTGTTTTTTGGTGTGACATGTCATGTTATGGCAGGAATGACTTGAATGATGTACTACATATCTGTTGATATTACCATTACCAAATTCCCTCCTTTGTCCCCACACTGTTGTCCTCTAAGTTAGGCTGCTTCCTCAAAATAATGATGAGGACCTTTGTGCATGCCAGTGATGTGCATGGTTCTCCCAGGGCTAATCCAGCATTCTCGAAGATTCTGATTCACCCTAATGGGAAGAGATTTTTCTTCATTCGGTCAGGTATTTCCCTCCTGGAAAAATACTAGCTATGCAATAGCAACAGGAAAGTATTACATCATTAAACTATCCCGCCCCCATTTTTAATGAAAGCTGGGTTTCACCCATTTTAATAAAGTCTGTGTACTAGAAAATATTCATGCTGTTTTGATTGACCAGTAATCTTTGTGAAGAAGGTTTGGATTAATGAGATTCTGTTTTACAATCACTGCCAATAACGGTCAGATTCTGTTTTACAATCACTGCCAATAACGGTCAGATTCTGTTTTCAATCACTGCCAATAACGGTCAGATTCTGTTTTACAATCACTACCAATAACGATCAGATTCTGTTTTACAATCACTGCCAATAACGGTCAGATTCTGTTTTACAATCACTGCCAATAATGGTCAGATTCTGTTTTACAATCACTGCCAATAACGATCAGATTCTGTTTTACAATCACTGCCAATAATGGTCAGATTCTGTTTTACAATCACTGCCAATAACAGTCAGATTAACCCCTGAAGATTTATTGTATAAAGAGCTTAATCTCTTTAATCTAACCTGACAGTCCCTTTTTTTTCCTTTTCAGAGCTAGGTTCACTTGATTCCCGAGATCTAGAGGTGATTTATGACAGGTCAGGTAAGTCAAAATGACATACATTAAGTAGCCAGAAGTGTGGTCCTACTTTTGAACAATTCTGAAAACATCCTATTAATTGATAGCTTTTGAAAAGATTTTCTTTTGTTAGATTTTGCTGAATTTGTATACCAGAATAGTCAACATAGTCAGCAGCTTGCACTGTAGTCAGTTTCTGGCACAAAATGTCAGCAGCTCACACTGTAGTCAGTTTCTGGTACAAAATGTCAGCAGCTCACACTGTAGTCAGTTTCTGATTTAAAAAAGTCACAGCTCACACTGTAGTCAGTTTCTGATTTAAAAATGTCAGCAGCTTAAGCTGTTGTCAGTTTCTGTTGTAAATGTCAACAGTTTACACTAGTCGATTTCTGTTAAAAATGTCAGCAGCGGACACCATAGTCAGGTTTTGATACAAATGTTGGCAGCTTACATTGTAGTCAGGTTTTGATACAAATGTTGGCAGCTTGCTGTAATCATGTTTTCATGCAAATATCAGCAGCTTACACTGTAGTCAATATCTGATACAAATGTCAAAATATGTAGGAATTACAAACCTTTCACTGCAGTTTTACAATACATCTTACAGTTGAAGTTTCCATGAATTGACCTTTCAACATTTTGTAGTCTAGGTTATATAAGTTTAATTTGTATTTCTTAGTTTTGTTTTCTCTCCATCATTGTGTGTTCTGTTTGTTTAATTGTATTTTGGACTTGACTTTGTCCCAAATCAAGTTCACTGTGTTCCTGGCCAGATACAATGATGTTTTTGTTTTTTGTAAACAAATAATACATCTGTTTTCCAGAAGTTTTCATTTAGCCAGATGTATAGGTTTATAAAGGGGGGGGGTATTGGCTACTTCCCCACTCATGTGCAGTTGGATGAAAATTGAAATCTTGTGTGTATTGGACCCATGATTTTCATATCCTGGCTCCTTTTCACTCCAAATCTAACTTAACTCATATTTTTCTAGGTTTATATATTTGTTTATGTTTGTGCACAGTTCAGACTGGTCTGCTGTAATCTAAGGCTAATCATCTACAATCCAGATAAAAACTCCAGTTCTGAACCAGCAATTTTTGAGGTTAAAATATTTGATCTAAAAAAATGACATTTTTCCACTGCATTTTTTAACATCAGTAGAAAGTCTACATTATTTGGTGTCATTGTACAACTTCATCTTTCTCTTTTTCTGTAATGACACTCACCTTGATGTGTCCTAAATGATGTTGATGTTTTAATGCTTGGAAGTAGGGTACAACCTCATGATGTTGAGGTTTCAATGCTTGGAAGTAGGGTACAACCTCATGATGTTTAAAAGTGGCACACGAGGTTTAAATGAGTTATGGAAAAAGTCAGATATCATTCACATAGCATTCAGACAGATAGGATTGGCAAAGACAGAGACCCCAAAATGTAACACATACTTGCTACTGTAATTTTCTCTAAATAGAGTCAATGAAGGGTAAATTGAAATAAAACAAAATATTGTGGGAAAAACCAATACAATTTACAAATTATATTTACTGAGTTGATTAAGCAGAGTTGGTCTGGGCATCAAGCCAGTTCTGGTTGGGTAATGATACAGTGGTCCCCTTCTTATAAGGCCTGAGCCTGTCCACAGGAGAAAAGTTACCTTATAAGAGAGGTGGCCTTTATAGAGGGATTGGGAGAGATCACTCATATTTGAGTTAAAATTACATGTAAAGTATGGAAGTCATAAATAATTTTTAAATTTTTAACATTTTCAATTAAAAATCACTGGCATGTTATGGAATCAATGTGATAAAACTTGTACCAATGTTATTCAGAATAATTATGAAGATGTGATGTATGGTCTTTAAGATTAATCTTGAAGTTTCATATGTCTGGGTGAGAGGCCTTGACAGATTACATGGCATTTTTTCTTATTGATGCTGGGATGTCACCCAGGTTTGAGTGAGGGGCCTTGACAAATTAAATGGCATTTTTACTTCATGGTGATTGGATGTGACCCAGGTTTGAGTGAGGGGCCTTGACAGATTACATGGCATTTTTACTTCATGATGATTGGATGTCACCCAGGCTTGAGTGAAGGGCCTTGACAGATTACATGGCATTTTTACTTCATGATGATCGGATGTCACCCAGGCTTGAGCTAGGTGCCTTGACAGATTATATGGCATTTTTACTTCATGATGGTGTCACCCAGGCTTGAGTGAGGGGCCTTGACAGATTACATGGCATTTTTGCTTCATGATGATTGGATGTCACCCAGGCTTGAGTGAGGTGCCTTGACAGATTATATGGCATTTTTACTTCATGATGATGTCACCCAGGCTTGAGTGAAGGGCCTTGACAGATTACATGGCATTTTTACTTCATGATGATGTCACCCAGGCTTGAGTGAGGGGCCTTGACAGATTACATGACATTTTTACTTCATGATGATTGGATGTCACCCAGGCTTGAGTGAGGGGCCTTGACAGATTACATGGCATTTTTACTTCATGATGATTGGATGTCACCCAGGCTTGAGCTGAACTATATGCTGCTTCTTAGCAGTTAGCCTTTGTCATCTTGATAATTATTGGTGGTTATAATAGCCAGTAATTATCCAAGTGCCATTACTCATGAACACATAGCATTAAGGATAATTGTATTAATTAATTCTCTGTATGGATTTTAAAAAAAGTTAGGTGCTTTATAGTTTATTGACATGTTGAAACAAATGTCAGTGTAATAAATTTAGAAGTCAACAAATGTATGTGAAATTTCTACCTGTAAATCCATATATTTGGCCAGTCATGATGCGTAAATTATAGTGTTTTGCATTTATTAGCTGGCTGCTGGCCATTTTAATGGATTGTTTTCCTAGTGAGGTATTTTAAAACACAAACCTGTTGGTGCCAAGGTGAGTGACCACTGGTAGTGAGGGACAGTGAAAAGAGAGGAAACACTTTAGATAAAAAAATCTTGATCCAGTGCTGCCTTTTCCATTTATCCCTAATGGCTGAAAATTTGTATTTTTTATATCTCCTTCAGGTCTTCTTCAGTTTCTTTCTTTCTTTCTGTCATTTATCTTTAATTATTTCTCTTTCATAACTTTCTGTGCTGTCACTTTGAAGGTGCAATCTGTACATAGGCACACAAAGGAATATGTTAAGAACTACTAAAGCAGCTGCAGGTGCCTTTCTTTTAAATTATAATAGTGTTATCTTGTACCTGCAAAGTGCATGTCTGACTCTCTTCCTGCACAGGGTGTTTCCATTTTACTTAGTACCAAAAGGGCAGCACAGATTTTAGCATTATGACCATAGGTGGACCCTAAAGGAGGTAATCAGGAAACACATTTTTAGTCCTTCTGGAATGTTGACGTGAGGTCATTTGATATCCTTATGCTGTGAGAATAACCAAATGAGTTATTATTGTTGCATGACCCTACAAATCATTCATGTGATTTGTGTCATGGAATTAGTTAGAGGTGACAGTTTTGTATGTGAGGATTTGATGATGGTAATGGTGTTGCAGATTGTTTTTTGTTTTTTTTTCTTTCTGGTGAAGATCATCCAAGTGATAAAATGTATTTGTGATAGAAAACCAACTTTACAGCTGCAAATCTTCAAATACAAATTATCTCCATTCCAGGGGCACCTGGAGACTTGACACAATGTTAAATAATTATTAATTTAATTCACTGAATATCTGAGGATACATCATGAACACACTGAAGATACTCAAACCATCACATTAAATCTGTAATATAAATATCTTGCTGTGTAAAATAATAATAATAATAATAATAATAATAATATTTCCATCTGCTTAAAAATTAATCACTCTTATCGTAATCCTATTCTCATTGCGTGGCCCATAAGAGAAACAATGATTACCATATACTGTTAAATCTTCCACTGTTGGCACATTTCTTTTGGCCTAAATCATTCACCATGCTGTCTTTTCCTTATGGTCTTGGTATACTGTAGAACTAGTTTATAAGATACTTTTTGGACTGCCTTAAATTGCTTTCTTACACATGGTGTGTTTGGGAATATATATATATATATATATATATATATATATATATATATATATATATATATATATATATATATATATATCATAATAACTAAATATAAATTTATGGTATCTCAGTTTTTACTAAGTCATATTTGATCGCTCCGGTGGCCTAGTGGTACAGCGTCCACCTCGGATGCTGGAGGTCGCGGAATCGAGCCCCGGCTAAGTCACACCAAAGACTTTTGAAAATGGTACTAACAGCTGCTTCGCTTGGCGCTCAGCATTAAAAGGTTAGTGTTAGGACTGGTTGGCCTGGTGTCAGGGTAATGTGACTGGGTGGGACATCATAGCAATATGACTGAATTTTTTTTAAAGTTATGTTAAAAATCTAAATCACACACACACTCTAAGTCATATTTACAATACAGTATGCTGCTTACATGGCAGAACTAAAGATCTAGACACAATTTTGTACAATGCAATACTGGCATGTGTTCTAAACTCATTGCTTAGAATATTGTAGAAACCAAAACAAAGGACTAGGCAACACTTTTGGCATTTCTTCATCAGATTAAACCATATTGTCAATGTTTTAGTTCCTCGCTTCGTTGATGTTATTGCAATATGATGCATGAATGATTTTCTTGTCAAGCTAATTCATATCTTTGATGAATTTTTCCAACTATTGATCAGTGTGTTGTTGTAATGAGCGGGTAGGCCTTAAGAGGCAGCCCAGATCATATCTGGATAATTAATTTCTTTGCAAGGATTATTGGTTCACATTTCATTGCATGTTTGCTAAACCCCACAATGCTGGAGAAACACTGTAATTGACAAAAAGTTTGTGAGCACAGGTTGTTTGCACATTTTTACAAGGAGACATGAAAACATTAATCTTGCAAAGTATAACATACTTTAGTAATGGTTAGTTTTTCAGGTAAAATGTATGATGCAGATACACTGAAATTGTTATTCAGGTAAAATGTATGATGCAGATATACTGAAATTGTTATTCAGGTAAAATGAATGCTGCAGATATGCTGAATTTTGTTGCATTTAGTAACACTGAGTGATGCTAAAACAGCAGTAGTTGTATTACACAGAGAAATTGGGGATTAATATTGGTACAGTGATAGTATAAAAGACCGTAGGATCCGACTTACAATTGTAAATAGCCATCATGTCTGGCACGAATCATAGGATTTTCTGGTCTGATACTCAAGTTTAATTTTCTTGGGACATTAGAATTTTTTTTCAGATTCAGATTGTAAGTATTTTCCTTGAAAATATTTCCTGTAGTTTTCAGAAATTTGTTTCATTTTTAAATTACACACAGCAGCCCAGAAAGGGAGGATATTAGCCCAGACACTAAACCATGAAGCAACCACTCCGGTGGCCTAGTGGTTTGAGTGTCTGCCTCAGGTGTGAAAGGTCGTGGGTTCAATCCCTGGCTGAGTCATACCAAAGACTTACAAAAATGGTACTTACAGCTGCCTCGCTTGATGCTCAGCATTAAGAGGTTAGTATTAGGACTGGTCGGCCTGGTGTCAGGATAATGTGACTGGGAGGGACATCATGCTACATGTCTGCAGCATGATACCCCAGTGCTAGACATCACTATAAACTGCCACACAGCAGACATTGTAGCAATATGACTGAAATTATTTTAAAGCTGTGTTAAAAATCCAAATCACACACACACACACAAACCATAAAGCAGAGTCACTGCTGCATTAAAAAAAGACAGTATTACCTGTCGGTAAAGAACAGTTATGGGGCAGGACAGATGTCCATTATAAGTGTCCATTTTATGGTGGGATCTTGCAGAAAGTTCCCTAATAAATGTATTATTACTTTATATTTATTTCTCTTTACATGTATTTTACTGCGATGTTCTCATTTAATGATAGTTTGTAAACATTCATCAATCCACTCGACAGAACATAAGTTCTGAACACGTTCTTTTTATCTTGATTCTTTATATGTAAAAAAAAAACATCTGTCCTCGTTGTTACATTTGAGTCATTGTAATATTCTTATGAATTCTACTTTGATTACAATTTGAGAATAAAATAGTTTTAATTTTCACAGTGAAATTTTATTGTGTTGACACTGCAACTTTTGACAATGGTCCCTTTCTATATAGAAAGTGACATTTTGGTAAGAAGTGGCCTTACCCCTTGCCTCCCCCACCCCCCTTTCCTGCAAGAAAATTTCTGACTGGAACACTGGGATGGTACTCGACTTTACATCTAACAGAAAATATTTTTTGTGGAAATTAGGAGCTGCAGTGTCTCTGTGGCTATAAAGTGTACCAGACGCACAAACAGAAGGGCGCAGGTCCAAATCCAGAGTAGATCTGGCTTGATTGTCTGCCATGGTGTGTTCCTGGGCATGGCACATACAGGTGCTCCAGTTGCCACATCATTGCATAACCTTGCATGAGTTGCTTTGTCATTAAAAACTACTAAATAAATTAATCAATTGTTGGAAATTAAACCATTTCCTTCATTTCTGCAAAATTTACACCTTTTCACTTATTTATATGAAATTTGTTCCTGATCTCATTGGTTTTCCAGTATTAACACTGACCTGTGCATGACTGGTGTCAACATTCACATTCTAATTCCTTGATAATAAGCTTAACAAAATGAACTCATGACCTTAAGAGCATAATTCAGCATGTGGATGATTTCTTTACCAAGTATTATGGAGGTGTAATAATCTGGAATGCACTGTTATTTACCTATCATAGGAAACATTTTTGTCAAGAATATTGATTTGGGATTTAATGCATTCGTGGAATGAGAAAAATAATTTACTTAAGCTTGCAGCTAATCTTTATACCTTTCTCTTGCAAAAAATAACGAAGGTGTGCTTAAATCATGCATGCAACAGACTAATTTCAGCAGTCTTTTCAAACTGATTCACCGACTCTTATGTAATGTATATGATTATTATAGCAAATAATTGAGAAAAAAAGCTAATTTTCCATGGTATTCTTTTTATAAATTACTGAGATTATTTATACATTTCATTAAATCCCATTTATAATTACTTTACTGTTTGGGATCTCATTTCAAAAAAGAGACTATATTAAATTTGTATGTACAAAGTGATTTTGATTTTTTCAGTAATACAACTTCCTGCCTTTACAATACTTTAAATAAACAATATTTTGTTACTTCTTTTATATTAACATATTTATCATGATTTAACATCTTGTAATATTGTTTTTCAGTACCATATTGCTTGTCATATTGCTTGTCACATTGCTTGGCCTGGTATTATCATCTCTGCACATTTGTGAAGAGCAGAGATAGCGCCTTTACTCCTTTGCATCAGTCCATCTTACTGTACATCTGTCCATCCCTTTGTATGTCCCTCCATGGCAATGTTTATTATTGTTTCTCCTCCTACACTGCTGTATATGTGACTGGTGTAGATTTGCATTTAGGTACATGTATTACACTTTTTCCTCTAATTTTTGGAGGAAAATTCTTGAGCAGCTGTCAAAAAGGTTTGTTTTAAAAATTTAGTTCATCATTTCTACTCCCCAAACAATGATAGGAGGATGTTATTGAAACTATGTAGGGTAGACATATGGTATGTGTAGATGTGGAATACATTTTGCCAATGAAAGGGGTATCTTTGGAATTGAGTCTGTTATTGCTTTAACCAATGAAAAGGGGTATCTTTGGAATTGAGTCTATTATTGCTTTAACCAATGAAAAGGGATATCTTTGGAATTGAGTCTATTATTGCTTTAACCAATGAAAATGGATATCTTTGGAATTGAGTCTGTTATTGCTTTAACCAATGAAAAGGGGTATCTTTGGAATTGAGTCTATTATTGCTTTAACCAATGAAAAGGGGTATCTTTGGAATTGAGTCTATTATTGCTTTAACCAATGAAAAGGGATATCTTTGGAATTGAGTCTATTATTACTTTAACCAATGAAAAGGGGTATCTTTGGAATTGAGTCTGTCATTGCTTCTGCCACAGTGCTAGGAGGATTTTATTGAAATTTTGAAGACTAGAAATGTGGTTTGTGTAGATGTACTATAAAGTTTTACTTATTTCTTTCAACCCATTCTGGGGGCAATATCTTGAAAAATTGTATTATTTTAAAAGTGCACATTAAAGATTTATGCTTGCTGTTGTTTAAATGATAAAGTGTTTGAAGAATTTTAATATCCCTGCCCTTAGTAAAGAGTAGCGATTTTAATGTTGCCTTTTGTGTCTGTTCATCCATTTATCTGTTTTTCATTGAATTTGAAAACAAATCACTTGGAAGATTTTAATTACACATCATGTCAGAGTACATGACATAAATGATCAAACAGAAAATTTAGTGTATGTTTCAACTCAGCTGAGCACTGTATGTTTCTCACTCTTATAAATTCCAGCACTATGTGTTTCTCACTCTTATAATTCCAGCACTATATGTGTCTCACTGTTATAATTCCAGTACTATATGTTTCTCGCTCTTATAATTCCAGCACTATATGTTTCTCACTCTTATAATTCCAGCACTATATGTGTCACACTCTTATAATCCTAGCACATTGTTAAAATTCAAGCACTATATCTGTCTCAATGTTATAATTCTAGTACTATCTCTCTCTCACTCTTATAATTCCAGCACTATATCTCTCTCACTCTTATAGTTCCAGCACTATATCTATATCTGTCTCACTGTTAGAATTCTAGTACTATATCTGTCTCACTGTTATAATTCTAGTAATTTATGTCTCACTATTATAATTCTAGTACTATATCTGTCTCATTGTTATAATTTTAGCACTATATCTGTCGCACTGTTATAATTATAATACTTGATCTGTCTTACTGTTATAATTCTAGTACTATATGTCTCACTGTTATAATTCTAGTAATTTATGTCTCACTATTATAATTCTAGTACTATATCTGTCTTACTGTTATAATTCTAGTACTATATCTGTCTCACTGTTATAATTCTAGTAATTTATGTCTCACTATTATAATTCTAGTACTTATCTGTCTTACTGTTATAATTCTAGTACTATATCTGTCTCACTGTTATCATCCTAACACTATGTCTCATTTTAATTCTAGTAGGGTCCCCTGGTGGCTGAATGGTCTAAAGAACTCGCCGTTACAGAATATTCATGCATCTTACTTTTCTGTGCACGAGTTTTAGTGTTGGCTCAACCATTGTAGGTAAGCAAGGAAGCTTGCCAGTGACTTCTTATGGATTAGTGGTCTTTTCCAGGGTCTTCCTGAATTCATCCTCCACCAAACACACTGGTTGCCTTGTATACCCTTTATTCTGCTGAAGTTGGTGTTAAACCAGACAAAAAAACAAAACTAATACAATTCAAGTGCTAAATCAGTCTTATTAAATTTCTAACACTATCTGCATCTTGCTGTTATAATTCTGGGGCCCCAAGTGGTCTAAAACGCTCACCATTATGGATCGCTGCCATCTCATCTCTGTCTACGTGGGTTCAAGTCTTGTGCTTAGCCAATGTGGGTATGTGAGAAAGCTTGCCAGGAGCTTCTTGTAGGTCGATGGTTTTTTCCTGGGTTTTCCCAGGGTTCTTCCTCCACCATTTATAATGGCCACCATGTAAAGCCTATACTGTGCTGAAAAATGGCATTAAACCCTACAACAACAACAATTCTAATACCATTTCTGTCTCACTGTCACTATATCTATCTCAATGTTACAAGTCTAGTACTGTATCTGACTGTACTGGCTGCCATGTATGGCCCATCATGTGCTGAAAAATGGCTTTAAACATACAAAACCGACTTGTATCTGTGTTAATCCTAGCACTATATCTGTCTCACTGTTATAATTCATTGACATAAATACTGTTATAATCGTAGAACCATATCTGTCTTACTGTTATAATTCTGGCACTGTATCACTGTTGTAATCATTGTACTAGACCTTTCTCAATAAAACAAAGCATGTGGATCCCAGGTTAAGAAGACACTGAAAGCTGTTACAAGGATCCTATCTTTATTCTGTTAAGATGCATAATGTCCAGTTTTAGACATTGAAAAATGTTCTTGCTTTTTCTGTTATTCAATATGTTTCAGGAATACAAAACCTGCTCACTGATCGGCTTGTAACTGAAGCTAAATAAGATGTATGATATAAAAACTGTATTTAATTTTTCTGACTCTTGGAACTTTAGGTGTTGAAGATACTGGTAATAGACTCCATTTATTTCATTTTACTGTCCTCTCTTGTTTATCAAATATTGCAAGTAATCATACAACCAACAAGCTTTAACACAGTCAAGACAAGATCATTATCCCATCCAATTAAGAAAGTTATTGAGTTGGGTCTTTTGCCATTATTCATTCTCATGGGTAATTGGCCATACATCAGACTGCCTTCATGACAAAATTCAAGCTACTTAGGAGGCAAGTATGGATCTGTCTGTATAAAATATTCATAAGTAAGGTAATTTGTTCATTACATTTTCATATACAATAATCTTGGCCACCCCTGATTTTCATTTCCCAAAATAATTGTTTTGATTCATCACCCCAACAAGTTATTGCCAAGATTCATTATCATACAATTTCCTTTCCTTATGACAAATTGAAAATGTCTTCTCAAAGAGTTCCTGACATGGCATGATCTCTGCATCTTGCAGTAGCATTTAACAATACCAGACATGTACCTTGACAGTTATTATGTATTTTCAGTATAGTTTTCATTTTTATAACTGATACTGCCATTTTAAATAAGGTGGGGAGGGGGCACCTGAGTGTACAGAACAGATTCCATACACCTGACCTGTTCATGGATAACAATATCCTTAAACTGGTTTATGCTTATAATGGAAAAACTAGATAAACTTTGGGGAGCCCCGAGTGGCCAAGTGGTCTAAAGCGCTCACTGTTCTGGATTACTGCCATCTCACCTATGTCTGAGTGGGTTCAAGTCTTGGGCTCGGCCAATGTGGATACATGAGAAAGCCTGCCAGTAGCTTCTTGTGGGTTGGTGGTTCTTCCCAGAGTTTTCCAGGGTTCTTCCTCCACCAGTTATACTGGCCACCATATATAACCTATCTTGTGCTGAAAAATGGCATTAAACCCAACAACAACAACAATAACATAAACTTTGTTAGTAGTTAAAACTACAAACTGACCATTACTTTGGACACGCATACTGACCAGTCATGTAACCTGTGCATCATCTCATGTGGTTCCTTAGGGTATGAAAGGTTTAATAAAATCTAAAGCAATCAGTTGTCATCAACAGCTTTGGATAAACCCAATGGTAAGGTGAAAGGATTTGCAATAAATTGATACCTATTCATTATGTAATTAAAAGCAATAAAGTGTTGAACTGAAGTTGAATAAAAAGGGAGGGACTGAAATTTGAAGTAATGCTATGCAGGCCTATTTTGTTCACCTAAATTTTGAGACCACTGACATATCTGTAACTACCCAAGAAAGAAATCATTGGAAGATGCTGGTAGGTCAGCTGAAGATATGCATATAATACTAGACTTTGCCATAGAAGATGGTGATAGGTCAGAGATATGCATATAATACTAGACTTTGCCATAGAAGATGGTGATAGGTCAGACAGACATACATATAATACTAGACTTTGCCATAGAAGATGGTGATAGGTCAGAGATATGCATATAATACTAGACTTTGCCATAGAAGATGGTGATAGGTCAGACAGACATACATATAATACTAGACTTTGCCATAGAAGATGGTCATAGGTCAGAGATATGCATATAATACTAGACTTTGCCATAGAAGATGATGATAGGTCAGAGATAAGCATATAATACTAGACTTTGCCATAGAAGTTACAGGTCATAGGTCAGACAGATAGGCATATAATACTAGACTGCCATAGAAGAAAAGGTTTATAGTCACAAAAATAGTGTATTTAAACTTGTCTGTTTACTATTTACATGGATATGGCATAAGCAGATGGTAGATTTTTAAAACTAGTTACAAAAACAAACAAAAAATGGCTTGTTGACTTAAAATGAACATATATGCAGTGGGTTATATAAGTGTTTACTGTTAGCCAATTTTTGTATGCAAAATAGATTGCATTATCCCTTGCTAACAAAGATCATAGGTTGCATTTTACCTGTTTGTCCATATGTCCATTTCTTTTCTCATTATTCCCTCAATATCTTCAGGCCCAATTTCAGCTATGCTGTTGAAAATTGCTCTGTGGTTGTATCTCAGGTAGAATGCCTAATGATGCCAAAATTATATTACTTACCTACACTTCATGCTTGAGTGACTTTCTTATCCGTACTGAAATCTCAGGGTTCATATAGCAATAGTTGTTGTTGTTGTTGTAGGGTTTAACGCTATTTTTCAGCACAAGATAGGCTATACATGGCGGCCAGTACAATTGGTGGAGGAAGAACCCTAGAAAATCCCGGGAAGAACCACTGACCCACGAGAAGCTACTGGCAGGCTTTCTCATGTACCAAAGTTAGCCGAGGCTGACACTCGAACTCACGCAGACAGAGGTGAGATGGCAGTGATCCGTAATGGTGAGCGCTTTAGACCACTCGGCCACTCGGGGCCCCCATATAGCAATAGTGATTGTCCATTGGTTTGCCTAGCCTTCCATAGATGAGGTGTGATCTGCAATATAACTTTTGTTGCTGTGGTCATTTTTTTCTTGAACCATTTGTGTGCACAACTGTGGTCATGTGCACTGAAGCTGAAAATGTAATTTTCCTTTCTGCAAGAGAAGTTTCTTTGGCCTAAGTTTCACCAGCCTCCATAGTAGAGTACCCATGGGCAGGTGCCGCTGTTATTGATTCTAGGGTCAAAATGAATAAGGTCACGATCACTGGAATTTGAATATACATCTACTATAATGCAGGTTTTATTACATTGTCTGCTTGTCCACCTATCTGTTACCAGTTTCATTTCTGTACAGTTAACTTCAGTTCTCCACCCTTTACAGTTACAAACTTTTTTGATGGATTACACTTATGATAAGAAAGAACCCAATTGATTTTAGGCTGAAGAGATCAAAGGTCAAAGTCACAAGGTAAAGTGTTCATTCGTTACACCCTCAGTGTCATGGACTCTATTTCACCAACACTCAAGAAAAGTTGTATGTGTATGCATCTCAGGGAGTATATTCAGACATAGTGTAACTTATCCATACAAAATGTTGATCATTGTGATGTGATTTTTATGCTTGAGTGACTTGTGCATTTTGAGTGTACTTATAGAGTACTTTTGAGTTTACTTATATAGTACTTTTGAGTGTACTTTTAGAGGACTTTTGAGTGTACTTATAGAGTACTTTATTGTATACTTTTTATAGGACTTTTGAGAGTACTTACAGAGTACTTTTGAATGTACTTATGGAGTACGTTTGGTGCACTTTTGGAGTACTTTTGAGTTTATTTTTAGAGTAATCTTGAGTACTTATAGATTACTTTTGAGTGTACTTATTAGAGTACTTGTGTTTGTACTTTTTAGAGCACTTTTGAGTACTTTTAGAGTACTTTTGTACTCAGAGTACTTTTGAGTACTTTTAGATTACTTTTGAGTGTACTTATATAGTTCTTTTGAGTGTACTTTTAGAGTACTTTTGAGTGAACTTATGGAGTATTTTGTGAGTATACTTTTAGATTACTTTTAGTGCACTTTATAATACTTTTGAGCTAGTACTTTGAGATTAATTTTTGGTGTAATTTTAGAGTACTTTTGAGTGTATTTTTAAAGTACTTTTGAGTACTTTTTTTAGTACTTTTCTGTGTACTTAGAGTACTTTTGAATGTACATTTAGAGTACTTTTGAGTGTACTTATATAGTATTTTTGAATGTACCTTTAGAGTATATTTAGTGCAGTTTTAGAGTACTTTTGAGCTAGTACTTTGAGTAATTTTTGATGTAATTTTAGAGTACTTTTTAGTGTGTTTTTAGAGTGCATTTGAGTACATTTTAGAGCACATTTGAGTGTAGTTATAGAGTACTTTTGCATGTACTTATGAAGTACTTTTGCATGTACTTTTAGTGCACTTTTGAGCTAGTACTTGGAGAGTAATTTTTGGTGTAATTTTAGATTGCTTTTGAGTGTATTTTTATAGTACTTTTTAGTGTAATTTTTAGATCACTTTTACAGTGCCATCTAATGGGGTTCAGTTGTTCTATTGAGTTATCATAAGTAAAACATTCCACATAGCCTAATTACTGCTAATTGCCTCTCTGATTAGGTGTCATCTCTTCCACCAAGCCTAATTTGAAAGTTGGTCCATTTCATCATTAAGTAATTCCAGAGAGCTAGGAAAGTTAAAGGTAGTGTAAATGAGCGATCAAGAATATTGCTAAAATTACTATTCTCTTCATAATGAAATCTGCAATAATCTCAAGAGAAAAAAAGACAGTTTCAAGATTGCTGCAGCTGTGTTTTACTGCTTCATATGGAGTAAATCTTCTTTGCATTGTGACCACATCTGCTGTGTCAAAGAGCCATGCTGTGTCCTGTTTAATGAAACTGCCACATAATCTCCTACAAGGACCTGTCTACCAGAGAAAATTATGTACTTAAGTTCCAATTTTAGTAAGGCTTTTATGGTATTTAGAAATATCTTTAGGGAATAAAATTTTGGATTTATTTCTCATTAGACAATTTGGGGTGTGGCTTAATAAAATGTGTGTGTGTGTGTGTGTGTGTGATATAGATTTATTATGTAGCTTTAACAATTTTTCAGCCATATTGCTGTGATGTCTGCAGTGCGGCAGTTTATAGTGATGTCTAGCACTGGGGCATCATGCCGCAGGCATGTAGCATGATGTCCCACCCAGTCACGTTAACCTGACACCAGGCTGACTAGTCCTAACACTGAGCTCCTAGCAAGGCAGCTGTTAGTACCATTTTTTATAAGTCTTTGGTATGACTCGGCCGGGGTTCGAACCCGAGACCTCCTGCATCAGTGGCGGTTGCTCTAACCAGTAGGCTACCGGAGCGGTCACTTAATAAAGTAACTAGCCCAAAATAATTTTTTGTACTTATGCATTTCCCCCTCCACCCAACCAACCCACCCACCGACAACTTTTCATGGACGATGAATGTGAAGGAATTGGACATACACTTTGCAAATCTGTGGTATCAGTTTGAAGCCAGAGAGACAAACTATGGTGTATGTGTGGATAATGGTGAAAATGATACAACTATTTTATTTTAAAAGATGTATCAACTATGATTCTTGTCAGCACATAAACTTATTTAACTTAATTTAGAACTTTCCAAATATCCACACATGTACCCTAGGATGTGATATATAGATGGGGGATATAGTGATCTGGTTGTCTGGTTACCTCCATATACATTGCATTTCTAGAGCATGACTCTCAAAGCGTTCAAGGTATTTCAACCAAACTTCATGCATGTCAAGCGAGTCCCTTAGGACTGCCTTTAAATATTTGTAATTTTCTACATTCAGTATTTATGCTGTCACCTCAGAAACAATGTGTACTATATGTAGTACATGTACATAAATCCCAAGTGCAGGACCAATGGGTACCATCATAAGTATTACATAAATCTCAAGTGCAGGACCAATGGATACCATCATAAGTATTACATAAATCTCAAGTGCAGGACCAATGGGTACCATCATAAGTATTACATAAATTCCAAGTGCAGGACCAATGGATACCATCATAAGTATTACATAAATCTCAAGTGCAGGACCAATGGATACCATCATAAGTATTACATAAATCCCAAGTGCAGGACCAATGGATACCATCATAAGTATTACATAAATCCCAAGTGCAGGACCAATGGATACCATCATAAGTATTACATAAATCCCAAGTGCAGGACCAATGGATACCATCATAAGTATTACATAAATCCCAAGTGCAAGACCAGTGGGTACCATCATAAGTAGTACATAAATCTCAAGTGCAGGACCAATGGGTACCATCATAAGTATTACATAAATCTCAAGTGCTGGACCAATGGGTACCATCATAAGTATTACATAAATCTCAAGTGCTGGACCAATGGGTACCATCATAAGTATTACATAAATCTCAAGTGCTGGACCATAGGGTACCATCATAAGTAGTACATATGCATATTTAATTGTATTTGTTTTTGTTTTTTTTTCCATGATTTTATGTTATTTATAATTGTATTTTGGACTTGACCTTGTCCAAAAATCAAGTTCATTGTGTACTGACCAGTAACTTTTATTTTTTTAAACAAATAATACATAATTAATATTTTCTGTATGAGTGTGGGTTAAGTATTAGGATCATTCTCAGTAGAGATAAACATGTTTGTTTGGGTCTGGATTTTGGATATTATTATTCCCTATGGATAAACCTTTTGTACCTGATGTAAAAAATGCAGTTAAACCCTCCAACAACAATAACAAGTAGCACTGCACTTAACCATTTGGTACCATCATATGTAGTATGTAATGATCTCAAGTGTTGGCCCACAAAGCACCATCATAAGTATTAAATGTAGATAAATCTCAAGTGCAGGACGGTAGGGTACCATCATAAGTATTAAATGTATATAAATCTCATGTGCAGGACGGTAGGGTACCATCATAAGTGCTATTTGTACATGAATACTAGAGAGAACCATCAGAAGTACTACATTTATATGAATCTCAATTACTGGACCATAGGGTACCTCAAAAGTTGTACATAAATCTCAAGTGCCGGAGCATAGTGTACTAGCATCAGCAGTACACAAATAGTCATTTAGAGATCAGATGGTATATTTCAAAGATCAATGAATACTGTTTTTGAGGTATAAAAAATGATGATGGTTATGTGACTACATACATAATTTAGTTCCAAATAGCATGAAAAACCAAGTTGCAAACTATGATTTTAATGGTTTCCATTTTATAATATCCATCATCTTACATACAGATGATAGCAAACTGTGAAATGTTACAAGCATCAATAAGTGAATGGGATTAAGCAGTCCTAGTACACAAGCAAAGTAACATATCCACAACAGTTAGTACCCTCAACCATGAACCATGACCATCTGGAATTCAGAAGCACTGCATGAACATTTTTGCCTACTACAGCAGCTAATAATACAATTTTTAGCTTAGTTAAATGTGACTGTATTCCTAGCCGTATTTAGCAAAGAGTTCCACAGTCTAGCCACCTCATATCTGAAAGAATTCCTTCCATAACTTGATGTCCTTGGCCTGAGATAATGGCAGTGCTTGCATATCTAAAGTTATAGGAGTTATTTTTTAAAATAACTAGGTCTTGAAAACACAAAGGACGTTTTTGTTATTTAAAATTTTGAATGTTAAAGGCAGCAGCTTTCATCCTTTCAGTTTTAAGTGACAGTTATTTAGATTTTTCCAGCAAATAGTTATAGGAACTATTAGTCATCATAAATGAAATGGAGTGCTCGTTCTTGAATTCTCTCAATTTTATTTGTATTAAAATTAAGCTTAAATTTAACAGTAAACCGTAGTA
Organism: Sinohyriopsis cumingii; assembly: GCA_028554795.2. Lineage (NCBI taxonomy): Eukaryota > Metazoa > Mollusca > Bivalvia > Unionida > Unionidae > Sinohyriopsis > Sinohyriopsis cumingii. The sequence goes on from CM068836.1 coordinate 15,272,252, forward strand.
GTTTAATTTCTTCATCATGAGTTTTTGCAGTACAATCTATGTTACTCTTTTATCTCAAGTTTTGGTAACAACAGCAATAGCTTGGATTTTTTGGGGGATTAACCTTCATTTTACTTGCAGAAAACCATCTAATTAGGGATTTACTTCTTTTTCACCACTCTGGAATAACTCATGCAGTGGGTTAACTCATCTTGAAATCCTGCTGCACTACATGTATACCGTAACACATATTCCACCAGCTGTTGAGTAACTCAGGCATTGGATTATCACAGCTCGATTTGAAGTCCAGCCAAACTATCACAACAATTCATATTCTGCCAGTTGTTGAGTAGTTCAGGCAATGGTTTACCTTTATTCCACCAGTTGTTAAATAACTCTGAGAGTAGATTATCTCAGTTTTATTTGAAGTCCTGCCACAATATCACTACACTACCTATTCCACCATTTGTTAAATAACTCCGACATTAGATTATCTCAGCTTTATTTGAAGTCCTGCCACACTATCATTGCAATTCCTGTTCCACTATTGCTGAATAACTGAGGCAATGGATTACATCAGCTATATTTAAGTCCTGTCACACTACATGTAGTATCACCACAATACCTATTCCACCAGTTGTTGCATAATTCAGGCAATGGATTACCTAAGCATTATTTGAAGTCCTGTCACACTACATGTAGTATCACCACAATACCTATTCCACCAGTTGTTGAGTAATTCAGGCAATGGATTACCTAAGCATTATTTGAAGTCCTGCCACACTACATGTATCACCACTATACCTATTACACCAACTCCAGAAATAGATTATCTTTATTACGCCAGTTGTTAAAAGCTCTGACAACAGATTATCTCAGCTTTATTAATGAAGTCCTGTCAAATTATCACCACAATACCTATTCCACCAGTTGTTGCGTAATTCAGGCAATGGATTACCTAAGCATTATTTGAAGTCCTGTCACACTACAGGTAGTATCACCACAATACCTATTCCACCAGTTGTTGAGCAATTCAGGCAATGGATTACCTAAGCATTATTTGAAGTCCTGCCACACTTCATGTATCACCACTATACCTATTACACCAATTCCAGAAATAGATTATCTTTATTACGCCAGTTGTTAAAAGCTTTGACAACAGATTATCTCAGCTTTATTAATGAAGTCCTGTCAAATTATCACCACAATACCTATTCCACCAGTTGTTGCTAATTCAGGCAATGGATTACCTAAGCATTATTTGAAGTCCTGTCACACTACATGTAGTATCACCACAATACCTATTCCACCAGTTGTTGAGTAATTCAGGCAATGGATTACCTAAGCATTATTTGAAGTCCTGTCACACTACATGTAGTATCACCACAATACCTATTCCACCAGTTGTTGAGTAATTCAGGCAATGGATTACCTAAGCATTATTTGAAGTCCTGCCACACTTCATGTATCACCACTATACCTGTTACACCAACTCCAGAAATAGATTATCTTTATTACGCCAGTTGTTAAAAGCTTTGACAACAGATTATCTCAGCTTTATTAATGAAGTCCTGTCAAATTATCACCACAATACCTATTCCACCAGTTGTTAATAATTCCAAAATTAGATTATCTTTATTCCACCAGTTGTTAATAATTCCAGAATTAGATTATCTTTATTCCACCAGTTGTTGAATAACTCCAAAAATAGATTATCTTTATTCCACCAGTTGTTGAATAACTCCAAAAATAGATTATCTTTATTCCACCAGTTGTTGAATAACTCCAAAAATAGATTATCTTTATTCCACAAGTCGATGAATAATTCCAAAATTAGATTATCTTTATTCCACCAGTTGTTGAAAAACTCCAAAAATAGATTATCTTTATTCCACAAGTTGTTGATTAACTCCAAAAATAGACATCTTTATTCCACCAATTGTTAAATGACCCCAACAGTAGATTATCTCAACTTTATTTGAAGTTCTTCCACATTATCAACTTAATACCTAATCCACCAGTTGTTGAATAACTCAGGCAATGGATTATCTCAACTTTATTTTTGAAGTCATGCCATATTGTCACCACACTACCTTTTCCACCAGTTGTTAAATAACAATAAACTCTCTTTATTCAACCAGTTTTTAAATAACTTCAACAATAAATGATCTCAGCTTTATTTGAAGTTATGCCATATTATTACCACAATTCCTATTCCACCAGTTGAATAACTCAAGCAATCAGATTTTCTAGGCTTATTATAAGGATAATTAGGATCCATTTGTTCTTCAGGGAAGTGGCACAGGTGGTTACTGTCAGTTGTTCAGTGGTGTTACAGTGTGTGTAGAAGTATTGTGACAGAAGTCACATTGCCAGATTTCTGATCAGTCTAGTTAATGGTTACCATATGTACTCACAAGTCAGTCAAACTGCAAACAACAAAGATCCTGATCTGCTCTAGCATAATTTGCCTGCAGACCAGGATATATGTTGTTTGCTATTGCGCTTAACAAACTGCACACAGACCCAGATCTGCCAGCACATTATGTGATGGTATATCTGGATAAGTGCAGTTTGCAGTTGACTCAGCTTATAAGGGAGTACATACGGTATGACAAAGGCGCTGATTTCATTGCAGTGTCACCTAGTACTGAATAAAGTATGAAGCAAATCATTGGTCAGGAATCACCCAAGTCAGCTATGCCATAATAGTGATGACAATTAAATATGGAATGGGTGTAAAATGTACTGTTCATGGTACTCTTGTTGAATTCTGGAAATTAATTATGGAATTTGATTCATCACTGTCCTTCAGTTACTAAATCGTTTTGGAGTCTACTGTGGCAGAACTGTCTTTATCTTGATAAGGCATAAATACCCTCATTTATTTTACAATATGATAAGACTTTGTTTTTTCTGTTCATTCTGATGGCATTTTTTGTTGTTTTGTTTTTCTTGCTCGGCATGCAAATTCATTGCCAGTTGGTACAAGTCTAGAACCTCAAGAATTTTCAACCATTGTGAAATTCATCTCATCTGTACCTTATGAGTACTTTTCTTCCAATACTTTCTTTTCCATTTTTAAATTCTTAAATTCATTATCATTATGAAGGTGCTTGATAGAAGCAGGAATTGCTGAAAACATCAGATTTCATTTTCAAGTAAATAGCAATAACAGTCTCAATCTGTACTGAGAGAAAAGTGTTGGAAAGGCTCTTTTATTAGACCAGTCAAATTCAAACCTTCTGCCAGTGGGAGTTCTTTTTTCAAAATTCTTTATAGCCAGAAGTATGTAAATCACTTTTCAGTGGGTCAAAACAGATATATAAGTTCTTTGATTGTACAGTCACCATTCAACATGATTTAGCTCATGATATTAGCACAGGGAACTGATTTTAATGGTGGCAGCTTTGTTTTAACACCACTCAGCAAGTGATGTTACTTCTACTGTTGTGGCAGGCTTGGTGATATTGGCTGTGAATTCCAAGACATTGCTTTGTGATATTCCTTTTTTTCTTTCTTTCTAGGATGTTTGTTTGAAATAGACCAATTCAGAACACTTGTACTTTATTAATATGCCAATTCTATCATTGTTAGATCAGTAGCTTATGAAAATAATGGCCAAATGACACATTTTATGGTAGATGAGAGGGAGTGAAGAAAATGAAAATACTATAGGGAAAAACCAGTCACTGTAAAAATATTGATCATAAGCTTTTGATAATTGATCCAAGGTTTTCATTCTGACCATATCATCTTCACTGGCCATGGGTCGTCTGTCCACTCCATTCCACATCAATCCTTAGTTTATTTAACTAGTTGAAAGTGTTTTGAACAAGTGCCCTCTTGCAGATGAAAGAGTCCATGTCAATAACAAGCAAAATCAATTAACCAATGAGAGAGTTCATTACATGACCTGTGAGGTACATGCATTCAGTGAGTCAATTTCTAGAATGTCCACCAACATTGACTTGGAATTTAAAGTTATTTAACATGTTTGATTCAAAGAAACTTACATGCAACGTGAGTCTTTGTATACCAAGGCTACCATGATTTTTCCTAACAGTCTCTCAATTTAAATATAAAACGGGATCTGATTGGTCATATTCTGTTAGCTGCATCAAATCAGATAGCAAAGTGGTAGATACTTTGTTAAGTTGCTAAATATGCCATGGGTTGATGTGGAACAAAGTGGATCAGTGACCCTTGGCTGGTGAAGATGCTATGATGTGGAGTTATCTAATTAATATGCACAAGTTATTGTTATCTGTTATCTGCAATTTATAAATTCCCTTGGTTTACTTATTATTTTATGTGTGTGACTTACCCAAGTTGAGTTTGCAGTTAGTATTTTACATATTTTAATTATTCATTTGCACATGCAGTTTATTGTTGTGTATTTTCTGCATTGAAAGTAGTGATTTTCTCTGATAAATATTTGCCCTTATTCTCATTCATGCATAATTTTCATCCAGTAAACACGTGTATTATTTCCTAGAGATGAGGGGTGTGTGGCTTATGTGCTGGCTATTGCCAGTCTGTACTTTTTTATATCAGAACCTAAAATGCGACAAAATGTCTAGGACAAATATTTACAACAGATATTAAAATTCCTGTTATATAGTATATCAGAATCAACAAAAAATCTTAGAATTACTTAATTTGCTTCAGACAAGAGTGGTTCATATTCATTTATTTTTTAATCAAGTCTTTGGTTAGCAGTAAGGCACAGAAAACTATTTTATAACAGTTACATACAACCCTATTTAGACTACTATAATACAGTATGGGGTAATTCAAATGATAAAAACATAGCAAAGCTGGCACATCTTCAAAAAAGAGCATTTGGGCTAATATCAATCCAGAAAGAAAGCAAGGAAAATTTAGCTGGTAGGTTAAAAATATTACCTATTAAAGACCGAATCTGTTTGAGAAAAGCCAAATTAATGTACAGGATAACTCATAATAGTGCTCCTGAATATTTACAATCACTATTCCAGTATAGGGTACCTGGTAATATTCCCCACCTGCGATCCATGTCTACCAAACAGTATAAAACCCCAAACCAAATAAGGAGTTATTTTATAAAAGTTTCCAATACTCTGGAACTCTGCTCTGGAATAGTATTCCAGTTGAGATTAGAAATGCCCACTCTATTTCCTTCTTCTAAACCCAATATATCCAGTGGCTTCAGAGATGCAGCTAAAATAAATAAATTTCTTTGTATGTGGGCCTCAAGGTAGATTAGTTTTTAGCTAATTGTGTTACCCTCTTTAAATAAGGTCATTATTATGTATAGGAAATCACCAGTACTTTCTAGTTTTGCTTTATACTATTCCTGGGGATTGGCAAGAAGAAAATGAATTGAATAACTGTCTTTAAAATTGTTTTATCAAATTCTCAAAAATGACAGCTCATTACTGAAATAATCAGTGCTGAACACCTACATGAACCTTATAATGATGCAAAAATTTGTAGATAACATTGCAGTACTTTTTTGTCTTGGTCAGCATGACACGTAACCATTATGATTGACATATGGACTAGACTTGGAATAACATAGCAGCTCCTGATGGTTAACCTCTCATGGGGATGGGGCATAAGTGAATTTTTAATTAGAGTCCATTTCATAACGGGGGAGACAGATATGTTAACATAAGGACTTATAGCAGAAAATGACAGAGTTGAGACAAGCCATAGCCAAAATTTTGGAAAATCTTGGGCCATTTGAGATAGTTGACATCAACTTCTATTTTCTAGAATGGTTATTATAAAGTTGGTCTAGAAAGAATTATTCTGACTTCAATGAGAGTATTAAAATTTTGGTGGTTTGAGAAAGTTATCCTGGCTGGCTAAGCAAAATGAGTAGGTGTATTCCCCAGATGAAATTTCATGGTTTAAGTATCATAGAACAAAGTTTTAGGCAATCCAAGTGTTTCTGCCAAAAGGGGAAGCTGGTTCCGAGATCAATAAAAGGTGCTCTTCTCATCAGATAAATTGTCCAAGAGACAGGGTCTGGAAATTTAAGAGACCAGAAATTAGAGAAGAGACCGAGGGAATTCTCTGATAATAAGTGAGCAAGTGCTCAGGAAGCCCAAAGGAAAAGAAATAGCTTCATACCTGTACTGCACAGTGGAAAAGAGTGCAGTCTACAACCAAGATGGTTGATGACCCAAAGAGGAAGAGAGACAGACAGACAGAATGGAAAAGAAATATGGCAAATGGTGACCTATCACCAATAGTAATTTGGAAAAGACCAGAAGCAACCAGGTGATGCTGACATACTGGCAATTTGAGTTTGATCAGTCGCTCGATTATATGATGAAATTTGTTTATTGGTATAACAGGATGGCTAATTGAATTTCAAATAAATTTTGTAACTCTATTTCTAAGAGAAAGTAAATCATTTAAATGCCATGTTCAGTTTTCATTTTGTTTATGTAATTGATTAAATTATTGTATTTTACATAAAGGGGCTCGTAATCTATTCTAGATCTCTGCTCAGATCTCTGTTATTCCATACATTAATTTTGTATTTTATTTTATTGTTTACTCAATCAAACTGGGCATTAACACTATGATCAATCATCTAGATAACAATAACCAAAGCCCCATAAGGAGTGGGGGATCACACATCTCATCAACTCTGACAAACCATATGACAAATTCTTTATTACACTAAAGTGTGTTCATATTAGATGTTAGTTTATTTTAATTATAAAAAAATTCTCCTGCTCTTTCTTTTCCTTTCAGTGTTTCCTTATCTCTCCTGCAGCATTATTTGTAATTTGTAGAAGACATCAACACAAAACAAATGTATGTCTTAACGGTCTCTCCTCATTATACAAGTACAGGATATTATAATATGATAAGCTATCTAAAAATACACATTTCACGTATCAGATAATTTTGTTAGACAAATGAAATTCTCAAATATTAGTTCTAATTATTGACTGTTGATAACTTTTTAATTTATGGGTAGTTCATTTTTGTTCAGAAAAATCAACGACCCCTACCCCCACCTTCCAAATGAAATAATTGGGCCCTTGTGTGTTTTGTTTATCTGTAATGTGAACCCTCTACATGTCTGAGGATGTGGAAGAAACCCAATGTCCAGTGTGATTTTTTGCTTGTTTTAAGAGCAGACTAAAGGAGGCAAGCGGCATGGCAGCTCAGAGATTATTGTCCCACATTCACAACTGTAAGGGTATGTTTGAATCCTACAATCAGGTCTGCTCGGTTTTGTCTACCATGGTGTGATCTTGGGCAAGGCATTTTGCTATGATTGCTTCTGTACTAAATAACCCATTTGTGTTGTCATTCAATTAAACACCAAACCAAATAAATCTGAATGTATTTGTTATCTGGGGCAATAAAATTAAAACTCCTTTTCCCGAATGCATGTTTGTCCAAACCTACTTGCAGTATTACTACTGCAGTGGTCAAAATATTTTTTTATATTAAAAAATGCTTCAAAATGGCTGATGCATCCTGTACTCCAAGCCAAGAATTACAGAATATTTGTCTCTGGCAAGTCTGGTTGATATGATCCACCTGTCAAGGAAGGTTTTCTATTGATAAAATGCTATGGTTGAAAATAATAATTTGAATACAGGAATTAATAAGTAGCACATATAAATGAATGATTTGTGTTTAATGATTGTTACCTTCTGCGTGCTAATTAATAACACACATGGGAAATAATAAATTGCACATGCAGATCAAAAAAAGTTCCTTGTGCTTATTAATAACTTGCATTGAGGAAATAATAATTTACATTGATAAATTAATAAAATTAATAACTCTCATAATGTAATTTATAATCGTCACATGAATAAATATTTTCAGGCATTTGGTTATATATATATATATATATATATATATATATATATATATATATATATATATATACACACACACACACACACACACACACACACACACATATGTGCGCACACTTTGTCCTTTCCTTTGTGAAGCTAGTAATCCTCTGACTCATAATCCTGTATAAATCTAATTGGTTCAAAGTGGTAGAGGTTGACCAATGAAATTAAGGTATTGGGGAGACAGACAAAAATTCTTCCACTTTAATTTTTGTTGGCTCTCTTCCTTTCCTGTCCCAGTAATTGAATGTATAGTAAATTACATAGCTACCCATCTGGACAGATTAGGCCAATTAAGGTCTGATCAATCATTTATACCAAGTTGATTTCTCTTATTTCAAAATGAGCTCTGTAGCTCACTAGAGGCCACTACCTCACTAGCTGGATAATAAATTGGTCTTGAAGTGGAGGCTGATTAGTGAACATTTGCAGCAGTCTCATGCCAACCCACCAGCTCTACTTTTACAGCTGGATCACTCCTCCTAACAGCTTGATTCATGCAGTGAAGTAGAGAACTTCAGTTTTTATGAAGAGTTTGTATTGTTCAGAGGCTTACAATTATTTTCCATAGGGACTGATTTCACCATGACAACAGAGAGTGAGAATGACAAGAGACACAGAACAGAAAATGGTAGGCACCTTCACCTTTGTCACATACCCCCAAAACTACAGCTTTGCAAGACTTATTTTAACACTTGGTTCAGATACTTGACATAGTTCATTGAGCACAAATTTTATTAATCAATGAAGTAATAATGTCAGTCACCTTCAGAACCATTAATGTGATTTTCTCTTGTGTATTTTGTGGAATGGTTTTTCCGGTGCTTTTTTCTTTCAATTTACAAGTTTAGGAAAGGTATCAAAATTTATTTTAAAAATAAAGTTTGAGAACAAGGGTGCTATTACTCAGTTAAAAGAGATTGTTATGAAATTATGTGTACACAAACAGATCTTCTCTGTGCAAGTCATTACTGTGCACTTGTCCATCATAGATCCTAAAACACATTTGTCATTAAAGCCATTCCCAGTAAGTTCTCAGTTGCTGTTCCCTGACATTTTTTAGTAGATCTGATGTCACACTGTTAAATAACATCATCGAGTCTTAGCTTTTATCAAGAAGGGATTCAGGTTACAGACTAAATGGAAGCAAACAATCTCAGTCACTAGCAATACTGTTGTGTAATACAGTGTTGCTAGTGACTGTAATTGGTAGTGACTGTAATAGTGTTGCTAGTGATTGTAATACAGTGTTGCTAGTGACTGTAATTGGTAGTGACTGTAATAGTGTTGCTAGTGATTGTAATACAGTGTTGCTAGTGACTGTAATAGTGTTGCTAGTGACTAAGACATTGTTACTAGTAACTAATAGTGTTGCTAGTGACTAATAGGTAGTGACTGTAATAGTGTTGCTAGTCACTGTAATACAGTATTGCTAGTGACTAATACAGTGTTACTAGTAACTAATAGTGTTGCTAATAACTAATTGGTAGTGACTGTAATAGTGATGCTAGTGACTGTAATACATTTTCACTAGTGACTGTAATAGTGTTACTAGTGACTGTAATACAGTGCATTCTATAATAATTTAATTGGTCTGAGCAATGTATAAATGCACTTCTTAAAATCATGAATAGTGCACAATGGAAAGTACACTCTCTGAAAAATATATCTGAAACTTTAAATTTTCCAACCATTTTATTTTCAGAATTTATAATACTTTACAATAGCACAATTTTTGTTTATGGACACTAATATGATTTGTACCTTAAAAAAAAGATCAGGATGGAATGTAAATAAAATAATGTTTTAAAAATGCTTGGCAACAGGTGATTGAGTAGACAATCGTGAAGCTGCTTTTAATTACCATGTAGTTCCTCTGGCCCTCCTAGCTATTTATATGCCCACCATAAGATAGAACATATTTTGTTATGATGTTGTCCATCTGTCCATCTGTATGCCTTTCTATTACTTGTTTTGTTTCAGCACAGTAACTCAAGTTTTCCACCATTTACAGTTATGAAACTTAATAAATTGCACATGGGGTAAGGAAGAACCCTATTGATTTTAGGGTAAAAAGTTACATTTTGATTGAATTTCTGCACAATAACTTGAGGTCTCCACCATGTAGTCTCCAGACTTTGTGAATTACTTGCACTTGAAATAAGGAATATGGTTAATGATTTGATGGTCAAAAGGTCAAAGGTCATGGTTACTGTTACTGCAAAACAATATATGGTTTCTGCACAAAAACATTAGTTCTGCATCACAGATCTAGACCAAACTCTGTTGATGACTTGCTCTTGGGGCAAAGATGAACTGGATCAATTTAGCCGTCAAGGGCCACTATGACTAAAGAAGTAAAGTAGTTTCTTCACAAAGGTTTTAGTAATTGACCATATGCCTTCACCAAAGGTTTGGATGATTTAGACAATTGGTAATAAAGCTTATTGATTTTTGGGGTCATCAAGGTCACTGACTGAAAGAAGAAAATTGGTGGGGGGTTGCATAGTAACTTCACTACCTTGACCTCATTTTGTGGAGGGCATGCACCTAAGGTTTAGCAGAGGACATCTGATTTGGAGCTCAGGGTCATCGAAGCTTAAAGAAAAATGGGTCATTCAGAATGATTAATGTTCTTGAGTAAGTTCGTTCCCCAAACTTGTGAAGATCTCACATCTCTGTTTTTTTAAGTATTTTTATTTATAGCTGTATGAGATTATTATGCCTATACTTTTCCATAAATATTCCCAAGTTGGGCCATTAGATTGACTGATGTAATTAATGAATAACAACTTGAAAAGAGGTTTTTACCCCATTATATAAATGCCTGTTTAATTTTGTATTTACAGAAATACAAACTTCTCCATGAAAATCAAATAGGTTTCTGGCAACCCCTTTTTAGAAAAGGCTTATTATTAATGATAGAGAAGTGGTGAAAACCTTAGATGATGGAAAAGTGGTTGGAACAGTAATGGTTGACTTCTGAAAGGTTCCCGATCTAGTGGACCATCAAATTCTTGACCCAAAAAGCTATCACTGTAGCAAAATTATGATTACATGCTTTTGAATCATACTTAAGCAACAGATCTGAGATGTTATCCTTCATTGTTCATCTTTCTGAAGAAAAACCTATAAGCTCTGGAGTGCCACAAGGGTCAGTTTTAGGCCCATTTCCATTCTGAATTTTTATCAAAGACTTAACCTCTAGTACAGAGAATACTATTCTGTCTTTATGCATATAATGCAGCTTTATCACATGCCAAAGAATCTTAAAGTGAATTGAATGTACTTTCCAGTGTGCAGTAAATTAACATTAGCCATTGCATAATGAAATGGAATGCCACCTAATGTGGAAAAAAATCAAAGTTTTACATACCACTACCAAGTATGCTTTGAAAACTTGAGCTGAACCATCTCTGTTTTTGGTATGCCACCTAACAAATGGTGATAAGATGCAAGCAGATGACTCTTTACTGGGAATCAGTCACATCATTAGTACATGTAACTGCATGTTGTTGGGCAGCATCTGTTGTGATGTCTGATGCTGGCATATATCCTGGATGTTCCTAGAACATTTTGATGTTCAAAAACTTAAAATTGAGGACCACTCCAGTGGCCTAGGTGGTTAGAGCATCCATCTTGGATGTGGGAGGTCACAGGTTCAAACCTCAGCTGAGTCATACCAAAGACTTTTAAACATGATAGTAACAGCTACCTCACTTGGCACTCAGCATTTTGAGATTAGTGTTAGGACTGGTCGGCCTGGTGTCAGGATTATGTGACTGGGTGGAACATCATGCTACACATCTGCAGCTTGATGCCCCAGTGCTAGACATCACTATATAAACTATTACATTGCAGACATCATAGCGATATGACTGAAACATTGTTAAAGCGACATTAAAAATCCAAATCACACACACATACACACACACATTTAAAAATTGCTTGCTTGATTCCTTAACGCTTTTGAGAAATCAGAATGAATTAATGCTGGAACTTTACTGGAACATGATTGCAGTCCATGCTGGATATCAGAATGGATTGATGCTGGAAATTTAGTGCAGTGTTACAGCTGATGCAGCATTTTATCAGCATAGTACATGCTGCAATTCTGTAATGAATACCAGTTAAACATTAAGTGACCACAGAAATATCAGTTCTCAACATATAGGACTAATTATAAAGGGGGGGGCATGTAATGTACCATTCACGGTAATCATGTTGAATTTAAAATTTGCATATCTACTGCAAAGCATGGATTATCTTTGTCATTGACAGCTGTATAGATACACTATAGGAACCATTTGGCAGCTGTGTTGACTGATAGCCAGACTGGAACTCTTTTGTCACTGCAAAACCACATATATTTAGCTCATGGGTTGATGCAGTTCAACGAGTTTTCAAAGGGAAAGTGTGAATCTTTTAGTAGGAGTTCAAAATTATATGTCGGTTTTGGCTAGAGTAGTTCCTGTAAACTTCTCTTCCACACAAAACCCATTGAAATTAGATCTTGTCCCCTTGATGTATTATGTCACATGCTCTCTATCAGCCACAGCCATGAAAGGGAGTGACAGTGGACTCTGTTGGTCTCAGAATGAATTGTACAGTAAGATATGTATATGAAAGGGAGAAAACAAACTGTTGTTTTACCTGGAAAATGGTACAGATTCATAGTTTCCTCCTGGAAAGTTGTTCATGTTATGATGTCATAATACAACTTTGTCACATTTAGGATGAAATATGATTAGTACTATGTTTGGAATAATTTACATTCACAGAGGGGCTTTTTATTCTTAGTAGTGATTTGTCAGGTTCCAGTATTTACTAACATTATAAATGTTTACATTTATGGTAAGTCAGTATTAACTTCATTTATAATATCCATGTTGGGTTACTGATAATGTTTGTATGGGACAGGCACCTGTTGTAAGTTACAGCTGCAGTCATTATTGTATCAATATAAATTGATAAGTTGCCCTTCTTGCTTCTGGATGTGTTCTAGAGATGGCCTGGCAAACTAGATATAAAAGCCAGACACCCAAAGCTGCACATTGAATAGGTGAGGTGAGTCAGATTTGAAATGGATCAGTGAAAGGTATCTGTTTATTTATTTACAGAACTCAAATTATTTTGTAAATGAGGAAAAGAGAACTTTAGCCAGCCACATATCATCTTCATAAGCCAAGGTTCCTGTACATTAACCTGTCTACACCTTGGCGGATCGATCAGGTATTGCATTGCTTTGTGCTAGCAACATATATCAGATTTTATATGTAATGTATGTGTCAGGTACAACTATTACAACTCAGAGCGATATAGAAGTTAAAATTCACAATTACAAGCAGGTTTTTAAAACCCACGAACTTGAAATATCGAAGAAAAGAACTTCTGTTAAGCAGCCACCTGTCTTCAGATGCCATTTCGTTCATTTCACAAACGTAGCTGTGTAAGACAGGTGTGACTGTATTTAAGAACCATCAGCAATTTTGTAAACAAATGTATAATTCATGTAACCAGTCTGTCCCAATAAAGAAAGTACACAGTCTATCCCAATTTAGAAAGAATACATTTAATTTTAATAGAGGGACCAGTTCCTCCATTATAAACATTGATCCCCAAATTAGACAAGTATACATTTAATTTATTTGTTGGGCCACTTCCTTCATTATCAACATTGATGAGTAGAAGTTTTCATGCATTATCTTTACTAGATATTCCAATTTTAAAAATGAGTAAAAGTTGTCATCAAACTGTAGTAATGTTTTTCAGAACTTTGTTCCCATGAAAAGTACAAATAATTGTGTTTTTAATAAATGAGTCATTATTTAGAAAAGGAATTTCAATGTTTCTCCATATTTGTTCAGAACAAAAATGTATTGTTTCATATTTTAATCATATTTTTTCTATGAATATTTTGGCTCCCATTTAAAAACAAATTGATTTCCTGTAATTAACAATACTTTATAATACGTTGTATTTATTTTCTGTATGTCATCTACTGGATGATCCATGACACGTAAAGGAGTCACATTGAATTTATATATAGTAGCAGTTGGCAAATGGTAAAGGGGTCGGACAAGCATTTATGATGTGACAGAAAACACCCTGGCATGAAGGCCTTTGAACCTTTTTATGATGCTCAATTGCCATCAGATGTGATGAAAAGGCCCAGGCATGAAGGCCTTTGAAACTTTTATGATGATGAATTGCCATCAGATGTGACAGAAAAGGCCCAGTCATGAAGGCCTTTGAAGCTTTTATGATGCTGAATTGCCATCAGATGTGACAAAAGGCCCAGTCATGAAGGCCTTTGAACCTTTTTATGATACTGAATTGCCATCAGATGTGACAGAAAATGCCCTGTCATGAAGACCTTTGAAGCTTTTATGATGATGAATTGCCATCAGATGTGACAGAAAATGCCCTGTCATGAGGGCCTTTGAACCTTTTTATGGTGCTGAATTGCCACCAGATGTGACAGAAAACGCCCTGTCATGAAGAACTTTGAAGCTTTTATGATGATGAATTGCCATCAGATGTGACAGAAAATGCCCTGTCATGAAGGCCTTTGAACCTTTTTATGATGCTGAATTGCCATCAGATGTGACAGAAAATGCCCAGTCATGAAGGCCTTTGTAGCTTTTTATGATGCTGAATTGCCATCAGATGTGACAGAACAGGCCCAGGCATGAAGGCCTTTGAAGCTTTTATGATGCTAAATTGCAACCAAATATGCATAACATTCTTAAGAAAAGATGAAATTTTAAATGACTTCTCAAAACTGCTCAACTTCTTCACAACCGCATAATGACCAAATTTGACTGATTGCATCCTATCTTGATGAAGGCCTTTTAGATTTGACAAATGATGCTGATAAGTCATTTAATATATTTCTTAAATAGAAAAAAATATAAACAGCTTTATCTCAGTAACATGAGGCCTTGCAGTACTAACTTATGACATTGAACATGATCTACTATCAAATATTGATGTAAGTGCAAAAATGGAGAAATCTTGACAAAGTTGTTCATAACATTCATAATCTATAGCATTGGAAGAAATGTCTACATTAAACCATCATACCAACTTTTGTAAACATTACTCAGTTCCTGAAAATGTGCAATTTGCCCCAAATATTTTGAGTCAAAGTCATGCTCTTGACTCTTGGAAAAATAAAAAGCAAAAACATCTAGTATAGATGAGGTTGACAAAAAGTCCTTTAGTTATCATCACTAAATGTACAGTAAAAACATGTCTTGAGAGACCATTCCTTCTGCAAAGAGAATGTGGTCTCAAGACAAGTGGTATGTTGACAGATCTATGCAGGAGGGCCAATTTTCATGTATTTTATTTTTTATTTATATTTCGTGCTGAAATAAATAATGCATTGATCTGAACAATTTAATAACAATAAAAATACTTTGATCATAAAGATTACCATTTTAGTCTGAATTTCATCCGTAAGACAGTAAGTAGTCTTTGTAGCAAATTAAGTGTGACGTTAACGATAAAATAACCTGTCCACAACTTATAAATTTAGATATAGTAACACTTAATAAATAAATTTAATTAGAGCCAAAAGTTGAAACCTAAGTAACCCACTCAATTATAACTAGATCAACTTGATAAACAAAGGATATCACAGATTTTCTAAGGTGAACAGATGACAAGATCTTCGACTGTGGCACCCTCAGCATTGTATGCAGGGTGGAGTGGTAGGGCTAATAATATTAACAGCAAAGAATATGAACCGTTCAAATAACTGAAGTTAACTCGACCAAAAATGCAAATAATCTATTAGGAGAAAAATGCAAAAACAACCATTCACTCTGGTTATTACATATTTTAGTTGTTTTAGGGTTTAACACCATTTTTCAGCACAAGATAGGCTATACATGGCAGCCAGTATAACTGGTGGAGGAAGAACCCTGGAAAACCATGGGAAGAACCACTGACCCACGAGAAGTAACTGGCAGGCTTTCTCACATACCCACGTTAGCTGCACCTGAGACTCAAACCCAGGCAGACAGAGGTGAGATGACAGTGATCCGGAACAGTGAGTGTTTTAGACCACTAGGCCACCCGGGGCCCTGTTTACATATTGTAAGTTCACAAATACACACATTCCAGCAGTATCTGTCACACTTCAGTGAAAGCAGGATGAGAAGATTTATCATTATGACATTAACATGATTGTGTGGGTTTTCACAGCAGATAAAGAAATAGTATGAAAAACTGCAAGAAATGTATGAATGATTGAAAGAAATAGTATGAATTAGTTAAAGAAATAGTATGAGTCATTGAAAGAAATGGTATGAATTGAATCATCTAAGAAATAGTATGAATCATTGAAAGAAATGGTAAGAATTATTGAAAGAAATGGTATGAATCACTGAAGGAAATGGTATGAGTCATTGAAAGCAATGGTATGAATTATTGAAAGAAATGGTATGAATCATTGATGTTGTTGTTATAGGGTTTAACGCCATTTTTCAGCACATGATAGGCTATACATGGCGGCCAGTATTAATGGTGGAGGAAGAACCTGGGAAAACCCCAGAAAGAATCACCGACCCACAAGAAGCTACTGACAAGCTTTCTCACATACCCACATTGGCTGAATCCGAGACTTGAACCCACGCAGACAGAGGTGAGATGGCAGTGATCTGTAATGGAGAGCGCGTTAGAGCACTTGGCCACTCGGGGCCCCGGTATGAATCATTGAAAGAAATGGTATGAATCATTGAAAGAAATGGCATGAATTATTGAAAGAAATGGTATTAATCATCAAAAGAAATGGTATGAGTTATTGAATGAAATGGTATGAATCATCAAAAGAAATGGTATTAATCATCTAAAGAAATGGTATGAATCATCTAAAGAAATGGTATGAATCATTGAAAGAAATGGTATTAATCATCTAAAGAAATGGCATGAATTATTGAAAGAAATGGTATTAATCATCAAAAGAAATGGTATGAGTTATTGAATGAAATGGTATGAATCATCAAAAGAAATGGTATTAATCATCTAAAGAAATGGCATGAATTATTGAAAGAAATGGTATTAATCATCTAAAGAAATGGCATGAATTATTGAAAGAAATGGTATTAATCATCAAAAGAAATGGTATGAGTTATTGAAAGAAATGGTATGAATTATTGAAAGAAATGGTATTAATCATTGAAAGAAATGGTGTGAATTATTGAAAGAAATGGTATGAATCATTGAAAGAAATGGTATTAATCATCTAAAGAAATGGTATTAATCATCTAAAGAAATGGTATGAATCATTGAAAGAAATGGTATGAATCATTGAAAGAAATGGTATGAATTATTGAAAGAAATGGTATGAATCATTGAAAGAAATAGTATGAATCATTGAAAGAAATGGTATGAATTATTGAAAGAAATGGTATGAATCATTGAAAGAAATGGTATGAATCATTGAAAGAAATGGTATGAATCATTGAAAGAAATGGTATGAATCATTGAAAGAAATGGTATGAATCATTGACAGAAATGGTGTGAATTATTGAAAGAAATGGTATTAATCATCTAAAGAAATGGTGTGAATCATTGAAAAAAATAGTATGAATGATTGAAGAAAATAATATGAATTATTGATAGAAATGGTATGAATTATTGAAAGAAGAGGTATGAATCACTGAAAGAAATGGTATTAATCACTGAAAGAAATAATATGAATCACTGAAAGAAATGGTATGAATCACTGAAAGAAATAATATGAATCATTGAAAGAAATGGTATGAATCATCTAAAGAAATGGTGTGAATCATTGAAAGAAATAGTATGAATTATTGAAGAAAATTATATGAATCATTGAAAGAAATGGTATGATCCACTGAATGAAACTATGAATCACTGAAAGAATTGGTATGAATCACAGAAAGAAATGGTATGATTGATTGAAAGAAATAGTATGAATCATTTAAAGAAATGGTATGAATCATTGAAAGAAATGGTATGAATTATTGAAAGAAGAGGTATGAAACACTGAAAGAAATGGTATTAATCACTGAAAGAAATGGTATGAATCATTGAAAGAAATGGTATGAATCATTGAAAGAAATGGTATGAATCATTGAAAGAAATAATATGAATCACTGAAAGAAATGGTATGAATCACTGAAAGAAATGGTATGAATCATCTAAAGAAATGGTGTGAATCACTGAAAGAAATAGTATAAATTATTGAAAGAAATGGTATGAATACTGCAAGAAATAGTGTGAATCATTGAAGTGTCATGTCCCAACCAGCTATATTATCCTGACTACAGACTGAAAAGTCCTAACACTAACCTGTTAATGCTGAGCGTCAAGCTGCCATTTTTACCCGTGACCACCCACATCTGAAGTGGATGCTCTAACCACTAGGCCACTGGAGTGGTGAAAGAAATAGTATGCATCATTGAAGGAAATGGTGTGCATTATTGATAGAAATAATATGAATCGTGGAACTGACTTTGTCCATCTATGATTGCTGATCCTTTAAATATGAAATTGTCAGCACAGTAGGGATTTGAGATGAGTATGATACTACAGTGTTGCTCTGTGACATATAGTACTACAGTGGTGCTCTGTGACATATAGTACTAAAGTAGTGCTCTGTGACATATGGTACTATAGTGGTGCTCTGTGACATATACTAATGTAGTGCTCTGACATATGGTACTACAGTGATGCTATGCAACATATGTTACCACAGTGGTGCATTGTGACATGATACTTAGGTGGTGCTCTGACATGATTCTACAGTGGTGCTCTGACATGGTACTACAGTGGTGCTGTGACAGATGGTACTATAGTGGTGCTCTGTGACATGATACTACAGTGGTGCTATGCAGCATGGTACTACATTGGTACTTTGCAACATATGGTACTACAGTGGTACTGTGTGACATGATATTTCATTGGTGCTCTGACATGATTCTACAGTGGTGCTCTGGCATATGGTACTACAGTGGTGCTATGCAAAATATGGTACTACAGTGGTACTGTGTGACATGATATTTCAGATTGCTCTGACATGATACTACAGTGGTGCTCTGTGACATATACTTAATCCTGGTTTACAGTCCTTAGCATTCAACTCTACCTATTTAATTTAAGGAAACTGGTACCCAAATTCAACTTATTCCATCATTTTGTTGTGCATATAGGTTCAGAACAGCAATCAAACTTAGTAATCATAATTACAAAAAAATTATGTCTTGTTTCATGATATTGGTCGGTTATAACAGTGTTCAAACATGTTTTGTGAAAAAGAATATTGGCTACTGGCCAGGTGTAGTTTGTAATGGCTCACAACAGTGCATTCAAAAAGTAAAATCAATCCATGCTTGATGATTTTAGTCTTCAATGACAGGTGGTCACTTGTAGCAGAGGAATCTCAGATAAGTCGTACTATAGCAAGATTTGTGCCTAATTGATGAACTGCAATATTAATTCAGGGGTCTCCCCAAATAAACTGAAGTGCTAAAACTACTTCCATTTTGATCAAAAGTGATCATCAGGTGCTAAATATAATTGAAGGTTTTGCTGAAAATAATTTTAAAAAATACAAATATTTAAGGAATGAAAGAATAATTTATATATTCAGTTAAATCCTCCTTTCATAATGTATTTTAATAATGTCTCTGCAGGCATGTTTACTTGTTAATACTTATTTTATGTGTGAGAGAGAGGGAGGGAACTTGCATGAAGATACCTTGCTTTTTCTATAAGACTGATTATACTTAATATATTTGTATGTAATAGAATTCAAGGGAGATTAATTATACTCAGTTGAGTTATTGTCTTTCAATAAAGAAAATATTATTATCATACTGGCGTTAAGTTTTACCCCCAAAAAGCTATTATGATGGCTTTAAATGAACATGCAGTTAATCTGACATCAGCCATGATGGCCATCTAAAAAAATTGTGTTCTAATTGCCCTCCTGAAAGAATGGTTTTATCAACATGGTGTTTTCATTTGCATTGTGCCACTATTGCAGTCGCTTCCGACTTACAGTACTTAAGAACTCTTGATTAAATTTTAGGATGTATTTTAATCAGCTTGGTATTTTACATCAGTTGTTTTCTTTAACTTCGCAAATGGATTTTACGACATCAACTTGACCTGGTCTACTAAGGGAATGAACTTCAACATAGTTATTTTTCTTAATTTTCAAGTTTATTTAATTAGAGAAGACTACATATGCATGATATTGTCCCTCTGTCTATCCATTTATTACACCCATCTGTCAATTCCATTTCCACAGAATAACTCTAGTTGCCCACCATTAACAGTTACCAGACTTTGTGGATCACTTGCATTTTGAATATGGAATAATTCTATCAGTTTTATATTCAAAAGGTCAAAGTTGAAGGTTGCCATAACTATGAGAAGAAAAATGCATTCTCCACCAAACCTCATGTTCTCCAGAACTTAGTTACCAATCTTTGTGGATGGGTTGCACTTTTGGTAAAGAAGAAATCTATCAATTTGGGGTTAAACAAGATCAAGGTTAGTGCGACCAAACAATAAAAATAGTTTCCACAGAATGTTAGTTCTCCATTACAAAGATCAACCAAACCTTGTGGATTCCTTGGCCTTCTGGTTTGAAAACATCCTATTTATTTTGGGGTCAAAAGGTCAACTTTTAAGGTTACTAGCTGAAAGAATAAAGATTGTTTCTACATAATAACATTAATTTCTATTTATTTCTAATTTTCTAGATTTATTTAATGGCTTGCACTTAGGGCAAGAAAGAAGCCTGCCACTTTTGGGGTCAAAGGTCAAAGTCACTATTTAGAACACAACAGGCATATAATGATCTGTTCATGATACTTATGTTAAAATATTCATATATTAGTTTTAATTTATTTGCTTTTCTTTGATAGTAATTTTTTAGTCAACTTTGATTCCTGATATAAATTTATCATATCATGCTAATAAGGGAAAAAGTTTTACATATTTATATTCTCTATATTAATAAAAAGTACATTTAATTTCTTAAATTAGTGCATAACAACACTGATAGTTTTAGTATTAATTAAGTTTCTCATATATATCATTCTTTTTTGTGCATTTTTTGAACCACTGTAATATTTGTAAATTCAGATCTCCAGAGACTATTTTTACTTATTTTAGGAACTAACTTGGATATCAGTGAGTTCAATAGAGAGTTAGATCTACACATATTAATGAGGTGATTTTGCATTTGATTGATTAAGATTTTTACCATGGACGCCATATTTCTGATCCAATTTCTATAAATCTAGTGACATTCAACTTAACATTAAGAGATATTTACCATGGATGTATTCTTACAATAATACTACATAACTCTGCATAGCAGAATGGGCAGCTTAGTTATGTTTCCATGTGATTGATATCAGACCCACTTGGACCTCATGAGTTCATCTTTTTGTACTGGTTTTGGATGGATTAAAAATTAAAGTTAATTTTTTTTAATTATATTTCATATAATTCTTAAGTTTAAGAACTTGGTGCAGTTGTATTAGGAAAAAAGTTTATTGTATGAAATATAACCAAATATTATAATTTGAATGGATTGAAGTGAGAAACAAAAATGACACACCCACACATCATTGAAAATCAACCACATGGTTTCTGCACAAAAGTTTCAGGTCTCTACAATGTACATTCTAAATGCCTTTCAGTTTGGGTAAAAAAACATAAGCCAATTGATTATGGATTTAAAAGGTTATGGTCACCATGACTGAACAAGAAGTTTTGTTTTTTCTTCGTAATAACTTTAGTTCTAGACTACATTCCTAGACCAAAGTTTGGTTCTAGTCCATAACTAGACCAAAGTTTGGTTCTATCTACATACCTGGACCAAAGTTTAGATCTTGACATATACCTAGACCAAAGTTTAGATCTAGACACATACCTGGACCAAATTTTTAGTTCTAGACACATGCCTAGACCAAAGTTCAGTTCTAGACACATACCTGGACCAAAGGTTAAGTTCTAGACGACACATACCTGAGCTTAAGTTTTGTTCTAATCAACATACCTGGATCAAAGTTTAGTTCTAGATACATACCTGGACCAAATGTTTAGATCTAGACACATGCCTAGACCAAAGTTCAGTTCTAGACACATACCTGGACCAAAGTTTAGTTCTAGACAACACATACCTGGGCTTAAGTTTTGTTCTAATCAACATACCTGGATCAAAGTTTAGTTCTAGATACATACCTGGACCAAATGTTTAGTTCTAGACACATGCCTAGACCAAAGTTCAGTTCTAGACACATACCTGGACCAAAGTTTAGTTCTAGAC
Organism: Sinohyriopsis cumingii; assembly: GCA_028554795.2. Taxonomy (NCBI): domain Eukaryota; kingdom Metazoa; phylum Mollusca; class Bivalvia; order Unionida; family Unionidae; genus Sinohyriopsis; species Sinohyriopsis cumingii. The sequence goes on from CM068836.1 coordinate 15,294,437, forward strand.
AACACATACCTGGGCTTAAGTTTTGTTCTAATCAACATACCTGGATCAAAGTTTAGTTCTAGACACATACCAGGACCAAAGTTTAGTTCTAGACACTTACCTGGGCCAAAGTTTAGTTCTAGACAGTTACCTGGGCCAAAGATGAGTTCTAGTCCACATACCTGGACCAAATTTTAGTTCAAGACACATACCTGGACAGAAGTTTAGTTCTAGACACATACCTGGACCAAAGTTTAGTTTTAGATACATGCCTGGGCCAAAGTTTAGTTATAGACACATACCTGGATCAAAGTTTAGTTCTTGACACATACCTGGATCAAAGTTTAGTTCTTGACACATACCTGGGCCGAAGTTTAGTTCTAGACACATGCCTAGACCAAAGTTTGTGGAGATCTTACAGTTAGGTATAGAAGAGGTAAATTAATTTTTGGGTCAATGGGAAAAAGTTCGAGTCACTATGACTAAAAGCATAATGGATTTTTCACCAGTAACTTTTGTTTTAGAGTAAGTACCATGACCAGAGTTTGTGGCTTGCTTGCATTTAGTCCAATAAAGAAACCTGTAAAATCTGAGGTCAAAAGTCAGACATTGTGGTAATAATAATTTCTACATGTTAAGTTTAGTTTGCTTAAAGGTTGAAGACACCAAGATTGATTCTTAACCTTTCCAAACTGGTGCCAACATATATTACTATTCAGCAAGTGAGTAGGGGGCATATAATGTACTATTCAGCAAGTGAGTAAGCGGCATATAATGTACTATTCAGCAAGTGAGTAGGGGTCATATAATGTACTATTCCACAAGTGAGTAGGGGGGCATATAATGTACTATTCAGCAAGTGAGTAATGGGCATATACTGTACTATTCAGCAAGTGAGTAGGGGGCATATAATGGACTATTCAGCAAGTGAGTAGGGGGCATATAATGTACTATTCAGCAAGTGAGTAGGGGGTATATAATGTACTATTCAACAAGTGAATAGGAGGCATATAATGTACTATTCAACAAGTGAGTAGGGGGGCATATAATGTACTATTCAGCAAGTAAGTAATGGGCATATACTGTACTATTCAGCAAGTGAGTAGGGGGCATATAATGTACTATTCAGCAAGTGAGTAGGGGGCATATAATGTACTATTCAGCAAGTGAGTAGGGGGCATATAATGTACTATTCAACAAGTGAATAGGAGGCATATAATGTACTATTCAACAAGTGAGTAGGGGGGCATATAATGTACTATTCAGCAAGTAAGTAATGGGCATATACTGTACTATTCAGCAAGTGAGTAGGGGGCATATAATGTACTATTCAGCAAGTGAGTAGGAGGCATATAATGTACTATTCAACAAGTCAGTAGGGGCATATAATGTACTATTCAACAAGTGAGTAGGGGGCATATACTGTACTGTTCAGCAAGTGAGTAGGGGGCATATAATGTACTATTCAGCAAGTGAGTAGGGGCATATAATGTACTATTCAACAAGTGAGTAGGGGGCATATAATGTACTAATCAACAAGTGAGTAGGGGGCATTATAATGTACTATTCAACCAGTGAGTAGGGGGCATATGATGTACTATTCATAATACTTGTTTTTCACCTGTAATATCTCAGGGAATTTATTACACGTCAATTTAATCTTACATGCTTGATCTGTTCAGTCCATATTTCCATATTACCCAGTTTTAAACTACTTTGGTCCACTCTTTGACATCCAAATGTAGATATTTTTAGATGCATTGTATCAAACTTGCAGCTTATTTTGAATTTCGGTCATATATTATTGCTAAAAATATTTAGAAAGCTTAAAAAGCGAGTATGTAATAAAGACAGAACTGCATTTGTGTTTTTTACTTATGAATATATCTTAACCTGATACCCTCGTCATATCCCTAAGCCATATCAAACTTGTGCAGTTTTGTGTATTTAGCACCTTTGTCAGAATTCTACACATTATATTCTCTGTATTATTTCATTATTATTTGCCTTCGGTACTCACTTCAACAGACAGTCCAAAAGTTGGTGGTTGACAATTTAATATTTATAATGAGGACGGTTTTTCTTGGCACGTGACAAGAGACTTGCACTTCTGTTTGGATTTTCTTAATATCCTTCCTTATGCAGAAGACACTTGTACCTGAAGTATATAATAGTTTTTGCTATATATATATACTCACAAGTTGAGTAAAACTGCAAACAACAAGGATCCTGATCTGATGTAACATAATGCGCTTACAAAATCAGGGTCTGTTTTGTTTGTTCAACTGATTACTCCTAACAAACTGCACAGACCCAGGTCTGCTGGTACATTATGTGCTGGCAGATCTGGGTCTGTGCAGTTTGCATTTGGAATTGACTTATAAATGTGTGTATATATGGTGCTTTTATTTGCAGCGATATGGTATGTCCAATGAAGTAATGGCATTTGTTTTAATTACCCATGCAGCCCTGTATATGATCCCCAGTAATAAAAACTTAAAGCTGATCACAGGTTTATGTGATCCTACTTTAGGGGAACAGAACCCCTGCCACAAATTAGTTTCTAAATATTCCTCTACTCTGAAGTATGTGGCTATAGGTACAGTCCCACATAAAAAAATATCAACAATGACCTCTATGGTCCATTTTTAAAGAGAAACAAATTCCTCAGAAAATAAAAATAAGTTTATATGTCAGACCAAACTTTGTCTCTTAATCTATTTCCCACCTGATTCCTCCAGAAATCTCACAAAACTGTCACAAAATACTTATTAGTTATTATTGATGTAACCAACAATTTCCAGAGTAAATAAAATTAACCCTTTTTTGTCCATCTGCTTTGGAGTTAGGTAAATTGTCATATATTTTTGTGACATTTGTGTTTCATAAAAGTGGTTCAGGTTTTTATCTTTTCTGGCATTTGACCAGAAGATGTTATTGGATTGTCTGTTGTCCATATGTCTGTTGGTCAGTTATCCATTCATTGACACAAGTTTGTTATCACAACTTCTCCTCAGCAGCTTGGAGGATGGAGATGAAACTTATCATACACATCCATCTCAAGGTTTAGTTGGTCCTAATGAAAGTGGACATCCGTCATAGTCTATTGTGCCATCTTGAAAATCTTGTTATTGTTACTTCTCCTTAGCAAAAGAGTCATGTCAGCATGGGGTTTTCACCAAAATACTTCTTGTCTTGTCTAGTCTTGAATAAAAATTAGGCTTATTATGGCTGCCATAGTGGCCATCTTGAATTTTCAAAACATTGCTGCTCCTTCTAAAAGCATAGTCATATGGACATTGGGGTTTTAACAAAAGTGATCCTAAATGAATCTCGCATACAATATGGCTACCACAATGGCTGTCTTGAAACTCTTGTTATCACTATGTTCCTGAATGAATAATCATATCAATATCGGGTTTTTTGCCAAAAGACTGTTTATTTGGTTCTTAGTAAAAATGGTGCTGCTGCATTCAATATGACCACCTTGAAGATATTGTTTTGACTCAAGAATATCAGAAATGGTTTCAATACTCAGCAGTTTAAAAGAAGAAATGGTCTTATTCAGGATTGCTGAAAATTCTTTCTGTCCACTATAACATCATTTCATTTTTGAGGGAATCCTGTTATTAAATATTTTTGTTGCTGTTGTTGTTGTAGGGTTTAATGCCATTTTTAAGCACAAGATAGGCTATATACATGGTGGCCAGTATAACTGGTGGAGGAAGAACCCTGGAAAACCCCAGGAAGAACCACCGACCCATGAGAAGTTACTGGCAGGCTTTCTCACATAATTAAATATTTTAATTTGCCTAATATAATATAATATAATATAATATAATATAATATAATATAATATAATATAATATAATATAATATAATATAATATAATATAATATAATATATATCTTAAGGTTATGTGACAAAAATTACAATTGCTATTTGCTCTTAGTATGAAAATTTTGAAAATGGGAACTTATTTAGGGCCACATACTGTACCTTTTTTCAAGAGCAAGTAAAATCTGAGTTAATTATAGTGGAATTGGTTAAGAGTAATTTACTGTAGCCAGTAGAAAGGCATTCTTCATCAAGCGAACTGCAGGGGCTAGATTTAGAATTATACTGTCATCAAGTGAAGTCCTAAAGGTAGTGCCAAACTGACATCTTGCTCAAGTCAGAAACACTAATCATCAGGCTTGATTAAAAGCTGGATGTTTATAGGGTAACAAAAAATGAGTTGACTTGCACATTAAACTGTGTTGACTCACATGTACTGCATAATATGCCTTGCAGATAATACTGCAACCAACAGGACTGGTTATTTCCAATTGCCTGACTGCTGGGTGGCATTCATTGAAGATAGGGCAGATGATTTTGTTGATATATACTGATAATACTGGTCATCACTACTTACTTGGGTATAATCTTAGATGATGATTTTTTTGTGTCTTAAGATCGCTTAATATTTAGTGAAATGCCTTTCAAGACTACTTGCAAAGACAGTGTAAAACCTTACTATACAGTAGCAGTAAGACAAACTAAGTCAGCCCAAGACTAATTTCCACATGGACAGAATTTAAATGGCAGTGATCAGTAAAGGTGAGCACTTTAAACCACTCAGACACCCAGAGCCCCATACTTAATGAAGCCTTGATCATTTTGTAACCCACATATAAATGGGGTATTCACATAATATATTCCATCCCTTTGTAATTAAACTTACTTTTGGTGTCAAATAATTTATCACCATCTAGCAATAAATTATTTCCAGATTTTCCTTTAAAACTATGTTATTCAGCACTCAGCTTTAAATTTGGTACATTCATCATTACCAAGCATATAGGAGGAACAAATAATGCTGCTATGGGGTATACTTGACATCTGACTATTACATTTCAAGTGTTTGAATACATTATTATGATATGTATTTATTATTAAGATATTATTCATAGACTGATTTAAAAAAATGTCATTGCTGAAAAATTAGTAGCATTATGGATTATTTCTTTTATCAGTTCCCTTATTACAGAAATCATGCAGATAAAATTGAAGTTAGAAAGATTGCATTGAAGGACAATATTGTGATGCCAAAAAATGGAAACAATAATATTGCTGATTGAATTGTAAGGTTAAGGGTTTGATTTTGTTTAGCTTTTTTGGGTATAGACCTTTTGAGCCATTTCATCCAGTTTCTGGCATGTGTTAGCGCATGTTTATTATCCCCGGCCAAGTCATACCAAAGACTTACAAAAATGGTTCTAACAGCTGCCTCATTTGGTGCTCAGCATTAAGAGGTTAGTGTTGGGACTGGTCGGCTTGGTGTCAGGATAATGTGACTGGGTGGGACATTTTGCCACATGTCTGCGACATGATGCCCCAGTGCTAGGCATCATTATAAACTGCCACTCTGCGGGCATTGTAGCGATATGACTGAAAAAATTGTTAAAGCTACGTTAAAAATCCAAATCACACACACACACATTTATTATCACAACTCCAAAACTGTTGGGAGGAGTAACATTAAACTTTACACACACACACACACACACACACACACACACACACACACACACACACACATGCACACATCACATGCATGCATGCACACACACACACACACACACCATCTTGAAAATCTTGTTATTGTTACTGCTCCAGGATGGGTTGTCTAGTCAGCATGAGAGTTTCACTTAAAGACTTGTTATGATGTTAGTTGATTGGTCCTACTGTAAATTAAAATGGTGCCAGTCTGACAGGCAATATTGCCTTGCTTAAGTTGATTGGTCCTACTGTAAATTAAAATGGTACCAGTCTGACAGGCAATATTGCCTTGCTTAAGTTGATTGGTCCTACTGTAAATTAAAATGGTACCAGTCTGACAGGCAATGTTGCCATGCTTAAGTTGATTGGTCCTACTGTAAATTAAAATGGTACCAGTCTGACAGGCAATGTTGCCTTGTTTAAGTTAATTGGTCCTACTGTAAATTAAAATGGTGCCAGTCTGACAGGCAATATTGCCTTGCTTAAGTTTGGCATTTAGGTCATTACAGACACTGACGGTGCATCGGTGTTCAATGAACACAGCAAGTTTGTGCTCTAATTTCAAATCCAGCCATTTTTAAGAAATGATTAAAATCTGAAGTGCTCAACTCTTGGTTTTTTGTTATGTGGGTAATTTTCATCTTCATTTTATCCTACAGCTTTAGATTAATCTTTTTTGAGAACCATTTGCTGCCCATGATTGACAGGAGCTTCAATATCATTGTCTAGGATGAGCTTGGCAGTGAAATTAGTGGTATCCTAGTTATCAGTGTTAAATCAGCATGGCTCACCATGTCCATCTGAACAACTGATAGCAATCTCCTTGTGAACCATATTCAGGGGAATCCTCAAGCACTGGCCAATCCTGCTTCAGTCTAAAGGTGATCATAATTTCATTAGAAAATGTTTGGCATTGACACAATAATTTTCTGGGATTTAAAGCCAATCTCCACAAAGCTATTTTCCAGCCTAATTATCAGCTTATATCAATGGTATTTTCTTGTGAGAGCCTTTCTACAGTGCCCTTCTCATCAATTGATTTTGTGTCCTCCACAGTCAATTTAGATTTTCTTGTAATAGCATAAGGTTTGATCAGAGCTTCACCCAAATTAGAGTCCATGATGACATGAGGGGGATTATTGGTCCAAGTTCTACTTTAGCATGGAGGAATGTCATCAGTTCAGAAACTCCTGACAACTTCAGAGACCAATCAGGCCTCGAAGAATTTTTATCTACTGGGTACTCTCTGCATAGAAACATTTGGTACCAGGATAGTCATTCTTCAGCCACAAAACCAGAAAGTCTACCTTGTAAATTTTGTGAACAGAAAGCTGGGTTCTTGGGTTTTATCTGAAGAAAAAGAGCATCCTGATGCTGAAATGGCTAAAATATCTTTAAATGTAGATAGAGTTGGACTTATAGCAAATCATGGGGTTGTCATAGGAAATGTATGATGCAGTAGCATATATACTCATTAGCAAGTTGAGGCAAACTGCAAACAACAGAGATCATGATCTGCCATCGCACAATACACCAGCAGATCATGGTATATGATGCTTGTTCTACTGATTACTCATAACAAACTGCACAGACCCAGATCTGCTGGTGTATTACGTGATGGCAGATCTGAGTCTGTGCAATTTGCAGATTGAATGAACTTATAAGTGAGTATATATGGTAATTTTCTCCCCATTGATACAATAAAATTATGCTAATTTTAGTTTTAATGGAATAAAGATAAATATCTTCCCTTTGATACAATAAAATTATGCTAATTGCAGTTTTCATGGAATAAAGATAACTATCTTCCCATTGATACAATAAAATTATGCTAATTGCAGTTTTCATGGAATAAAGATAACTATATTCCCATTGATATAATAAAATTATGCTAATTGCAGTTTTAATGGAATAAAGATAACTATCTCTCTATGATACAATAAAATTATACTATGTGCCATTTTAATGGAATAAAGATAACTATCTCTGTGATACAAAACCATTATACTATGTGCCATTTTAATGGAATAAAGATAACTATCTCCCCATTGAAACAATACAATTATGCTAATTGTAGTCTTAATGGAATAAAGATCTCTATCTCTCTATGATACAAAACCATTATACTATGTGCCATTTTAATGGAATAAAGATAACTATCTCCCCATAGATACAATAAAATGATGCTAATTGCAGCTTTAATGGAATAAAGATAACTATCTTCCATTGATACAATAAAATTATGCTATTTGCAACTTTAATGGAATAAAGATAACTATCTCCCCATAGATACAATAAAATGATGCTAATTGCAACTTTAATGGAATAAAGATAACTATCTCCCATTGATACAATAAAATTATGCTAATTGCAGTTTTAATAGAATAAAGATGACTATCTCCCCATTGATGCAATAATGTTATATGCAGTTTCCATGGAAAAAGATAATTGTCTTCCATGATACAGTACTTGTATGTGCAGTTATATGATGCATTGGATTGTTTTATGCATAAATGTTTGCAGCATCAACCAGCACTACTTAAAAATGTCCCCAAAAAATTGGATACAGTTGTATTGTCATAAAGTTCCATTACATCACTAATAGCTTGCCTGTTGTCTAATTGCACAGCTGGTACATTTTCCATGTAGAATCTACCCCTGCATTATGACAAGAATTTATCCTGCTATTACAGTGAACCAGAAGATTCCAGAACACTGGGTGATCCCTCGGACACCCCACACATATTGCCCACATGCTTAACTGCCCTTCGTTCTTTTCATGGTCACATGGCTGTAATATATGCATTGTTTAGGCCCATGAAGATTTGCCTTTGCTTCAAGGGTTAGCAAGCAAATTTACTATATTACTTTTCTGCATACTCATTTGGATCATGTTTTTTCTCAGTTAATTTAGGCTCCCTGGAGGGTTATGAGCATTTGTTTCATGCACACTGAGTAGCATTTTATTTTTCACTTTTTCCCCCTTCATGAGGTGTTAATGATTCTAATTTGGTTGTACATTTTTCTAGCGAGGGTTAGTATTTTGTTATATTAACCCTATCCATTCATCAACTGCAGTCTGTTGACTCACCTTAATTCATATTATTATTCATTTTGAATCATTGTAATTCACATTACACATATTGTGAATGGTGCTGTTTTTAGCCTTGATAAAGAAGGTTGATTGCTACTTTCTTACATTCATATCCTGCCTTGTTTGAAAATGAAACTGGATACATAAGCCTTGTTTGAAAATGAAACTGGATTAAAGCCTACCATTGTGTACAATTTAACCCATACATAGGCCTTGTTTGAAAATGAAACTATATTAAAGCCTACCATTGTGTACAATTTAACCCATACATAGACCTTGTTTGAAAATGAAACTGGATTAAAGCCTACCATTGTGTACAATTTAACCCATACATAGGCCTTGTTTAAAAATGAAACTGGATTAAAGCCTACCATTGTGTACAATTTAACCCATACATAGACCTTGTTTAAAAATGAAGCTGGATTAAAGCCTACCATTGTGTACAATTTAACCCATACATAGGCCTTGTTTAAAAATGAAACTGGATTAAAGCTTACCATTGTGTACAATTTAACCCATACATAGGCCTTGTTTGAAAATGAAACTGGATTAAAGCTTACCATTGTGTACAATTTAACCCATACATAGACCTTGTTTAAAAATGAAACTGGATTAAAGCCTACCATTGTGTACAATTTAACCCATACATAGGCCTTGTTTAAAAATGAAACTGGATTAAAGCCTATCATTGTGTACAATTTAACCCATGCATAAGCCTTGTTTGAAAATGAAACTGGATTAAAGCCTACCATTGTGTACAATTTAACCCATACATAGGCCTTGTTTGAAAATAATACTGGATTTAAGCCTGTCATTGTGTACAATTTAACCCATACATAGGCCTTGTTTGAAAATGAAACTGGATTAAAGCCTACCATTGTGTACAATTTAACCCATACAGAGGCCATGTTTGAAAATGAAACTGGATTAAAGCCTACCATTGTGTACAATTTAACCCATACAGAGGCCATGTTTGAAAATGAAACTGGATTAAAGCCTACCATTGTGTACAATTTAACCCATACATAGACCTTGTTTGAAAATGAAACTATATTAAAGCCTACCATTGTGTACAATTTAACCCATACATAGACCTTGTTTGAAAATGAAACTGGATTAAAGCCTACCATTGTGTTCAATTTAACCCATACATAGGCCTTGTTTGAAAATGAAACTGGATTAAAGCCTACCATTGTGTACAATTTAACCCATACATAGGCCTTGTTTGAAAATGAAACTGGATTAAAGCTTACCATTGTGTACAATTTAACCCATACATAGGCCTTGTTTAAAAATGAAACTGGATTAAAGCCTACCATTGTGTTCAATTTAACCCATACATAGACCTTGTTTGAAAATGAAACTGGATTAAAGCCTGCCATTGTGTACAATTTAACCCATACATAGGCCTTGTTTGAAAATGAAACTGGATTAAAGCCTACCATTGTGTTCAATTTAACCCATACATAGGCCTTGTTTGAAAATGAAACTGGATTAAAGCCTGCCATTGTGTTCAATTTAACCCATACATAGGCCTTGTTTGAAAAAATTATATAATTTTTTTTCCAAGAAATATTTTCTGCAAATCAGTGACCTTCATTATTTTAATATGGTATTTACTATATCAGTACATACAAGCTGATTCAATAGCTCATAAAATAATTAGTTGTCTGTGACCATATATTCGACAGTTCATGGTACCTTTGTGTTTTTTCTATGACTGCAGAAATTGTGTAACCTGTATTTAAGGGTCTCACATTCCAGACATAGATGAACTGATATCTTTGCCAATGTGGTGTTAACTTGATAAAGCTAAAGTCTTGTGTCATTGTCAGAATATAGGTTTCATTTAAGTTCTAGGAAAAAAGTTCTGGCACAAAAGGGTGACATACCTTTATTCTTTCCTCAAATTTCCATGTTTATTATATACATATGTTAAATAAATTATCTTCATTTCTAGTGTCTGTTAACCAAGAATTTGCATAAAACTTTCACTCAAATACAATGCTCGTAAACTTTATTCATTCTTGTTGTCTTTTTTTTCAATATTTTTAAAAGTTAATGATATAGAATATTGTCAAACCATATTTCTCTTTCCAGTTGATGAAATTAATTTCCTTATGATGTTTTTTGTTTACTGTTTTTTTTGTTGAAAATTGCTGGCTATATTCATCTTGTCAAGTTTCTATCAACAAAGAAAATGAAATCACATTTCAAAACATAATTGTATGTGTGTGTGTTCAAACACTTTTATTTATTGTCAAGGCCACCTTGGTGTTAGATTGCATGTCAGTATGTAGGTCCACACCTTAGATTAAAGTCAGCATTGAATTTATTTTAGATTACACTTACTCTTTGTTTGCTCTATATAGCTAAATAAAAAGGCAGACTCAAGAAAAATGTGATTTCTTGTTTCTTGTGCTTCAATATTATGGGATAAAATATTATGGGCTAAAATTTTCTAACTTACACAGCCTAGATTAAGGTCAGTATTAAAGTTTGTGGCATTAAGCAAACTGTGAATTTTTTAAATTTATTTTCTGGCTAATAGAAGGCAGGCTGAACAAAAAGGGATCTAATATTTCTTCATTGTGTTGAAATATTATGGTTTAAAATATTTCTGACTTGATACATTACCCAGATAATTGTGAACATTGATTTGCCTCATGAGAAGACAAATCAATCTGAAACTGATTAGGAGCTCAGAGAGGGGGATAAATAAGAAGGCACAAAACTGACCTTCTTTGCTGACAACAGCTAAATCATTCTAAGTTCAAGTTTAACTCGTTATGGAAGCCCATTTTGTGCTTATGAAACCATGATCACTTTATGTTTACATTCAATTCAAATATCGAACCATATTTTAGTTACAAATTTTAAAAAAGCAAACTACTAACAGCTTCAGGCAGTTGTCTTGAGTGAATAAATGCCACGTACATAATGGAAGAAGCTGGTTGAAGATTAGCAGGTCCACCTCAGGGACAAGAGGTATTCTGGAGCCTTCAATCAATGAGGACCAATTACAAAACAATAAATCAGGTCTTCATCCTGTAGACAGGAGCCCAGGGTTTCATACACATTATTAATATTATCAGAGTATTGGTCCCCACAAAGCTTCAGCTGATTAGGAAACGAGTTTGTAGCAGTCTCTTACCAGTAGCACAGGCAATTTCTTCCTGCTTGGGTAAACAAGTACCTCTGATTGCAATTTATTGCTCCCAATATAGATGCATATGATTTGTTTCATTTTAGTATTAATTAGTTTTATGAGTTTTTTCTGCCAATATGCTGTTTCTGCTAGTGAATGAGATGAAAACTGATAAAGTTTAATTCCATTGGTTCCAGACTTTGCTGGACCAAATTGTACTGCCTTCACAGAGACATTAATCAGAAGTGTTCAGTTATTTCATCAATTAACTTAGACAACAAAAGATGTTTTGGTTTGGTTTTATGTTGTTTAACACCATTTTTTCAGCACATGATAGGGTATACATTATAGCGAATATATCTGGCAGAGGAATACCCGTAGGAAGAACCCCCAACCCAAAGGAAGCAATTGGCAAGCTTTTTCACATACTCCTGCTTGGCCAATATGGGTATGTGAGAAAGCTTGCCATTTTGCTTCCTGTGGGTCGGTTTTTCTTTCCCATGTTTTCCCAGGTTCCACCAGTAATACTGGCAGCAATGTATAGCCTATTGTGTGACGTAAAATGACATTAAACCCCATAACAGCAACAACTAGCTCTTATGATATGCAGGAGGGCACATTGGGCATATTTTGCATCCCTGTGTCAATGGACATACTTTGCATACCTGTAACAGTGGACATACTTTGCATACCTGTAACAATGGACATACTTTGCATACCTGTAACAGTGGACATACTTTGCATACCTGTAACAATGTGTGTATGCTGCATCCCTGTATCAGTGAGGACCAATAACAAAACAATGACTCTGGTCAGCATCAAAAATAAATATAATAAATGCATATATACTCTTAAAGATTTTATTAGTGGTATTAAAAAATGTCAAAGCTGTAAAAAGAATTCACAAATGTGATACATTAAGTGGAAGTGTAATTATTACACAAATTAGAGAATATAAAGGTCTATTATTATTATTATTATTATTACCACTACTACTTCTGCTGCTGCTATTCCTAATACTACTGCTAGGCCTATTGAAGTGTTGTATTGTGTGCCAGTTACTGTTCATGTTTTATTTATTATATTTTTCAGTATGTACCAACAGCTATAGGTAGAAGTATTAAATATAAAGTTTCAGTCAGTATGATTTCAACATTTGCTAAAATATTAAATATGAACTACAATTTGTTTACAGACAATTAAAGTACCAGAAGTATTGAAGACTTTTGTCCAGTCCACATTAGTGAGAAGTGAGAAATAGTTATTTTCCATTAGGGGTGGCAATGTCACCGTTTGTCAAGATTTGTGTTAAAGCTTTTCATGTGTGTATATTTGCTAGAGTTCTTTATAGAGTCTCTCTATACTTGGCATGAAGCTAGGATAACATGCTTTCTTGCCCCTGTGATGTTGGAGTTGAGGTAGTTAAACAGTTGTACAAAATTGGCATCCAGATTTTGATTAAAGTTTTTCCCATTTGCTTATATCTCCTATATCCAAAAAGGGAGTAATAATGGCTCAGTGGTTTGTGTGCAGGAATCCTACCATAAGATTATGCTTGGTTGGTTACTGTGCTAATTGCATTGGCAGTAAATAACTGTTACGTGTGGCTGTGCTGTAAAGTACCAAACCAAACCACCATAAACCTACCCTTGATTCTTTTTATACTCTGTGTGTGTGTGTGTGTGTGTGTGTGTGTGTGTGTGTGTGTGTGTGTGTGTGTGTGTGTGTGTGTCAGATTTGGATTGTTAACGTAGCTTTAACAATATTTGTCATGCCGCTACGATGTCAGCAGTGCGGCAGTTTATAGTGTTGTCTAGCACTGAGGCATCATGTCACAGACATGTGTGATTCATGGCCCACCCACTCACATTATCCTGACACCAGGCTGACCAGTCCTAACACTAACCTCTTAATGCTGAGCACCAAGCGAGGCAGCTGCTAGTACCATTTTTATAAGTCTTTGGTATGACTTGGCCAGGTTTTGAACCCATCACCTCTCACATCCAAGGCAGATGCTCTAACCACTTAGGCCACTGGAGCAGTCACCTTACTTGGAGTGAAAAATTACGAAGTTAAAATATGCCAGTCTGCAGTATGCTTACTCAGCTTTTTAACTTTGACATCAAAGTCACACATTTTAGCGCAGTGCTTTGATTAGGGGCTCAACATTCAGACCCCGGCAGCCATTGTTTGAATTATTGGTGTACATTTATTTCAAAGGAATGAAAATGAGTTTCCTGTAGTGACACATTTACAGTCTCATTCAGCAAAGCATATCAGCACGTCTCTCGAAAAGCATGACAGTGATCTGTCAAACTTGATTTGGAAAAATACCAGTTCTCAAAAATGCATTCTGTGCATCTGCAACATAAGAACTTGGGAGGATGTTTTCAAACACTTCTGCAAAATTCTCATTCAACGAAATATCCTGATTTAAACTTTTTAAACTTTAATTTTACCTTCATAATGATGTAAAGAAACAATTAATGAGTCTGTTTTATGCGAGGCCTTGAATTACTTGATTTTCAGGATTTTCAGAGATAAATAATCTTGAGATTTCATTGGAGTGAAAAAAATATAATTTTTTCTTGACCATCAGTAGACACAGATAACACTCTAACAATGGATTCAAAGTTATTCTCAGACACTTATGTAACTGAGAGACAAATATGTCAGTCCCCCCCCCCCATAAAAAGATAACTCAAGTTCAAATCCATCAAGTTGCAAAATTATTGTTTATTTTTAATGTGCTATTTTACTTTGAATTGGGAAGGAGGATTATGTAAATCTTTATATTTTTTGTACAGATAATCACAAAACAAAACACCAGTGGTAAACCATTGACATCACATGATTCTAGTAGCAAATCTGCTACTTGAATCTGTTACAGTGTTTCTTGCTTGCTAATATGTATGGGCATAAAATAAAAAGAATATTTGCTTGCTGTGAGTGAATAAAGGATATATTTCACCTCATGGGTGAAAAACTTAACTCTATTTTTACTTGTGACTTTGCCACTCATGAAAATACTTAATTGTTGTTTCACCCACTCGATGAAATATATCCATTATTTGTTCATTTCAAGGAAATATCCTCTATTTAGTCAGTAGAACACATATAGCCATTTTTAAAGTAGCATCCTTGTTAAAAAACATGGAAAATATTCAGGGAAAGTAACTGCTAGACAGTAAGCAATGATCCAGAATTGAATATTTAAAAAACAATTTGAAATAATAGGTAATTATATTTGTTCTAATTTTGGATACTTGGAACAATTTCATTCAGTTATGATAAGCAGTAATTAATATCTATCACTATTTTACCTTAAATGTAAAATCTTGAAAAACAAATGAACTACTCAATCCAATTAACAATAGTAACTTACTTTTTATTCATTATACAAATTGTAACTGACTGTGGTCACCTGTGAATCTCATTATATGCGCATGAGTCCCACAGTTTACAAAGTTGGTATATTTGGATCGAGCCTATCAGAAGGATCAGGTCATTAGTCACCCAAATACACAAACAAGAACCTAAAATTCTGATTCCAATTACAATCAAGTCATATTTATCTAAACACCATTTATCTATTTCTGTGATATGAACCACTTTTCAGACAGAGGGGTTATCCATGCTTTTAATGCCAAATATTTAGAATAGACATTGATGAATAGGTAAGCAAAACCATAATGACTCTCTTGAAATTGTGGAAATCAGCAAAAGTCTGAGATTGTCCAACTTGGCGGCCACGCTCAAGCTTACCATACAGGAAACCAAGACTCATTTGTCAATTTATTTAATGCATGAATAGTGTTTAGTGAAGAAAACAATGTCATGCCTGTCATTTACATCACTGCAGCTATTGTGTTATAGTTACACTTAATTTGATGCCTAATGAGGCTCAGATGTCGATACACATCTTATATTGCAATCAGGGTCACCACGGATCACCCAGGCTTTAAATGCCATGATTTTATTCTTCTTAGGATAGCTGAGCTGTTTAAAATTTACTTCCTGAAGGAATGCAAATTGAACATAACACATGATTTAGCTATAAAATTATGGCTACATCACTCATGTGTGTATTGATAAAATGATTATCTTGAAAGGCTTATTTTAATAATTTGATAGAATACAGTTGCTAATTAATTTGAAAGTACCACAATCAAAGAATAGCCTTTTCAAATGCCATTTCTTATCAAAATGCCAGTAGGTCATTCATCCAATGAAACATTGTGATAACTAATGGGTTGATTGATAGTTTCATCAAATTTATCTTGCACGATGACTTAATTAAAACTCCAAGGAGATTGGTTTATTATTGAATTCAAGTCATGAGATTTCATTAAAACTCTAACCTGAGCAGAGTATTTCTTCAGTATAAGTAAATTATTTTAAAAAATTAACTTTTTAAATTTTTTAAAATAAAGATGGCTATTTATCAAAATTTCCTGCAAACAGTTACCATCTGTACTCACTTATGAGTCGAGTTGCAAACTGCACAGATCCAGATGTGCCAGCACATAATGTGCCAGCAGATCTGGGTCTTTAGGTCTAATCAGTAGAACAGACAGCATAGAGCCTAATCTGCAGGCACATTAAGCTATGGCAGATCATGATCCTTGTTGTTCAGAGGTTGACTCGACTTACAAGCGAGTATATACAGTGTTAATTAAAGGCATCAAGGACATGTGCATTATATAAAATTTCATTTCTGACTTGAGTTTAATTGTTTTGTGATTTACCAATCAGTGTGGAAGGGGGTCATGTATATAGTGGTACCCTTTTCCATCCATCCATAATGCACCAGCAGATCTAGGTCTGTGCAGTTTGTTGGGAGTAATCATTAGAACAAACAAGATAGGCCTTGATCTGAAAGGGCATTATGCTACAACAGATCAGATTCTTTGCTGTTTGCAGTTTGATGTGACTTATAAGCAAGTACATACGATGTATAACATACTAATTTTTCTTCTTCAAATAACAGCACCACCTTTCTGAAGCAATTGCTCTGACCTGCTATCCTTGTTCATCCATGATATATGACTACGATATAGGGAAGGCAATATTCCACCCTTAATGGCATCTCCCAGATACTAATTGGGTTTGCCTAGTGCCATGTCAGATGAAAAAAACTCCTGTTGAACTGTAACTAGTATTTCCCTTATAAACTCAGGCATACTTCAAGGATTCTTTCCATAGTAAAGGACTGACCAAAAAAATATCAACTTTATGCACTAGTCCAAGAAATTATCATAAAGAATAAAAGTATTAGCTTTTTCATTAGCTATCAGACTTAAAAGGCAAATAAGATGGCATTTTTGTTCAGTAAATTAAAAAAGGGAGAGCATAAATGAAAAAAAAGGTTCATTTTTAAGTTGATAGAAAATGCCAGTGCAGTAAACTATTTTGCCCTAAGTAAAATTAATATCAAAAAGTTGTGTCATAAAAGAAAGAGAATGTGGTTAATTCTACTTCATGTGATCCCTGTACTGCCAAATTAAATTCCATCAACATTACCAATTGACAGAGTGTAATAGAACCAGGGGAAATGAATTAAAACATGTCATTTGATAATACCATGTGTTTTCTCTTTGAGCACACTCTCAATTCACAAACAGATTGCCTTGAATCCTATAGCATTGAATGTAAAGAGCTTTGTACAAGTAATTAGAATCCAACATGAATGAAGCCAGGATCTGTGCTGCTGAGGGCCAGCTAGCTCATTAGTCTTCTGGCAGGAGAAGAGAACAGAGTGTGACAAACATTTCAGCTGTTGTCATATTTACAAAATAACCTGGTGTTATAACACTGAATGAATAGAAAGAAAAACAAAATTCTCAAAAAGTAACTCTTGAAATGTGATGGGGGCCTGGCCTGCTTGACTTCATTTGCTAGAAGAACAGACTTTCATTAAGATGTGAAGAAACAATATATGGACTGGAGACTATTCTTTGCACACAAGGACTTGCTATCATAACAAACTGAAAGTGTTGACTCTACCAGTTTCCTTTAGATATCAGGTGGGTTCTATAATTTCTTTTCATTGCTAGTGTCAAAGTATATTTGGAAAATCTCTGCATCTATATATGACATTTTTGTTGTAACTGTGGAATCATACTTAAGAGGATTAATTCTCTTTTTGATTTTTCAATAGATTCACGTACAAATTTTGATATTTATAAAGAAAAATTCAGCTTTTCAAATGAGCATGTTACAGTGACTAAATGAGTCTTTTCCAGGGACAACATTTTAGAAAGATGTAGTTCTGGTACAGTACCCATGAATTCAGACCTGAAGGATAATTGTTTTAGGAGACTATATTCTTAATACATGATTATTTTTGTTTTATGATTGTGAAGTGGCAAATTTTATGTCGATCTAACAACAATACATTAGTTGAGACCAGAGAACCATTAATTAGATTTATGGAGACAAATGCATATCATATCGCCATACTACCGTGTACGGTAATGTCCTTTAGAGGAAGAATTCGTTCCTAATTAAACATTTGTTTATACAGCAGCGAGGTGGACAATTTGGGACAAGGAAAACTTCATTTTCATGGTAAAGTTGTCACAATTGAGAGAACGCAGAAACTCTGTTACTCAAACTACCAGGTCAAGTTGACCCTGACTTTGGCGCCTCTGGAAAAAGGCGGCAGAAATATTTGATTCTGATTGGTTACGTTAAATGAGGGGGCGTGTTCCAACACAAAATTTCATAGGTTTTAATATCACCCGCATCGAATTTTAATCAGTCTAAGCTTTTCCTGCAAGAGGAGACCCAAAAACTAGGACTCCGAGGATTTGCAAGAAATTCTCGTAAAAAAACAAAAACAACTGTTGTCCAAAAAGGGGACTATTGTCGAAAGGAACCGACGAACTAATTTACCGATTAGAGGGAGGAACGTTGAAAGCAAAGGGAGAAAATAGCTCCTGAGACGTATGGGACGTATGAGACGTATTATCCTGTGACGCAATCCTGCGACATATTAATTTCTGAAGATGTATTCTGAGAATCCTGAGACGGATGGTAGAAAGTATCATCCTGAGATCCAAGGGTCTGAACAGCTACAGAGGAAGCAAAACAGACTGAGGACGAGCAGGTTATGAAATCATACAAGACGTTGACTTTGATTGTCCACTCGATCCTATGATGAACTAAATCTATCAGTAAACAGATTGACTATTTTATTTAAATCTATTTGCATTTTCTTTGTATTTCGGTGAAAGTTTAAATTCTTAAAAGCAGAGTACATTCCTGATGTAAAGAATTTTCACAGTGTTTGTATGTAATTGATTAAATTGTTTGTTTACATGTACGGGGCCTCGTGTTGGTTTGTTCTATATACCTGCTCAGATCTCTATCTATTTCACCTATAAGTTTCACCACTTATATTTACAATTACTCGAACCGGGCAATAACATCGAGGGCGGTCAACCCCTAGATAACAAAAACCAAATACGGAGGGACAATCACTCCCCCCATTTTAACAATGATGAGATGACCACAGTTAAGAGACCATCTGTCTTGAGATATAATTTTATGATATCACATGTTTTGTTGGCAAAAGGGAGATCGTACAAGACAGGATTTTGCTATGTGCAGTAATATTGATTTTGAGAAAAAGGAGAAGGGGGTGACTTTTTTATGAAATGACAAGATTTGTAGTGTTACTCAGCCTTGAATAACAGTTAACTTCATTTTTACACCTGATGTTTTGACAATATTTGCCTCTACGCACTGCCTTGATTTGTGTGGAAACATACTAATTTTTCTAAATCAAATTTACAAAGGTAAGAAACCAAATTCATTTTGATTTCAAGGATTTTGCCTTCAGCTAACTGGTCAAAACTTGTTGACATTTTACCATTGGACTTAAAAAAGCAATGGAGTTAAAGAGGACAATCTATTTAATTTTACCATATTTGTTATAACAAACAACCATTATTGTTATATATAATAAAAATAATAATAAAGAGGACTTTGTATAGCGCCTAATCTTTGGAAGCTCTAAGCGCTTTACAGCATTAGACAACACCTATAACATTAAAAAAGCATATAATGATATGATTACAAAAAAACAAACACCATTAAATTAGAAAACATTATTACGTCTTTAAGTTTGTTGTTGCAGTCGAAATAGGTGAGTTTTAAGAGCACTTTTGAATGGGATCACTGTCTTTGTGTCTAAGTTCAGTTGGCAATTCATTCCATGTTGCTGGGCCCTGGTATGCAAAAGAACGTTGCCCATATGACTTTGTTTTCATAGTGGGAATAATGAGTATACGATTATCAGAAAAGGAGCGTAGGTATCTTGCTGGTGTGTACACATGGTGAGGTCGGATTGGTATGTTGGGCTGGAGTCCGTTAGTGAAATTTAGCACAGAGAACAAATTTTGTGTTTGATTCTGGATCGAATGGATACCCAGTGTACCGTGAGCTTAATTTTGATAGTATGAGCAGAATCTGAACAGATAACCATTTTTTTTTTAAAGTTAATTATTTCCCTCTATATTGCTTCCTGCCTATGATCAAAGCCATACAACCTTAATAAAATTGTTTCTTCAGTGCATTGAATTATAGTTGCCTTAAAAATGGGATTTACCGGTATAAATTTGGTTTTTGACCCATACCTCATCTAAAGTTCAATTCATATTTGAGATCTTTTTATTATTCAGATTGTATGTACCCCAAGTTGTTTACATGGCCTATTGTTTGTACCCCAAGTTGTTTACATGGCCTATTGTTTGTACCCCAAGTTGTTTACATGGCCTATTGTTTGTACCCCAAGTTGTTTACATGACCAGGTTAACAGTTTGCCAGTAATGGTTGATTATGTGGTTGTTGTTGCTGTTGTGAGTTTATTGCCCTTTTTCAGTACATGATACACTGTGGGCAGTGGTGGAAGAAGAACCCAGGGAAAACCCTGAAAAGAACAAGTGACTCACTGGAAGCTTCACTGTGAAGTCATTGGGGAAAATTACAAAATTGTGCTAAAAATGTCATGGGGGAAGTGGGAGGGGTATATTTATGTGTGCAATCTCTTCACATTCATCCAGATGATGTTTTCTTACTTTTATATCTAAGTAATTTTAGTGTTAATATCCATATCTTCAATATTAAAGTTTAGATTTTTGTATAGTTGTCTTACAGAATTTTTCACATATACATTATTCTTCAAGCAAAGTTGATGCAAGTTTTAGGGATGGTCAGCTATGTTAATCTGAAATAACTAGTTCTGTGTAAGAGTTGGAGTTTTTCTGAAACAACTAGCTGTGTGTAGAGTTCAAGTTTGTCTTAAACAACTAGCTCTGTGAAAGAGTTCAAGTTTATTTTAAACAACTAGCTCTGTGTAAGAGTCGGAGTTTTTCTAAAACAACTAGCTGTGTGTAGAGTTCATGTTTGTCTTAAACAACTAGCTCTGTGTAAGAGTTGGAGTTTTTCTAGAACAACTAGATGTGTGTAGAGTTCAAGTTTGTCTTAAACAACTAGCTCTGTGTAAGAGTTCAGGTTTGTTTTAAACAACTAGCCCTGTGTAAGAGTTTGAATTTTTTCTAAAACAACTAGCCGTGTGTAGAGTTCAAGTTTATCTTGAACAGCTAGCTCTGTGTAAGAGTTCAAGTTTATCTAAAACAACGAGCATTGTGTTAACAGATTGAGTTTTTCCAGCAACAAATATTGGACAAACTGAAATGTTTGATTTAAAAGTCTTGCAGTTTTAGTCTTGTTAAAACTGATCCTGGGTCCAACAGATATTTTGATATTATGACAGGCACTGTAGGGAAGTAGACTGCACAATCTGGGCTATAATATTTTAAACTTCACCACTTGGGTGGCCTAAGTGATTAGATTATCCACCCTGGATGCAGGTCAGGGGTTCAAACCATGGCTGAGTCATACCAAAGACTTATAAAAATGGTACTAACAGCTGCCTCAGATGTTCAACCTGGTGTCAGGATAATGTGACTGGGTGGGACATAATGCTCCATACATGTATCTGTAGCATGATGCTCCAATTTCTGAATATCATTATAAACTCTCACACTGTTGAACATTATAAAGCTAGCACATTAAACTAAATATTCATTACTCATAAACAAGGAAAATGGAATTTTAAGATTCTAGTCGTTTTCTATCTTGTCTGGACCAGTCAGTTTAAGCTGAGCTTCCAGGTTCTCATCATGGTAGCTAGGTTGATATCTAATTTTAAAGTTATTTTGACCCTAAAACATGGAAGGGTTTAAGTTTCATCAAGCCAAAGTTAGTACATAAGAAGAAATATGTATATTCTTATTATTGTGTTAGAAATGCCAGGAACTTTCGTGGTGTTACAATTTTTTGCTAAGATTTTGGAGCCAAATTTTAAAAGTTATTTACAGGAAATTAAAGTAATGGAATTCACAAGCAAGGCGCTGTTTTCCGGAAACACTTGACAAATAGCTGCCTTTCAGCATTGAGTATTTTTCGGGGGGGGGGGGGAGCCAAAAAAGTATTCAAAAACTTGTGATGGACATGTGGCAAGATTTATTACTGCTTTTGTTCTTTGATTAGTCAGTTAACAGTTTTGTTCCTGGTGAAATCAGATTGTGCTTAATGCATGTATCAGTTACATTTGGCAACTTTTATAACTTTTATACAAATGTGATTGTTTCCAAGTTTGAAAATACTTCATGTCAACATCAGTGAAGTTTGGAACAGTCATACAGGATCATGGCACTGTAAAAAGGATCAAGCTGTTTTGGCTGAATCAGTCCATTGAACAGACACCAGGCAGAGACTAGTGAAGCATGGTGCAAAAATAGCAGAAGAATATTGCTTCTTTTATTTGCATTTTATGAAAAATATCATGAATATTGCTTTCTTTATTCACATTTCCTCACCTATAATCCCTAGTAAGGTACACTGCTATATGCTTTGCCCTTTCTCACACAGATTGAGCAAATAGCCAGTCAACACCTGCACTGTAATGGTTTGAACTTGAAGTGCAAGTGTTATTGCCATGTGTCATAATTACAATAAAATCTTCATGTCAACATGGTTTTTATTTAGCAGACGGAACATTAAGCCTGTTTGAATCATGGTCATCAAATCCCCCCCCCCAGCTTACTTGAACATAAAGAAGAATCTGCTTTGAATGACAATTATATAAATTACTAGTATCATTTACCTTAAGAGAGTAGTATTTCATTTGACCAGTTAGAATGGAATTACAAAATTCTGGTGTATGTAAAGATACAAATTATGGTATCTACAAAACCAAGATATTTTCTTCTGTTACAATATGTATCAGATCAGTGGACGGAAACCTATGGCACGCATGCCAATAGGTGGCGCATCAAGCAGTTTTATGTAGCATGTGAAGAACAGCCAAAACTCTCGATTTTAACAGTGTTACTCTCTTACTGGTGGCACACGCTCGTTCATTTTGTAATTAATCCAGAAAAGAGCGGCATGCTATGTAAAATAGGTTGCCAACCGCTGTATTAGAAAATGTGGGAAATAAATTCAACCGATTCTTTTTATACAAGTTTAAGATTGTGAATGCAAGAAAATGAAGGACCAATCACCATCACACAGGTTACGTAGGACAAATTAGATGATTTTCAATTTTTAAAAAAAATTAAGAGTTCAAGTTTATGCATACCCATTTTATCAATTTATCCTTTATTTTTAGTGAATGCTGTGCTTTGTCTCAGAGAAACAATTTTAAAGCAAAACTTCTGATTGTAATTAATATGAACCTCACTTTTATTATTTGTATTGAACTATATCATCTTGAAAATAATAGTAAACAATGTCAAACTCAAGACATCTTTATTTTAAGACATTTTTCCACAAGATATTGATGTAAAACTATTGGTTAATAATCTGAAAAATGGCACCTATTAATAGTTATTTAGAAACAGCATATGTTGTCATTGTTTGCGTTTTTTCAATACAGAATGCCATCTTTAATTAAATTACCTGTAACCTGTTTTTTAATGAAAACTGTCACTGATTTTATTTAATGTGCCCAAAAATTAGGGTCAACAATCAAATTATTAACCATTAGTGTCCCCAAACTTAGCTTGGATGAAATCTTGTTTAAAAAGAACTTTGAAGTGTCTGGAAATTTTGGGCAAGGACAGTAACTCTAAACAACTTGACATTGAAATAATACTGTAACAGAAATGCACATAAACCCATCCTGATTAATTTTGGAATGTTCAGTTTCATAAACTTGCTGTCATAAAGTCACAGTGTGTTCCTTGGATGTGTTGTCTGATAGGACACTAATCACATCTGGGCAGGTGGGGAGTCCTTTTCATGAGGAATTCCCATTATCAGTTGCAATCAGAATTAATTGAGCGAAAAATTAATAACTAGAAATAAGTGATCTAAGTTAATTAATTTAGACTGATAGAAGTTTTTAATCTATTATGACAGAGGGAAAATTTATGAGCCAATCTCATAACAAAAACAAATATTTATCCATGGCCTAGGAGAGAGAATTTAATTAATGGGGTGATATTAGAAGTAGTGTAATTGTGGTAAAAAGTCCACATAACTACATGGAGCATGCTAAGTAATTACTCTTCAGCTAACACCAATAATTATCTCAAAGAGAGAAAGAGAATCAGTCTGCTTGTGAGGAAACATTGTGCCACACCCCGGAGAATAAGAGTCAGTCCTCAGTGATTGGCTAAAAAGGGAGATGTTATTTTTAATTTTCTTTAATTTTATATCCTCTTCAACATGACACTAGGAGACTAAATCTTGTTTATGACCTGAGAGAGAAATAAATCTTGAATAATTAAAAACCTTTTGAGTCCTGTATTACATGCATGCTGAAAATGCCAGTTTGATAGTGACAGTATAATTTTCATTTACCTTGAAAAGTACATACAGGTCAGACTGATTTCATCTCAGCAGACAAATCTGAAAAGTGTAGAAGTTCTTTTACAGACAGCTGTAAAGTATTTTTTTAATGTGCTAAATGTCACCTAGTGTCAAAAGCGCATTTTTTACGATTGTGTTCACTTTATACAGTCATTGAGAATTCATTTAGTCATTCTAAATGTCAGGGTATCAGAAGGATTCATTTCAAGTACTGTAATAATTCCACCAAAATGTGGAACTGAGCGGAGTTGCTTTCCTTGAATCTGATAACTGCTGCCACCAGAAAACCTGACCCAGCAAGTGAAGAAAAAGAATATTTTGTCTATAAGTTCTGTTTTCTTTACAGTCTGTTTGGCATTATAACACTTTCTGAAGACAAAAATTTAATTTATTCAGATGTTAACTATGTATTTATAAGTATTTTATGATAATTTAAAAATACATAGTTTATACAGATAGTTTGATATTAAAATAAGATTACATGTACAAGTATATTCTTTTATTTAAATTCATATAAAGTAAATAAGTTGTTCTCTGTCTAATGGCAAAATTCTTGCAAACTAATATTATTTTTGTATAAAGTTGGTTGTTAAAAAAATGGATTACACGTAGAACACTACAGTTGTAATACTTCTTGAACATGGCTTAAATCTTAGCAGCAACCATCATCTATAACACTACAATTCCATTTTAACACTCTTATTTCTACCAACATCTGGGTATTCCAATCTAGAACATATCCATTTGTTCAGTGCATTATTATGCAAGATGAATTGTCAGAGGAGGAAAACCAGGTTCCTTTGTTCGTGTATGTGTGTACATGTTTGCATAAAGTATGTTAATTTAACTTTAGTAGACACCCTGTTGTCACTATTGTGTAGAGGTGCCATAAAATGCTGTTACATACTGTTGTATAAAGTTTGAGTCCGAATGGTATTAATTTTATTAGGTGTTGTATTTTAGTAGTTCACACTACATGTATGTTATTTGGATATGTCCAGAGCATGTGTATTATAATGCTTCATTTCATGTATAAAGCTGGGTTTTAAAGAAACAGTCGGGAGTGAGACATTTTATTCACATTTTTAAATTTTATACAGAATTTTTTTTAGGACATACTCCATCACAATTGCCATAACGGTGGCCTTCACAGAAAACATGGAAAACCTCAGCTTCAGAATGGCTTATCCAAATTTTTAGAATGTGCTTTATGAAAAGTGTCTTATTTGGATCCCTCAGCAGTGATAATGAGCGCCTATCATTCATGACTACCAATATTTTTCTTAAACATTGTCATAGAACTAGCTGAGCTGCCTTATCATATCAAACAATTATTTGACAAGTTGTAGCGTATCTGTCATATTCGTACAAAAAATGTTGGTGCATCTTCCTGTCCAGCTGATGGAGTTCCTCGTGTCATATACTACTAATTTCTACCAAATATTTGGAAATCATTCCAACACGGGTATCTTTCAGCCAAAGGCACATGTCTTGTAAATTCATTTGCATTTTTATATTACTGCCATAAAGTTGAGTGTTATGCAGTCTGTCAGACCATCCGTCTATAAATCCATCTGTTGCCAATTTCATTTTTGCAGTCACTATACTTGTCAGATATCTGCAGTCACCAAACTTTGTGCATGGCTTGCACTTGGGGTAAGGAAGAACTATATTTTTACCAAACTATCAATTTTGGAGTGAAAAGGACAAAGATCAAGGTCACAGACTGAAATAAGAAAAATAGTTTATGCACAGTAACATTAGTTCTTCATCACATTCCTGGACCAGTCCTTGCTGATTTTAGGATTGACTGGAAGAAGAAAATGGTTTTTAGCGCAAACATTTTAGTTATGAACCATGTACCTTCAGTAAAGTTTGTGGAGGATTTTTATGTTTGGTTTGGGGGTCAAAAAGACCAGGATTAATTTACCAGAAATTTAAGATTTTTCTTTGCATAATAACTTCATAATCTTGACTAAAGTTTGTGGAAATCATGCACTTAACATATGAAAGGCACGTATTGATATGAGGGTGAAAAGGATAATGTCAAGATCATGGTGGCTCAAGAAAATAGCTTTTGTAAAAATAAGTTTTATGATGAGCAGGTTGCTTGACCAGATTTTGTGGCACTTAAGGTAATAAAGAAATACATGTATTTAGATGCTTGGGTCTGAAGGTCAGAGGTTGTGGTAGTGGCAAGTCTAATAAGAAAATAATGGTTTCTGTACATTAAGTTTAGTTCAAGATGACATAATACATGTACCTTGACCAGAGGTTTAGACCATTGAGACCCTTTGGTCAGTAATCTCCCAAGTCAATATTGTTGTCCTAGAGCCAGCATAGAGTACTATTAAACATGGTATGTACCATTCACTGTACTTTTCTTGACAAGTGTACACCAGGTAAGCATTATCAGGCTTATTTGAATCTTTTGCTTCATTTAGCAGGGGAGTATGCTGTGAATGATGCAAGTCAAACCAGAGATTTGAATGACAGCAATTTATATTTATCCCTATCACTGATGAAGTCAGTTGTACAGAATGAATACCCTCTGATGAGGGAGGCTGGACAGTCACAGCTGTATCAACTGTAATGATCTGATTTTTCTTTTTGATCACTGATTGAGATTATTGATGTCTTGAAATGGAAGTTGATAATTACACTAATTCTTACCTTAAAGTCCAAAATAATGATGCACTTCATATACTGAAGTACAACATAATTAATTTTTTTATCAAACAGTGTCACAAAGGCAGAAATAATGCTGGGGCATCAGGATGTCTTGTTAAAAAATATATCAAATATTGGGGTTAGGTACATTCCGACCTTACCTGCAGACAGAAATACACACAGTCTTAGTATTAAACTGTAAACATAATGGTTTTTAACATTTTTTACAGTTTCAAGGGTCTCTTATTTTCAGTTTTTCAGCTTGACTGATGTTTGGAGTGGTATCAGGGGGTAAGGAACATCTGAGACAAAAAATGGGGATCCATGGTATGATTATGTTATATTAAATTCCTACAGCATGCTATAACATGGTTTCCCTGTATGGAACTTGCATGTTGAATCAAGATTTGTTCATATGGCATTTAATTTGGCTGTGGTATCTGTGTCACATGGACACATTTATAGTTTTAAGTTATTTAAAATTCCAGCATATCAAAGAATTCCATGGAATCCATTTTTAGCTCTACTCATCATAGACCAGGTGAGATTTTGGGATGGTCCATTGTCCTTCATTCATCTGTCTGTTAGCAAAAGTTAGTTATTTCTACTCCTAAACTTCATGGAGGATTCACTTTACATTCATTAATTCCCATGCTCTAGTTGGTCCTATATATAAAAATGGTGCTGCATGGATGTCATCTTTAAAATTTTGTTATCACTACTTTTCCTGTATTGATAGTCATTAAAGCATGAGTTTTCACTTTAAAAAAAAGCTTATAATGTCTAGTTGGTTGTAGATGAAAATGGTGCTGATTTTTTTACATCCAATATGGCTGCCAGCAGCCAAACTGACATCCTATCTTGTTGTTGCTACTTTTCCTGAATGGATGGTCATATCAACACAGAGTTTTCACTAGAAGACTTATTGTGGTATCTGGTTGGTCCTAAATGAAAATGGTGTGATCTCATGTCCAATATAGTGGTCACAGTGGCCAGCTTGAAAATCTTGTTATGGCCACTATTCAAGAGTGGATGGTCATGTGAACATGTTTTCACAGAAAGATTTCTTATTATGTCAAGTTGATCCTAAATGAAAATGGTGCCATTTGGACATCCGATATGGCCACCATGGCAGCCATCTTGAATATCTTGGGATCATTACTGTCCTGAAGGGATCATCATATCAACACAGGCCTTTTTATCAGATGACTTATATTGATGTCTAGAAGGTCCTAAATAAAAATGGTACCAGTCTGACATCTTATATGACTACCATGGCAGCCATCTTGAAAATCTTGCTAAATTGGTACCAGTCTGACACATAAAATGTCTATTATTGTAGTCATCCTAAAAATCTGAATACATTTCAGAGCATTTATTTATCATTGCTATAATCAGTGCAATCTTGTGCTTTTGCTAACCAGCTTTGAAGGCACTATGAGATCAGTTGTTTAACAGTCCTTGATATAGTCCCTATATTTTGCCAGTAGCTTCTCGTGGGTTGATGGTTCTTTCCGGGGTTTTCCCGGGTTCTTCCTCCACCATTAATACTGGCCGCCATGTATAGCCTATCACGTGCCTGAAAAATGGCATTAAACCCTACAACAACAACAACAACTAAATTGATTATGCAGTTAAGAAAAGCATGCAGTCTTTAGCTGTAAGTGCTGTAAGTTTGAAGTTCACATTTAATACGCAAACCATTCTTCTTTTTTTTAAGACCGTAAATTTAATATGGTTCTGAGCACAAAAACTCTCAGTGTTAAGTTTTGTTATGTTCACATTCTTTTAACCTGCTTCTTGCTAATTGATGAATCACCATGTCAATTAAAGTATACACAAAAGGTCAGTTCCTCCAATTAAGGTTCTCATTCATTACAGTAATAGGAATAAACTTAAACAATATTGGGGTAAATGCAGAAAAATTACTTAGAAATTTGTGCAAGAATAAAGTGTATACATTGAAACATCCCTAAACTAGACACTGGATTAAAAAAAACTTTGGCCATGTATATAGAGTTAGCCAGTATTAAGTGGCATGCCTTATAGGAACTAAGGTATGCAGCCAGTCTATAGAAGAAGCTGGGTTAATGAGGAGTTATTGTAGGGTCATTTCAGTTGGTTAATGAGATGGTGGTTGTAGGGCTATTTGACTGGGTTAATGAGGGGTGGTAAAAGGGCCATTTCACAGGATTAATGAGGAGTGGTTGTAGGGTCATTTTACTGGGTTAATGAGGTATGGTTGTAGGGACATTTCTCTGGGTTAATGAGGGGTGGTTTTAAGGCCATTTCACTGGATTAATGATGGGTGGTTGTAGGGCCATTTCACTTGGTTAATGATGGGTGGTTGTAGGGACATTTCGCTGGGTTAATGAGGGGTGGTTGTAGGGACATTTCACTGGGTTAATGTGGTATGGTTGTAGGGTCATTTCACTGGGTTATTGAGGGGTGGTTGTAGGGACATTTTACTGGGTTAATGAGGGGTGGTTGTAGGGTCATTTCACTGAGTTAATGAAGGGTGGTTGTAGGGCCATTTCACTGGGTTAATGAGGGGAGTTGTAGGGCCATTTGACTGGTTTGGTGAGGGGTGGTTGTAGGGCCATTTCACTGGGTTAATGAGGAGTGGTTGTAGGGCCATTTCACTGGTTTAATGAAGGGTGGTTGAAGGTCCATTTCACTTGGTTAATTAGGGGTGGTTGTAGGGACATTTCACTGGTTTAATGAGGGATGGACTTGTAGGGCCATTTCACTGGGTTAATGAGGAGTGGTTGTATGGCCATTTCACTGGTTTAATGAGGTGTGGTTGAAGGTCCATTTCACTTGGTTAATTAGGGGTGGTTGTAGGGACATTTCACTGCATTGGCTTGCAAATGCCATGAATTCCAGTAAGTAAGTAAAAATTAATTTCATTGTCTGTCAGGAGTTTTCAGACAGACTGAACACTGATTGATTTTAAATAGTAACGGGGGTACCATTTTAAACTGGTAGTAATAGGGGACTTTTTTAAATTGGTAGTAAAAGGGATCTAGTGCTAGTCTTTGTAAAAGAAATTAGAAAGTTTCCTTTCTTAAAGACAATGATGATATGACTGCTAAAATTTCATCTTAACCTGATATGTTGCCAGTGCATTGAAAGGTGTAAAAACAAAAAAGAATTCTAATTTTTTAACAGAATAGATGGGGAAAAAACGTGTAATTTTTTTTATGTATAAATCAGATTGATCAATTTTCACAGTGCTATGCTTTTGTTTATTACCACGTGGTTGACGCAAGAAGCCTAATGATTGTAATGGTTCTTACTTGTATTGACAACCGGAAATTGTCTTTTCAATGTCAAATATTGGCAGTTCAGTAAATTACCCCATAAGTTTTGTAGAGGGAACTCGGATAAATTTAGGATTCTATAGATCCAAGCAAATATTGAACAATGGTGAATATATTCAATAGAAAGCAATTTGATGTTTCTTTTTTGAAGTAAAAATAGCAAGCCTGGGAGCTATTAGACCTGTCCAGGGTCAGCCAATTTTCTCTGATAATTATCAGTCTTGAAAACCTCAGAGAATTTAATATGTTTTGGGGAAATAAACTTTCTGTTTCAATCAGGCTGATGCAAGAATGAGTTAATACTGCAACCAACACATCAATTCTAAAAATGCTTTCATCATAATTAATTCAATACCAATTACTGTAGCTTCCTCTGTAATTGGATAATTGTATATGAAAATTGTATGCTCAGTGCTCTGTAGTTGGGTGGAATAGACATATATCATACTATACTGAATTTGATAGATTTCCAAATGTTGGGTTAGCTAGTTATTGACACAACACAGGAATGCAATTTTGGCAATCATTTGATTTTCATTTAATTTTTCTAAAGTTTCCTTTAGGGCCTAATGGTGTAATTACATTCTATAAAGCATTATTGGAAAAAGGAAAATCGAATAAATGTCATACATGAATGGCATATATAGCATTGATATCTGAGAACTGCTATTTACTGCACTGTTGATGAAACTTAATGGACTTGAGTGGAAACCTATAATGATTTTCAGGAAACAAACACCATTTGGGTTGAGAAAGGGGGTGGGTGGCTTTTAGTGGTGATTAAATCAATAGACTGTTGACGAATTTAATATTTCTTATAATAATCAGAATTAGAGAAGTTTTGTTTATTCATTGCCATGCAAAATTGTGACAGTTCCATCATTTGTTATTTTGTTGAATAAATTGTGAAATATTTCAAGAAAATTGTCAAATATGTATGTTCATTTAAAATTATCATTAAAAGGATGGAATGATACACTGTGAAAGACGAGCTTAATGTAGCAGACATGAATTTATTTGACAGGGATTTGTCTTCAGTTTCCATGTCTAATGATATATCTCCACAAACTTAAATAAGTACATTCACTTCCCTTTGGTCAAAACTCTCCTGATAAATTCCACCCTAGCTTACTTAAAGAAGGCACTCACATAGTATGATACTTATCAGAAATCTTTAATAATTTGCCCCAAACATCACATTTCCAATAGCCCCCAAACATCACATTTCCAATAGCCCCAAACATCATATTTCCAATAGCCCCAAACATATTTCCCCCAATAGCATGGAAAGAGGATCAAGCCATTCCTACCCATAAAAGAAAGGGGCAAAATGTCATTTCAGATTATTTAACTACTAAAACCGCTTTGGCAAAAGATTTTAAAAATGTGTCCTTAAACACTTGTATAATTATCTTATAGCCAACAGCATAATCTGGTTTTACCTTAAAAGATTTGGCTCCCTTACAACAGTGTTATATGTACAATACTTTTTGCAAGGCATTTGATCAAGGCAAACAAATCAGTGTGAAGTATGAGACAAAATACAGTCTTTCTCAGACCATTCCATTGTTATGAGACAAAATACAATCATTCTCAGAACATTGCATTCTTATGAGACAAAATACAGCCTTTCTCAAATTCATTCTTAAGAGACAAAATATAGCCTTTCTCAGACCATTTCATTCTTACGAGACAAATACAGCCTTTCTCAGTTTCATTCTTATGACACAAATACAGCCTTTCTCAAACAATTTCATTCTTATGAGACAAAATACAGCCTTTCTCTGACCATTCCATTCTTATGAGACAAAATACAGTCATTCTCAGACCATTGCATTCTTATGAGACAAAATACAGCCTTTCTCAAATTCATTCCTAAGAGACAAAATACAACCTTTCTCAGACCATTTCTCACATATTATCTTGTAAATAAAAGCAGTCGTTAATATGGAACAAATGAAATATTTCAAACACTAGAGATGTCATCACTTCCATCACATTATATATATCACCACCACCATGCCCACAAAATTATGAGTTGCACACATTGAAAAGATTTTGTTATTGCTCTTTGCCATAATGTTGCTCATTATTCACTATCTCCTTCCCTTCCTCTAAATTATTTGTAATATTCTTATACTTGACTATTATTTCAGCTTATATGATGTAATTTTTTTCACACATTTCTCCCTGATATCAAGTCTTATATTGTTTTTTAACAGTATTACATGATTGGCTCCCAAGTTGAAGGTGCAGTGTCCTCCTCTGCAACAGCATTATGATCAATATTTCATCAGGAATGGTTCCCAGCAGAATTCTATGCTACGTAATATGTATCAATTTTATTTGTTACATCCAAATCGTGTGACATTAAATTTAATTAATCTTGTACCAGGAAAATTACCCGTCAAGCACGGTTATCTGCAGCTAGTCATGCTTGACAAGTTTATTCTTTCCTAATTGGATTTAGTTTGATAAAACAATTTTCCATCATAAACACAGAGACACTAATCATCTTTGATTAATCTTTAGGGCATAGCTATCATGAGTGATGCATCACCTATGCCATAATCTAATTTGCTGTTTTCTTATGCAAATAGTCTTATCAATTTATCTTTCAATATTTTATATTTGGACAAAAGAAATATATTTACTCTTTCAGAATTTGATAAGTGGGAGATTTAATCAAAGCTTCTATCAACCAGAGAGTGACCGAGATGGACACACTCTTGGTAGCTTGCAGTAGTCCATAAGTTTAAAACTTGTTTTTTTATTATTATTTAGAACAAAGGTTTCACTTTTTTCCTTGAAGAAAAAGGACAACAAATTTAGTTTTTGAGTTAAGTAATGAATGTTTTATTATATAGATGTATATACAGCAGAAATTCCATTTTTTTCCCCACACATTTGGCATAGTCACTGTTTTTAATTGATAACTATATCACAGTAACAGTCTTATAGTAAGATAAAAACCAAAATTAATT
Organism: Sinohyriopsis cumingii; assembly: GCA_028554795.2. Taxonomy (NCBI): domain Eukaryota; kingdom Metazoa; phylum Mollusca; class Bivalvia; order Unionida; family Unionidae; genus Sinohyriopsis; species Sinohyriopsis cumingii. The sequence continues at coordinate 15,328,064 of CM068836.1, forward strand.
TTACTATGTACAGTCGTGGATTTGGACAATAGTAGATCCATAGACACATTTCCTAAACATTGTATAAATTTATATTTTTTATTCCCACCTCAGGGTTTGAGACACTTCAAATTCATGTGGTAACCCAGAAGACTAGCAGAAAAAGAAAACATGACAACCTAACATAAATTCAGTAGCCCAAGAAGGCAAAAAAGACTTGTATAAGAAACCCTAAGCTTCAACATTATCCTTTTACCTTATTATGTGCCATTAACATTCATTTTCTTTGTAAAGTAGTTATGTAGTATTCTTTTTTAAGAATGATATAGAACAGTACATGATACATGAGAAGCCACTGGACAACCTAACTTGAGTATTGGGTAGCCCAGATCCAGCACCCCCCACCCCTCACAAAGGCTTTGGATTAGTTGGAATCTGCACTGTCCTCATTTCTTGGATCCATGTCTCTTATGCCTCATTACAGGGTGTATAACTTTCTCTTGTCACCTTAAAATCTTGAATTTGTTTGTACATAAGCAATAATTAGTCCCATCTGTCAAACTGCAGTGAAATCCATTCTTGCTGAGTTGGCATCTAAATATTATCCTTATCCATAAAGGTCAAAGGTCATGGGTATCAGAAAAAGAATTACAGGCATATACCATATATACTTCCTTACAAGTCAGATCCAACTGCAAAAATTTGCATAGACCCAGATCTTCCATCACATAAAGCGCTGGCAGGTCTGGGCTGAGCCATTTGTTAGGACTAACACACAAAATTGACTCTGTTCTGCTGGTGCTTGATGCCACACCAGATCCAGGTCTATGTTGTTTGCTGCTGGCCTGGACTTTTAGGTGAATTTGTACGGTAACTACAGCTTTACTGGTGCAGTAATGGAGCTGGCTCCTACTGTAATCTTACACAGCAGTACAGATATTAGCACCAGTTAAAGATATACCAGTAGCTTTCAGAGTTAATAAATAGGGACACTGCCTGAATTTTTGGATTACTGTCAGAATGAAATAATCAAAAATTTCTGATGAGAAACCTTTCCTCGTAAGGGCCAATCTCAAGCAGGGTGAGTGGTAGTCTGAAACCTGAAATACCATATATCTATTTAAATGTCAGATGATTTGGTTATGTCAGAAGACTTATTGGATTCTACGCACCAGTACAATATTACTGAATATCTCACTGGTTGGATTCAGGCTTTTAAAAGAGGAACCAAGATTAAACAAGGGAGATAATTAAGTACAACTGTCCCTAAGGAGTACCTAATCGGATGGATCCGAATATCCTGGTATTAGCATAATTGCACTGGAGATAATTTTGGTGTTCAAGCCATAATATTCCATTTTCTAAATGCGCACATTAATCGAGCCAACAAGTGTGGAGTAAAGGCAAGGTCATTAAAGAAGGACCCTTGTTACAAGTTGCATGTAAGTAATCAGACTTCTGATATTCACTTTTGATAGACTCTTATGTATTAGCAGGACGAATGAGCATGGAAACTCAGGAAAAGCATCTCAATTTTGGTTGGGTTTTCAGTTCAGTTCTAGTCATAACGCATATTTATCACTGGTAACAATCAGAAACCAGCCATAGAATCTCATTAATATAACTTTGGGGACCCATGTAAATCATGCGATTAATATTGCAGCAATATAAAGTTTTGTGGAATGGCATAAATCTTGTAATATGCAATATAAGCGTGTGTGTGTATATATATATATATATATATATATATATATATATATATTGTTCTGTAATAAGTATACATGTACTTTATAAATTTGTTTATAAAGTATTATCAGTTCTGTTAGCATGTTTTGAATTTTGATATCTTTTGTTGTCCCTTAAGATTTGTCAACAATTCAAAAATTTCTACTTTTGAAAAGTATTTGAACTGTGGTGAATTAGGGGGTCACTGTCGATATATTTGAAATCATTAGCATTGATTTAATGTGTCAGGACAATGAATGGAAAGGATTGTGGATGAATAAATTTTTAGCTCTACTAATGCCACAGACCTGAAGAGCTTATGTCTCTTGTCTATTAGCACTAGTTTGGTATTGCTAATCCTCCTGAATGGATGATCATATCAACATGGGGTTTTCTCTGAAAGATTTCTTATGATGTCAAGTTGGTTGTAATTAAAAATGGTGTCTGTATGGTGTGCAGTATGGCCACTATGGCAGCCATCTAGAAAATCTTGTTATTGCTACTTTTCCTAAATGGCTCACCATATCAAACAGGTTTTCAGTAAAAGACATTTTATGATGTGTGGTTGGTCCTAAATGAAAATGGTGTTTCTCTGACATCCAATATAGCCACCAAAATGGACATCTTGAAAAAAAAAATTATCGACACTCTTCCTGAATGGTTGGTCATATCAACTTCAGGTTTTCACTAAAAGACTTCTCATGATGCCTAGTTGGTTTTAAGTGAAAATGGTTCCAATCTGACATCCAATATGGTCACCATGGCAGTCATCTTGAAAATCTTGCTGTCACTGCACCTGAATGGATGATTGCATCAGCATGGGGTTCTCACTGAAGGACTTATTGTGATGCCTAGCTGATAATAAAAGCGATGCCAAACTAACATCAAATATTGCCATAATGGCAGACATTTTAAAAGTCTTATTATTGCTACACCTAAATTGAAAGTTATATAATGAAAATAGTGTTATCTCTACTCCTCTCCAAATGGATGGGATATCAACTTGAGGACTCTTCACCTGTAGACTTTTTATGGTTCCTAGTTGGTCCTAAATGAAAATGTTGCCAGTTGTACATCCAATATGGCTGCCATGATGACTGCCTTAAGAATCTTGTTGTCACTACTCTACTTAAGGGAATATTATTATGGCATGGGGTTTTCACCAAAAGACTTCATATCTTTTTTGTCATAAATGAAAATGGTGCCAAGCTGACATCCAATATGTGTACTAATTCAAAAAGCTTGTTAATCCTGAAGAATATCAGATTTCAACACTCAACAATCAACACATTAACCCCCGGAAGTGTTTGTTGTTTTCGTCTGAAATTTGAGTAGGAAACGCGTTTTGAAAGCTATTTCTGAATAAATCCTAAAACACCAACTTCAAAGTGATCTTCCAATAACATACTGCCTAGTTGTGTTAGAAACATCGTTTTTCATTGGCTATTTGGCTTGCGCATGAGCAGAAGGGTAAAAGTTGATGTTCTTTTTTTTCAATTTTTTTTCTTTTTTCATTCTTTATTTTTTTATTTTGCATAACGGGCCCATTATTTTCGTATCAAGACCACTCTTTATTCCAAATGCCCATCTTATCCGTACTTTTTGCAAAGGTCCATATGTCTGCTTGCAGTTCATACTGGTCTGCCTTAGATCAGACCAAAAAGTCTAAAATCTGAACACAAAATCAGATTCCAACCACGGGCAAATTTTGGGTAGAAAAAAAATTGGGTCCAAAAAATGAGGTTTTTCCCTCTGTATTTTGTAATGCAACTTGAAATTCCAGATTTTTTGGTATCATTGTAGAGCTACATCTGTCTACCTATAATACCACCCACTTTAGTGTACCATACATGACCTTGACGCTACAGAACTCAGCAGTAGGCTACTACCTCCTGCCACTTAAACTCGTCACCAGGGGTTAATTTGTTAAAAGGAAGAAATGGTCCTATCTTGAATTTCTGCAAATTTTTTCAGTCACTAAAGCATCAGTCCCTTCAAGGACTTTTGTTTTGAATTCCTGGAAATTCATTTCATCAGTAGAGTGTCTGTCTCTTAAGGGGACTTTTGTTGCTGAGTGAATGACTGTTTTGAACATGTGGTATAACTTGGATTATTCAATTACAGCAATACATGTATACCCTTAAATTTATTTTAAAAAATTCCTTTGTATAATGAAGTTTCCCTTAATCACAAACTGTTGCAACCAAGTGGTTTTGCCAATTCATGCAGGTGGCCAGCATAAAGTGGTTTAATTATTACTAAAACTACTTTATTAGGTGGGGCCCCGAGTGGCTGAGTGGTCTAAAGTGCTCTCCGTCATGGATCGCTGCCATCTCACCTCTGTGTGGGTTCGAGTCTCGGGCTCGGCCAGTGTGGATATGTGAGAAAGCTTGCCGGTAGCTTCTCATGGGTCGGTGGTTCTTTCCGGGGTTTTCCTGGGTTCTTCCTCCACCATTAATACTGGCTGCCATGTATAGCCTATCTTGTGCTAAAAAATGGCGTTAAACCTATAACAACAACAACAACTTTATTAGGTACAGAATATGTGGCTGGTCTGCATGTGTCCACATTACCAAGGTGTTGGTTTCTTTGTTTTTGTAAAGGCAGTATAACAATGTTGTTCAGTATTTGGATTAATATGCCATGTACTTAGTGACTGCAACAGAAAATTTGTGATGCCATGGAATCTCTACACAAGTTTAACGATATTGGCAATGATAAAAGATTCCAATTAGTGACTTACAGTTGTGTAATTGTGCCTTTCAGAATGCCATGTGGTTGGTGGAATCCAGCAAAATAAAGTTCTCATTTTCAGACTGCACCCAGGAGTTCAAATCACGACTTTCTGAAAGGTTATAATTGAAATGGCAGATACCATGCACAACAGTTCTGTACATTATGGAATCTGAAATTGATACTTAATTATCATCATATTCCATCAGTAGCACAAGCAATTTATTAGCCCTGTTGCAGTTGAGGGTTTTCAAGACATCCCCTTCTGTTACCATTTGCTTAATTTGTTCATGAGATGGCAGAAAATAATTTGTATGGCATCTTCCTATATACATGATGTACAATACCATAAATGTCACTTCACAGGCCAACTAGCCCCTGGATATGTGTGTACATAATTTTATGAGTAAATACTGAAGTTTGCATTACACTTAGCTCATCAGTGCAGTTTATTTATTATATTCTCATGGCTTGAATATGTTTTAGAGCAATGTATCAAGAAAAATTTTTGATAGAGTGAAACCTGTCAACGATCGTTCAATACAGGTGGTATCTCAGTAAAGGTCTTTACATTATAAAATAACAAAGTTAATACATGTATGGTATAAATGTAAACTGGTCTTTCTTTTATTGCATTGCTTGTTACTTACAATTTGTATAATGGTAGCAGGAAAACTATGTAGTTTTTACTCTTGAAAAAAAGACCAAATCCTAACATCCAGATGATTTCACTGTCTTCCTTTTTTGTAGGTAAGACAAAGTTTTACCAGCTAATCACAAGTGCAGTGTTCTCACAGTTCTAATTAAATTCTGGAATGCATGGGAAAATTTTGCTTTTACCAGCATGTCACCCTCCCAAAAATGGAAATCTAATAAGTCTGAAGACGTCCCAAGAAAATATTTTGTAAAAAAAAATCTGTAATGTCAATCAGTGAAAGCGGCAGCTGTCAAATGATGAACATCAAACTAGCATGAAAATTATTGAAAGATCAGCACTGTACCCAATTATGATAGTTATTTATTAACACTGCTGATTAAATTAATATTAATTTGATGACTAAGAAGTTGTCGCTTACCCCAAGTTATTGTTGATTTTTATAAATATCACGTGGAAAGGTTCTTAAACCAGACTCTATCAGGAGATAAGGAATTCTCATTAAAAATGTTTAACATTTAATGGCCAATGGCTCTCCAGCTTTTCTGTAGTGTACCTTTTTAGTGTTTTAATATAAGAATTACATCATTTGAAAAGCATTGGAAAATATTTTCTTACAAGTTGTTTCCCTTGAACTAATTAACAAGTTTGATATGTGATCTGATTTCATGAATATAGTACAGAAATAATTGTGATTGTTTTGCCTGTGCTATGAAGAAAAATAATTGACAAGACCTACCATGTATTCTGTCTTACAAGTTGCCTCTAAATGCAAACAACATAGATCCTAATGTACTATAGTATAATGTAACTGCAGATCAAGGTTTCTGTCTGTTCTACTGATTACTCCTCTCAAACTGCACAGACCTAGATCTGCCATTATGCAACAGCAGTTCTAGGTCTTTCCAGTTTGCAGTTGGACAGGTCTTATAAGTGGGTATATATGGTAGTATGCTATAAGAAGTCTCACAATTCTAATCAGGGATTACAATTCAGGTGACACCTGTATTAAATGTATTATCAGTTTATTAATTCATGTACTCTAATAAAAGGAAATAATCTTGGAAAGATTCATTAGACTGGGTCTATCATTGTAAAAAGCAATTAACAGCTTATGGGTTTAATTTGGGACTCAGTCCATGCTCAGTAATAGGGCACCATGGCTCTTTAATAATTTATTTACAGCAAATCCTTCCACTAAATTACATCTTGTTTGAGAGCCCATGTTAGTAGGAAGTGAGTCATAGCAGTCTACAGTTTAAGGTTTGATTAAACTTTTTCATTTGCTTATATTTCTTACATCCCTTGATTGATTTTTATCATATTTGGCATCAGTCATTAAAAAGCTTAGACAGTTCATTCCATGACATGATTGTTTATCCCATTTACCTTGGGGGTCCTGGTCATAGTCATAGAAAATACACATTAACCATTTGGTTAAAATCTTCTCATTTGTTAATATTTCCTAAACTCTTTAATATATTTTTATACACTTGGAATGAATTACTGTAAAGTTAAGAAAGTTGATTCTGTGACATTCTTGCATGCCCATTTGACTTTGGCATCAAAGTCACATTCATTAAAAAATGTTTACTGGTGTTAGTTTTGGTTCATGTTTGTTCATTTACTTATATTTCCAAATGGATTGTCAGCATATTAGAGTTGAATCATTATGAAGCTAAAATAATTTATTGTGTAACATGCTCATTTACCCTGTTTGACCTTGAGTCAAGGTCAGAGAACTATAAAATTTGCAGTAAGGTTTTGGCACAGGTTGTTGTCTTTCTTCATTTGCTTATAGTTGCTAAACCCCTTGACGGATTTTCTTCATACTTTGGATGAATCATTGTTGAGCTAAAACAATTCTGTAACATGCTTACTTAAGTTTCTGACTTTGTATCAATGTTTTGATCAGGGGTTGGCTTGCAGGCCCTGGGCTTCTTGTTGAGGTTGAAACAAGTTGGATTTTTTTCAGAGGGCTTGGAGACCAGAATCTTGATAAAAATCATGGATATTCTTGGGAAATTTTCAATAATCATAATACCTTTGCATTTAGAAAGACCATTAAAAATATTGTTCCGTCATTTACCATCAGATTAGAGCCTTTTTTTTTTTTTTTGACCAACTGAAGTCTTTTACCAATGTTGATGTGACCCATTCAGTAATGATAATAAGATTTTCAAGATGGGGTAATGCTAGAGTTCTTTCCTTTGCAATTGAAAAAAATATATTTATTTTAGAATGTAAGCTGCATAGATTTCTGTAAAACAAGATTTAACAAATAACCAAATAATACACATCAGGTTATAATGCTTTGAACAATGTATCAAGTATCTTACCAAGAATGAGACGGACGAAAAATAGTAAAATCTTCTTCAACATCAACACCAGACAGTCACAATAAAATCTTTCATTCAGCTTGGGGGGCGGGGATCAGTGGCAGACTTGGTCTATTACAGATGAATTTGGTCTATGACCGATAAACTTGGCCCACGACATATGAAGTGTATAGATAATAATTGTTATCATTTTTTTCTTTAGGAATGTTACTCAGTTTACAATTAACATTTCTCTCCCAACCGTCAAAGCAGTGCATAAAAGTTTTGTGTTATCATATCAGTTTTCATTTTCTGTGAGTAAAATGGCAGATATTGTTACATGTAAGAAAAATGTTTCATCTTAACAGCTTCAAAAAATTAATTTAATCTCCTTTGACACGCATTCAGTTGCACACATTTTACAGACTTTTCAGTCTCAGTGTACCTTATTTAAAATCTTTGTACAAATTACAAAGACATCCATATTTGCCTGAAATATGATTAAATATCATTTGGTTTTAAAATTGCAGTATATTTTTCCAAGACCAAATATTTATTTATTCCATATAAAAGTGTGAGACTTAAAATAAATTTAGAAATGATGGTTGCACCCTTTAGTAACATTTAACATCATCCTCTGTAGAATTTACACCACTCTCCTCTATCAGAGGTAAATACGACCTTGTGTTTTTGCATTTGACTGTAACAGCTATGTAGCAATTGAGCATCAGATGGTGCGCAGCAGATCATTTACCCTTGTGGGTCAAATGCAGTGTTGCTTTTGCCATCTGGGATGAATGCAGTATAGCTGTTGCTGTCTGGGATGAATGTAAATATCACAAAATAATATTTACCCTCTTTCTATGTATTTAGATGTAGTGATCCTGCTAGAAATTTTAAACAGAAGGAGGAAATAGAGGACATTACAGTCCTTGATGAAAGGGTGTTACCACCTGTATGGGGGTTGGAGGGAGGGGATGGTTTTAATGGCTTATTGGCACAGTATCAGCTTTATCAATGACATGGAAATCAGAACTGTATGCCTTCCCATGGACACACTGAGGACCCTACATGGGCTGGCATGGGTAGGTTGTATTTGCACCTGTACATGTTCTTTCATATCCATTAGCTTGTTCATCAAAACAACAAGAAAATGTGGTTAATCATTTGTTACGTCAAATGTTACACCAGAAAAAAACTGTAGCATATTGTTGAAGAATAACATGGTTCAAATGGGTTTTTTCCCCCCAGATTTTTGATTCATTTGATAGTTTTGGAGCAGGGAAGGTTATTTTGAAGAAATGTATTAGAGAATAGTTAGTTTTGACACTGCTACAGTTGGAGACAAAAGTTTCCAGTATCCAGTACGGGGGATTGGAACTCAAAAGAACTGCCAGATATCACTGATTCCCCTTTGATATGCAGACGAGGTTTTCAATGTTTGATTGAGCATTACTATCAAAGGGAAACAAGGTTAGGCTAGTAACCTTGGTGACAGGTTGACGTTTGCTGCAGCAGTGTTGTGTTGCAAAACAATTTATATTTTCTGCCTTTCCTTTTTAAACTTATATTTAATATTTTTACCCTGCATTCAGATAGATTTTTATTATGGTCATAAATGAAAAAGGTACTAAACTGATATTCAGTTGGCCATTGCACTTCATCTGTATATGAGTCAACTTCAGTCTAACATTGTACTTGTAGTTCACATCAACACTTTACAAGATTGTGAAAATTTGATGGATTTTAGGAAAGAATAATTCAAAATGTTTTTGTTTTGAAGGAGTTAAGTTATTTTGAGCTATATTTCAGTTATGACGTGAAATTATTTTCCAAGAGAAAGTTGTAGTGCAATTCAGAATGTGCCAGGTATGATTGTGAACTTTGTTGTTATATGACATGATGTTGTTCCCCCCTTTCATTGTATTTTTTGTCTCTCTCACATCAGAGTGTTAACATATACTTTTGAATGCTATTCTTTTGCATGCAATATATCTACAACTACCGGTATATTTAATATTTTTGAATTGATGAATATAATTTTTTTTAACAGTAATACATTAAGCACAGTATGAGAGTAAAAGAAAGAGAAAATTGAGGTGTCAGACCTGGAACAGGATTTTTGGGGGTCTTCCCAGGCAAAATCAAAGGACACTCACCAGCGTTTGCTGTTTATATGATAATATCATCATATCATAACAAATCCCTATAGTTGTTCATAAGTATATTATTCCACTGCTAGTATAAACATTTGTCATGAGTTACTGGAGGAAGAAACCTGTGTAAATGATCCTGTCTTCATTTAATGGCTGTATATAGCTGTAAAAAGCTAGAAATGTAGAAATATATTAGCATGAGCATTGGTTTCAGGCAAATTTAGAATACAGGCGTAAAAGCATTGCCAATAGAGTGCCATCAGGTAAAAGAATGCAGGCATTAAAAAATTGCCAATAGAGTGCAATTAGGCGAAAGAAGACAGGCATAAATACATTGCCAATATAGTGTCATCAGGCAAAAGAATACGGGCATAAAAACATTGCCAATAGAGTGCCATTAGGTAAATGAATACAGGCATAAAAACATTGCCAACAGAGTGCCATCGATACAGTTGCTGATTAATTTGCAACAAATGCAAAGCAAACGTTGTGTAACTTTAATACATATCTGTTATGTTTGCCTTATATCAATGTAGATGTTAGTTTTCTGAACATCATATATATATATATATATATATATATATATATATATTGGTATATTGTCAGTTTTGTGGATGTAAGATTTTTGTTCCCGAACAGAAAGTATGATTAGCTCAATACATTGGAAAACTATTTGTATTTATGCAATTGTCAATTTTTGTATTAATATACATGATACTCAAGGACCATATATTTTGCTGATTATGGACAGCTGTCTTTAACACATTAACCCCTCGAAGTTTTTGTCGTTCTCGCCTGAATTTCAAGTAAGAAACACATTTTGAAAGCTATTTCTGAATACATCCGAAAACACCAACTTTCAGGTCATCTTCCAGTAAAATACTGCCTAATTGTGTTAGAAACTTTGATTTTCATTGGCTATTTGGCTCACGCATGAGCAGAAGAATAAAAGTTGGAGGTTTATTTTTTGCAAAACAGACCCATTATTTTTGTATTGAGACCACTCTTAATTCCAAATGCCCATGTTATCCTACTTTTTGCAAAGATTCATCTGTCTGTTTGCATTTCATACCAGTTTGCCTTAGATCTGAGACCAAAAAGTCTAAAATCTCGACACAAAATCAGATTCTGACCACAGGCAAATTTTGGGTGGAAAAAAATCGGGTCCAAAAAATCAGGTTTTTCCCTCTGTATTTTGTAGTGCAACTAGAAATTCCAGATTGTTTGGTATCATTGTGAAGCTACAACTGTCTACCTTTCTATAATACCACCCACTTTAGTGTATCTTGCATGACAATGATGCTACAGAGCTTGGCAGTAGGCTACTACCTCCTGCCATGTTAACCCGTCACCAAGGGTTAATGTGTTAATACAAAGCTGAAATGTGGAAGAACACTGAACAAAATAGTTTGGTTCTTGTGTTATATGAAACAGCAAGACAAGCAGGTTATTTAATACATAGACAATTTGAGTTGTTGTTAGTACCTTGCTCAAAGACTATCCACAGTAGCCAGCTCAGACAGAGGCAGTTGGAGTTGAATAACTTGCTCACTGATGCTCTACAGTAGGCAATTCAGACAGAGGCAGTTGGAGTTGAATCCCTTGCTCAAGGACACTCTACAGTAGCCAACTCAGACAGAGGCAATTGGAGTTGAATCCCGTGCTCAGGGACACTCTACAATAGCCAGCTCAGACAGAGGCATTGGAGTTAAGTGCCTTGCTCAAGGACTCACGATGCTAATTCAGTTCTCATAGTAAACCTATGCAAACACCACGATATTAAAAATTCAGTAACTTAAAATTTCTGAGTGCTCATGACCAAACCTATATTTATCAGTATAGATGAAACCTGGATGTTAGCTTCTGTGTAGAGAAAAGAATATGACCCATTGAATTTTCTGGACATGCATGTCTTTGAACCTTGTGCTTTCAATTCCGCACCAAAGAGTCAGGTGCTAATTTTAGTAATGAGAGTTCTAAACTCAAGACTGTTAAAAGAATGAAATTCCATCAATAAAACAATGTCTCTATAAAAAAAATCTCACTTACAACTTGGATAAGCTCTCAAAAGAATCTTTTTCTTAAAATATAACTTATGTTATTAACCAGTCCTGGCCATTCATTCATTAATTTGTGTAATTGAGATGAGAATGGAACTGTTATGTCTCATGTGATGTTAATGGAAGTCAGGATGGAATAGCTGTTAGGAAGTACATTAATCTTATGAAACTAGTTTTTTTTTATGGTCTGCCATGTTTAGCTTGACCAGATAGTCTTTGGTATCTGTTTGAATTCCGATAGAATGATATTTGACATGATGAGAGGGGAGTAATGATCTATTCCCAGTAGAATATCTGACAGAAGATTTAGGTTGCTTCTCTGTTTATTTTAAAAGGGGAAATAGCCCCGCTAATGTATACAGTGATGTATCCATGTACCTACTGATACAAGTATATATGTATCTACATACTTATGTATCCCCCTACCCACACCAAGTTTGAGGGCTGAAAATAGGTGAGACATTAGGGAGGTTGGAGAAGGAAAAAAGCAAAGGGACAGAGAAGGACAGTCACAGTAAAGTTGGAGTGAACCAGGAATAAGCAGGTTATGAAGTTGTACAAGGCAACAACTTTGATTGTTCGCTCGATTCTATGATGTACCAGTTCTATCATTTAAAACAGAATGGCTATTTTTATCAATATATTTGTGTCTGGAATTAGCTGAATGACTTATTTCAAAGAGAAGTGTATCTTCCTAATTTAATGTATTATCACAGTTGTTTATGTAATTGATTCAATTGTTGGTTTTCATGTGTGGCGGGGCTCATGTCATTCTGTTCTATATATCTGCTCAGATCTCTATTTATTCTCTCTATAATTTCACACTTCTCTTAATATTTACTCGATCCAGGCAACAATACAGAGGGTGATCACCCTCTAGATAATGATAGCCAGATAAAGCCGACACCTTGTAAGAAGGTACAACCTCACAACACCACCACCAGCAACACCGCTACAAAACCCGTGCCCATTTTATAATGAATCCAGCACAATAACCTCTGCATCACCATGGCTTCTGACTATACCATTAACCTCTTATGACATGCTGAAAAGTGAACTGGACCTATTCTACATCCCTGAGCCCATAGGGGTTACTTAGTAAAAGAGAAGGGATTCATTTTGTTTTATATTGTTTGAGTTCTGGTATCATTGCTTAAGTCATAAATGTCCACAAGGGTGTTGAATTCAGATGAGTAATTCTTTCACATTAATGATTCTGCTGAATTTTTAACTGTTAGAAAATTATATCCTTTCCAGATTAAATATTTTATAAAAATAATTAATCATATACTCACTATAAGTCCTTGTTGAAATAGGGATGTCTGTCATATTTATGAGTCCATGTAGAAGTAAGGATATCAGTCATTTATATTGAGTCCATGTAGAAATAAGGATATCTGTCCTATTTATATGGAGTCCATGTAGCAATAAAGATATCTGGCATATTTGTATTGTAGAAATAAGGATATGTCATATTTATATTGTAGAAATAAGGATATCTGTCATATTTATATGAGTCCATATGATGTAGAAATAAAGATATCTGTCATATTTATATTGAGTCCATGTAGATATAAGGATATCTGTCATATTTATAGTGATCTTTATATCTTATTTGCAGCTTTAAAAAGTTACTTTTGGTTGTATCAGATAAGAACATTCCATGAGATGAGTTTGCATATCCATGCAGGCATACATACATTGGGTTGCTTGATTTGCAAGGTATAAGTCATCAGTTAACAATCCATGCTGTGCCACACAAACCAGGTGCAAGTCATCGGTTCACATTCCACACACTGTGCCACCCAAACCAGGCACATCTTTGGTTCACATTTAAATCCAAGGAACTGTAAAATGAAAATATTTTAAGCATGAAACTCATGTTAAGGCTTACCACTCCTCCTTAGATATACTAAGTATTGGTTGTTTTGACAGATGTTATGAATGTGTATGCATATACCCACAATGCAATGTGCACGCAGCTTGCGCCACCATTTTAAGTCCCAGATAAACATCAGTCATCACATATATTTAAGATAAGAAATCTTATTTAATTGTCGATAAGGATATTTACTTCATCAGAATGATACATAGATTATTACTTCAAATTAAGTGCCCCTATATTATGAAAGTAAAAATAAAACTGGAAGTTCCCTGGCTTATGTCGAAAGACAGAATGGTGATGTTGAAACGTAATCATGCATATTGCTATTAAATAGAAATGCAGTTATTTCTGACAAGCAGACAATATTGATATTTATTTTAATATTTTGTATGATGGCCCTAAGATAGTCATCCTGAAATAATATTTCTGGACAATGATATGCGGGATGCAATATCAGTTACAGAATTAAAATTTTGTAGCATGGGTATTATGCTCAAACTTGTATGTACAAATACTTTTTGCGAAAATAAGTGCTTGTGCTGAAGACAGCTGAGAAACAAATTTTAATAAGTACAGTCAGATGTTGTATTTGTGGCAAGATGATGGATGTATGATGATACTGAATGAAATTGAGAACCGTTCAAAGACGTTTTAGTCTTCAGTGTATTGAAATGAAAGACAGTTGTCCCCCTCTAATATGGCCACCCCTTCTGCACTGGGAAAGTGGCCTTATAAGATGGGTGGCCTTTCCAGAGGAGGACTATATTTGTGAGATGTGTATGTTTTATGTGTATATAAAAGCTACATATAACATAAAGCAGTCAAAATCTTTATTTAAAAGTAGCATTTATTATTAAAATGTTCTTCTTGTCTTAAAAGCAGAGTTATTTCAAGTAACATAAATTAATAGTTCTTATTCTTAGACGTGAAATGTGAGTGGGATATTGTTGGCATGCACATTACAAAACCATTGAAAGATGTTATTTAAATCTTGGTATATACGTTGTTTCGTATTTAAAGTTATTCTCTGTGCATTTACTCTCCTTATCTTGTTTATTTGAGTCTTTCCAACATAAAATCTTTCGGCAAGTGAACTCTCCCCTGGTTGTCGTCAAGTTGAACAACTTTTACTGTTTCTTCTAAAGTATTATTTCTTCGTTTATGTGATGACATGTTAAAGTTTTGTAATTTTTTATTCCTATGTTGCTGATTGTACAGTAGTGTAATTTTATTTTGCAGATGAAACTTTTGTACATGGAAACCTTGTTATAAAGGCGGTGATACATGTACTGTCATGTGATATTTCAGTCTTTGTCTGGTACCTTGTTTTGTTCAAAGTTAATTGTTTCTGTTTGTATGTGTTAATCCACAAAATATATTTTTAGCCTATCTGACCATGTTATGATCTTGACAATTACAATACTGTCGGGTATTTCTGTGCACAAAAGGTTTTCATCTCCAATATTGAAGCAAAACACATACTGAATTTGATCGTTTGACAAAAATAAAATACTGCAATACTTACCATTTGAAAAGAGGCAATAGTCGCCAGAATATTCTGTTCAAAATAACATTAATTTTGGACACACAGATACCACCCCTGGGTTTTCATGACTTGTGATATGTCGGCCTACTCTGTGCACCCCTTTGAAAATATTTTAATGTTTATCCATCGGGCTATACAAATGAAATGCATTACTTTGGACTGTTTCTGTCAGCATTTAGTTGAGTAATTAGGTCAGGTTTATGGCCAGTTTTACAAAATTCAACGTAACAATGCCCATAAATAGCAAAAGATATTAAGCAGACTAAACCGATCTTGGAATTTTTTTAAGTAAAGTTCTATATTTTATGAACAGTGAATAGGATGTAATGTGTTTACAATATCTTGTTTATGGGCAAAAATTACTAAAGAATTTAGAAAGACTATACGCAAGGAATTTCTTGGGAATCCCATTCTAGCAGCAAGTTGACAAGTTGGGTAGCAGACAATTTTGTATGTGTGTGGACAACTTCTTGCATAATTTGAAACTTTGATTAAGATGCAGAATATTTTTAGGTATACATTTCCATCTTTTAAATATTGTATTTATTTGTATTATTTTTAAAAAAACATAATAAATTGGATTTTCTTGGTTACAGGTTCGAGAAGGTCATGGAGTGGGTCTTCATGTTGGCATTTTGAATTCACATTTTCATATGCATTTCGAGTCGAAATGTGGTATATTTTTTGTACACTTTATGAATGTCACTTTTCTTAATTAAAGTACGATCATTCTTGATACAAAATGGATTTTTTTACCCAAAATAACTCTAGATCCATTGTTTACAGAAATGATGTATCGTTGTGCAGAATTACCTGACACACAGAATTGGCAGTCATGGTGGTATTAATAATAAAATGTGGCTGCTTATGAGGGGTAAATTTTACATTTGTACACTAATATGTTGGCCGCTGGTCACGTTAGAGGAGTGGCCTTTCATGAGGGATACTTTTGAACACAAACTCGTCGGTGCCAAGGGATTCTGGTCATAAAGAGTGGGTGGCCGCTGGTCAGGGGGGTGCGTTCATGAGGGGAACCAATTTGTAGAACTAACAGAACATCATTTTGTGCTGAATGACCAAATCGAGTTTTCTTAGTGTAATGCTTTTAGAAATATGAAATTATATTGTAATGATAACCAAATGATTGATATCATCAGCATATGAAAATTGAAAATTGTTACATGTTTCTACTTTTTTGTGTATCCATCAGTTTCTGCGTTTGTTTATGAATGGATCTACTGTTGCTAGTCCAAATACTGCACCATGCACATCAGGCTTCCATACTGGCATTCTGTTGTTAGTCCAAATACTGCACCAAGCACATCAGGCATCCATACTGGCATTCTGTTGCTAGTCCAAATACTGCACCAAGCACATCAGGCTTCCATACTGGCATTCTGTTACTAGTCCAAATACTGCACCAAGCACATCAGGCTTCCATACTGGCATTCTGTTGCTAGTCCAAATACTGCACCAAGCACATCAGGCTTCCATACTGGCATTCTGTTGCTAGTCCAAATACTGCACCATGCACATCAGGCTTCCATACTGGCATTCTGTTGCTAGTCCAAATACTGCACCAAGCACATCAGGCTTCCATACTGGCATTCTGTTGCTAGTCCAAATACTGCATCATGCACATCAGGCTTCCATACTGGCATTCTGTTGCTAGTCCAAATACTGCACCAAGCACATCAGGCTTCCATACTGGCATTCTGTTGCTAGTCCAAATACTGCATCATGCACATCAGGCTTCCATACTGGCATTCTGTTGCTAGTCCAGATACTGCACCATGCACATCAGGCTTCCATACTGGCATTCTGTTGCTAGTCCATACAGCATGCATGTCATTGGTACACTATAAGTTGTTGTTGTTAGTCCATTATACTGGTATGATATTGCTAGTCTATGAAGCATGAATACCAGGCCATTCACATCAATTCTGGTATGGCGTTAGTATATGTAACATACACACCAGGCCATTGATATCAATACTGGTATTCTGTTGCTAGTCTATAACATGCAAACCAGGCTATTCACATCAATTTTCTTTTTCTTTTTTTTTTTTTGGGGGGGGGGAGTGTGCAAAAGGAGATTTGGACTTCACCCCCTGCATGTGTAAATGTTTTCTTTTCTGTTCCTAAAAGTAAATATTTTCCTCAGTATCTTCACTAATATCACAAACCTAGGACAGAGTTCATGCCACATATACAATCCTAGTAATTAATTTCTCCTTAGAATAACAAGTTAGGGCTTATACCATTCCAAAAATGTGAATTGGGATATATTATTCTTTAGATTTTCCTAAATATTTAGCTCCCATCTAAACACAGCACTAATGGAGATTGGCTGTCTTGTTCAGCATATAAATTAGTGAAGATGGGAATTTGATATAATGTTGAGTAACATGACACAGGCAACATGGCACAGCTGTTTTACTGTAATGCATACAATTTCAGGTCATTAAACTTTTGCAGAATTATTAAATGTGTCTTTTTGGGGGCATAAAACTTGAGCTAATAAGTGAAGAACTAATTTGTAATTGTTAATGCATCAGATATGTTAATATGAAACAGTTTATGTATTCACTGTCTTAAGTATTTTTTAAAATTTTTGGCACTGACAGAAAATGCTGCAATTATTTGGATATTCTCCACCCCCCTTTTTTAAATGTGTGAAAACAGTTGAGGTTTGTACAGAGATTTGTTGTAACCCAACAGTGATGATTTTCTAAAGCTTATGTCTTTGTTGTGCTATTGCTTAGTTTTCACATGTCTTTCAGAATGGTTATCTGCCTCAGTGGTCGCAAGTTGACAAACTAACAGTAACATGTCAGGAGCAGTCCATTTATTTGTTGCAGTGGTGATTTACCCAATTAACAGGGCTTAGTGTATAGTGCATGAAATAACTGACCATCTAATAATTAAAAATGTAGAACTAACTCTGACTATTGAAGCTGACAATGACACACACATCTTCGAAATGCTAGGGAATATAAATTTTTGTGTGGCCATTATTGTATGCAGATAATGAGTAATCAGTAGGCTAATTAAGCTGTTTTAAAGTATTATTTTGGACTGACCTGGAGTTGCTTTCTCAGATAATGTGTCAACTGAAAAACTAAGTCCTAATTTTATCAAGATTCACCATTGCACTGATCTTGGGAGTAAGTTGCACTTGTATGCTACAGAATAAATTTCTGGTTTTCATGTAGTTTTCAACTGAGTCAGACACAAAAAGTGTAGAGTTTTATTTTTGTATAATGTCATCCATTTCTGTAATATTCAATGGCGTTTGATTCAGGGCCTTTAGTTTCATTTCAAGATTCACCATCCCCACTTGTACAGATAATATTTGTCACAAAAAGTACAGCATAAATTCAAAAGAAAATGGGTTTTCTTAGAGAGAACAATTTATCAATGAATTGCACAGATTTTATATTTTTTAATTCAACCAAATTTTCAAACAGTGTATGGACCATATTGGTAGTGATCAGTTGTTTCATAGGGTACCAAAACCCTTTGTGTTTTTACACCATTTTCCTTAGTTAACAGATTTGAGTGATTATTCATTTTTCTCTATGCCAAAGAATATGAACTATCAGAGAAAACGTTTTCTTGGGATTCATCTGTATTATTGAAGATTTGTGAGTTGTCTTGTTAAAAGCTTTTCACTGGTACTAAAACCTCGTCATTATGAGTCCTGGTGACAAATGTAAATTAAACAACAGTGTTTAGTTAATGTGTACATTGCTGGCTACCATGAAACTCCATTAAAAGCATTTGTTCAGACCGACAGTTGCATCAAGGCTAGAACCTTGTATCATTTGAAATTGGACTTCTGGAGAATAAATGTTGTTAAGTACTACCCCTTGCATTAAGGGAAAAAAACATACTATGTGAATATTGTCTTGTAGAGGCTAAAGGAGGGACGACAGATATTCCCTCATCCATCAGATCATTGCAGCCAGAAATTAATTGTGTTAACAGACCGTCATTTGAAATACCATCTATAAATTGCTTATTAGACGAGCACAAACTGCAAAGACCCTGATCTGCTGTCACATAGTTTGTTGGTAGATCTGAGTCTGTGTAGTTTGTTATTAGTAATCGGTAGAACAAACAACACAGACCCTGATATGCAGGCACAATATGTTATGGCAGATCAGGATCTATATTGTATACAGTTGGCCTCAACTTATAGGCAAGTAAACTTGGTATTTAGGGCAAGACTAGCATAAACTCCATCAATGTTTAGCAACAGTGTTATATATATATATATATATATATATATATATATATATATATATATATATATAGTTCAAGTTTGTGCTGGATTAAATTCATCTGTAATTTCCTGCCTCTTTTATTGCTGCAGAGTCTGGTGGAATCCATATTACTGGAAATTAGTTCAAAGTCCTTAACCAGGAAAATCTTGAACTTTTAAAGATTTTCACTGTTCGTCAGCATACTCTTTAATAACATAAAGTCATTTCTCATGTAGGATGTATTAATATTGCCGAGTTTATGGAGGATTCCTAATTTTATACAGTTGAGATTGAACCCAAATTAATGGACAAGAATGGCTGAATGATAAAAGCATAAAGATTTTCCATACAAGTGCAGAAAGGAGCCCAAAAGCTTTTGTAAGGAAAAATTACTTCAGTAGAACCCCAAATAGCCTTTTGATGTTAATGGGCTGGAGGCCATTTAAGGAATACAAGGAATGCCTGTTAAGATTTTATTGACATTCCAAATCATTATAGCCATTTTCTCCCTAAAATTTAATCCATCTGGCTGGGATGAAAATCACATGATGCCTAATGGTTTTTATCAGGAGTTAACGGGGATAGTAGCACATCCGTGTCATATTTTTGATAGGATACATGCTATCATAAACACTTTTGGGACATATGGGTTCCTTTGTCAAAGCCAAACACATATGACAAACACGAACACACCTTGTGGGTTGGTGGTTCATACCAGGATTGTTGTAAGTTCTTCCTGCACCAGTTATACTGGCCACCATGTAAAACTGCACTGTGAAATAGCATTAAATCAAAAACAATAACAACAACAACGTTAGTGAAAACTGACTTGGAAGGGATAATGGTGATCAGAGTCCATGGGAACTGATCCGGCAGCAATAATTTAAGTAATTATCCTATTATGGTCTCATTGTACAAAACAGCAGGAAGATCCATTTCTAACAGTATGGTCTCAATATATAAAACACCTAATAGATCCATTTCTAACAGTATGGTCTCACTGTATAAAACACCTTGAAGATCTATTTCTAACTGTATGGTCACACTGTATAAAACACCATCAATTTCCATTTCTAACAGTATGGTCTGACTGTATAAAACACCAAGAAGATCCATTTCTAACAGTATGGTCTCACTGTATAAAACACCATGTAGATCCATTTCTAACAGTATGGTCTCACTGTATAAAACACCATCAATTGTTATTTCTAACAGTATGGTCTCGCTCTATACAACGCCATGAAGATCCATTTCTAACAGTATGGTCTAAGTGTGTAAAACCCCAGGATGATCCATTTCTAACAGTATGGTCTGAGTGTATAAAACACCAGGAATTTCCATTTCTAACAGTATGGTCTCCGTTTATAAAACACCTAGAAGATCCATTTCTAACAGTATGGTCTCGCTATATAAAACACCATGAAGATCCATTTCTAACAGTATGGTCTAAGTGTGTAAAACACCAGGACGATCCATTTCTAAAGTATGGTCTCAATGTATAAAACACAGGGACAATCCATTTCTAACAGCATGGTCTAAGTGTGTAAAACACAAAGAAGATCCATTTCTAACAGTATGGACTCATTGTATAAAACACCAGAAATTTCCATTTCTAACAGTATGATCTCACTGTATAAAACACCTAGAAGATCCATTTCTAACAGTATGGTCTAAGTGTGTAAAACACCAGGACGATCCATTTCTAAAGTATGGTCTCAGTGTATAAAACACAGGGACAATCCATTTCTAACAGTATGGTCTAAGTGTGTAAAACACAAAGAAGATCCATTTCTAACAGTATGGACTCATTGTATAAAACACCAGAAATTTCCATTTCTAACAGTATGGTCTCACTGTATAAAACACCTAGAAGATCCATTTCTTACAGTATGGTCTTACTGTTTAAAACACCATGAAGATCTGTTTATAACAGTATGGTCTCAGTGTATAAAACACCTAGAAGATCCATTTCCAACAGTATGATCTCAGTGTATAAAACACCTAGAAGATCCATTTTCAACAGTATGGTCTTACTGTTTAAAACACCATGAAGATCTGTTTATAACAGTATGGTCTCAGTGTATAAAACACCTTGAAGATCTATTTCTAACTGTATGGTCACACTGTATAAAACACCATCAATTTCCATTTCTTAAAGTATGGTCTAAGTGTATAAAACACCTAGAAGATCCATTTCTAACAGTTTGGTCTCACTGCATAAAACACCATGAAGATCCATTCTAACAATATGGTCTCACTGTATAAAACACGTAGAAGATCCATTTCCTACAGTATGGTTTCACTGTATAAAACACCATGAAGATCCATTTTTTAACAGTATGGTCTCACTGTATAAAACACCAAGAAGATCAATTTCTAACAGTATGGTCTCACTGTATAAAACACCAAGAATTTCCATTTCTTAGACTGTTTGAAGCTACAGTCTTTAACAGTAAGTCCCAAGAAAATCATGACATTCCAGACAAATTTTATATCCACTTCTCCTCAATAAGGGATGTTCAAATCGAGACTCAGAGGCTTAGTTATGCATTTTTTGACTAAAAAGAGGGATGTGCACTTGTTAATGTACCGTCTGTACTTGCTTATAAGGCTAGTCCAGCTGTGAACTGCATAGATCCAGATCTGTTGTCACATAATGAACGGGCAGATCTGGTCCTGTGTAATTTATTAGGAGTAATGAGTACAACAAACAACATACTCCCTGATCTGCAGGTACATTATGCTTTAGGTGCAGCTCTTCGATGTATATGTATAACCATAGCTTCCTAAAGAGTATGCCATGTTTGTATTGGTTTGATTGAGTACATGCTAATGGTATTGAAATATTTTGATGTGTTGGTTGTCAATATTTCATATTTATGGTTACAATATCTGTCATTGAGTATCAGTGCATTGCCAGCCATCATTATGTAACTGATGTCTGCAGTAAATAGTGCCTGTCAAGTATAGTGTCTGGCAAGAGGGTAACTTGCTTCTTGCAGCTTTAGGAAATCTTACATAGAAACAGCCACCATCTACCCCTCCTTTCATCCATGCATCCATCCATCTCTCCACGTTCATCCAATACATTACTACGCTTTTACTTTAGCCCCCCCCCCCCATTTATAAGCATTACACAGTTTGTACTATGAATAGGCAATATTTTATGCTTAAATGTTGATTTGCCACGGTAACCAAATGCTTGTCAAAACTAATAAATCATCTTTACTATCATCTGGTTTAAGTGACCTATTTCATTAGATTATATCAATCTAAATTTAACTGACTAATTTCACGTAAGGGGGTTGGGTCCACATGGCCGTATCCAGAATGGTGTTGTTAGCCCATTGTAATACCTCAGTTCACTGGAAATAGTTTGGCCTTTTCAACATACTGTATGTAAGTTACATATAATTTTAATGTTTTCCTAGTAAGATGCTGAAGTTTACATTAATATTATAAATTCATAATGTCATTATGTTCTTTATGTGAAGATGCTAGTGTAGACATTTTCTATTTGACTTGCTGTAGAGCTTTCATTGTTACAAATTATCAAATGACTTCAACAATGAACAGACGTTTGAAACTATTTTACAGAATTATGGCCCTTATACGACTGAACTTTTCTGAACACGCTATAACATTGACGTTTATTTTTTGTTTCATTTTAATACGTCTGCTTGCAAAATTTTCCTCAGCAAGGTCTCAGATGAGTGTGATGGTGACCAGTTTCTGACTATATTTTCTAGTTATGGCACTTGAATACTCTAGAATAACCATGCATGTCCATGTATTTCGACCACTCCAGCATCTCCAGTTTTTGTTTTTGATGTCAATATAATGTACAGGAAAGCTTTATCCCTACCCATGGTGTTATGTTTTGCAGGTAGAACAAGTGTTTGCAATAAATAAATGTCACAAAGGCATCAAAGCTTCTTATGGCATGTTGTGGAATTTACAGCGGTGAAGTTTCCCATCTGACCAATCAGTTCATGACCCACCCACTCACCCACTTCTAGTCCTATCTTATTCCTGCCCCGTCTCAAAAGTCCTGTAAATACAACATATTTGTGTTGTTTAGGCCAGATTTATATATTTAAAAAAGTAGGCATTGATCTGGTTACCCAAACAACCCTGTTTTAAACTGCAGACCCAATTTTTTTTTGTTGAAAAAAAAAATCAACAGATGAACATTTTTATATTTAACATTTAATCCAGAACGTGAATGATGCTTGTTTATTAGTTTATGCTTCATTTGAATCAGTCAACAGCAATACAAAAAAGCAATTTTAGCATTGCGCCTTAATTTTTTGCTTCATTGTAACCAGTACCACTCATACTTTTTTTTGGACTGAATGGTCACAAAGTAATGTGGGCTAAAGTGGTCCGCCATATATACCTGCTTAATAAAATGAGTCCGACTGCAGCTGCACAGACCAGATCTTTCATTGCATAATGCACTGGCAAATCTGGGTATGTGCAGTTTGTTAGGAATAATCAGTATAACAAGCAGCATAGACCCTGATCTGCCAGTACATTATGCTGTGACAGATCATCTCTGTTTTTTGTAAGTACGTACATTGACTCTGAAAGTACTGGTCCTAACAGCTACCACTTAAATTTATTTATGTAATCCCCCTGCAAAATCATGAATGTCAATACTGTATATACTCACTTATAAGTGGAGTCAAACTGCAAACAACACAGTTCCTGGGGGCCCTGAGTGGTCTAAAGCGCTCTCTGTTATGGATCACTGCCATCTCACCTCTGTATGTGTGGGTTCGAGTCGCGGATTCGGCCAATGTGGGCATGTGAGAAAGCTTGCCAGTAGCTTCTCATGGGTCGGTGGTTCTTTCTGGGGTTTTCCCGGGTTCTTCCTCCGCCATTAATGCTGGCCACCATGCACATCCTATCATGTGCTGAAAAATGGCGTTAAAGCCCACAACAACAACAACAACAACAAAGTTCCTGATCTGCAGTTGGACTCAACTTATAAGTGAGTTTATACAGTAGGTCCCATGTTCAATCCTGCATGTCATTGGAGATAGTTAATGGAGGCAACCATTTTGTCTTGGTTTGTTCCCCCTCCCCCCAGCCGATGGTGTTCTAGTTGTTGTTGTTGTTGTTGTTGTAGTGTTTAACGCCATTTTTCAGCACACAATAGGCTATACAAGGCGGCCAGTATTAATGGTGGAGGAAGAACCCGGGAAATCCCCGGAAAGAACCACCGACCCTCAAGAAGCTACTGGCAAGCTTTCTCACATGCCCACATTGGCCGAATCCGCGACTCGAACCCACACATACAGAGGTGAGATGGCAGTGATCCGTAACGGACAGCGCTTTAGACCACTCGGCCACTCGGGGCTCCCTGGTGTTCTAGTTGACAAGATCTTGGAATTTATAGCTGTTAAGAAATATAACAATGTATTTTAAGGATTTTGCCCTCTGATGCCTTTATCTTTGCTTTGTACACCTTTTTTTGATGCATAAATTTAATCAGCATTCTATGGCCTGGAGTGTACTGCTTTGCCATTAAACCCTATATAGTACTTAACATATTTTATTGAATGTTGACTGAGTGAAATAGAAATTGATAAAGTCATGGATATTGAGGTCTCTTCAACAGACTTGCTGTCATGTAGTCTCCAACTAAACAAGATAACTACCATATACACTCACTTATAAGGTGAGTCTAACTGCAAACTTCATAGACTTAGATCTGCCATCACATAATGCACTGGCAGATTTAGGTCTGTGCAATTTTTTCAGAGTAATCAGTAGAACAAATAATATAGACTCTGATCATGCTGCACATTATGCTGTGGCAGATAAGGATCTTTATTGATTGCAGTTTGACTTGACTTACAAGCATGCATATATGGTAGCTGAGACAACATTACTACCTCCATTAACCAGCTTTGAATTTCTGAGAAGCAAATTTCATGAAACCTAAAAGGATGTCCTACTAATATGGCAAATAATGAAATGATAATTCTCTATAAGGGGCATTTCCTCTGAATTATCTCACAGTCTTTTAGTAAATAATGGGAAATGGATATCTAATGACATAATTTGGTAGTTAATTTCACACCACTCCCAGCTATAAGGTTGAAAGAACTTTGGATCTCATTTCTCTCTTTGGAATTGAATTTACTGATATAAAATGCTACTACACTGATTTGTCTTACGTCAAATAGTCCTATAATGCATTTGGACTAATGTCACAATTAGGGTGAGTTTACACATTGACAGTGTTAGTTTAAAGTTTAAACAATTTTGTTTGAAAATGAAGATTTGTCTGCTGGAGACACATGAAAAAGAATTTACCCTAGATCAGAGATTTTCAGATATCTCTATTATGAATAGCTGGAAATTGTTTAGTGTTTTTCTAACAGCTTTTACCTCAATGACTACAATAAGAAAAACTGAAATTACTCCATCATTTGTTTTTGACTTTATTTCAAGCATTCATTGGTAGAGAAGCAGGAAATAATAATCACCTGTTTATGGACAATATTATTACATTTACCAACAATTGTATCATATTTATCAACAATGATATTATATTTATCAACAATGGTATCATATTTACCAACAATTGTATCACATTTACCAACAAAGGTATCATATTTACCAACAATGGTATCATATCTATCAACAATGGTATCATATTTACCAACAATGGTATCATATTTATCAACAATTGTATCACATTTATCAACAAAAGTATTACATTTACCAACAATGGTATCATATTTATCAATAATTGTATCACATTTATCAACAATGGTATCATATTTACCAACAATTGTATCATATTTATCAACAATTGTATCACATTACCAACAATGGTATCATATTTATCAACAATTTTATCACATTTACCAACAAAGGTATCATATTTACCTGCAATGGTATCAAATTTATCAACAATGGTATCATATTTATCAACATTGGTATCATATTTACCAACAATTGTATCATTTATCAACAATGGTATCATATTTATCAACAATGGTATCACATTTACCAACAATAGTATCATATTTACCAACAATGGTGTCACATTTACCAACAATGGTATCATATTTACCAACAATGGTATCATATTTACCAACAATTGTATCACATTTACCAACAATGGTATCATATTTGTCAGCAATGGCATCTTCTGGATGAGTTTTCTTAAGAGTTTGGTTACAGTTTTTCTTTTGCTTACATTTTCTCATCCTATGATGGATTTTGTTCATACTGGGGATGTCAGGTGAATTCATTCTATGATACCCTCATCTTTCTGATCATGGTGTCATTGAGGTCATGCTGATAGAAAATTTTGGTTTGGGTTAAAGTTTTCCTTACCTGTATTTCCTAAACTCTTTCATGACTTTTTCTTCAGAAGTCTCATTATGAGGTAAAGATGGTTTATTCTGGAGCATTCACTGACTGGACTGGTTTTACTGACATTTAGCTGCTAAAATTAGTCACTTCAAATTAAAAAAGTTTACCAGTGCTTTGAGTATGCACCAGTTTGCTTTCTTGTCCTAAATTATGTAGACTTACACCTTAATTTATCTCATAATAAATTCTGTTCTAAATGGTACCCTTTCATTTTATGTTTTGTATCTGCAAGTGTCTCGGACTTTCAGTTTCTGGATTTTAAAATTCCAAATTTACCCCAGAAGTGAAGTAAAATTATTATTTTTTATTATTGGGATGGTGCTGTGTCTGTCTTCTGTACATCCATTTACATGGGTTTTTTAAAATCTGATTTGAATCAGGCTTGGAATATGTGTTTTATGTCTACAAGATCTCAGACAATTTGATTTGAATCAGGCTTGGTGTTTTATATCTACAGGATGTCAGACAATTTGATAATTCTATTTGGAGCATTGCTACCAAACTTTACCTGCACAGCACATTCATCACAAAGTATAGGTAGTACTAAATAAAAATGGTGACCACCATAGGAGTCATTTTGAAACTACTAATAAATGGATGGCCAATCAGCAATGGGTTTTCACTTTTACATTTCTTATGATGTTTGGTTAATCTGAAATGGTAGCAATTTGGGACTGAATATGGCTGCAAAAAAATCTTACTATATCTTACTGTCATTACTCCACCTGAATGGATGGTCATTTAGAATACAGTTTTCTCTAATTGTCATCTAGTGGGCCCTAAGTGACAATAGTTCTGACATCCTAAATGACATCCTAAATGAAAATAATTCTGACATCCAGTACAGCTGCCATGGTGGCCCTCATGAAAATCTCATTTTCACTACTCATCCTGAACAGATGGTTATACTAACATGTTTGGTTTTTTTAGTAAAAGAATTAATTCTTACAATGTCTAGTTTTTCTTTGATGAAAATGATGCCAGTGTGGCCTCCATTATGGCCATCTTGAGTGTTGTTGTTGTTGTTGTAGGGTTTAACACCATTTTTCAGCACACGATAGGCTATATATGGCGGCCAGTATTAATGGTGGAGGAAGAACCCGGGAAAACCCCCGGAAAGAACCACCAACCCACAAGAAGCTATTGGCAAGTTTTCTCACATACCCACATTGGCTGAATCTGAGACTTGAACCCACGCAGACAGAGGTGAGATGGCAGTGATCCGTAGTGGAGAGCGCGTTAGACCATTCGGCCACTCGGGGCCACAACAGTGTTGTTAATTTTATTCCTGCTTAAGGGATGGTCATTATTAAATCAACCTAGTTTTCCACCAAAATACTAATTATAATGTATTGTTGATACAAAATGAAAATCATGCCTAGCTGACGTTTAGTTTGACTGCCATAAAAACCATCTTGAAAATATTATCATTGCTCTTTCTATATTAAATGATGCCAATCCAGCATCCAATATGGCCACCATGACAGCAATTTTGAAAATCTTGTTGTTACTTTGCCTTAATGAAATGGTCATATTGACCCAGAGTTTTACAAAAATATGTTTAATTATATCTACTTGGTCCAAAATGGAAATAATACCAATCTTATGTCCAGTATGGTGTCATGATATCAGGCACAAATCTTGTTATCACTTTTCAGTTGATTATCATATCAACAAGGGGTTTTCACATAATGACTTCTTATGATGCTTAGTTTGTTCTGAATGAAAATGCTGACAATCTTACATCCAGTATAGTCAACAGATGGTTTTAAAAATCTGCAGATAAAAGAAGGAATAGTCTTAACATAGATTCCTGAAAATTTTTTTTTGCCAGTAGAGCATTAGTTAGAATGCCCCCCCCCCCATATGCTGTATTTTGCTATAACATACTGTACTTTATTTTATGGCATTTATTACTTTTTTTAATTGACATTTTTATTTTGAGTATTTAATAAAATTAAATACCCACAGTAGTTTTTTTTTCCTGATTACTAGAAGTATGAAAATGCATGGAATTAGCAGCACAATAAAACTTGGAATGATAATTTCAGTTTTGTGTGAAAGTCATGCAGCTCTCAAAACAACAAGGTAAACTTTGTAAACTTCACTTTAAAGATTTTTGACAACTTGGAGTATGAGCAAGAAAGTGTTAGTTATAATTATTAATTAATTATCTTTGGAACGAATTGTTTTAAGTACATAGCATGATACAAACAATGAACTTGATGTAAAATTTGAGAGATAGTTTACATAGGTTGTGTTCTGACAGTTCTGCATAAGCCTGCTTAGTAAAATGAATTATCAACTGTCATGTAAGCCAGGTGTGTGATATCAAGCCCGCTTGGTCGTCTTATTTGACAAAAGACTACGGATTCTGTGTTTGAGGTTTATCACATTTATAAATTTAGCATTTTGTTTTAAATCACGAGTGGCAGAACAGCATTTTTAGCTGGTTATTATACTCTCTCTTGATTCTCTCCCATCTTTTAATCTTGTTGTCATCATTTAACTGTCTCAAATTTTGTGGAGTTGACAGATGTTTCATGGACACAGAGTATAGTGTGTAATTATCCTGGTAATTTGCTGATCTACTAAGCTTGCTTAATGGATCATAATGGATAAAACATGTTATAATAATAATATGTTTGTTTAATACACTCAAATAATAGAGGTAAATTTACAGCATTTAATACCTAAAATTATCCATGATTAAAGCAGTCTAGAGGTAGACAATCTGTAACAAAAAAAATCATATTTCATCCTATATACCAGGGACTTCAGTTGTCTGTGTCTGGAGGCAAAATTAGAGATACTGTGAATTAATTTTATACATGCCTGCCATAAGCTGCAGTATCATACATTATGATGCTGTCTGTCCTTCCTTCCTTCCATCTGTCAATCCATCCGTCTGTCTGTTACCAAATTCAAGGTCTCCACTATCTACAGTTACCAAAATATGGGTGGCTTGCCCTTGGAAAACAAAAAAGGCCTTTTCAATTTTTTATGAAAGGTTATGGCCACTGTTCACTGAAAGAAGGAACACTGTGGATAGCTTGCAGTTGAAGTAATGAAAACCTTTGGTTGGAGCGAACGGTCAATGGCACTATGGTTTCTACACAATAACATCAAGTTTACATCACATGCCTGGACTAAGCTTTGTGGATAGTTTTCATTTGGGTTAAGGAAAAACTGGTTGATTTGGGGGGTCAAAAGACCAAATGTCAAGGCCACTGATTGAAAGAAGAAAAATTGTTTTTGCACAAACATACCAGTTCTTGACCAGGAATTTTCACCAAAGAATGTGGATGACTTACATTTAGTGTAAGAAATAAGGCCATTGATTTTGGGGGGTTAAAAGCTCAATGGTCAAGGTCATTGTGACTGAAAAAAGACAAATTTTTTGCAAAATAACTTTAGTTCTGGATCACATGCCCTGATCAAAGTTTGTGTGGGGCATTGCTCTTAATGTATGAAAGAGACTTTTTCATTTTAAGATTTTTAAAAAGTTCAAAGGTCAAGGTCATTGTGGCTACAAGAAAATTGGGTTGTGCAATACAACTTTTGATGAGGCCAATTCATCAACAAATATGGCTTCCATTACTCTGGATTGAACGATCTTCAAAAATGACTTTAAAAATCTGCTCAGTAGAATTGGAAATTGATAGTTTGGCATGTGGGTCTTTCACTTTGATACAAATGATGATAATCCACCATCAGGTTTAACTGTTGCTAAAAATATAAATTTCTTTAAATGACTAGTTAACACAAATGGATTATGCTTGACAGAAATTTTCAGGGCATTAAAGGACTTTAGATTTGTTCAGATCGGCCATAAGTGTGGCCACTGTTAACTAAATATTAAAAAAACTTAATACATAGTTCTTACAACTGTGAAAATTCCTTGAATTCTGAAAAAGTAGGTTTTATCCCTGAAATATCCTTGAATATGTCGAAATTTATCTGAATGAATTTTAAAAAAAACATTTACACTGAATAAAAGAGACCACTTTTCAGAATCTGATTTTTTTGCTATATGTTGTCCAAAAAATATAAATATATATATATATATATATATATATATATATATATATATATATATATATATATATATATATATATATATATATATATCAGGAATAACATTTGCTGGATAAAATGAGATACAACATGGGCAGTTACCAGATGGAGTAGCATTCTTGTTCTGTATGTAGCTTTTTCTTCTATATTTGAGACTGCTTCAGTGGCATAAGTGTTTAGAGTGTCCACCTCGGATGTGGGAGGTCACAGGTTAAAACCCCATTTGAGTCATACCATATACTTATTTTTTAAAAAATGGTACTAGCATTTGTGTCGCTTGGCACTCAGCATTAAGAGGTTAGTGTTAGGACCGGTCAGCCTGGTGTCAGGATAATGTAACTCAGTGGGACAGGATGCTACATGTCAACGGCATGAGGCTCCTGGTGCTAGACATCACTATAAACAGGCACACTGCAGACATTGTAGCGATATGACTGGAAAATTGTTAAAGCTTCGTTAAAATCAAAATCACACACACTTCTATATTTCTGCCTAATAATGCAGTGATAAACAAAGTAACATTTGGAGATAGTTTAATTTCTGCAAGAAAATACTCCAGGAAAACATGTTTTAAGCCCCTGCAAACTTCATTTATATTTTTTGAAAAACTCTTTGAGAACGTATGAACCTTGTTGAAATGACTTGTTCACAAAAAGCATTTAACAGAAATTGACAAAATTTTGACAAAAAGCATACTGACATGAAGGGCTTTAATTTAATAAAAATAATATTTCCAACAAATATGGCTGTCATTATTAATAAAGAAAAACTTTGAATGATTTCTTCTCAAGCACTGCTTAGCAAAGTGTGACCAATACTGACAAAAGCATGATGGCATGAAGGACTTTCAGGTTTGTCCAAATGATGTCAATCTACCATCAGATATGGTCACTGATTCTAAAAATAGGAAAATATTTAAATAGCTTTATCACACACACACACAAAAAACACTCAACAAAATTTTACAAAATTTGACATACTGGTATAAAGGACTTTTGATAATGGACAAATGGTGCTTATGTGCCTGCAGATATGAATGACGTTACTAAAAATTGAGAAACATATGAAACCAACAAGAGCCATGTTTTAAATCTTACTGGCCTGGAATTCTTAATCAAATACTTTTAGATTTGACCATTAGGCACATGTCAGTCAAGTGAGTGATCCCAGACCCACGTGGGCCTCTTCTTTTTATAGTCATATTTTTCTGTGTAAAACATATAAACCCAGATTATCAGTCACATAATGTGTTTGCATACCATTGTATATTCTGTTCACTTCAAATCATGACTATAATTAAAAAAACCAGCATTGATTCCAATCTGCCAGTGCATTGTGTGGTGGCAGGTAGTTGTTTTCAGTTTGGGTTGATGTTATGCACAGATAAATATAGTAACATCATTGAAAGTATTAGGCATATTTAGGGACACATATTTCAAAATCTTTTCCATTTACATCTGCAAATTTTGTTCCAAAAATGTTGTTTTATCATAGATTTTCTCCAAATGTCTGGGCCCTAGGAACTATTGAAGAACCAATAATTTGACACTTATGTACATATGGCAGTTCTACAATGATGAGTCTTCAAAACAAGAATAATTGCATACAAGTTTCATTACCATCTTATAAACACTTGCCTACTGATGGATCAGATATTTGGAATTACCAGCATACTCGAAATGCTTAGCATGGAGTGCTTTACAAATAAGTTGTTTTCCTGATGAAAAGTGGTTAATGCAGGGCCCTGAAGTGCTGTTGTTCAGTCTAGCTGAGTTATACCTTGTAATACGAATGGCTGTATCCAGATGATGGTCCTGTTACTTCTAAATGTCACCCCTACTCTCACAAGCAGCCTGGCTAATTGAGGGAAATTACAGGTTTTACCCAGGGAGCCATTTGTTGATGCTTCAGAAGTGAATTAAGTGATATTATGGTTCAGGCCACTAATCCATTTGTGTGGCAACAGATATGACACAGTCTAATAATGCTGAAGAGCTAGTGCTTTGTATGGCCTCACCAGCTACTACAGTACTTGTCTAACAGGATACATAGGGAAACTGAATGAAGCCAGGCTATTTCCTTGTACCATAAGGTCACCCTGTATTACATTCTTCATGTAGATCAGGACACTACATGTCCTTGAGATTGCCTACTTGTCCCTGATCTACTACTGTAAGTCATGCTCTCTCACTCTCCCCCTCCCCCTTCTCTCTCTCTCTCTCTCTCTCATTCTCTCGTGCATTGACATTTAACTTAAATTGTTAAGACTCAAATGGAGAAAATTGTGACTGAATATGAGTATAGGCAGTATGTTTAATTACAAACGAGTTTTTAAATTACTAATTAGTTCATTACATGCACATGAAAAGGGTCCATCTATTGCCTTATCTTATAGAATATATTTAAACAAAATATTTAAAGCTGTGAATTGTTCCACCATTTTGTCATGTATGTTAAAAAAATGACTTGATTCATATCTGTAACAGTTTTAAATGATAAATGGTTTGTTACTGTTTGACATATTATTTTATTGTGTGATTGTTATATGTGAGGTAATTTTCAACTCCTTAAAAACTTTTATTTTCATCTGTATACATTGGACGCCCCATATCCCATGAAAATACAAGTCTTCTAGGTCACAAGCACTCCTATCTGCATAAGGAAAGTTGATTCTATATTGGAAACATAATCATTTTATGCAGGTGTGCAGTGAGGGGGGGGGGCAGGATATTGATACTGTCCTGCACAAATAAAACATTGTCAGATACATGTTAATTAAATGGAGTTTTCTGATTTGTACACATGAATAAATATGATTTTGATGCTATACTATATGAATTTTGACCTGGTGATAGTTTCTACTTTGATGGCTTTTTGATGGATCAGACCCTGTCTGGTTATGCTGCAGCTTTTCCCATAATTAAATTTGTAAGAATTCTGGATGTTGACTTGAACAAAATTGCTTGCAAAATTGATGTTATGGGAAAATTGGGCATTTTTAATGTCAGTCACTACATTTTTTGTTTTCCCCTTGCATGGTATGCAGCATGATAGCAATTTAGAGTACTTAAATCTACTTGCACAACAAGGCCTTCAAACTATGAAGCTAGCGATCTGCAACTCTGATCACTCCACACCATGTTCTGCTTCATGTAGGCCTTTCTCTCTCATCATTCTACTGAAAAAGCACTTTGTCATTTATACTGGCGTTTTAAGTAAAGTCCATCTACAAACAACATAGACCCTGATCTGCCATAACATAGTGCACCAGAAAAGCAGGATCTATGTTTGTTTTACTGATTACTCCTACCAAACTGCACAGACCCTGATCTGCCAGTGCATTATGTGATGGCAAAACTGGTTTTGTTCTGTTTGTTGTTGGAAGTGACTTATAAGCAAGTACAGATGGTAATCAAATACAGTTTAACTTGCCTTATGTACTTGCTTATAAGGTGAATCCTACTGCAAACTGCACTGACCCAGATCTTCCATTGCATAATGTGCAGGTAGATCTGGGTCTGTGCGGTTTGTAAGGAATAATTAGTAGAACAAACAACATGGACATTGATCTGCAAGAACATTATGCCTCAGCAGATCAGGATCTTTGCTGTTTGTAGTTTGACTTGACTTAAAAGTGAGTATACACTAAAGTATATGACAAATTTCAATCAGCTGTCTTCAATATATCACTGGTATTACCTACTGAAAGTCACTGTCAATTACTGTATAGAGAATGTCGTCGTTATTAATGATGAAAATATCAATAACCAGGTTTAGCAGAGCTGAGAGACATTTCTGAACAGCAGGGGGATAAGGAACAGTGTACCGAGCTGCACATTTTTGGCTTAAAATGAACAGCCTGACCTTTATAATTTCAGTCCTTAAACCATGGTTAAACCCATATTTTCCAAGGAAAAAGCAATGTCGCTGTCATCCTGCTTCTCATTTCATGTATTAATGCATGAATTGATGCATTTGTGTTTATTGTTCTGCATTTTTCAAAAACAATTGTAGATGGTGACTTCATACCCAATTATATTATTGATGGAATGGATTTTTGGCTCTTCTGCAGATAGAAGGACACAAGTATTACATTTCCAGATAGAAGGACTCAAGTATTATATTTCCAGATAGAAGGATACAAGTATTACATTTCCAGAAGTATCAGATTTAAAAATGCTTAGGTTTTGTTTGAAATGTTTTAAAAATAATATACAGTATATGAAGCATAACATTATTCTCAGGTGACACATATTTTCTAAGACCCTGGTTATATGTATTGTTTAAATGATTTTAGAAGTTAACTTTTTTCTGTACTCTAGAGCTACGGGGCTTGTTTCAAGAGGAAAGGATAATAAATGCTCGAGAAAAGCATAGGCTCAAGTTACCTGGCTGTACAATTCTAGACTTTACACACTGCAAGTTCTGGTCAAGAACTGACCATACCCTGTAGCTAGTCAGGAATGTACTTATTGCTGTTACTGTTGTTTTTTTTTTTCATTGATGGCTCATTTTTTAAAGCCAAAATTTTGTAGCAGAACTTTGCCCGATGCAACATCTTTTACGTCACCCACATAAGCATAGCGAGATATTGTAGTGACTTTTATGTTGGTGTCTTTCTTGGTAGCATCGTCATGAACAATCTTAAAGTTTTGCTTTAGTTTTTGAAAGTGAAAAACAGTGGGTATACTGACCGGCATATGAACACATTATGAGACTCCACATAACTTTGTCCATTGTTTTGAATATATGGTCAGTTTAGTACATAGGGTCCATAGGGAATTTGATAATATGGTTGTCATTTTGATGGTTTCCAGATTCTAAATAATTACTGAGAGAACATAACACTAGAATTTGGCATGGGGTAATGCATTGTTTCCTTCTCTGTATTCCAAGTTAAGTACCCAAAGTGAAACAAACATGAGATAATGTTCAGAAATGTTGGCATAATCTAGTATAATTGCTCTGTGATAAATGCCAAACTTGTGTGCTGCTGTTTCTATATTGATCAGAAGAAATTTGTTGTAGCAAACATCCACTTCCTGAATGCTTTTCTCTTTGGAAAAATAATAAGAGATATAATTTATGACTGTGAAGGCTTAATATCCAAGACCAGCTTAGGTGACCAAATCATATTAAACTCTGGCAGGCAGCAAATGAGAGAGCAAAAGTCTTAATGGTTTGAAGTATCTATTCTGACATGGAGCAATTAATGTCTGGTTATCAGTATCTATTGGCTTGTGTTTTGACTAAATGATTGAAGTTGAACATGAAACCAGTTCGGATCTGATCCATAGATATTTTAATGGTCAATGCAGACTGGTGGTCTGATCAGGCCCTTTTTCCTTAACCTACGTGCACACTAAAATTTGAACTTTAAATCATTACATTATGTCCTGCTTGTTTTATTTTCATAAAATTACTGTTCATATGTAATGAATCACAACTCACAAATCACGTATATCTATATAAGGATGTTAACTATTGGGTGTCAGACTTTTAGGTTGTTTTTTTTTAAACTCTCAAGTTGAGGATTTATGTGACCCAGGATTATTCTCAAAACCTTTAGAGTGTAAAATTCAAATTCACTTAAAGTCTGAAAATGTTGATCATCTGTAACTTTAATATGAATGAAGTTATATTCATAACTCAAATATTTTCTTAAATTAGGTCCCTCTCCTCAATTGATAATTTTTTAGGATGCTGATGTATTCCAAGTATCATGCCTGGTTTTTGTGTTTTGAGTTCTGTTTTCCAGAATTATATTAAAAGATCTTACAGATTTTCTTCTACATTCTCTCGCAGATTAGATAGCCCCATGCTGTAGTGTCAAGGATTATTACGGTATTTACTCGCTTATTAGACAAGTCCAACTGCAAACTGCACAAACCCAGATCTGCCATTGCATAATGTGGCAGCAGTTCTAGATCTGTGCAGTTTGTTAGGAGTAACCTGTTCAACAAACAACGTATACCCTGGTCTGCAGGTGCATTATGCTATTGCAGATCAGGATCTTAGGTGTTTGCAGTTTGACATGACTTATAAGCAAGTATAGATGGTAGTACAGTGTGTTAGTGACCTAGTACGGAATGATACTGAATCAGTAGGAAACTTACTATTAGTCCATACCAAGTTGTGTGTGTGTGTGATTTGGATTTTTAACATAGCTTTAAAAAAAAATTCTGTCATATTGCTACAGTATCTGCAGTGTGACAGTTTATAGTGATGTCTGGCACTGGGGCATCATGCTGCAGACATGTAGCACGATGTCCCACCCAGTCACGTTATCTTGACACCAGACCAACCAGTCCTAACACTAACCTCTTAATGCTGAGCGCCAAGCGAGGCAGCTGTTAGTACCATTTTTGTAAGTCTTTAGTATGCCTCGGCCGGGGATGGAACCCATGACCTCCCGCATCTGAGGCAGACACTCTAACCACCAGGCCACCGCAGTGGTCATACCAAGTTGACAAAGCATGCAATAAATTTAACCCACTGATGATCTGAATGATCTCGTTGCATGCATTTCCTTTCATTTTTAAATGGAAGCATGACTGAAAAACATTGGACGATTTAATTATCACACTTGTTCTTTTCCTACTGTCCCAGCATCATTGCCTTCCAAGTCTCCTAGTGACAAAATTTGACCACTAAATATACCACTAGTCAGAGGTTCTGGTAATTTCTCCAAAACCGCTGGTTTTAAATTCTTCAGTCTTGGATTTTGTCTTCTTCATGTATTAATCATCAGAGTATGTAGGTTAGGTGATGGTGGTATTATTATTATTATTATTATTATTATTATTATTATTATTAATTATTATTTATAACAGGAGGCACATTATCCATGTACTGGATTTGAGATTATGGCTCCAGTGTCACTTCTGTGGGTTATAACATTTAGTAAAAACTCTTTGGATTTTAGAATTTTAACAACTCAGCCTAATTTAGTTCATCCAGTTTTAATAAATTATATATAATGTTATCCCAAGTTTCCTCTTTCACTTGCATTTCGGTTTGAATTGGCAGAGTGTCTAATGATTTTTGGCTAGGCATGAAAAGCCAAAGTTGGCAAAATTCCAACCCAAAATCTCATCATAAACTTCTTGTAACTGACAACTTTTTCAAAACTAGGATAGAAGATGTATCATTATATATAAACCATTGGTCCAGTGCTTGCATTTTTTAGTATACTTGATCCTAAATGAAGACAGAGCCATTCTGACATTCAGTATGGCTATAATGGTCGCCATCATGAAAATCTTGTTATTGCTACTTCTTATGAATGATCTTCTTGACAAGAATCAAAATGGTCCTCAAAGAAAATGGTCCTCAAAGAAATTGGGGTCCTCAAAGAAAATGGTCCTCAAAGAAAATGGTCCCCATAGAAAAAAGTGCCCTTCATTCCGGCACTCAATGTGGCAACCAAGGTGACCATCTTGAAAGCATGTAACCACTTCTCCTCCTGAATGATTGGTTGTACTGACTAAGGGCATTTTCACAGATAGACTTCTTAGGATGTCTTGTTGGGTCCTAAATTAAAATGGTGCCCTTTGGATATTCATTATGGCTGCCATCCTGAAAATCTCTGTCACTTTTCTAACTGAATGGATGGTCATTGTGAAATGGATTTTTTTTTCGTTTAATACTTTTCATTATGTCTAGTTAATCATAAATGAAAAGAGTGCTGATCTAACATCCAGCATCTTAAAAATCTTGGTATCACTATTTCTTCTGAATTGACCTAGGCTCTTCACTGAAAGACTTTTTATGATGTCTTGTTGGTCCAAAATCAAATTGATCTTTATCTGACATCCATTATGGCCATCATGCTGGCCATTTTGTTACAAAAAAATTATTGCTACCTTTCCTGAATAATGTACATGGGGTTTTCACTAAACTTCTTACAATGTGTTGTTGGTCCCCTGTTAAGATCAGACCTACAGTATGGCTACCAAAGTAGCCATCTTGAAAATCATAATATAGCCACATTTCTTAAACGGAGCCATTCTAGACTTGGATTGTTCACTAAAAGTCTTCAGTGGTGACTGTCTTGAAAATCTTATCACTGCTCCACTTGAAGGGATAGTTTTATTGGGCCAAAAAAAGATGTGTGTTTCTCCTGTAGGTGGACTGTCCCAAGTTTTCATTGCCAACCCTGCCACTTTTTTCACCCCAGGGTAATTTTTTTTTGAATTTCCAAAATTGATTTGTGGATCTAACTGAGCTAGTTTAGCCCAGTACTTGAAATACTAAGTACATTGTATATACTAATCATAATGTTAAGAAAACATACCTACCCCTATTTTAAAACACCTACCTACCCCATTTTAAAACATACCTACTTACCCCATTTTAAAACATACCTACCTACCCCTATTTTAAAACATACCTACCTACCCCTATTTTAAAACATACCTACCTACCCCATTTTAAAACATACCTACCTACCCCATTTTAAAACATACCTACCTACCCCTATTTTAAAACATACCTACCTAACCCTATTTTAAAACATACCTACCTACCCCCATTTTAAAACATACCTACCTACCCCTATTTTAAAACCAGTGCAGTAGGAAATACACATTTTGTTTGGCCTTGACATATTTTTTTTTACTAAACACTTCCCACTATATAGTTTGTCCTAAATGAAAATGAAGTGAATGTGACCTGCCAAAATTTAAACAAAAACTTATATCAAATAATTCTCCAGAACAGATGGCCTTTCCATTATTTAAATTTTTTTAAAATATCTCAATATATAGTTACTTCTATGTTAAAGTGATTCTGATGTAACCTCCAAAATGACTACCTTGATGGCCATCCTGAAAATGTTGATATGACTTGCTACTTCTGCTAAATAAATAGTTGTATCAACATAGGGTTTTCACTAAAACAATAAGCAATATGTAGCTGGCTCAGAATGAAAATGCTATTTTATTGAAACTTTTCCTAGATGCATAACATGAATATGGTAATACTGCTCCCTGGGTCAAGGCAAAATGTAATACTCTGATTTGCAATGGAATAAAACTTTTTAACCACTGAAGATATTTTTACAAAGACTTAAGCTAATTATAGATTAAGTATGGTGGTGTGTCATGGACAAGAGACACACACCCTCCTTGAAGGTCAAGGTCAGAGTAAAGGAAGCTTTCATTCTCTACTTTGTATTCTTGCCCAGAGTATAACTATTGAAACTGTCACTGAAAGACAAACAAACTTTCCACACACAAACATAAGTTCTCCACCTTTACAGTTACCAAACTATATGGATATATTGCTGTTGGGGTTAAAGAAGAATACTGTAATTTTCAGGGTCAAATGTCAAGGTCACTGATTGAAAGCAGAAGAAAGGTGTCTTCAGAATAATTTGAATTCTCCATCATCAGTGGACAAGGTCACTCTCACGGAAAGAATAAAATGGTTTTCAAACAATAACATTATTTCTATATCACATACATGGGCCAGACTTTACGGATAGTGTCAACAAGTGGTTATTTAGAAGGCTATTGATTTTGTAGGCTAAAGGTCAAAGGTCAAGGTCACTCAAAGGGAATATTAATAGTTTCTGCATATCAACTCAAGATCTTCACTTCAGCAGTTACCAGACTATGGCTGCCTTGCACTTGAGGTTAAGGAAGAACCTTATCAGTTTCAGGATCAACAGGTAAAAGATCAAGGCCACTAACTGAAAGAGAAAACAAAGTTTATGTGGAATAACTCCAGTAAGGAAGAATCCTACTGATTTTGGAGTCAAAAGGTCAGCAGTCAAGGTTACCATCACTGAAATAATAGGAATAGTTTCCTCATATTGAAATTAGTTCTATGATACAAACCTTGACCCTTTTACTATTCTGGAGGCCATATTGATGATTCAGTTTTTATCAGATTTGGAATACATGCTTATAAATTTTAAGATCTTAAATGAGTTTGATAAAGAACAATATTAGATCACACAAAAGTTGTTGTTATGGGTTTAATGCCATTTTCCAGCACATGATAGGCTGGATGTACATTAGTCCCAGTATATCTGGTGAGGAAGAACCCAGGAAAACCCCAGGAAGAACCTCCAACTCCCAGGAAGCTACTGGCAAGTTTTCTCACCTGCCCATGTTGGCCAAAACTTGAACCCATGTGGACAGAGGTGAGGTGTCAGTCATATGCGAAGGTGAGTGCCATCAACCACTTGGCTCCTCCAAACAAAAGTTATAAGGTGATCTAAGTTATGATGTGATCTTGCATCTTATTGGCTGATCCTGTTACCACTCCAGAAGCCACATTTCTGATCTGATTTTGATCAAACTTAAAATAAGGGTTTATATCATGAAGGTCTCAGATAGGTTGATTAAAAGTGAGATACATGCATATTAACAAGATAATCTGGCATCTGATTGGTTGAGGTTGCTTCTACTTTTGTGCCATTTTTTAATCTGATTTTGGCCAGAGTGAAATTATGAGCTTGTATGATCAAGATCCTGGATAAGGTCAGAAAGTGATCAACACATATTAATAAGGAAATTATGCAACTGATAGGCTGACATTGTTACTACTTTGGAGGCCATATTCTGAGACATTTTAATCAGAATTGGAATATATGCTTATTTCATCAAGATTTTGGACAAGTTCAAAAAATGAGTGTGATGCACACATGCTAATAAGTATATCTTGCATCTGATTGGCTAATTTTGTTGCCACCCTAGAAGGCATAATTCTGATTCGATTTTGATCAACCTTGGAGTATGGGCTTATGCCTCCAAGATCTTGGACAAGTTCATTAATGAGCAACAGGCACACATATTAATGAGATTAAATTGCACCTAATTTTGGATGAATGATTAAGAGCAAGAGACAGATTTGTTATTTATGAATATCTTTTGAAGGAATTTTTGTCAGAATCTAGTAAACTAGGTACAATTGGGGAAATTGTTTACCCAAATTGTGTTTCATAATACCAGATGACCCTTCTTAATGAAATGGTCAGCTGTTAAAATTATGTCAGCACATGAGTGATATCAGCACCATTTGGGCCTCTTGTTTTATTTTGTCATACAAGTAGTTGTTGAAGAAAGAAACATTCTTTCAGGTTTTTTATGATAAATAGGTTTTAATTATTGTGTTTTAATTACTAATGAAATTCATAAATTCAATATAAATTGAGAGACTGATCATATAAATGTTGGGGTTTTCATCATCTGTGGTGACTTTTCCTGCCTTTTTAATGTAATTTTAATTAACACTTTGCAGTAAACATCATTGTTTATACTGGAAGGGTCAAAACACATCCTGTAATTTCGATATCAGCTATGCGACCATTGATTTATTTATTTATGATTATTGCATTATAAAAATATTGTCAGTAACTAATCATTTTGATAGATGCTGCATCAGGATGTAGATTGAAGCATTTAAATGAAATTATACAAGAATAGTCCTAAATTATAACATCAAACTTTGTTTTTCACAGTGATGCACTGTTAACTTCAGTGCTTGTACAGATAAATCATGTTTCCAGTAAATGTGTACAAATGCAATCTCTGTAGAACCAAGCACTGGACAAGATCATCGTGTTAGAATAGCGCCAATAGGAAAATGGTAATGCCTTTTATAATTATAATGAAAAAGTGTATAGTGGAAATAATAACTATGCCAATAAGAAGACCATTTTAAATAATCAGACTTTGGGCTCAAATATTGAAACAAGTAAAAATTTGCAAAGTATGATTAACAGACTAATAGTTACAATTTCTTTGTGAACAAGAAATGCATGTCTGAACAGATAATAAAAATAAAATAATACAAATCAAATGAAGGCATGCATGTTTGCAATTTTCATTCAAATTTTGTATTTAGTTTTAAAAAAATGTAAATTATGAAATATTAATGAATACAATAATCTTCTAACATCTGCAGTATCTAAACATGTTTTATAGGTAAGTGTTTGGTAATAGCTATTATTATTTGGCTGTTAGCACCCAGGCTGTCTATAAATCTTATTGCTAATTGTACAATTTGCTTGTATAATGAAACAGACTTGATAAATCTGTGTATGGCCTTCATTCAATCTCCCAAGTAAGCTGGATAATACTGTTAT
Organism: Sinohyriopsis cumingii; assembly: GCA_028554795.2. Taxonomy (NCBI): domain Eukaryota; kingdom Metazoa; phylum Mollusca; class Bivalvia; order Unionida; family Unionidae; genus Sinohyriopsis; species Sinohyriopsis cumingii. The sequence continues at coordinate 15,370,961 of CM068836.1, forward strand.
ATTGCATATGGACACTTTGGGCCAAATTAGCAACAAAATGTGTAAATTAACTGCAGTCATTTACAAACCCTGGTTTATATACCATATGTACTCACTTATAAGACAAGTCCAACTGCAGACTGCAAACACCAAGCTCTGACATTGCATAATGCACTGGCAAATCTGGGTCTGTACAGTTTGTTTGGAGTAATCAGCAGAACAAACAATATAGACCCTGACCTGTAGGCACATTATGCTGCTTCAGATCAGGATCTTTGTTGTTTGTAGTTGACGCAACTTTTAGGCAAGTGTATACAGTAATACACATTTAAAGAATGCCTGTAGAATCAGGAAACTATACAAATTATGTATGGTTTTTATTTGAAATCAAGAAGTGATGCAAACTATGAATAATAAGTAAGCCTTATGAGATACAAGGTGCCACTAATGCCCTGATGATAACACACTGAGATACAAGGTACCACTAACGCCATGATGATAACACACTGAGATACAAGATGCCACTAATGCCCTGATGATAACACACTGAGTTACAAGGTACCACTAATGCCATGATGATAACACACTGAGATACAAGGTACCACTAATGCCCTGATGATAACACACTGAGATACAAGGTGCCACTAATGCCCTGATGATAACACACTGAGATACAAGATGCCACTAATGCCCTGATGATAACACACTGAGATACAAGGTGCCACTAATGCCCTAATGATAACACACTGAGATACAAGGTACCACTAATGCCCTGATGATAACACACTGAGATACAAGGTGCCACTAATGCCCTGATGATAACACACTGAGATACAAGGTGCCACTGATGCCTTGATGATAACACACTGAGATACAAGGTACCACTAATGCCCTGATGATAACACACTGAGATACAAGATGCCACTAATGCCCTGATGATAACACACTGAGATACAAGGTGCCACTAATGCCCTGATGATAACACACTGAGATACAAGGTGCCACTAATGCCCTGATGATAACACACTGAGGTACAAGGTGCCACTAGTGCCCTGATGATAACACACTGAGATACAAGGGGCCACTAATGCCCTGATGATAACACACTGAGATACAAGGGGCCACTAATGCCCTGATGATAACACACTGAGATACGAGGTACCACTAATGCCCTGATGATAACACACTGAGATACAAGGTGCCACTAATGCCCTGATGATAACACACTGAGATACAAGGGGCCACTAATGCCCTGATGATAACACACTGAGATACAATGCCCTGATGATAACACACTGAGATACAAGGTGTCACTAATGCCATTATGATGACACACTGAGATATAGGGTGTCACTAATGCCCTGATGATAACACACTTATAATTATTTGGATTTTCCATTGTGTTTACCCAGAAAAATGTTGTCAGTTTAAATTTGTCATGAAACAAATGGAGTGTCTGAATCTTCAGTGAATTAGATTGATTTTGATTTCTACTTTTTAACATTGCAGTGTTGTGTTACTAGTTACAAACTAGTTAGATACTTTAGAATACAAAAACGAATAGAGAATCAAAAGAAATCAAAATATATACCATGTACAGTTTACTTTGCAGATAGTAAGATGCTAAATAAAGGGTGTCCAATTAAGGCACATCTCCACTATTTCATGTGTGATATCAGTCAGCTTTGACATAATGTCACAAGAAGTCATTCATCTGTGCTTATCTTGTTCTTTTCCTGTTTCATATTATTATTATTATTATTATTATTATTATTATTATTATTATTAATATGTTGTTATTATTAATATTAGTAGTAGTAGTATTAAATATGCAAAATTTAGGAATGATTGACTTTTACGACAACAGTGATTAACATTATACATGACACTTAACAGATGTGTTGCAATGCAACATGCAAATGTTCTTAGCTTTAATTAACAAAGAAAAATCTACAACATTGCATTGTTGTCCATTTTTATATGTAGAAGCAGTTATTGTTGTCCAAACTAATTTACAGTTTTGTTACTAGTTGCACTTTGTTACTTTGCTAAAATGTTTAGATTGGAGATATTATTCTTATTTCATGACAAAAGTACTGTTTATGAACATTTTAAATCTCTATATTGACACTCATTATCACAAGAGAACAATGGTGGCTTAGGTGTTAGCATGCTGGACTCGTGACTAAAAGGTTGTGGGTTTGAATTCAATCATCAGACCTTCCTTGGTCTGCTGCCATGGTGTATCCTTATGCAACACATTTTACTCTAGTTGCCTTGGCACTCAATAGCACACTTTTGTTGCTATACTGTCAAGCAACAAATGAAACCCAATAATTAGGGGCAGCATAAACCAAAGTGTCATTCAAGCTGTGTTCCATACAATAAAAATTTAATTCTCAAAGTCCATTAGCCAAGAAAGTTTACATAAAAGTCAATTGTACTTGAATTGGTTTATTAAATGTCAGATATGGGTAGAAAGGAAACAACACAAAGCTTACAATTATATCATTATTTTCCTTTTTAAAACAAATATTTGACAAAATTAAGCACACAAATATCACTGAAAATATCAATATGTGTTAGACTGGTATTTTGTTTATTCCATACTGACAACACATACACACATTCATAAAATTTTAAATCAGTCTCTTTATACTGCTGATTATTATACAATGCAGTCAATAGTTATGGATCCCATACACCACATTTTCATGAAATAGAGCTGTATTATTTTTACCAAGCTATTAGCAATATTTTGCCATATCACACTTTGATATTTGTCATACATTGCAATATATCAAATTTTTATATTTGTCATATAATTGCAACATATCAAGTTCCAATTTCCAGTATTGGTGTCAACTTCAACATTCTGCATTAAAGCTCTGCATGAAAGTTATATCTTAGCTCATTTTGCACACACTGAATTCCATTGAACCTTTATGTCAAAGATTGCGTCTGCATCATTGACATTTTGTGTTTACAATCAGATTTTTATTGGAGTCTGCCAAGGAGTGTACATCACAGTTTTTTTTACAGGTGAGATATGAACCCTTGTTTTGTATTCTGCTTTTTCTTTTGTACTTTCCGTTATCTAGGCTCTTATAGTCTGGTATATGAATTTGTAATTAGACCCAAATGATGGCTGTGGCTGGGTCCAGGAATGACTTTAACCATGTTTGATCTGACAGTTTTAAGTAAGATTTAAGTTCAGCAAATCATGAGATTTTGGCAGCTTGGTATTTAGCATACTTGACTTATGGCCAGAAGGTTGCTGGTTTGAATCCGGCCCAAACCATGGTGTGTCTCTGCATGGGCAAGACACTTTACTTTGGTAGGCCTCAGACCACAGTTATTTTTCTTTTAGGTTTAACCATCCATTATCTTTCTGCAAGTGATAGAACTCTACAACATTCAGCACACACTAAGTAACTTCAGTGCATCAGCATCATGAAAGTTTGATCAAGGGCTGACTGCCAGAATTTGTGTATTAATACAGTGAACACACTGACTCAAGTAACAAGAAGGCTGCTGAATGACATACAGTTATGTGACACTTTACATCTCATTGGGTTTATTGCCAAAAATGCAATTCTAACAATCGGTACAGTTTTGTTAACTTTTGAAATCATCCCTCATAACATTTAAAAATAAATCAACAGTGGAACACACCATCAAACATAGTACTATATTTTTCAGAATATCTATTGGATTTTTGTCAACTTCAAGGGGAGCTAATTGTGGTCAGATGCCAGTATACTATAACCTTTCATGTGTTGATGTGCCATTAAATATCAATCATAAATTAATCAATAAGACCAGATTTAAATTCTGAGCTTAATTACCATTGTTTATTAATCAAGAGTAATCACAAGACAGGAGTAGCAAGAATTTGGCATCAGACTGTACCTAATCCTCTATTTCATTTTCAAAACGTTTTGACCCTGGGGCCCACTTCCAGGTATTCTAGGTATGGCTTATATATACCTGAAGCAAGCCCGTGACCCACAAGTGGGTGATAACCCATACGTATACTTTAATTAATACATGCAGTAAAGTTGGCATGGAATGACTGTTCCAGAACAACTTTATTTAATTTAATCATGTGAATAATTCATTGATTATAATAAGCAACATGGTTTGAAAAATATTCTAAGGTCTCCATACCTACAGTACATCATGTTTTTTTCTGTTTTATCATTGGTGCTAGTGTTGGAGTGTTTAATACCTATCTGCCAGTGATAGGTCCTTTTTTTGGAGTGTCAAAAGAATTGCTGTTTTGACAGATATATGAAGATTTACCTCCAAAGAAAAGGCAGTGTGTTTTACTCAACAGGCAGGTTGGATCAAGCAACTCATGTGGCAGATCACCTGCTAGTATTAGGCTTAGGTCTACCATTTCAATTGATTGGTTGGTTTTTAACAGCACATTTAACAGATTATCAGTTCGGCAGGTCATAGACCAGAAGAACCTAATGGGATGACCTTTTGTCTGTTGCCTTTTGTCTGACATCAGGTCATCCATAACCACAAGTTTGCTGTTGCTATTCTTCTTAAACTTCTTGAAGGATTTAATTGTCATACATTCATCTTAAGGCCTAGTTGGTCCAAAATTAACTGTGCTGCTCAGACATCCAATATGTCCACCACAGCAGACATCTTGAACTATTTATTACTACTTTTCATGAATGGATGATCATATGTTTAGTTGGTTCTAAATTAAAATGGTGCTGATCTGACATCCAGTATTGCTGTCATGGCAGCCATGTTAAAAATTTTGTTACAGCTACTCCACATAAATGGACATTCATATCAACATGGGGTTTAAACCGCTCCGGTGGCCTAGTGGTTAGAGTGTCCACCTCGGATTCAGGAGGTCATGGGTTTGATCCCCAGCCGAGTCATACCAAAGACTTAAAAAATGGTACTAACAGCTGCCTCGCTTGGCACTCAGCATTAAGAGGTTAGTGTTAGGACTGGTCGGCCTGGTGTCAGGATACTGTGACTGGGTGGGACATCATGCTACATGTCTGCGGCATGATGCCCCAGTGCTAGACATCACTATAAACTGCCACACTGCAGACATCATAGCAGTATGACTGAAAAATTGTTAAAGCTACGTTAAAAATCAAAATCACACACACACTCAACATGTGGTTCTCATGAAATGGCTTCTTACAATATCTAGTTGGTCGTAAATGAAAATGGTGCTGATCTGACATTCAATATTGCTGTCATGGCAGCCATGTTGATCAGATTTTCACCAAAGGCTTCTTAATGACATTTTGTTAACTGACACAACGAACTTGTTGAAAATCTTTTCACTAATTCCCATAGATGATTCATGGTACTAATTCAACTGCCTTAGTAAACCTATGGAAACATCTTGATATTAAAATTTCAGTAACTTGAGATTTCTGAATGCTCATGATCAAACCAATATGTATCAGGATAGACATATCCTTGATACAAGCTTCATGTCTCAGTATAGACATGTCCTTGATACAAAGTTCATATCTCATTATAGACATCCTTGATGCCAACTTCATATCTTGGCATAAACATCCCTGATGCAAGCTTCATGTCTCAGTATAAGTATATTCTTGGTGCAAGCTTCATATCTCCGTATTGACATGTCCTTGATGCAAGCTTTTGTCTCAGTATTGGCATATCCTTGATACAAATTTACGTCTCATTATAGACATATCCTTGATACATTAGCTTATGTCTTAGTATAGACATATCCTTGATACATGCTTATCTTTCAAGAAAACCATGAGGTATGGAATTTTAGGGATCTACTATTCATATACTTGAAGGATGTTAAGTATGGACTTTTGCAAACTCAAGTCACTAAAAGGACTGAAATTCCATATATAAACAGGGTTTCCATGGATCCTAGAATCCTGAAAAAGTTTTGGAATTTAAAAAATAAATTCCAAGGACCTTGAAAAATTGTGGAATTTCTCAAAACCTTGCACAGTTTTTGAAATAGCATTGATTTCTGAAAATATAGTTCAAGTAATTGAAGACTGCTAATTTCATAGAACGCCAAACACCAATTAAAAAAACTCGTTTTGAACACAACATAATTAAACTCATTTCATAAAACAAGATTATGTTCCCCTAACAGCAGATCTCACATGATTTCTGTTAAAATTGATTTCAAAATTGATATGGCCTGCCATGCTGCTTCAAGTAGTTACAGTTGATGATGTGACACAATGTAGTTATTTTCTTGTGGTTCCCTTATTAGTTATTTTTTGTTGTTATATGTCTTTCTTTATATTAATTTACTTGATAATGTAAAATATTGGGGTCCTTGAGTTTTGTGAAATGGACCTGGAAAGGTCATGGAATTTGTTTTTGTTGAGTTTGAGGGACCCTGTAAATTATTGTCTCAATTTTTTTAAAGTTATTACACGGGTAAACTCTAAAAAGATTTCTTTTGCTTCCATTACCAACCATCCCTGACCAGCAAGACACATATATACTCTATTTTATGTTCACTCATTTCTAGACTGGTTCCCATTTTTCCATATCATTAGTACCATGCATTCTGAATGGGTAGTCATATTGGCATTAGTTTTCTACCAAAAGTCTTCTAATAGTATCAAGTTTATTTTTAAAAAAGTTTTTGCATCCAGTATGGCAGCCACAGCAGCTAATTTGATCATCATCTTCTTGCTTAAGAACATCAGAGATGGTTTTAAGTATCATTCCCATGGATGAATTGTCAAGTTAGCTGACCTATGTTTACCAGGGTAGGCATCAAACTTGCAACCCATGGATTATGAGTTCAGCTGAGTTATGAATGAGTCTGTTTTTTTAAGAGCACAAGTATGTTTAACTCATTAACCCCTGGAAGTTTTTGTCATTTTTGCCCAAAATGCGAGTAGGAAATACATTTTGAGGGCTATTTCTGAATACATCCTAATACATCTATTTCCTAGAGGTTTCCCATTGGTCTAATGCTAGTTATAAACATAGTTTTTCATTAGTTATTTCACTCACGCTTCCAAATGCCACCTTATCCTACTTTTTGCAAAGGTTCACCAGTCTGTGTGCAGTTCAGACTGGTCTGCCTTAGATCTGAGGCCAAAAAGTCTAAGATCCGGACACAAAATTGGATTCTGACCACAGGCGAATTTTGGGTGAGAAAAAAAATGGGTCCAAAAAATTAGGTTTTTCCCTCTGTATTTTGTAATGCAACTAGAAGTCCAAATTATTTGGTATCATTATAGAGCTACATCTGTCTACCTTTTTATAATACCGACCACTTTAGGCTACTATCTCCTGCCATGTAAACACAGTGCCAAGGGTTAATGAGTTAAAAATTATTTATGAAAGACCAGAAATAAACTGAATGTATATTTTATTGATTCCAATCTTGAACACAAACACCGATTTGATTTTTGTCAAATTTAGTGAATTTTAACACATAATTTCTTCATCCTTATAACTGATTATATTGTTCAGGTAACTTTTGCTCATAAATGAAAATTCTAATATGATTTTCTTAAGATACGTATTTCATCCCAGCTGTGTTAGGTTTGGGGACTGTTTTAACTTTGCAGATTGTTTTCTTTAATACCATTTAACTAAATTTTACCTATATCTTTATTTCTCCATCAACACATGTAATGTTCTTTATTCATCTAAATTATTATCAAATTTACCATCTACTCATTTAAAAAGGTTCAAGGTCCGTCTTGATTTTTTGTACTCTGGAGGTTCCCATAAATTGTGTGTAAACCAGGCAGCTTGGTTCATCAGACTTGCCTTCACTTTGCCAGTAGCCAATCTCTGCACCCCCTAGACCCCCAGCTCCCAACCCTATCATTTATTTCATCACCTCCATCAGTGTCTAAGTCTCAATCATCATATGCTATCAAACTGAAAAATCATTTCTGCAGTTCTCTCCAAGATTTATTCTTATTGGTGACAGTTAATCTTTTAGGTTCTATCAATAAGAGTCTGGAACCAGGATTGAGCTGATAAGAGTGAGATTGGTTTGTATTTAGATCAGGGGGACTAAATTGAGTTAATTCAGGCATTAAGTGTAATTTCGGCAAATTTTGGGCTTTCAAACAATTTAGTGGCAAAAACAGAAAATTGCATTTTCTTGATGTAATCAGGACTATCAACGGCAGGATGTTACCCAGAATTAATGTGCAGAATTTTTTCTTGGTTTACTGATAAATGTATTGTGTTGCCCTTCCAATTATTCTGGGAATATTTTAAGAAGATGGATTCTGTTGAGGAGCAGAGAGCATGTCAATTCCTGAAATAATGGTCTAGACACAGTAGAAAACCGACCACAACCAAAATATCACTGATAGATTATACAGGTATAGAGATTCATTGCTTTTCCTAATGAATTCTCACAAGTGTGACATATGATTATTCCAAGGGTCAGTAATGCTTAGAAATTTATATGTATGCTTATGGATGCTTCTGATGGTATTACATCTTTGTTGGTACAATAGACCATAACTGGCATATCTGATACTTTGACATATTGTTGGGAATCTAATACATTTTCATAATCGATTAATTATCAGTATATGGTATATGAAGTGTGATGGATGAATAATCGTTTAATTTTTTAACATAATGTCTTTCCAATTTTTTTTTCTTTTTCAAATAGCCTAAAGTCTGAAACATTGGCGATGGTACAGAACTGAAGATTGAGCTTATGACCAAAATCAGTAAAAAGTAATTCATTAATTGTTCATTAGAAGTGACTTAGTTCAATTCACCAATTAATTAATTGCAAAAACACACAAATGTTAGATTTGATTCTCAATTTCTTTTTACCTCATCTTACTGTAAGACAAACCCAGTTTATGGAATGTTTCTGCATCCATTGTGTATTGTCAATCAGCAGTTGTTAATATTGCCCTCCGATTGGTCCTGCTTGTTGCAGTCTGCAGGTATTATATCTGATATAGTTTTGATCAGTATTGAAATATATTTTTATTTCATAAAGATCTCAAATGAGTTAAGTAACAACATTAATTCTTGACCCATTGCTGGGCCCTGGGTGGCTAAGTGGTCTAAAGTGCTTGCCTTTAATGATCACTGCCTTTTCACATGTGTCAGCATGGGCTTTTGAGTATAGGGCTTGGCCAGTGTGGGTATGTTAAAAAAGCTTGCCAGTAGCTTACTTTGGATTTCCCTGATTCTTACTCCACTGAATATAATGGCTGCCATGTATAGCCTATCATGCACTGGAAAATGGTATTAAACCCAAAACAACAACATAACCTGTTGCAATTGTATATCTTACTCTTTTCAGATAGAAAATGCCCATGACCATATGAAGAGAATTCATCCTCTGATAGGTCACTTTCTGAAAGGTCAAATATCTTATCCATTTCCCTGGCCAATACACACTAGCCCACATTACATTGGTTAAGTTACTCTTTAATTGTATAGTGAAATTCTTGTTTGATTAATTATTATTCCATTATTCATTAGCTCTCTCTCTTATTGACACTGTTTGGTTATAATTTTTTTGTAACCTTTCATTTAGATTACCCACCATCCACCCCACCCCCCAGATGTCAGGTTAATATTTATTGTGAATGAAAATTATTTTATTCCTTTTCCTAGCTCAAGTTGGTATTTAGTTATCCCATTCATTGCTAATTAGCCATTCCTTGCTAATTAGCCCATTCATTGCTAATTTTGTATGAAGTACCATCTTGCTTGTGGTTTTTTATTGTTATACAGTAACAAATCATACTCCATTTAATCTGACTTTAGCTATTTTTACTTTCCTAAAGAAGGTCACACACCAGTCCTTACTTCAACTATGTCAAAATAAGTCTTTATTATTGTTACTTTATTATTATCTTACAAAGCTGGTTTTTACCTAATTATCATCTCCTTTTACTCAGAATAATTCTTGCTGATGTCATTGTCATTATAATATCAGTATTGTCATTTTGTGGTTGTTTTAATTCCTTTAATCCAGTACTCAGGTAAGTATCACTGACTTTATTGTAATTAAAACATCAGTTTTGTGGTTATTTTAATTTAGGCATGGCCACCTGCAACCCAGCCGATCATATTATGCGGCCCATTGACATGTAGGCAATCCTTTTGAAAATGTACATTTTAATTAATATGCATAATTACTGATAAGGAACTGTTCTTGATCATCCAGCCTCTAATCTGAAGCATAATATCTGCTTTGACCCCTAGCAAAAAAATGTTGGACACCCTGTCTTAATTCATTTAATAAATACAACACCTGGGCAGGTATGAACTTTAAATTGCATTGACATAGTTCAACACAAATGCTTCAGCCTAATATTCCAGGCTTTCACTCTTGCAGCAATACATCAGCTGAAGGAGGGGGTAGTGTGTGCACACAAAAGTTTTTATGGATACCCCCCCCCCCTTCCTAGCTTGTACAAATTGTGAAAGGAGATATATGGCTGTCCTTCTTGGAGTCTCAGGCCAGGTAAGGTCTGGGATATTATTAAAAATAGGCAAACCTACAAAGGGAGGAAGAAAGGGCCTTCTCTTCATGCTTTGAATTTTCTAGAGTTTTTCTTGTCACCAAATCCCTTGGGTCTCAATGTAAGATTGGAAAAGTATACCCATGTGGCTCCTCCCAAAAGAAGAAATCAGAAGGCAGAGCAGCATCCTCTTCAGTCTTATAGAACAGAGAGTTACATCCCCCTTCACCCATTAGGCAGTAGCAGTGCCCTTTTCTGGCCCACAGCTAGGTTATGGTTTAGGGTAAGCCACCCACCCTACCCACCAACCCCTTCAGTCAGTGTTGCAATACATTGGTCAACATCACCATTTTACAAAGCAGGGTCAAAAATGAGGAAGGGGATAAACACCCCAGATGTGTTGAGAGATGTACTCACACACCTCCTAAGTCTGATACTTAACAGACAGTCCCTTAGCTCCACATGAGGAGGCCCCTCTAACCCCCAAATGCCCAACAGTGACAACAGAGAGAGACACTGGGTCACAAAGTTTTGCCTCTGAGGAGTGACAGCAGGACTAGGATGTCCTGTTCATCCTTTGAGTTTGAAGTGGAATCATCCAGAACAGCCACAGGGTCCATCCATGAAGATCTTTAAAGTCACACAGTTCAAGCAAAACTCCAATCTAGAGCACAACTCTCAGCCATCCGGACCTAGAATGGTGCACCACAAAGACCCAGGAAGGAATTTTTCTGGCCCTTCCCCCTTTCCTAAGGAAGAGGGTGGGGCAGACCTTTTGTAATGTATCAATCTATTGCAGTATGTTCCTCTTCAGTCAGTTCCTTTAGGTCTAGGCTAAATTTTTTTAGGTATCACAAATGATGTGTGGATCCTCTTTGTAAAGAAATGATACCTACTTCAAGATCTTCCTCCTCTACTAAGGTCCCTCATTTTGTTCCGCCAGTTGAATCTGGTTTGATTAAATGAAGAGGAACAATCTCTTCTCCCTAAGGGTGTAGTAAAGAGAGATGTTCAATGACCAGTCTCCTGCTTTCTACTCCCAGATTTTCCTCAAACCAAAAAAGGGAGAACATGTCAGCTAATTATGACCTTTCCTCCTTAAACAGGTTTTGTCAGAAGAACCTTTCAAAATGGAGACCATAGCCTGAGTCAGGAATTCCAATAGACCCAATGACTAGGTGGTTTCCATCAACATTCAGGATATGTACCTTCACATTCCTATCTTTCCTCCTCACAAGAAGTACCTCCACTTTTGCTTGGATGGGGACTTCTTCGAATTTCACACTCAGCACTCTGCTATTTGGACTAGCGTCTGCAACAGGGTCATAAGAGTAGTCACTGTCCACATAAGGTCACTTTGGATCACTGTCCTCCAATATTATGATGATTGGTTGATGCACAATGGCTAGCTAGATTAGATCTGTTTTGCTGTTGATCCATAGTGCCCAGGCTTTGGTCTTTTACCCAATCTAGAGAAATCGGAACTTACTCCATTTCAAGATTTCATCTACAAGTTGATGAATTTCCTCACAAATGACTGACTAATCCATCTTGGTCCAAAAGGACAGAATAGACAAGATTCGGACTCTGTTGGAGGCACCGAGTGCAAAGACCACATTGTCAGCTTGTCTTTTTATATATCTTCTGTTGACCTTGAACTCTGCATGGAATCTGGTTACCCTAGACAGATTGCACTTGTGCCCTCACCAATTTGTCCTTGTGATTGATCATGAAGCTTTAATGGTATAGATGTATAGTATCTAATGGAACATCCACTCAATCATGCTAGAAAGTGCTAATTAAAAACTGCAGTCAAAAAATGTAACAGCGAAAATTACCCAAATATTTACGAAGATAAACCCATGCATATAATCATATAGTCCTAAAAGATGAAAGATAAAGATGTTAAAATTCTATAAAAGGTATGCAAAAAAAGCTACTTGTTTAAAAAATCAAATCCTAATACTAGACATGGTCAAAATTATGATTCCCAATAGTTCTACAGAATAAATTACCTCAACAGTTATACATTTTGTCCTTTTCAGCTTCCATGCAGATTTCCCAGGAGGCTGTAGGCTCGGAAATGTCGGGTGGGAGACAGGAATGTTCAGGGTGTAAGAAGTCCATAACAGACCGGTACCTGCTTAAAGCTCTTGATCAGTACTGGCATGAAGACTGCCTGAAGTGTTCCTGTTGTGACTGTCGCCTTGGTGAGGTTGGATCCACACTTTTTTCTAAGGCCAATCTACTCCTATGTCGCAGAGACTATCTCAGGTATCCATATCACAGTGTTAGCATGAATGAGCTTATCTGCAATGTCAGATAACGAGACATTGGTATTGCCTTTTCCAAAAGCAGCAATCATGGACAAGTCAGATTTAGGAGAAAGGCAAAAGATATAGTACAGTTAAGACTAAATTTAACATCCTTTTGCACTACTTGTTCACAGTGTTTAAACTAGGCATGCATTATTTGTAAATAATAAAAATTTGAATAGTTGTGTGCCAGGTAGTTCACTTTGAAGTGCGCTGCAGTTTACTTTCCAGGTACATCGCTTTAATTATAATAATATGTGTTTGTGTGTAATTGCATGCTACACTTTGGATGAATCCAAAAATTGTAATTGACTATTTTATTTATTTATTTATATATTTTTGCTGCCACTCTAGAGATACTTTTATTAGGATTTTTATTAAACTTGATAAACAGGCCTTTGTTCTTGTGATCTTTGTTTACTGTCATTATGAGTGAAGTTCACACATACTTGTGACCTTGCATCTGACTGGCTGAGCTTGTCATTACAGGCAAGTATGTGTCTGAACCAAGTGAAAAAAGCTTGTTAAATAGTCACCAAGATCCAGAATTTTAGTTGTAAAATATAATTGGTTTCAGGCAGATCTTGAACCCCTAATCGACTTGTCAGAACACCCATATTACCACTTTTGTAGTGACTGCATGCCCCCCCCCCCCCCAATAGGGACTAGCACATTGGAACTAAGATAAATGACTGCCACCCCTCCTTACTTGTCACCACCTAGTTTGTTATCTTCATAATAATGTAAGGTTGACTATTGAACACCCCAGCCAATCATCAGTCTCATAATGTGGGTATTTTAAACATTAATTATTTTAATTTCCATAATAAACTGCATCTTCAAAGTTACTGCTACGGCAGGTATGAGGATAATACCCAGGGTGTATGGCAGGTATGAGGATAATTCCCAGGGTGTATGGCAGGTATGATGATAATACCAGGTGTATGGCAGGTATGATGATAATACCCAGGGTGTATGGCAGGTATGTGGATAGTACCCAGGGTGTATGGCAGATATGAGGATAATACCCAGGGTATATGGAAGGTATGAGGATAATACCCAGTGTTTATGGCATATATAAGGATAATACCCAGGGTGTATGGCAGATATGAAGATAATACCCAGGGTGTATGGCAGGTATGAGGATAATACCCAGGGTATATGGAAGGTATGAGGATAATACCCAGGGTGTATGGCAGATATGAGGATAATACCCTGAGTGTATGGCAGGTATGATGATAATACCCAGGGTGTATGGCAGATATGAGGATAATGCCCAGGGTATATGGAAGGTATGAGGATAATACCCAGTGTGTATGGCAGATATAAGGATAATACCCAGGGTGTATGGCAGATATGAGGATAATACCCAGGGTGTATGGCAGGTATGAGGATAATACCCAGGGTATATGGAAGGTATGAGGATAATACCCAGGGTATATGGCAGATATGAGGATAATACCCAGGGTGTATGGCAGGTATGATGATAATACCCAGGGTGTATGGCTGGTATGAAGATAATACCCTGAGTGTATGGCAGGTATGATGGTAATACCCAGTGTGTATGTCAGGTATGAGTATAATACCCAGTGTGTATGGCAGATATGAGGATAATACCCAGGGTGTATGGCAGATATGAGGATAATACCCAGTGTGTATGGCAGATATGAGTATAATACCCAGTGTGTATGGCAGATATGAGGATAATACCCAGGGTGTATGGCAGGTATGAGGATAATACCCAGGGTGTATGGCAGGTATGAAGATAATACCCAGGGTGTATGGCAGGTATGAGGATAATACCCAGTGTGTATGGCAGGTATGAGGATAATACCCAGGGTGTATGGCAGGTATGAGAATAATACCTAGGGGTGTATGGCAGATAGATACAGGGAGATAACATGATATAGATTTTTTTTATTTTATAGAGGTATGCCACACCTAGTACCTAAAAGGTACCCAATCATGTACGATAATTCATGTACCATTTGTACTCACTTATAAGTCAAGGCAAACTGCAAACATCAAAGATCCTGCTCTGCCATAGCACAATGCACCTGCAGATAAGGAGCTTTGTTATTTGTTCTACTGAATATTCCTAACAAACTGCACAGACCCAGATCTGATGGCACATTTGTGTGACCCCAGATCTGGGTGTTTGCTGTTTGACTCATCTTATAAACAAATATATATGGTACCAGTAAGTTGCTGATGTATAAAACAGTAAGTGACAAATTGTACTGACCATAAAGCATTGATTCTTATGCAAACAAATTCATGTCAGGGCACTGAAGGCAGGTGTGCATTCTTTAATCTTGCCCCCTATGATTTAATTAAACCACAAATTATTGATACACTAGAAATAATCAATTACAAACATTTGCATCTGGCATAATGACATAGTCATATACTTGGAATTAAATTAATGCCAATTGATCAACTGCCAACTTTGAAATGTGCATCCACATGAGCATGATGTTGTTGAACACCATCATATTACGAGTTGGTTCCCAGAATAACACCCTAAAACAATGGTGATGATGACTCCAATATGAATACAGAATGCAAAGATAGGTAAGGTGCCCTGCAAATTGCTAGGTTTCATCTAAGTAATCCTATTTTTCAGCATACATACAATATTAATCTGGCTGCATTGAGGGCAGTTATAAGTTACTGATTAGTATTATATGTGTATATACACACACACACATGCATGCACGCACGCACGCGCATGCGCGCACACACACGCATGCACGCACGCACACACACACACACAATTGTGCTATCTTTGGATCCTGCAGGAGAATACATGGGAATGGTAAGCTGATTGGAAAATAATATCACCATACAGGATTTTTATATTCATCTTAGATTTGAACCCAGATCTCAAAAGGTTATGGCATCAATCACCTTGCCTGTACACACCAACTCCAATACCCTCTTGACTCTGTGCATATTTCCAGGAACAGATGGAACATAGTTATAGGTATAAGCATTCATGCATAGCAGACATGCTGTCTTGGCAGTAATCCAGTAATTGACTATGAGGGTCATTGTGTGCAAGCAAGGCATTGGGTGCCATAACTCACAGAGACTCAGGTATGGAGCTAATTCGGAATTCTCTAATATGTGTGTTAATATTCTTCTCCATATATTTCACTTCATAATATCCTCCTGTAGAATCCAGGGATAGCACTTTCCACCCTGTTTATAGAATATCTGTAACTGTCTGTATTAATTTCAACATTCCTTAATGTCTGCTGGAGGAATCAGATGTAATTATTTGGTTGCCATTCAAGTGTGGCGGCTGTGAGCGAATGCTTACCACAACTAAGTTCCAGCCTTTGTTGGGTTGTGAAGGGAGGATATGGACATTGGTGCATGAAGGCAAGGCAGTGAGTGTCGTAAGACAGAAACCCAAGTTCATTTCTCAGTAGGGACCAAGTCACAAAATTCCCTAATATATATATAATGATGACATGGGTTTTTCTTATGATGTCTAGTTGGTCCCTAATGATGACATGGGTTTTTCTTATGATGTCTAGTTGGTCCTGAATGATGACATGGGTTTTTCTTATGCTGTCTAGTTGGTCCCTAATGATGACATGGGTTTTTCTTATGATGTCTAGTTGGTCCCTAATGATGACATGGGTTTTTCTTACGATGTCTAGTTGGTCCCTAATGATGACATGGGTTTTTCTTATGATGTCTAGTTGGTCCTGAATGATGACATGGGTTTTTCTTACGATGTCTAGTTGGTCCCTAATGATGACATGGGTTTTTCTTACGATGTCTAGTTGGTCCCTAATGATGACATGGGTTTTTCTTATGATGTCTAGTTGGTCCTGAATGATGACATGGGTTTTTCTTACGATGTCTAGTTGGTCCCTAATGATGACATGGGTTTTTCTTATGATGTCTAGTTGGTCCCTAATGATGACATGGGTTTTTCTTATGATGTCTAGTTGGTCCTGAATGATGACATGGGTTTTTCTTATGATGTCTAGTTGGTCCCTAATGATGACATGGGTTTTTCTTACGATGTCTAGTTGGTCCCTAATGATGACATGGGTTTTTCTTATGATGTCTAGTTGGTCCTGAATGATGACATGGGTTTTTCTTACGATGTCTAGTTGGTCCCTAATGATGACATGCGTTTTTCTTATGATGTCTAGTTGGTCCCTAATGATGACATGGGTTTTTCTTACAATGGCTAGTTGGTCCTGAATGATGACATGGGTTTTTCTTACGATGTCTAGTTGGTCCTGAATGATGACATGGGTTTTTCTTACGATGTCTAGTTGGTCCCTAATGATGACATGGGTTTTTCTTACGATGTCTAGTTGGTCCCTAATGATGACATGGGTTTTTCTTATGATGTCTAGTTGGTCCTGAATGATGACATGGGTTTTTCTTACGATGTCTAGTTGGTCCCTAATGATGACATGGGTTTTTCTTATGATGTCTAGTTGGTCCCTAATGATGACATGCGTTTTTCTTATGATGTCTAGTTGGTCCCTAATGATGACATGGGTTTTTCTTAGAATGGCTAGTTGGTCCTGAATGATGACATGGGTTTTTCTTACGATGTCTAGTTGGTCCTGAATGATGACATGGGTTTTTCTTACGATGTCTAGTTGGTCCCTAATGATGACATGGGTTTTTCTTATGATGTCTAGTTGGTCCCTAATGATGACATGGGTTTTTCTTATGATGTCCAGTTGGTCCTGAATGAAAATGTTACTGATCTGATGTCTAATGTGACTTTCATGCTGGCCAGCTTGAGACTCTTGATATCACTTCTCCTCACTGAATGGTCATGTCAGTATGGGATTCTCACCAAACACTTCTTATGATGTCTGGTTGGTCTAAAATTTAACAAAAAAACTGATCCAGTGTCTAATATGACTGTCACACTGGCCAAGTTGAGAGTTTTTGTTAATCACTACTTCTCAATGAATCATCATGTCAGCATGGTGTTTTCACTAAAAGACTTCTATTGATCCTAAATTAAAAAAGTGCTGATCTGCTGTCCATTATGTTGGTGGCCATCTTGAAAATCCTCTTAAATAGAAAGCCATTTTGACATGGTGTTTTCTTCCAAAGAGTTCTTATGGTGTGTAGTTAGTTCTAAATGAAAATGACCAAGTCTCACACTCAATGTGGTCAGTTTTGGCTCTCTTGAAAATATTGTTGTCTCTATTTCTTCCAAATGGATGGCTATATCAGCATGGGTTTTTCACCAGTGGACTTCTTATGATTCCAGGTTGGTTCTAAATGAAAATGGTGCCAGTCATTCATCCAATATGGCTGCCATGGTGGCTGTCTTGAAAATCTTATCATCACTACTCCCATGAATGGATGATGATTATGACATTGGAGTTTAACTGGAAGACTTCTAATAATGTCTGCTTTGTCTTAAATAAATGGTTCCAACCTAAAAATCCAGTATGTGCACAACAGAAGCTAATTTGAAAACTTTGTTGTCACTGAAAAAATATCAGAGATGATTTTAACACTCAGATGTTAAAAGAAAGATATTTTCTTATTTTGATATCCTGCTAATTTTTATCACCTAGTAAAGTGTCAGTCTCTTCTAGGGACTCTTCTTATATGTTTGCCTTATTGTTATGTTGTCCATTTACCCAGTATTCTGTCTGTTACCAATTTTGTTTTCACACAGTAACTCAAATTGTCCACCATCTACTTTTTCCAAATGTTGTGGATGGTATACACTTGGGTTAAGGTGAAACCTTTTTAAATTTTTGGGTCAAGGATCAAGGTCACTGTGACTTGAAAGAATATAATTATTTCCACACAATAAACAGTAGTTCTGCATCAAAGAATAGGGCCAAATGTTGTGGAATGCTTGCACTTGGGGTCAGAAAGAAGAATATTGAGTTTGGGGTCAAAAGGTCAAAGGTCAGGGTCACTAACAGAAAGAAGTAAAAATGATTTCAGTTATTGACATAGAGGACCGTTAACCATAGGGCAATTCATAGTTCTCTTGTTATTGAATTTATTTTTAGACTTAAGTCTCCATTTAACATCACTATCGACAAAGTAATAATTTTGATCTCTTATGCAACTCCTCCCAAAAAGATGTAGTTTGGAACAGTTAAAAATAAGAGATATAAGAATTCAAGATAAGAATGAAATCAATTGCTCAATTCTTCCTCATATACAGGCATATGGAGCTAAAACATTTTTCTCATACTTGCTGCATGACATTGAGAGCAAATATCCCACATCATAAAAGAACCCACTTGACTGATCCATCCAATGGGGAAGAATTTCTTTTAAGAACCATCTGATTGACCTATTCAGTGGGAATTAACCCCAAACTTGTGAAGATGTTTTGTTATTAGAAACTAGACATGTATTTTTAGATTATATGCAGTCTACAGGTGCTATTAATATCTTAAAATAGAACGAATACCAGTGTACAGAAATTAACTATCTAATATCTTGTTTATAGGCAAGCACTGCAATTTACTGTCATGAACAAAACTTATATGCAGTATAGATACAGTCATGTACCATCAGTTGCACAAAATATAGATACACATTACACCATAAATTATCTTTTTTTTGAAAATAAACAGATTCCAGATTTTCAGAATTTTGTGACCCAGTTCCATTTCATTTCATTCATAGGTATCAGTATTAGACATTACACTCCTTAAAAACACTTTATATTTCTTATATTTTTTAACCCCTGCTGGACATAGACGAGAAAACATGATTCAGTAATGGGTGCCTTACTGCGCTGTTCTCAGATTATGGTTAATTCTAACTTATGTCAAGTTAAATCAAACACAGATTATTTATTAATGATGTAAAGAGTGCATATTTAAATATCATACGACATTGTCATGTTGAGTAATGCTGACAAGGTCTTTTCTCAATGGAATAAAATTAGGTAATGTAGCCATGGTTCACATTTGGTAAATGAAATAGAAAAATTTAGTTTTAAAAAATCTTGCTCCGACCAACCAACCCAATAAATAAATTTTAGCATGAAAATGTGCATATTATATTTTTGGGCCTAATAGACAATGTGGCAAATAAATGCTTGAAATGTTTCTTTCCATTTACCTGTCACACTGCAGTCATCGTAGCAATATGACTGATTTTTGTTTAAAGCTACATTAAAAATCCAGATCACCCACACACTTTCCACTTACTACATATATGAATTTACTACATATACTTGTTACTAGGTGAGTAATATTGGACACACTTGGGCCTCTTGTTGAAAGTTTTATATAAGCTGCTGTATTTAACTAAAAGTTTTGGACAACTTTACTATATACATGTACCTGAATCGGAGATGCTAATGTAGGAGTACAGTTACACTTTCATTAGCAGAAGGACACATCATTGTAACTCCATTCAAATACCATATTAAATAAAAGACTTGTAATTATTAATAGCTGTCAATGGACTTTGAGGCTTTGCTTCCCTATGAAATATATATATTGAAACTATGATATAGTAGTACAGATAAAAACATATTACAGTATTCCTTCACAATAACACAGTCCATGATAACCATGGTGTAGACTCCCTTATTGTGAAACTGCATTGCAATGAGATAAATTCATTTCACCGTTTCCAGGGCCCATGTTGGACTAGTGACTTGGACTAAATGACATATTTCTTCTGGCAGAATTGGGGCATTTTGGGGGAAAATAGGGGGAGGTATAGTAGTAAAAGTTAAGAATGTTTCAAACTGTTGCTTAAAATGGCCTCTTTATTGTCTAGGTAGAATTTAAATCAATCTTTGCTTGTGGTATTGTGTCCATTCCCTTTTATCAAATATAGTTTGTATTACTAATCATAGTAACAGACTTTATGGGCTTACTAAATTTAGTGACTAAGAGTGCATTCCACTAGCCTTTCATGTTAGTTTTATATATCAAGGGAGGCAGCCCAAATTTAGATGAATGAATATAGCTGATAGTTTTTATCTCCCTTGGATATTGTTCCAGTACTGTTCATACTTCCAAATACATGTAGCATTAAATAAAATCAAAATAAATCTTTGTTTCAGTACTTTAGGCTACCATCCTGTATTGCACACATTAAAAGGTCACTGTACTGGAGCACAATTCACTTATTGTCATATAATTTGAGACATTAGGTACAGGTTTTTGTCTAGCTAAAAAATGGTATGTAAACTGTGGAATCAAGGTATAAATTTTTCTAAACATGGAAGGACATACCAGTGTTTATCTTAATATTTTTGACTAATATCTTGGGATATTTCTTTTAAAATGCATTGTTTGTCATAATCAACTATTAGTAAATTAGTTGGGGAACAAGTTATGCAAAATCTCCAAAGCAGTGTCACCATCAACTCTAGTCCTACAATGTAGGCTTTCAACCCTGGTATTTATGGTTTGGGCATCAATGCCCAAACGATAAATAACAGGGTCAAGGGTTTACATTGTAGGGCTACATCATATCTACCTGCCTCAACATCAAGTTTATGGCTACAACATCTTAAAGTAGAAAAGTCCAGATGAATGTAATGAGGAGTCCTCTGCATAGATACTTTTCAACATTCCACAATGACTCATATTCTTTACAACGCACATATTATTTTGAGTGATTTACCTTTTCGTGTCAGTTGTGATATGTACATTACTTTTATAATGCTTGAAAAAGATATTGCATGATTATTTTTAAATAATATTTTTTCGCTGGCTAAAAAATAAAAATTATTTCAGGAATTCCTCCACCATAATTATAACTATGTGCCTTGCCATTTTTATTCCATACAATCATTATTAAGATTGTTGTTTCATTTAGTTTACAATTTCACCAGGAAGTCTTATAAATAAAATGAATGCACAAAAACAGACAGAGGTAGTTGAGTTGGTAAGTAAATGAGTAGACATAAGAATAAAACAAATGAATCAATGAAAATAAATGAAGGTAAGAAAAGATAGGCAAATAGGAGAATAGTGAAATATATGACTTTACACAGAAATGAGAATACACGAGGATAATAAAAGACTAACATTTCACACAGCGGACAAAGACATTTTAATTTTACTGAAACCAGATGCAAATTACAGCAATGAACTGTTTTTATTAGACCGAACAATAAAGCAATTATGAATGTGCAGCTCAACATGATCTCAAGAGTATAACCAGCTCAACATGATCTCAAGCAGCTCAACATGATCTCAAGCAGCTCAACATGATCTCAAGAGTATAAGACATGGAACAGCCTATGTTTTGCATTGTTTACTCCCCAAGACATGGAACAGCCTATGTTTTGCATTGTTTACTCCCCAAGACATGGAACAGCCTATGTTTCGCATTGTTTACTCCCCAAGACATGGAACAGCCTATGTTTCGCATTGTTTACTCCCCAAGACATGGAACAGCCTATGTTTCACATTGTTTACTCCCCAAGACATGGAACAGCCTATGTTTCGCATTGTTTACTCCCCAAGACATGGAACAGCCTATGTTTCGCATTGTTTACTCCCCAACTTTGTTATGCTTGTCCAAAAGAAATATGTTGGTACATGCAAGATCTTAAGTGGTATCAGATTTTATATATAGCAACAAGGTGAATTCGTAACCTGCCTATTTACTCTTGATTAGGCTATGAATGTAAGCAATTTCACTTCTTCGAATTTCATTTGTGACTTTTTAGCAGGAATCTTGTAGATTGAAACATCTGTGCAGATGTAAATGATAATTAAAGTGGCACAAAAGTTGATCAAAAGTATGAAAACAGTGCCATATATACTTGCTTACAAGTATGAAAACAGTGCCATATATATTTGGTTATATGTATGAAAACAGTGCCATATATACTTGCTTATAAGTATGAAAACAGTACCATATATATTTGGTTATAAGTATGAAAACATTGCCATATATACTTGCTTATAAGTATGAAAACTGCCATATATACTTACTTATAAGTATAAAAACAGTACCATATATACTTGCTTATAAGTACAAAAACTGCCATATATACTTGGTTATAAGTATGAAAACAGTGCCATATATATTTGGTTATAAGTATAAAAACAGTGCCATATATACTTGCTTATAAGTATGAAAACTGCCATATATACTTACTTATAAGTATAAAAACAGTGCCATATATACTTGCTTATAAGTATAAAAACAGTACCATATATACTTGCTTATAAGTACAAAAACTGCCATATATACTTGGTTATAAGTATGAAAACAGTGCCATATATATTTGGTTATAAGTATAAAAACAGTGCCATATATACTTGCTTATATGTATGAAAACAGTGCCAAATATACTTGCTTATATGTATGAAAACAGTGCCAAATATACTTGCTTATATGTATGAAAACAGTTCCATATATACTTTCTTATGAATATAAAAACAGTGCCATATATACTTGGTTATATGTATGAAAACAGTGCCATATATATTTGCTTATAATTATGAATACAGTGCCATATGTATTTGCTTATATGTATGAAAACAGTGCCATTTATACTTGGTTATATGTATGAAAACAGTACCATATATATTTGGTTATATGTATGAAAACAGTGCTATATATACTTGGTTATATGTATGAAAACAGTGCCATAATGCTCACTTATAAGATGAGTGCAACTGTAAATTTCAATGTGCTGAGAGACCTGGATCTGTGTAGTTTGTTAGGAGTAATCCGTAGAACAAACAAAATAGACCTTGATCTGCAGGTGCTTTATACTACAGCAGATCATGATCTTTTTTGTTTGTAGTTTGACTCAACTTATAAGTGAGTATTTACGGTATGTTGTTTTACATTACTTGTTGCATATAATAAAAAGATAAGTTGATACTCGGAATACTATAAGCATTTAGTGGCAAAAAGGAGGGCTAGGGTGAAGATGTCAGCTCAAGTAAAGGTAAAGTCAACATCACTTTGTGTGTTTGGGCTAAATGACAGTCACTCAGGTGACTGTTTCACTATTTCACCTGAATAACTCCAAAATGTGGACCCAGTACTACATAATGACATGTGATATATGACCACAGCCATCTTGTAAAAAGAATGGCATTATAATGAAGAGGCTTGTAGCTCTGTCCACAGTTATACAAAAAATTTAGTTTTACCATGGTAAAAATTTTCACAGTTTACAATCCATGAGTCTTTTTCAGGTTGTTTGGTACAACAGGGTATTGTTCTGCATGTACAAAAATGATTCCAGCATTTGAAATGGTGATGAGGGCCAAAAGTAACGTATATCATTTGGAATGCTTTGCCTGTCAACAGTGTAATCACAGGTAGGTAGGCTGATCATATCAGGAAATGCATGTATTATAGTACAAAATAAACTTAAGTCAAATTAAGAACAAACTTTTGTCACTGAAAACTTATCAACTGAATAGATCTAATTTTAAATAACTTATAATAGTTTGTTCTAATTTATGGCATTGTATTAAAGTGATAGTCGTAGAAAAGGAAATCAGAATGGTTGGAATTAGGCTCCATGTTGCTGCATCTTAAAAGTTATGGTTAAATAACTAAATCATTAAGTAATAATATTATGTGATGAGGATGATCTAATTTTTGCTTTAAGATGGTAACCCAGTATCGGTGAGCTTAGATACAAATTTCCAAATATATCCTTTTTTAAGTTCTGCATCATGTAGTTTCATTGATAATACTATCAGAAAATTCTTCCTTTCCACTTCTTTTCCCGTATCCGTAAACAATATGATTTTATAATATTGAAACAACTTTTTAAAAACTAGTAAACCACAAAAAAACCTATTACAAGTTGTGAGGTCACCAGGTGGCTTGAAGCAGTCTTATCTAAATTATACAAGATAGTGAACAGCGGCCTATTTATTCAGTAATGATGTCCTTAGAGTGCAAGACCACCATCATTTTAATACTGGTGACAGTAAATATAAACTTGAAGTGCTAAGCATAAATATTGTATCCTTTGCAACGTTTTCTCATAATGCATTAAAAACTGGAATATCTTGTGACAGAATAGCAAATGTCATTTTAAAGACCACCACTATGAGAGAAACATGCTATCTTGTAAGACCCAGTTTTCATTGCATGGATTTTTTTAAAGTCATCCTGTTCTGAGAGACTGTGTGTGTTTGTTTTGTTTGCATTTTTAATGTAGCTTTAACAATTTGAGTCATATCACTATTATGTCTGCAGCATGGCAGTTTATACTGATGTCTAGCACAGAGGCATTATGCAGCAGACTTGTGGCATAATGTCCCAACGAGTTACATTATCCTGACACCAGGCAAACCAGTCCAATACTAACCTCTTAATGCTGAGTGCCAAGCAAGGCAGCGGCCAATACTGTTTATTATAAGTCTTTGGTATGACTTAGCCAGGGTTTGAACCTGCAACATACCATGTCTGAAGCTTTCACTCTAACTGCTTTGGCCACCATAGCTGTCTTCAGAGACAATGATTTTTAGCTTTACTGAGCATTTGACCAGAAGAGCCTATGGAATGTTCTTTTGTCTGTTGTCCATCCATTGTCTGTCATCCATCTGTCCTTTAGCACGATTTTTGTATTGCTACTTCTCCTAAACTACTTGGGGGCCCCGAGTGGCCGAGTGGTCTAAAGCGCTGTCCGTTACGGATCACTGCCATCTCACCTCTGTCTGCGTAGGTTCGAGTCTCGGATTCGGCTAATGTGGGTATGTGAATAAGCTTGCCAGTAGCTTCTCGTGGGTCGGTGGTTCTTTCCGGGGTTTTCCCAGGTTCTTCCTCCACCATTAATACTGGCCGCCATGTATAGCCTATCATGTGCTGAAAAATGGCGTTAAACCCTAATCACAACAACAACAATCCTAAACTACTTGAAGCATTGCCATGAACTTTACACATACATTCATCCCATGGTCTAGTTGGTCATAAATGAAAATGGTACTGCCACATTGACCATCTTGAAAATCTTGTTATTGCCACTCCTCCAAAATGGATGGTCATATCAATGTGGAGCTTCCACTAAAAGACTTTTTATAATGTCGAGTTGTCTCAGAATGAATATGATGTTGATATGACATACAATATGACCACCATGTCAACTATCTTGAAATCTTTTATTGCATCTCCTACATGTATGGCACCGTGTGGGTGGCCTAGTGGTTAGAGCATCCACCTCGGATGCAGGATTTCACAGGTTCGAATCCTGGCTGAGTCATACCAAAGACTTAATAATGGTACTAACAGCTGATTCACTTGGCACTCAACATTAAGAGGTTAGTGTTAGGACTGGTCAGCCTGGTGTCAGGATAATGCGACTGGGTGGGACATCATTCTACATATCTGCGACATGATGCCCCATTGCTAGACATCACTATAAACTGTCGCACTGCAGACATCATAGCGATATGACTGAAAAATTGTTAAAGCTACGTTAAAAATCTAAATCACTCACCTACATGTATGGTCATATCAACATAAAGTCCAATAAATCAAACTCCCAAATCTGTGTTGATACTGGTAGACAATTAATTGGTTTTGGGTCACCACTTTATTAAAATGAGCAATTTTGCAGCATGCAAATATACCTGCATAGTTTAGACACTTATTGGTATTCGGTAATAACCATACCTAGCGCAAATTCAATATTGCCACATGATAGAGGGTTTTGCTATTCCATGTGGATTTACAAATCTTTAAGCATAGGATTTGATCTGGAAATAATATGTGCATAGGCAACATTAGCTCCGCAGCCATGAGAAGTAATGGTAAGTGTATAAAATGTGCACCGATGTGTGCAGACAAAACTGTCTGCAGATAATTGCAACTTTTAATAAATAGGTGATATCAGCCCTTATATATTCAGTCAGTATCATCACAGCTGTGGGGTTGGTTTATCAGCCTACTCAACATACTTTTTTTCACTTATTAATATGAACAGAATGTTATATTGAAATGGAGTTTTTACCAAAAGACTTCATATGATGTGCAGTGGGTCTTAAATTAAAATGGTACCAATCTAACATTCAATATGGCTGCCATACAGTGGCCATCTTAAAAAATCTTATTGGTACTCCTCTTAAATGTAAAGTCATAATGACATTGAGTTTTCATCAAAAGACTTCATATTATGCCTAGTTAGTCTAAATGAAAATAGTGCTGATGTGGGGTCCAATATGACTGCCAGAATGACCAGCTTAAAAATCTTCTTTTCACTTCTTCTGATGAAATGAAAATCCTATTTATGTGGTGTTTTACCAGAAAGCTTCTGATGATGTCTAGTGATTCTTAAATGCAAATAGTGCTGATCTAATATGGCTGCCACAGTGGCAAACTTGAAAATCTTGTTATTAGTACTTCTCCAAAATAAACTGTCATATGGGGTTTTCACTAAAAGAATTGTTATATTGTTTTGCTAAATTCAAATTGTGCTGATCTGATTTGACCATCTTGAAAATCTTGTTTTTGGTTCTCCTCTTAAATGGAAAGTCAGTTTTCATCAGAAGAATTTTTGTGATGTCTAGTTGGTCCTAAATGACAGTGACTAACCTTCAATTTGGTCTCAGTGGTGGCTATCAATATGGCTTCCACAACAACTTCCTGAAACTCTCATTGTCTCTACTCCCCCTGAATGGATGATCATTAAGAAATGGGATTTTCACCAAAAACCTTCTAGTGATGTCTGCTTTGTCCTTTATGAAAATAGTGACAAGCTGACATAAAGTATGTGCTAACTTGAAAACCTTGCTATCACAAAAGAATATTAGAGATGGTTTCCAAGACTCAACAGTTAAAATAAAGATATGATGTTATCTTGAATTCCTGGCAAGCAAATGAAGGAATTTATTTTTATTATTGATTTCAGGTAAATTGCCATTTGTTAATACTTTAATATTCCCAAAAAATAATGAATTTATGATGCTTATTCATACCCAAATTTCTTCCAGTTATTTTCCACTTTGTCCTTTCATTTGGTTGAAATGTGTGTTGATTTTATTTGTCATTATATTGGCTGTATAAATCAGTTTGTAATCATTGAAGTATAACTGTTCTTTTCATTTACTTTGTGTTTGCTTTGCTGGTCATAGACCAGGAGAGCTTATGGAATTACTGAACATGACGGCCATATTGGACATCAGATCAGCACCATTTTAATTTAGAAACAACTAGACATTATATTTTAGTGAAAACCCCATACTGATATCTCCATCCACGTTGAAGGGGAAACAGTAACATTTAGTTGTTTGCCAAACATCAGTCTATTGTAATTATCATGTGAACAACAGATAATAAACACAGTTTGTGTAATATCAGTCATGCTTTGAGCGAGATCCTCCTGGTAATTAATAATTAGGGGCAAGTGCCTTATTATTTCCAAACACATTTGTTAAAGAAATCTCGCAAATTATACTATTAACTGATTGTTTAGCATTGGCAATCTGACAAACTGCCTGAGGATAACTAAGGACCTGAAATTATGTGAATCCCACATACATACAAATATCTTACAATTAAAATGTAACTATTATATTTGTTCCTTATTGGTCAAAACTTGCTTTAAAAAGTAAGTATTAACATTATCATGATAAGAAAATAGGATAATGACAATGACTTTGACTACAGGATGGAAATGACATACAGTAGAGAGAAGAAACTTTGGCCAGTTATTTAGAACAATGTTTCACGTATGTACACTAAATGAAGGTGCTGATACATGTACTTTGGCAAGTTTGCAGGGTATAAAACTTATAGAACATAAAGCATAAAATGGCCCTCTTGTCAGTAAAATAGTTTGCACAGAGCTAGTGTGTTATCTATTTTACCCAGACTACCAATATTAAATAAAAATTTATTGAATCCCACTCTAAACTTTTGGGACTTTCCCGTGGGCATGTGTCTTGCAAGCTTGAGCTTGTCTGAACCAGATCTGAGCTTATCCTGTGGTAAGTGGATTTGTAAATCCTTACTTAATGGATGATTATTATGACATAAGGTTTTCACCAAACAACTTCTGATATCTGCTTTGTCTTAAATGAAAATGGTGCCAAGCTGACATCAATATGTGTCCCACAGTAGCTAATTTGAAAATAAATCTTGCTTTCACTGAAGAATGTTGGAGATATTTTGAACACTTGACAGTTAAAAAGAAGAAATGATCTTGTCATGAATTCTGGGAAATTCTATTGGCCCAGTAGAATATCAGTCCCTTATAGGGACTCTTGTCATATATGTATTGTCTTAAATGTTATCTCTGCCTTTTTATGTTTTTATATTGCTTACTTTATGTTTGATCTCTTGTATCAAAGTCTGCAAGTGGTACATGTTGATTTTACCAATTATTCACTACTACATTTATTACTTCAAAGATTTTTCATGTGATATAGTTACATCACATTTTTGACATACATGTGCCAGTCATGTGGCAACATCTGTTTTAATGTTTCAAATTTCTTCTCAGCAACTGTGTAACCAGCATAAATGGAATTTCCTATGGGATTTTAACGAGTTCTAAAGTATGTCCATTTGTACCAGAATCTGAATAACCTACGTGGTTTGTTTCAGCTTAGTACAATGCTTCTAAAATAACAGTTACTTTAATAGTATTGACTTCACTACCATATATGCTCACATACAAGTTGAGTTCAACTCCAAACATCACGGACCCTGAGCTACTGTCACATAATGTGCCAGCAGATGAGGGTCTATATTGTTTATTCAGCCAATTACTCTTAACAAACTGCATAGACCCAGACCTGCTGGCACATTATGTGACAGCTGACCTCAGTGTATACAGTTTTTAGTTATCTCTGACTTATTACCAGAAGTATATGGTACTTCAATTGTTGGTTATATTTCCACCAGATTTCTACTGATAGTTCAAATTTTCATGTTTGTAGCTTTTTTCTTCTCTATATGATGGCTATCTTACAACATCGAATTTTAAATTAAAATATCTTGCAATACTCTGTTGTAAAAGATTACTTTATTTACTTGTTTATAAGTTCACTCCAACTGCTAACAACATAGACCCTAATCTAACTTTGCATACATGGCTGGAAGATCAGTGTCTTTGTTAATGTACTGATTACTCCTAACAAACTGCAGACTTGTAGTGACTATATACTGTATTTTGTTAGTTTCATGTGAAGGAATGCCTGTAATTTTATTCAGTGTCTGATGTTTCCAACTTTCCTTTTCAGATTCTGTGTAGGAGATAGATTCTATCTGTGTGACAACAAAATTCTCTGTGAATACGACTATGAGGAGAGAATGGTATTTGCTAGTATGACTTACAATTACAACACACTGTCCCAGATCAAACGGCAGACCAATAGTCTTAGTGATGATCTCTCTAGTGGATATGGCAGCCCAAGCCCAGGCTCATTGTAGTTCCCCTCTTCCTCTTTGCACCTCTACACTGTACATAGCAAATTATATTATCTTGTACAGTTTATTCAAAGTTGTATATGTGTACAGTCCAGATCTGATTATTCATTTCAAGTGTTTCTGCGGTGGATGTCCAGACAAATTTATCTTGTTCTTGAAATACATCAACATATCATGCTTCAAAAATCAATAGATTATTGGAAGGACTTTTCTCTAATGCATGGACAATGTTTTTTCAAAACTTCACGCAGTATTCACAACTGGAAGCTTTTGACGGTCTTGAAGAGTGAAAAGAGTCAAATCTTGAGTGTAGTGTTGTAATAGGTTGTTCAGGTTTGGGCCGTTTGTGAATCTTTGTCATATTTAGCACAGCACTGCATTCTGTACTACCCATTCAATTTTGTTACTGCAGTTATAGTAACATAGCCTTTATCTTTATAATGTACAGTATCATAGGCGCTTTGATAATGCCAAATTTAAGCCTCACAAGTAACAAATACTGAATGATATTCTGAGTTGATTATTTGAAGAAATAAAAACATTTCAAAGTCATGACAGTTAAATTTCCCTTAAACGTCACCTGTAAAAGTTATCTATAACAGTTTACTGTTGGAGTTGTTTTATTTTGTTCATTGTAGCTTCCTTGTAGCCAAACATTTCTAAATAAAAAAGCAAGCTGTAGGTTATGCGTAGTGAATGACTGTATTGTCTGTAATTTTTTGTACACTTTCATTAATTTTTCAGATGCACAAATAATTCTGAGTAAAACATAGAATTATAATTTACATAAGCATTATGAATTTGCATATTGTTTTTCAAGCCTGCCTTGGCAGCAGTTTCATGTAATTCACGTTGGTCCATCCTTCGACACCCGAGATTAATAATAACGGTATTTTTTTTACATATGGTCTGACAGTTTCTAATGTGCAGTTGACGACAGAGTGATGTTACTTGGCATGTGGATACATATTGATATTTACAACATAAATTTGCCAAGAGGTCAGGGGTGGGCTTGACGTACAGAGCACAGCCAGCTTTTTGTATTAGAAGAAAAGGCTCTTTGTACACAGAATTAGAGGACAAAAATAATTATTGTTAAGGCTTAATAGCATACATAAAATGAGAGGATATGAAAAGTTAGAAACAATACAGAATCTTAATATCAAGAAATTTGCATTGGTGTATTATATTTCATTATAGTTAGTGGCATACCATGCAACCTATGGTAACAAACAGCAAATAATTGCATTTTCATGCTGAACATTGACAGGCTGCTCTCTTTCCAGGATGCCATCATCAAAGGGAAATATGGGATTCTTTACAAAGATGAACACAGTTTACGCCTGCAATAGAAGTATGCATAATTCTTGGCAGAAGTTTGTTCCATCTGTGCCTGTAATGCTTGCTCTTCATTTGTTTCCTTGTTCTAACAATTAACTGATCGAGATTCAGAGTTCGTATGTGAAGCAAATAATTCTGGCATTGTCGAGCACAAAGGCTGTGGTATGAATTTGATATTAGTTTCCTTTATCAGTATTTTTGTATGTGGGCATCTAAATTAAGAAAAATGTCAGTATTTGTAAGTCATATTTCCTAAGCATGTGCACTGTCAGTGATCGAATGGATTGGAGTTCCAGGGAGAGATATTGCATTCAGCCTAGTGCTGTTAGAAATTTTTGGGGGGAAATGAATTCCAAGATTATCCTACATTCTGATAAATACAAAGCAAGATCAGCTGTGATTACAGAGTTTATGTAACTGATCTTTTAAAGTTGTCAAAAGACCCAAAATCATTAAGATAAGAAGATGGCCACTTGAATGCATAAGATTACACAAGTTTATATGTAGGAAATACTGGTAAGTGCAGAAGACTTTCACCTTGTGAAGGTACAGGCTGACCTTTGTTATTAAGTTACGTGTGGTGATATGATCCAAAAATAATATTTTTGTGGAAAGCTTTCTTTTGTTTTCTTGCAATTATGTTTTTAATATTCCTTAGCACATCTGTGAGCTAAATGAAAACCATTATAGGACACATCAAGAAAATATTGCTGTTTATCAAAAAATGAGTCAAAAATACATGATCATCTGTGTGTCTAAAAATGACATTATATGGGTCAAAACACAGTCATACTGGAGTCAAAAGCACAGTCATACAGGAATTTAAAAAATTCATACAGGAGTCAAAAACAAGTCATCTGTGGATTCAAAGCCTGACACCTCCAGATCACTCGCCAAAGCTTAACAATGTTTGTACTTAGCATTATTAACAGTGACAACCAAAGCATATAGGTTGACCAAATCTTAACAATGGTAGTACTTAGCATTATTAACTGTGACAACCAAAGCATGCAGGTTGACCAAATCTTGACAATGTTTGTACTTAGCATTATTAACAGTGACAACCAAAGCATGCAGATTGATCAAATCTTAACAATGGTAGTACTTAGCATTATTGGGGGCCCCGAATGGCCAAGTGGTCTAAAGCGCTCTCCATTACAGATCACTGCCATCTCACCTCTGTCTGAGTAGGTTTGAGTCTCAGATTCGGCCAATGTGGGTATGTAAGAAAGCTTGCCAGTAGCTTCTCAAGGGTCATTGGTTCTTTCCGTGGATTTCCCGGGTTCTTCCTCCACCATTAATACTGGCTGCCATGTATAGCCTATCATGTGCTGAAAAATGGTGTTAAACCCTACAACAACAACTTAGCATTATTAACAGTGACAACCAAAGCATGCAGGTTGACCAAAGCTTAACAATGTTAGTACTGAATAGTAAGCTTTCATTGTTTGATTAAGAATAAAAGAGACAGAAATTTATTTTGCACCATTGTGTCTGTTTGCCTCTTTGGCTGCTCACATATGCTTTTACATTTGGACTTTGGGCACATTTAGGTCAAATTGACTGAAATGCTTTCCAAAAATTTAATATATATCTTGACACAGAAGAATTTACTGAAATACCTTCCAAAATTAATATACTCTTGGTCTAGACACAAAAATTGGCTGAAATACCTTCCAAATTCAGTATACTCTGTGTCTTGACACAGCAATTGACTGAAATACCTTCCAAATTTAATATACTGTGTCTTGACACAGCAGTTGACTGAAATACCTTCCAAATTTAATATACTTTGTGTCTTGACGTAGCAATTGACTGAAATACCTTCCAAATTTAATATACTTTGTGTCTTGACACTGAGCAATTGACTGAAATACCTTCAAAATTTAATATACTTTGTGTCTTGACATAGCAATTGACTGAAATACCTTCTAAATTTAATATACTTTGTGTCTTGACACAGCAGTTGACTGAAATACCTTCTAAATTTAATATACTTTGTGTCTTGACACAGCAGTTGACTGAAATACCTTCCAAATTTGATATGTGTCTTGACACAGAAGTTGAGTGAAATACCTTGTAAATTTAATATACTTTGTGTCTTGACACAGCAGTTGACTGAAATACCTTCCAAATTTAATGTACTTTGTGTCTTGACACAGCAATTGACTGAAATACCTTCTAAATTTAATATACTTTGTATCTTGACACAGCAATTGACTGAAATACCTTCTAAATTTAATATACTTTTGTCTTGACACAGCAGTTGACTGAAATACCTTCCAAATTTAATATACTTTGTGTCTTGACACAGCAGTTGACTGAAATACCTTCTAAATTTAATATACTTTGTGTCTTGACACAGCAGTTGACTGAAATACCTTCCAAATTTGATATGTGTCTTGACACAGCAGTTGACTGAAATACCTTGTAAATTTAATATACTTTGTGTCTTGACACAGCAGTTGACTGAAATACCTTCCAAATTTAATGTACTTTGTGTCTTGACACAGCAATTGACTGAAATACCTTCTAAATTTAATATACTTTGTGTCTTGACACAGCAATTGACTGAAATACCTTCTAAATTTAATATACTTTTGTCTTGACACAGCAGTTGACTGAAATACCTTCCAAATTTAATATACTTTGTGTCTTGATGTCACAGCAATTGACTGAAATACCTTTCAAATTTAATATACTTTGTCTTGACACAGCAGTTGACTGAAATACCTTCTAAATTTAATATACTTGTGTCTTGACACAGCAATTGACTGAAATACCTTCCAAATTTAATATACTTTGTGTCTTGACACAGCAGTTGACTGAAATACCTTCTAAATTTAATATACTTTGTGTCTTGACACAGCAATTGACTGAAATACCTTCCAAATTTAATATACTGTCTTGACACAGAAGTTGATTGAAATACCTTCTAAATTTAATATACTTTGAGTCTTGACACTGAGCAATTGACTGAAATACCTTCCAAATTTAATATACTTTGTGTCTTGACACAGATGTTGACTGAAATACCTTGTAAATTCAATATACTTTGTGTCTTGACATGGCAGTTGACTGAAATACCTTCTGAATTTAATATACTTTGTGTCTTGACACAGCAATTGACTGAAATACCTTCTAAATTTAATATACTTTGTGTCTTGACACTGAGCAATTGACTGAAATACCTTCCAAATTTAATATACTTTGTGTCTTGACACAGCAGTTGACTGAAATACCTTCCAAATTTAATATACTTTGTGTCTTGACACAGCAGTTGACTGAAATACCTTCTGAGTTTAATATACTTTGTGTCTTGACACAGCAATTGACTGAAATACCTTCTGAATTTAATATACTTTGTGTCTTGACACTCAGCAATTGACTGAGTCTGGACATGAAGCATTAATATTCATCACTGAAATTCTCTGGAAGTTATTGACAAACAAAAATTTGCAAATAGTCAAAATTTAGTCTTTCTTTCTGGTATCACATGATGAATCTTATGACCTTTGATGATCCAATTGCTCTAAAGTTATATTGTTAATGAATGCAAACATTCTCACACAAACGACAGAGAAAGCAATAAACCTTATGCTATAGTGTTCAAGTTGATAATACGTAAGAAGGAAATTTAAAATGAGTCATTGAGTCCTACTTTTCATAAATCTTCAAAGTGACTTTCAAACAAAAACTTACAAAACAGAAAGATCTGATAAAGTTTTCTTACACTGTGTCAAATTAAAAATCGATTCATCCCATGCTTTGTGTCCATGTAGATAATTATGTGTACATTGCTTTTTGGGGAATATTTTCTTATGTGATTGATTCCTGCAAACATTCTTTTCATTCTTCATCGTGCAAAATAATTTTATTGTGTTCTCTGTCAACTGGAAATGGTATTATCATTACGTCAGCATTATTTTTTGTGGACCAATGAAAACAAAATGTTTGTGCATCAGTTCAACTTTATTTCTCATATAGTCATTTTCATTGTAAATTTGCTATTGTTTCTTCCATTGTCTCTTCATTTTTAAAATGATCAGGTTTTTTAAATAATTTGAAAATAATTACATGGCTGCTTGAACCAAAAGACACATTGCCAAGGTTCACCAGTTTAGCTGCTTTGAAACTAGAGTAGGTAAAGAGATCAAAGGGATACCAGTCATCAAGGCCTGGTTAGATGCTGCTGTATTTAAGTATTTCTGCTATTTAGTAGGTCAGTGCTGTGTTTGAATCATGGCAGTTTATTCTGGGGATTGAAATGACCTTATTTTGTATTGATTATCATATTTTTGTTTTAAAAATGTGCACTGGTATTCCAAGAGAACACTTGGTCTTAAGTTTAATAGTGCTCTGAGTTTTTATGTCTTGAATTTGACTTCCTTATGTTCATGAGAAATTTAAACAAATTTTGCCAGCTATAATGCATTCCAATTTCATAATTTTTTGAGCAAAGAAAAATATAGAATACTTTGAGTATGTATTCATTTTACCCCTGAAATGAAAGCTTTCTTTTTTCATCATTATCCAGTTTCTTAGCAAGTGTTAGAATGGTATAACAGCATATGATTAAGTTTTAAAGACACAAATTTCATATGATATTGTAATATTTGTTTATATCATCAACCAGTTCTAAGAATTACATTACAGATTGCAGATACCTGTATATTCATTTATTAAGGTACTTTTTGTAGGTAGATGGTTTCATTTTGCTTTGTGTCATGTCTGCAGCAGTTTTCTCCATTTTATAAACTTCTTCATTAGATCCTTCAAAATGTATTCCAAGTTTTTGACACCAGGGAGTATTTTTTTTTATTTATCTATAATTCTTACTATTATAATTCTTACTATAACAAATTAGTAAGTATTTTAAGTTTTATTTATGCCTAATCAGTCAAGAATAACTTTGTTGTTGTAAGCTGAACATTTTATTTCTCAGCAGATCTTAAAGTATGGTGCATGTTATTTTGTTATTTCTGCAGTGTAACTCTTAGCGATGTATTGCAATACATTCTATGAAAACTGCCATTATAGATGTGAATTCTTCAGCACTGTTAGTTTTTAAAATTTAATTGGAGAACTATCAAGAAATGATGTGTAAAAATGAGAGATTTCTTAGAAGTGAAAATGTGAGAGAATTCTTAGAAGTGATGTGTAAAAGATGAGAGAATTCTTTGAAGTGATGTGTAAAAGATGAGAGAATTCTTTGAAGTGATGTGTAAAAGATGAGAGAATTCTTTGAAGTGATGTGTAAAAGATGAGAGAATTCTTTGAAGTGATGTTTACAGTGTGAGAGAGTATTCTTAGAGGTGATGTTTTCGTGAGAGAGAGAACTATTTTAAAAAAATAATCACTATACTGTCCTATTTCTTATTCCGATTCAAAGCATTTCTAGGGATTTTTTCACATTATTAAATCAGCTATGTCTACAGAAGCTTCATTTCTGATGGGCATTTAAAATTTTAGCATGACTTCCATCATAATTTATGATATACTTTTTACTTTTGTTGGTTGTAATAGAAATCTACTGTATAAATGAATTTACTGTTACTGTATTTACCTACTTATAAGTGGATTCAAGCTGCAAACAACATTAACCCTGATGTTCTGTTGCATAATGCATTGGCAAATCAGAGTCTGTTTTGTTTGTAGGTTCAGGTGATTACTTCTGACAAACTAGAGACCCGGATCTGCAGATGCATTATGTGAAGGCAGATCATGGTCTTTTTGCAGTTGGACTCGACTTATATGCAAGTATACATGGTAGTACACATGGTATTAGTTTTTGTGGATTTCATGGTTTCTTCAAAGAATGAGTTAAAGAATTAGCAAAGTGATCTTTCTGTGAAAACAGTAGGAACCTCTCTCCATTGGAACTATTAGAACTCCTTTCCTATGGTAACAATAAGACCTCTTCCCTGTGGAAGTATTAGAACCCTTTTCCTGTGGAAACAGTAGGACCCCTTTCCTGTGGAAATAATAGGACTTCTTTCCTGTGGAAATAATAGGACTTCTTTCCTGTAGAAAATAATAGGTCTTCTTTCTTGATCTGTCAATTTAAATTCCAATAAAAATGTTATTTTTTGCAAAACCACAAAAATTTATAGAGAAGAAAATAAAAAACCAGTATTATATATGTAATATGACATATACCACTGTATTATTACCATCATGTATTTACTGTATAAATCAGTAGAAAGTCTTATTTATTTTGAACTTAGAAATCATTTCGCACTAGTCATTGTCCGTCTATCAGGTTATAATTCTAGTCTCAGCCCAATAATGACAGTCCTTTTTTTTTGGTCTGTAGTAACAAATTGGTAGATTACTAATGTTTCCTCATATCAACATTCAGAAAATGTGGCATATATCATTATACTATTAATATTATGTCCTTGTTAGTAGCACATATTGTCAGTATTGAGACAATCATATGTCATTGTTAGTACATCTTGACAGCATCAGGCAAATAGTATTGTCATTGTTAAGACATCTTGACAGCATCAGGCAAATAGTATTGTTATTGTTATGACATCTTGATGGTATCAGGACAACAGTATTGTCATTGTTAAGACATCTTGACAGCATCAGGCAAATAGTATTGTCATTGTTAAGACATCTTGACAGCATCAGGCAAATAGTATTGTCATTGTTAAGACATCTTGACAGCATCAGGCAAATAGTATTGTCATTGTTAAGACATCTTGACAGCATCAGGCAAATAGTATTGTCATTGTTAAGACATCTTGACAGCATCAGGCAAATAGTATTGTTATTGTTATGACATCTTGATGGTATCAGGACAACAGTATTGTCATTGTTAGGACATCTTGACATATCCGGAAAATCCATCATGAGACAATTTTGTACCCTTTCAGATTTGGAGAAACTGGCAAAACCAGCATGTGTGCGTGCATGTGTGTGTGTACACACTTGGGTCAAAAGTATTTCCATTAAATTGCTACTGCATATAGTACCTCGATGTTTTAGTACAAATTTATTTGTAATTTTAAAAAAATATAATCCTTAGCTTATTTCAGTCCAAACTTGGTGATATATGTACTGGTTTTTAACTAATTGCCTCATTCATATAGGTACTGATGTGAAAAAGCCCTTATGAAGCATGTGTCATTTTAACTTTAATTTTCTCCATTCATTTTGTGTTGTTTTAATGTCTGGGATCTGTGCTGGTCACATCACGGTTGGAATGTTGTTTTGTTTCCACTGCATCATGTCTGGGGGTGTGGATTTATATTCTTTGTCTTGAAATATCCATAAGCCTTGCAGAAATACATTGGTGACAACAGTCCACAACTTTTCTTAAGAAAAGCTTTGTGTGTGGCTTGTTTTCATACTTTATATTGCCATTCACAGGGTACAAGGATACCCTCACCTTTGTAAGTGATACAACTCCAAAACACAACACTTCTCTGAACACAATGGTTGGATCAATATATTTCTTTGAATACAATGGTTTGGATCAGTGGGTTCCCCGAAGCAATGAGGTGTACTGTCATTAAACATATTTGTAGTGTTCTTCAGAGATTTCCAGTGGGGTTTTTAAGAATTTATAACAGTTTTCATTCCATACTGGCATAGCTTTTGTAAGGTCTTCCAATTCATGACCTCTTTGAAATTGAATTGGTCGTTTATTACCCTTTTAGAAAATTTGCCACAGTAAGACAATTTATTTCTAATACTTCTGCAATTATTGGCCTGCTAAAACTTTACTAGATAATAAAACTAGAACTTCATTTTATTTTTTGACTGGTTCCTTTCCATTTCTACTGATTTTCATTTTGCAGACTTGTAAACCAAAGGGACATAATTCTACTTTATATTTGTAATGGGAAAACTACTGTTACCAAGTGGCTAATTACCAGTTCCGCCTGTAGCCAGAAATACAGATATTTTAATTACCATCATGTTTTTATCATGCACAACAGTGTGCATTTCTGAAAGCATCAATAATGTTAGTCATTTTGGGGAAATACTTTTGACTCCTGGATGTGTGTATGTACATATATAAATGTGGGAGTGTATGTGCCAGAGATTAATGGCTCTTGCCAAACACTTTTGCCCAAAAATGAATGCAGCAGTCATATATTTGTGAAATTTAATATAAAAACGTTGTGACAAGAAAAAGAAAACGTTATATATATGCTTTATTATAAAATGTACTGGAAATGAGCATTTTCGGTGTTGGACGTGCTTCTGATTTGTACTTTTTGACTAAATAATTTAGAAACATCTTTTGTCTATCATTCTGTACCTTTATGTTAATGAACTGAAGTAAATATGTTGTGTTCATGTTGAATTCTGTTAAGAAAATGGATGTAGGGTCATGGTCAATAAAAGATCTCTTTCCTTAGACACAAAGCTACAAAAAAAAAATATGAGGAATAGATGTGCAAGAAAAACAGAAAATGAACATAAAATGTGTTTATCCACAATCAGTGACATTTATTTATACAAATGCATATTGTTTAAAAATGTTATTACCATTATATAAGAGTTCTGACCATAATCATGCCAATATAAATTCTTTGCTACTACATGCATGTTCAATGTCATCAACATGGACAGGTACATAAACATTTTGAAAAATAAACCGAATGTGGATATAATTTTTCTTTGTTTTAATGTTCTAAAAATGCACATTAATTGTGAAATATTATAAACAATATTTACACCGTGTGTGTGTAAATCTCTCTCTGTGTCTACCTATCTATATATATATATATATATAATATGATGATAGAAGTGTTTAATCTTACTGATGCTGATGATGGTATTGTTGATCTCAACACAGCGTTAAAGCTACATTCAAGCCAATAATGATGAAAAAGGCAAAACATAGTGTTCCACAGAAACCTTGTTCTGCTATGCATTTTCTTATTTAAAAGTTTATATCTTCCTATGTAATTATTACAATTAGTATTATTATTATTACTGTTATTAGCAATTTTAGAAAACAATACACTGCAAAGAGTGGAAAAATCAAGCAGTGTATTTTTAAAACTATATTTATGTATGTACTTTTGGTTATCTGTATTCATTTAATATTCACAGAACCAAACATTCTTAAAAGACTGTTTTTACTTGTCAAAAGCTGGACTGTCTTTGGGGCACACCCTGAGTACCATATGGCATCAATTGTTAACAGTGGAGGGTTAACCTCTGTACTTGCTTGTAAGTCAATTCAGGCTGCAAACAGCAAAAAGTCTGATCTGCATTAGTATAATGCACCTACAGATCAGGGTCTATATTGTTTGTTCTACTGATTACTCCTAACAAACTGCACATACGCAGACCTGCCAGAACATTGTGTACATTGGGTATGTGCAGTTTGCAGTTGGATACAACTTACAAGCAAGTATATGTGGTAATCAATGCCAGAGGGAACCTGCAATTTCGTCTAGTATAAAAATAGCAAGAAAGGAAAAAATACATCTTGTAAGGGATGTTAGACCTACTTGCATTGTATTCTGTACCCTTTATCAAGGTCTTTACAGTATAACATGATTCTAAAGGCTCCCTACAGTGTTGGGTTAGCCTGCACCCATGACTGTATAATGAGTACACATGGTGTGAGGATGAATTGTCCAAGAAACTATATATACTCAACCATTTACAATTTCATGGCAGGCAGGCTGCTTCCTGTTTCTTTTTTAAAACTGCTTTATGGTCATGTTCATTCAAAGGATTCGAAAGTCCCATGTAACTAAGAACTTTTAAAAATCTCTCACCTTAGTGGGCTACAAGCGTAGATTGAATGTATAATCTGCAAGCTTTAATTCTTACTAAAGACAGTACACTGTATATTGTGTTTTGCCTTGAATGGACATATTGGTGTTTATGCCTTGAATGGACATGTTGGTATTTATACATGTTGGCAAATGTGGTTCTCTCTCACTTAAAGGCTGTTTAAAGGAGCCTACTATGTTTTAGACACAGTCATCATATGGGATACATTATTTCAAACAGTATTATGGGATCTATGATCATACCCATGTTATATCAGGGGTTCTGCTATAATGAGGTGCTGTATATCAGAAACCATGTTAGAGTGAGGTGCTTTATATCAGAACTGTGTTATAATGGGGTGCTTTTATATTAGAGACCCTGTTATAATGCAGTGCTTTTATATCAGAGACCCTGTTGTGCTGAGGTACTTTATATCAGGGATCCTGTTGTAATGAAGTGCTTTATATCAGGGACCCTGTTATAATGAGGTGCTTTGTATCAGGGACCCTGTTATAATGAGGTGCTTTATATCAGGGACCCTGTTATAATGAGGTGCTTTATATCGGGGACCCTGTTATAATGAGGTGCTTTATACCGGGGACCCTGTTATAATGAGGTGCTTTAATATCAAGGACCACATTAAGAAATGGGTTTTTTTTCTTCCTTCCTCACCATCTCCTTCATGCAAATTATTCTCTCCTAA
This sequence comes from Sinohyriopsis cumingii, assembly GCA_028554795.2. NCBI lineage: Eukaryota > Metazoa > Mollusca > Bivalvia > Unionida > Unionidae > Sinohyriopsis > Sinohyriopsis cumingii. Next base: position 15,412,885 of record CM068836.1, read on the forward strand.
CTCCCACTGTTTGGTCTTAGTAACTGTTTGTATTTACACTTATTGATGCTGATTCTTCATTTAGAGTATCTTCACCAGTAGCTTCCCATGGGTCAATAGTTCTTACCAGGCTTCCCCCCACCCCACCCCACCCCACCCCAGGGTTCTTCCTTCACCAGTTATACAGGTCACCATGTATAGCCTGTCTTATCACTGTGAAATGGTGTTAAACCCAACACAGGAACAGCAGATTACCATATGTAATCACTTTTGAGTCCAAACTGCAAACTGCACAGACCCAGATCTGCTATTGCATAATGCACCAGCAGATCAATGTCTGTAGTTGGTTAGAAGTCATCAGTAGTAAACAAGATAAACCCTGATCTGCTGGTGCATTATGCTACGACAGATCAGGATCTTTGTTTTTGTCAGTGTGACTCAACTTATAAGTGAGTATATATGGTATCTTCAATACCCATAATGAGCATTTGTTCTTAAACAGATAGGATTATCAGATACTACTGGTAATCAAGTACACAGCATAAATGTAGATTTGTATAAGATGCTGGAAACAAGTTTCAACGTGACTGATTGTTGCTGTTAACCTACATATTATTCAACAATTTATATTGCTCCTATAGTTACTTTTGAGGTACCATATTAAAATTTGTACAGTTGCATCAGTAATTATTATTATTATTATTATTATTATTATTATTATTATTATTGTACAAGATCAGATCAGTTTTACTATGGTTTATTGAAAATTATATCTGCTGTCAGAACTGTATTCATTTTTGTTCTTTGTAGTATCTTATGTTATTATTATTATTATTATTATTATTATTTCACCTTGTTTTGATCATATAACTGATGTAACAGTTTGTGTCAACAAAATTACATTTAAATGGAACATTATGTATTTAAGATTTTAATCAATGTATAAAATTGACATAAAATAAATTTATTGTTTTGTAGATGTTAGTCAGCTTTTTGTCCAGTAAATGTTAGTTGGGAAGTAAGACATAGCAGTCACTTTCTACTGTTAGTGCGGTGGAACCAGTTGTATGTTAATATTTGGTTACAGCTTTTAATTTGCATATATTTTCTGAGCTCCTGAGTAGATTCTCGTCATACCTGGCCTAAATCATTATGAAACTAAGATAGGTCATCATGTGACATGTTCACACACCCCACTGACATTGGGTCAACAAGCACTCATAGAATGTTTGCATTAAGGTTTCGGTTCAAGTTCTGTGATTTGCTAATATTTCCTTAATGCCTTGATGAATTTTGTTGCTTGAAATGAATCATGAGTTTAAGAAGGTTACTCTGCAAAACACTCACTTTCCTCTTTGACCTTGGGGTCAAGGTAACACATTTTAAAGCATTGTTTGGATTATGGGCTTGACATGAAGGTACTGACCTTGTTTGATGAATGTATTTGAAGCTTTACATTCTTGAAAGTAATTGCTCTTGGTCACTATCCCTCCAAACCTTTGTAGATGTCCGTAAACAAATTCACACTGAGGTCAGTTTGACTCTGAATTAGAATGGTACTCCATTCAGTGTCGTTTTCAGGGTGACCTTTTTGGAAATCATATTACTTAGTACTCCATTCAATGTCGTTTTCAGGGTGACCTTTTTGGAAATCATATTACAGTTGTGCTGCCATGGAGAGAATTGGTATGAAAATAAGCAGACACATTTTCCCTTGGTTGATACAAAATGAAATTTAGACATCTTTAATTTTATGTTGCTGCCACACTTTCTCATACCTGCCATAACATGATGTGTCATGCTAATACATGTAACACAATGACATGTCATGTTTTGAAAAACATGATTTTCATTAATCTTCAAAGCTATTAAAAAAAAAAAAAAAAAAAAAAAAAAAAAAAACAAAACACCACTTCAATATATGCCCGTAACGTGTCTCATGTATAAATGATAAGCAGTTCTGATTGGGGCTGTTCAAGTGGTGGCAGTTAAAAAGTAAAGAGGTCAGATAACAAATACCATTTCACTTACACCTCTCCCTCGATAACTTGTGCACGTGGGTCCACAAGCGTAGACCACACTTATAAGGGAGGGCACGAGTTACCGAGGGAGAGGTGTCCTTGAGAATATCTCTGAATCCTCATTTTACAATCACGTCAATAATAATTTTTAAAAACACTCTTTTTCTAATGAAATTCTTTTGTTTAAATAACATTTATTTTCAACATGTGAAAAATTGTTCCACCAAGTTTCAACAACCATCGTGTACACGGAAAAAATCTGTTTATTACGTCACTGCTTTTTGTTTTCTTTTTAAGTCTTGTTCCCACATTGGTATTTACTAGTATACTGCCAAAAGAGATTCCACACTAACTAGACTAACTGTTGATACATCACCAAATCAAGATTCCTTTTCTTTGAAAACATGCAACATTTATTTCGTGAGACAATCGGCTACGTTGAAACTCAATTTTTGTGTTGTTCAATTAGTACAATATTGATGTCGTGATTTCATTGGAATTAATAATGAAACTTCTTAACATCATTGAGGATATCTCTAAGTGCCAGTTCAAGAATTCTCAGAAACTCGCTTGCCCACAATGGTCCATAACTGTGAAGTCAAGCTCTTTATTTTACGAAGTATTCATTTCGCTTGGCTGCCTTGCTATCTTTGATCACAGTTATGAAGGAGTTGGTATATATAATGTAGTTTATGTTACATACACAATAACTTTTTTTTTTAACAGTGTTCAATTGATCAAATGAAGTGAGTTCACCCGAGATATGACCGGGGCCGCTAGATTTTAAGTTTTTAAGATTTTCGTTCATTTTAACTTTCCTTTTATTAACACCTCCTTTATTTGATTCAAAAGACATAATTAATGAGATAATACAACGACGGCCAGCTTTTAAGTCAGTGCAACAATACAACAGATACTTCCTCAAGTCAGTTATCAAAACACGGTCGGCACTTAATTAGGTTCTCAGAGAAACGCTCGCGGACATAACTGTTATGGAAGATTTATGCATTTTAAGTTTAATTACAAGAGGACAAATTGCATTATGACGATTCCACTTAAAAGGATTAAAAGGTAGACCTAGAACACAAATTTCAACTGATAAAACAAATATTTAAATTTGTTTTTTTTTATAATAAAGTACTGCGATCACATCGTCGTGACATTTTCATTGATCGAAATTTCCTTACACATCGTTAATTGCAGTGTATTAGGAATGTCGTTTGGAAAGAAAATGTAAATAATTGTATGACCTATTTTTAAATTTAAATTTCATAATATTGATTAAAATTTCCAGGTTCTATCTACCGTTTTGTACGATATATCAATGTTTACGTTACCAATTTTGATCGCAATTTTCTTCAAGTTCAACTAATAGGGATATATTTTTGGGGTATTTTTGGCTTAAAAAGTTGATCCACACCTGACTCGGCGTTATAAGCGGGTTCGCAAGTTATCGAGGGTGTGTGTGTGTGTGGTTTGGATTTTTTACGTAGCTTTGACAATTTTTCAGTCATATCGCTACGATGTCTGCAGTGTGGCAGTTTATAGTGATGTCTAGCACTGGGGCATCATGCCGCAGACATGTAAGTAGTTAAGGGGGATCTTATAGCGTCAATGGGAATTAGCATTACAGACCCCCTTGGGAACATATAGCGTCAAGGGAAATTTAACATGGAGAAAAATCGTGGGAACATATAGCGTCAAGGGAAATTAACATGGAGAAAAATCGTGGGACTGTTGAGCGTCAAGGGGATTTGAACATGGGAATAGGGGACTGTATAGCGTCAAAGGAATTTAAACAGGGTGGGACTGTATAGCGTCAAGGGAAATGGAACATGGGATTTTTTTTTTTAAAAAATAAAAAAGGGGTAGGCAATTCAAAGACTATCTCTTTTCGAGAAATATGGCTGGCCCTGAAAAGGGCCTTTGGGTTTTCTTCTTCTTCTTCTTCTTCTAATTTCTTCTTTTCCTCCACCAAGTTCTTATTTTATCTCCTACACTCTTCTTCTCTTTCTTTTTTTTCTTCTCCTCCTCTTCTTTCTTCTTCTCTTCCTCCTCTTCTTTCTTCCTCTTTTCATTTTCTTCTTCTTTTTCAATTTTTTCATTCCATTCTCTCATCCTTATCCTTTCCTCTTCATCCTCCTTTTCCTCCTTTATTTCTTTTAACAGATCACTGATGATTACCTTCATTTTTCGTAAATTGTTTATCTCCATCTTCACTCTATGGGGACTATATGAGTAGTGATCCTCGTTTAGGTTAACCAACATTTGCTCAAACATTCCTAAATTGTCCATGACGTTTTGCAATTTTTCCATTTTGTTAAGGTGGTTTGAAGCCATCTTCTTTTTTATTCTTTGCAGAATGGTTTGAACCACGAATACTGTGGGTTCTTATACAAAAAGCGCGGACGTGATGGAAAACATCCCCTAAAACATAAAATGGATCTTACCTAGATCATAACCTAACATCGCGTGGACGTGAAGGAAAACATCCCCACTTTTCTCATTTCATATAATCAAACCCAAACTATACTCTCCACATACTCTAAGAAACAATAAAGAAACCCATAATCTACTATTCACACCAACCTACTTCATCATTTACAAACACAAACTCACAAACACATACACTTCCACTATTAATAAAGAGTTAGTGTTTATTTTCACACTACTCTACCTACACACATTGGCAAATCGATAGTTATTTCTTTTCTAGAGTATTGGGTAGCCCTGAAAAGGGCTGTTTTGTTTGGAACTTCATGGGCACCTGGTTAATGGTGGCACCTTCCAGGCCTGGCGCCACATACACATCTTATCCCCCAGTTACTTTTTACCTTTTTGGGGGAGAGAGCAGAGGCAGGATATGTCGCTTCAGAATCCCAATTTTCACTCTCTGGGATTTTGAAATTTCTTCTCTCCTTTTCCTCCTCCTCTTCTTTGTTTCTTCTTTCCTCTTTATATCTTCTTTCTTCTTCTTCTTTGTTTCTTCTTTCCTCCTCTCTTATCCTTCCCTCCTCGACAATGGCTTCCGCGGCCAGTTCATTTAATATGCGCCTGGCATATTCCAGATGCACATGAAGCTCCAACAGTTTCTCAAGTCTCGTGTTCATTTTTGGTGTTGATCAATCAACAAGGGTAGCTGGACTGCCGAACGAGTTTCAATTTATACTGAAAGCGCGGACGTGAACTAAAACATCCCCTAAAAACATAAAATCCATCTTACCTAGATCATGACCAAAAAAAACAACAACAACGCGCGGACCTAAAAGAAACACTTGCTCACTTTTTTATGCTACCCATCACTTCAATAGACTATCCACATACTCAAAGCAATCCAATCTAACCCCAAATATACACCTCAAGCACCCCCAAAAAACAAAACAAACAAACATCATTTTAATCTACTATCCACACCAACCTACTTTATCACTTACAAACACAAACACACCAACACATACCCTCAAAATTTTTAAGAAAGAGTTAGTGTTTATTTTCACACTACTCTACCTACACACATTGGCAAATGGATCATTACTTCTTTTCTAGAGTATTGGGGTAGCCCTGAAAAGGGCTGTTTTTTCTTTTGCTATGGCATTCTTTTTTAGTTTCTAAGAATGCGATGTCCTCTGAGGATAGACTTTCTGGCAATAGGTCTGCTTCTTCGGAAAGAGAAGAAGAACTCTTTGGTGTCGATACGGCAATCGACAAAGCCTCTGTCAGGTTCAGGTTGCTGCTGCTGCTGCTGCTGCTGTTCTTGTTGTTGCTGTTGCTGCTGTTTTTGAAGTCTGTACTTCTCTGTCCATTCTTCTTTTTCCCTGTTCACTTCTTCTCTGAAGAGCTCTTCTATTAGGTCTTCAGTGATTTTTAACATTCTCACATTCTCTATTTCTTCTGGCTTCGGTATCAGACTGTGTCTGACCCTATGCAAATTCACGTAGGCTTCGTTGAGCTTAGCTAGTTTGGAGCACATCTTCTTAGGAGGATGAGTCGACAATGGATGGTTAGACTGGAAACAACCCCGGTTATTATAGTGAAAGCGCGGACGTGAAGGAAAACATCCCCCACACGGTTTTTTTCGAGCCGCAACGTTCATGAGAGGGATAGTAAGAAATGAAAGAGCATCAATTCAACATTCTTATAGCTAAACAAAAGACAAAGGCATTTTTTCAAAACACAACATTTTTTATTCAAAAATCACTTAACACTAAACAACAACATTTCTAACATTTTTAACAATAATCCAACACTATAACATCTAACAACCTTTTTCTAATCACAAACATTTTTTTCTTCAAATACTAACTACTTTGAACAGGGCTGACAACGTTGTGAATGAAATTGTGATTTCCACTGTTGGAAATCATTAGGCCATTGATGGACACTACGTTTCCTAGCTTGAGACAAAAGATAAGCATAATGGTCACAAAACCATCGATCTACTTTCACATCGTTTCTAGCAGAAGAACGAGGATCGAAATGAGTCACTAAATGTTCTAAGGAATAGCCCAGGCTGCGATGATGCAGAAAATACACACAATATTGTCCACACACCAAGGAATCTGTGCCTTGTAATTTCACGTTATTGAATCGGGTGGTTTGAGCATTTCTTCTCATAAAGTCGATGATATCGTCTTCCAAAGGGGGCAATCCGTACGAATCGAAATATTCCACACATCCTTCTTGAGGAAAGTAGACGGCTACCCAGTGGGTTCCTGGGAGATGACTTTCGTCCGTGTTGATCACGTAAGCTTGATGGTCTTTAGGTTTGCGATGAGGGAGTTCATCTTTAGCACAGACGACAGGATTCCAAGAAGCCGTATACGAACTGTGGTTCAAAAGGTAATAAAGTTCCCAGGTATCCATTGATTTGTGTTTTTTTTCTTCTTCACAGGTAATAATAAGTCGTCAATTCGATTCTGACTTTTTGCTTGAAAATGACTGACGAATAAACGGTTATTCGTTCTGTTTCCTCACTCTGATTCAGGAAAGCTTCGATACGATGGATCTCTTGAGTGGTTAATGGTGGACAAGAATGTTCACGCAAGTCTTTATACCACTGGTGCAACACGTCTTTGTTCGAGATGAGACTCCAAGCTTCGTCCAGATACTCGTCCAATTTTTCTTCTTGACTCAACATCAGGCATTTATCGTGTTGAATTTGACTGGGATGATCGTTTTGACATCCATAACAATTTTTCTTGATCAATTCCATCATTTTGTCGACCAAGTGTTTGGCAAAACAGGAGACTAAATGGGCTTCTTGTTCTGGCCATCTTGACTTCATCATGATCACTTCTTCCACAGTCTCCTCACATTTCATGTCCAAAGTTTCTCCACTAGGTAAAGAGGGAGAACAGTCTTCCATGGTTTCTAGTAATCTAGAATGACTTCTCTCAAACTGTTGATTTCTATGGTATTGTCGAATTCTGCATACAGAATGACGTTCACCGTTTCATCAGGGATTCGGTCTTTAAACTGAATTTCCACACGAATCTGGCCAGATTTTATAGGGTGGAAATGTCCCTCGTCGCTGCCTTGGTCAGGAGTGAAATCGAAAGCCCACAAAGCATAGCCTCCTACGTAATCCTCGTACGTAATACCGTGACTGGTGTTGGTTCCTAACTGGCCGGTGGCTTCGTACAGGGACAAGTACGATCTCAAGTAATTCTTCTTCTCAAAGTCAGGTTCGAAAGGTCGGGTACACAAGGTCTTGCCATCGCGACTGACTTCGATCTTGGACACGCCAAAGTGTTGAAAGTAGAAAGGATTTTTTTTCGACAGCTCCGTTGAAGGCTGTATTCTCGACGATACCAACGATTAAACGTTTGGGTAGCTGTCCTTGGAACAGATGATCTTCGATCATGGATCGCTGTCCCTTGGGAATGGTGAACGTTTTCACTTCCACGCGTCGTATGGGATACTTGGCGGTCGTTCTGCTCAACGTCTGACTGATGTCGTTACCCACTTTAGGTAACACTTCCACACGGCGTACGTAGAGCCTGGCTTCCTCGATGACAGTTTTGCAAACAGTAGTACCTATCAAATGGAAAGCGGCACTGCTACGATTCAGTCTCAGGCGAACATTCACCCCGTTTAGCAAATATTTCTCTTGCAACCACATGTCCAGATGTAAACGATCCATCAGTTCTAAACTTTGTCCGTTTTTGATTTTGTCTCTTCGTTCTACAAATCCGTCATTGTTTGGTGTTTTGCTTGCATCAGTTTCGAATCTTTCAAACTGGCCTGCTTCGTCAGCTTCCCATATCACACAGGCATTGAGATGAGTGTTCTTGGCATCTATTCCGTACGTCAAGAGATTTTCCAGGTACGCTCGATAAGGGTAAGTATCCATGCTGCTGCTGACCAGTTTGTTGTTCAAGTACAAGTCCACTCCGCTAAACAAGGAATGCATGAAATTGTTGACGGGAGCTATTACCTCATCGCCATCTAGGGTCGAATTGTCCTCATCGACAACTTTGACTTTCAAGTACAAGTAACTGCTATTCAGATCGATGTAATCTTCGGGCTGTCCTTTGATTTCAAACTCGATGGGAGCTGAGGCTGTCAATGAGGAGACGGGGTGAAATTCCACCCACTGGGATTCTTGCATGGTCATCATGGTGGGGGGCATGGCAAACAGATCCAGTTCCGTCTTGGAACAGGCGCAAGACTCTCGGTGCATCATTTTTTCTATGTTTCAATAATCGAAAACGTCTAAGTCTCGAACGGTTCTTCTTTTCTTGGCCTTTCTCGCTTGAAGTCTGGTGAAAGGGTGTTTTCTGCGTCGTCTCTTTCTGCCTTGTCCTTGCTGAATGCCTGACTCGGTAGCGTGCAGGGCATTTATAGGTGTGTCTCGTCGGCCCAAAATGTCTTTACCCGTTTGCAGCAAGACATTTTTGCCTGCCCTCATGAAGGCTTCTTTAGGGTTTTGTTTGTCGATGATGACATTTTGGAGAAATTCTTTGCCTTGCGTCAGTGCCGCATCTTTCAAAGCGTGCAATCCGCGTGTCACCATCGGTTTCAACACTGGGGCCACCGAACGAAAGGCCGATTTTAACATGTCTCCTAAACCGTGTCCTCGCTGTCGAGCAACCCCTTGGTACACTGGATACATGACTTACTTACGAGTCGTGAGAAAACCGTTTTCGAAAATGGAGTTTCACCGTGACTTTTCCTTTGGTGAATGGAATATTTTGTCCCAAATCTCCTTTTATAGCAATGTTGACCGTGTCCAAATACGACTTGCTGACAGGCAAATAATGAGGATGGACAAATTCGCGGTGGACGTGGTAAGTGTTTCCACCTTCCTCGTCAGCGTTTGTGGCAGAATCCACTTTGAAAGGAATGACACGCAGTAACGGTACGGAGGTGTGTCCCACCACGTTGTACTCCACCACATCGGAGTACACGAACATCAAATTCAGTCCTTGGTTCAGTTCTACCGGGGTACGAAAATACTTGGCAAAAGAATCGTTGTCAGAAATGACTGGTAATTCACCTTTTTCTTGTTCTACTTTCTTCCTTAGCTCCATGTCACCGCCCAACATGTCAAACAATTCATGACAAAATAAGAAAGACATGATTTTGGGCCCCTCAGGAAATTTCATCAGGAAGCGACGAGCTGTTTTGTGGTACTCCAGGGTGACACTTTTTTTGACACTTTCCAAAGCTTTCAGAAACACACTATTAAACCTGGTGGCTATGGTGTTGACCAAATGTTGACCACTAAAATAATAGCCTGGGGGAATGAACAAGTGATAGGTGGTCCACTTTGAATTTGGTGTACGGGTTTTCTTGTCATATTTGCTATGGGTATCCATCCACTGTTGCATTTGCTCGTCATGAACTTCCACATCAAATTTATTTTGATTGGGAAGGACATTGAGGACTTGGGTCGGGTGAATCATTTCTACTAAAGCCACTTCCCAATGGGTTTCGTGATCTAAGGGGATGGCTTGAGGTAATTTGGCCGTGTAACAGCACAATGTGTTATTGGGAAACACCTCCATGGAACTGTCACTGGGTAAGGTTAAGTAAAATTGGTTTTGGTGACTCATAATTCCAGAGTTCTGTGGCTACCCGAGGGGATATTACTGGACGTCAGAGGCGTGTCTCCGCCCAAAATGGGGTTCTGATTGTGGTTGGACTGGTGACTGGCACTGGCACTGGCACTGGACACAACGTTCCCGTTCGAGGAGAATTTCAGGGAGGGATTGGGAAGCAGGTAACCGATGCAACTGCTCAATAAAATGGTCCACAATTGTTTGTCTCCTTGTTGCAAACTCAAATTGGCGATGGCTGCCCCGATGACACAATACACCACGAAGATTTGGCAGAAAAAGACGATTTGTGTTTTAGGCACACGTTCTCCACACCACACCCACAAGGGTTGTTTTTGTAAATCTTGCACAGAAGAACTAGGGGAAGAAGGAGTGGTCGACGTAGCTGCGTCTGCTGCTGTGTGAAAGGGCATGATGGTCACTTCTTCTTTTTATAGTCGATGACTTGCGAAGCGTCGATCCAAGAATCGAAACTGGGTGGATATCCTTTCCAACGTACTTTGACTTCTTTGACACGTCGTTTGCCCACTTTACGGGTTCTGCGTTCGAGAATGCTTTCGATGTCGTACACGTCGTCTTCTTTTTTGGTGACACGTTGTAACTCGGGCAAATAAAACGTTCCTTTGAGTACTTCTCCGCTCATGTCTTCCAATTTATAGACGGCAGGATGACGGCCATGCACTCGTCCAGTGACGCGAAACAATTCGGTCGTCCAGTTAGGTAAGTAACCTTTGTCGAAAGTGCGTTTGGTTTTGCCAATGCGCACCCAATCTCCTACGGTCAACTCTCCACTTTTCTTGGGGACAGCCCTCGTCGGGGACGTACCGAACAGGCGCTCGAACACCAGCACTTCGTTGTCGGGAGTCACGTCTTGCGGGGCACGTCCGATGCTTCGATGGTAAGATTGGTTGTACGCTTGCACCAGGTGCGGTAAGATGTCGATGTACTTCAGAGTGTGGTGATGCGTAAAATATTTCCACATGCGTTCTTTCAAAGTGCGTTGAAAACGTTCCACGATGCTGGCTTTGGTTTCGGGATTCTCGGTGGTAAAAAAATGAATGTCACGTTTCTTTAATTCTTTTTGGAAAGCTTGGTTCAGAAATTCGGTGCCTTTGTCCGTTTGCCATCGAAGAGGGCGACGACCGCTTTGTTTCAACACCCGTTGCAGGGCTCGCACTAACTCGCTGCTCGATTTGGAAGTCAAGGGTACGACCCAGGCAAATTTGGAAAAGACGTCGATGACACAAAACAAATATTTGTAGCCGCGATTGTAGCTGGCCAAATGAGAGACATCGGCTAAATCGGCTTGCCATTGATGATCGATGCCTTCCACTCGGGTGCGACTTCTGGCAAACTTGCGTCGAATGGGTTTGTGTAAAGTGTAGGTAGCTTGTTCTTGTAACCATCGTTGCACTTGAGGTAAACGGAGACTTTTCAGTCGAGTTTTGGCAGAACGATACAATTTTTGAACTCCTGCGTAACCTGCAGGATGCGAGGGATCGTAGTAAATGCTGGCTAAGACTTTTTCCATTTTTTTTCTGTTTGTGTGTTAATAAGGCACCCACTCTTGGAAGATGCTACTCTTTTTCTCTTGGGGTATTTTCTTGGATTGCAAGGCTTTGCGTGTGCGACCGGCAATAGGTGTCGAAGAGGAGGATGTCTGAGCAGGGGATATCGGTTCTTGTTTCACTTCTGTCTTCACTTTCTTTTTCTCTTGTGATGAAGAAGGGGTGGCCATCATCTTTTTAATCCATCCAATTCTGGAGGTAGGTGGTGTTGTTAACTTGCGTACTTTTTCTGGTGGAGTTTGAAACCCTTCTTCTTCTTCTTCTTTTCCTTTTTCTTTCTTGACCACTGGTACCGGTACTGGTACTGGTACTGGTGATGGTGCTGGACTTTTCATCAAGGTCTTAAAATCTTTTAGAGTGGGTAAAGCTGTTTCGTCTAAAGCTTTCTGGTGAAAGAGTTGCAGTCGTTGCAAGAGTTGACCGTACTTTTGCGATTTTTCTGTTTCGGACAAATCTTGGCGATCCATCAAGGACTGCAATTCGTGTTGTAACTGGGACATCTCGCTCAAATTGGGATTGGGAGGTAAATGCGGGGTGCGTTGTTCTTGCCACCGATGGTATTCCATCCATCGTTTGTAAGGCACTAAAGCTAGTTTTCGTCCTTCCATGGGGTTGTCAGGGGTCGATTCTGAGATCTTGGGACTTTCGAAGGCCTTTTTATCTTGCTCCCATTAGTCCTCCCAACATGGTTCCCAAGACTCCTTTCAGTATGGGGCCTAACAAGAGAGGCAAAATGCCTCCACGTTGAACCAACATCTTCTTTTTTTGACGAATGGGAATTTTCTTTTGAACCATTTGGCGAAGAACGTGACGATGTTTGCCTAAGCATTGTTTCTGGTGTTTGGACAAAGGGATCGTGCCTTTCAAAACGTTCAAACAACATTCGCACACGGTATCGATGACCTCTTTGGAGGCCGTTTGAATGAGTTTTTTTCGTAGGGGTGAAGAAGCTTTGGACAGGACAGATAACAGGTCCCCATGTTTGGCTAAACGTGGTGGCAGTCCTTTCCTTTTCTTTCCTTGGGGTTTTCTGGAGGGTGACATCTTTGAGTCTTTAGGAGCACCAAAAGAACACTGATACCCTACTTGGTCACAGGCCTTTTTTATACTGGAACGCGTCGCCACTGATTGTCTTTACGTTTTATCAGTTTGAGGACAGGCATGACACGTCGTGCAGGGGTACGCAACGGACTAAATCGAGCCAGTTCTTGCTTGGACAAATCCAGTAAACTTTGTAACATGCCCGATCTTTCTTGGACTTTGATTTTGGGAGAAGGTACTTTGTGAGCAGCAGCCACTGCCACTAAATTGGAGGGTCCTGCCACTGGGGAAGTTCTTTTGGGGGTCATCAACGGAGATGTTCTTGGTGTGATCAACGTCTCCAAGTACTCTTCAGTTCTGGGTGTCATCAACGGAGAAGTGGATGAACGTGAGGATGCCGGAGACGCAGTCACTGCTGTGGCAGGTCGTGGTTTGCGAGTGTAAGGTTGCGTCCTGGCCGAAGTGCCTCTCTTGCGACTAGTTTTCTTCTGTGGACTTTTCTTTTTCTGGGGACTTTTTCTCTGTTTCTTTTTCTGGGGGCTTCTTTTCTTTTTTCGGGGTGGTGTCTGGTAAGAGGAGGGTCCCGCCACTGGAGAAGTTATTCTTCTTGGGGACCTGGTCTTTTTCTTTTTCTTCTTGGGGCTTCGTTGGACTTTTGTCTTGGGGATAACTTTGGGGGCATTAGGATCCCATCTTAAGAGTGAGCGAATGATGACCCCTCCTAGAGTACCGCTCCCTCCAGGTTTCAAAATGATTTGTTTTTTGGTTTGAGTGTCGATGCGGGGATCGGCCAGTTGGACCAAAGCGACTTTGTTTCGATCGAAAAAGCGTTGGGTTTGATGAGGAATCTGAATGATTCCTTGGAGTAATTGACGTGCCGTCACCGTGAACCATCGTAAGACTTCTTTGAGACTAGCTTCTAAGACGCGAGCTCGTGTTTGTGGATCTTTTTCTCGACTGATGCCATACAAGGCACGAATCAATTTGACGGGAAGATGCGACTGAAGGGACGTCATGTTCGCACTGTGTTTGACAGACGAAAAAGGGTCTGAGGTTTTTATAGATTTTTTTCATGGGGAGTGAAATGAAGTCGAGGACGGAGACGTGTACAGGACAGGCCCTCCGTCTTGGCACCAGTGGTGAAACAAGTGGGTACGAAATCGCAAATCCTCGGGGGTCGTAGGTTTCAAATCGACGAGTAAATAGGCGTGTGGCGTTTGAGTGGCATCGTCGTACGCCTGAGTCAGCCAAGGCGTTCCTAACTGTTTGGCTAAGACTTGCACTTGCGATTTATCTCGAGGGCTTTTAAACAAGACCACGTAATGCGCATTGAGACTGATGGTACGATGGGCTTTACTTTGTTGAAACAAATTTTGGGTGATGTAAACGACACTGGCATTACGGTGATGCCCTTTGCGCGTGAACCACAATTTAATTTCTTCTTCGTCTTCTCCTAACATGTCGTCGAAAATGACCAAATGGGTTAGACGGGAGTCAGAGACGATGCCGTCGTCTTCTTTAGGAATGCCTTCCACAAACACGATGGAATCGCCTTGACTTTCTCGCAAAAGGCTCTACGCCGATTGCCACTCTTTGTAACACCACACGATCCGTTGAGGGGGCCGATCGATCAAATGATGTTTATGCTCGATCAAACGTTTGACGAATTCGGTTTTGCCTGAACCGCTAGGTCCAGCAATGAGCATGTTAAAGGGATGGCGAAGATACAAAGCCTCCCAACTGGCACGATCTAAGTGTTCGTCGATGACTTTGACAGTAGAGGAAGAGGGAGCAGAGACAGTAGATGTAGCCATGGTGTCAGAAATGTCACTTGTGACACGAAAACAAACAAGACAAGAGTTTATATACTTTTTCAGAACACGTTTATTGAATGTTTTTTATCAAACATGAATACGAAAGACAAAAATACATAAAAGCCAAAGGCTTAAGTACAAGAATAAGAGGCACATGATAACGATGAACGTGGAATAAACACAAGTGTCTGTACAACAATCACATGTTTTGGGTAATGTTCTAACTAGTTCAACAGGGGGTAAAGTCACACAAGTGTCCTCCCGAAAAGGTCTTTCAGGTCTGTCCACGACAGTCCTGTCTTGGGTGACGGGTTCTTCTGGCACCGTCACTAACACGGGTTGAAAAGTAACTTTTTTCCTTGAACAACTCTCGTGCATACTGGGCCACTTCTTGGGTCCAAGCCTCAAAATCCCATTCTTTCCAGGCACGGACATCTGTCCAATGGGGATGTAAGTCACAAGCTACACACACATCGTCATACACGTCTTGGGTAGCTAAAAGTTGACGAATCTTTTTTTCCTGTTGAGGTCGAGAAGTATCCAGATGAAAACGCAAGGCTTTGAGCAAAAGGAGTTTTTCGTGACCATTTAAGGCCATGGAGGTGGTAAGTACTGATCGTAAAGAGTCCACAAAGAATCGGCTGGTAAACGAAATCCCAAAAAACAAGTCACTAAGACACACACCACTTGTCGTCCCAAATTGAATGGATAAAGTTCTTGTAATAATCGATGGTAATGATCCACGGTTTGAATATGGTCATTGAGTTCCTTCCACGGAATCTGTTGGATGACATGTGACATAAACCGTGGCATGGCAGCCTGTTTTTATATTCTCTTTTTTTTGGATGCAATACACGTACTTTCTAGCCAGAGATCTTCGTTCTCCAGTAGGGAATCTAAATCTTGCATACTGTAACCGAAACGTCAGAGTTCGTTTAGGTGTTTCCTCTTCCGCTAAGCAGATTCCACGTAAAATATGTTTGTAATCCTTTACCTCGTCTTCCTCAATGCGTTGCACTAGGTGAATCTCGAAGTAACCATAATCATGAACATGTCGATCATTAGCGACCTCAAAGTTTTGAACAATGTCTGACCATTGAAAGAATTTCTGACGAATCAGTTCTCTTATACCATTCAGGTACCAGTGGTTAAAGATCTGGTGACGTAACGGATGCAATTGTTCTTTACGTTTGACTTGTATTTTGACCAGCTCTCGGTAAATGCGTTCTCTCAACTCCACAGGCAAAGCACGAATGTTCTCTTGTAAAGTATCCATGAATAGGTTATACTAAATTCTCTTTGGTCTGACACAAGAAATGTACTCTTTGCACAAACATGGTTTTAATTCATTGTCAAATCTAAATCGTTTCACCACTAATCTACACATTACAATTCGTTCAGAAGTTTCCTCTTTCACCAAGTTGACATTGCGTGAAAGATGTTGGTAATTCGTTAACTCTTCCTCTGGAATTCGATGCAGTACGTTTACAATGTAGTAGATAGAATCGTCCATACCAAACCATTCCTTTTTATAACCAGGAGGTCGTTGATCAATGTCTGTCCAATGGAACACTTTCAACTCAATCAGTCCTTGTATAGCCTGAAGGTACCAGTGGTTCAAACACCGGTGACGTAACGGATGCAATTGTTCTTTACGTTTCACTTGTATTTTGACCAGTTCTCGGTAAATGCGTTCTCTCAACTCCACAGGCAAAGCACAAATGTTCTCTTGTAAAGTATCCATGAACAGATTATTATGGTAAGAAGTTACTTCAATGTCTCGGTCCCACTAAGGGTAAGTAATGACAATTCGGTGACCATCGAGCATGTTCTACGTAGGCCGAATCTTGCGGTTCCCAGTGGTGAAGTGTCACATCGCAACTGAAGCACCTGACTTTATCTCCTTCGCCCAAGTAGAAAAATCCGGCTCTGGCTAATTCTTCGGGGGTCGGTCCTCCCAGATACTTAGGCCATTTTCCTTTGAACGATTGAAGACGATTTTCAAAGTCGCAGTATTCCGACAAACGCACAGGGAACGAATATTCGTCTTTCACAGGTTCGTTTCGATGAGGGTTGAGTGACATGGGTAGGAGTTTGCTCAGGGCTGGATGACATCCGTAGGGGGGTAGACGTGAAGGTGAACATTCCCCTTTAAAACGAAACCCAGTAAAATGTCCAAGAGGACGAGCGGCATCACTTTCGCATCCCACAGGTTTGACACGCACAGCATCACTTTCCATGATAGGGGTAGGGGCACTAAAGTTCCCATGATGCTTTACGGAATCGCTCAGGTCACAAGGTACAGCATCGTACCCATCGCAAGGCTCACAATCGCATTCCACTTCCGAAGCCTCACACTTGAATTGTGCCCTTCTAAACAACTTGTTCTGTGTTTCTCTGAAAGTATTCATCTTGTTCGCTCGGTCTTGGTAGTCACAATGAACTATCGATTTTGCCTAGGGTTCCTTTTTATATACAGACCAATACCGACGTGACCGTACGGTAAGGTGAAATGATTGGGAAGTCGAACTCGCTTCTGGTATATAATTTGATAGATTTTTTCCAAGGGTCGACTGACGATGTGGTGAGTGGGTAAACGTACAATCTTGTTCGGTTGATAGGTGGTCACTTTAAAGTTTCCATCCTCTTCCGATTGCAAGGCTTCTTTCAATACCCCAAAGTTGACCACTCGACTGGTACGATGATTCAGAGTCAGTCCTTTCACTTTGCACGTCGTGTGCACTTCTCCTTGTTTGTCCCGGTATTCGTAGCCGTAATTTTTGGGACCGCCACTGACGAAACTTAGAATCTTGTCGTCGGGATGCTCGTCTGTCCAGGCTCCTAAACGGTCTCCTTCGATGTCAGGGTGATGTTGAATCGGGTGATGGATGTAAATGCAACTGTCCGTGTCAAAGTACAGGACGCGTTCTTCTAACAGTTCTAAAGCTTCGTACAATTTTAAGCGAGCATGGGCTGTCACGTAAGCCGCAATGATGACATTTCCAAAGGGGTCGTCTTGTACAAAGTCCAGATCTTCTTCGTAATTGACTAAGATCAAATCCTCGCGAACGACGTCCACGTGTTTCATGAATTTGGTTTTGTCGTGAATCATCTGGAAGTAGCGGGAAGGTTCTGTCAAATATTCCGTCTTGGGTAAACACGGTCGTTGTGCCATTTTACCCCACAAGCAATTTAACATCACTTTGGCAAACGATCGCCTGCCTTCGTTTTTCTCGATGTGGTCTAAAGTGATGCCTTCTTGTTCGTAGTATTTCTCTTTGAATTGTATTTGGTCTTCGGGAGTGTGACACCAGGAAGGATAGCCACTGGCTTCTTGCTTCAGTTTCAAAAAGGCATCCACGTAATCTGCGAAAATGCCTTTCTGAGTAGGGTCACCCTTGCGGTATTGTTGTGTCTTGGGAAAGTGGCAAAGTTCGTACACTTCTAACAGCTGGTATCCCATGTCCAGAGCTTTGAACAATTCTACGCTGACCCAGGTTCCCGTCAAGGCCCGTTCTTCCTGGGTGTGCTGACAAGGTTGGTCTTGGTTGCACGTTTCGGCACAAGTACGGCACAAGGGAAACATCAATTTGCCTTGACAATGGTGAGGTAAGACGGGATGGTATAGGTTCGTGGGAGGCAAAACTTTGCACTTGATCAAGCCTTCGTATTGTCGAATGTTGACCAGGTCGATGTGTTCCGTCAGCAATTGCGGGTGCCCTACAGGAAAGCGACAATATTTGCACACGTAGGGATACAGCGAACACACGTCCAAGTATTTGATTTCTTCTCCTTTCTCTTCGTCGGCTTGGTACAGCAAACAGGTGGCATTGGTCCTTCCTCCGTACAAACTATCCCTCGGGTTCAGCGGGTCCATGAACTGGTAACTTTCCACGAGGCGTTTAAACTCGGGATCGGTTTTCAAACGGTGATCGTACTCGTGTTCCCACATTTCCACCACTTGGTATCCTTGCTGTTCTAACTTTAGGCGTCGCTGACAAGTGTCCTGGTACAAGTCTTCCATGGTTCGTTGTAAAAACTGATTTTTAGTGCCACGGTCAGGGTAACAAACGGGACATCCGTGAAATAAGCAACCGTTAAACTCGTACACGATCTTGGGGTTTTCTAAGTCCCAGCCATCGACCGAATACGTTCCGATGGTCTTTTCACCCCCTCCGTTGCGAGCATGCTGAATCCACTTGTCTTCCTTGTCGCACAAGTAATGTAACCAGCGTAGGGCTTTGACCGAGTATTGACGCTTGACAAAGTGGGTCGTTTGAGGACTGATGACAGCCACGGTGTTTTCAGGCATGAATCGTTGTCGATACACTAAGGAACACGCTTTGGCAATGGTGCAAGCTTCTTTCAAAGGATCGACCCCTCCGTGTTCCATGAACAGTTCTCGAAATTTTCCACAGCAACGCCGTAAAATGTCCACGTCGGAACGACAATACTTTAACATTTCTTCCTGAAAGTCGAAAGGGTCCAAAGCGTGAGCCTGGTACCAAGCGTAGAAAGCTTCTCGTTGTTCGGTACGCATGTTGTCGGGGTCGTAATAGTGAGCCTCGGGCAAATGGGGTAGAACGGCGTGTTGATTGGCTTCCGTATTGAAAAAGTGTGGAAAGTACCCTTTAGCCATTTCTGTCATTCCAAACGTTTTAGGCATTCGACTCAAAGGCATGGCCAAATAGCTCATCGAATCTTTAAACTGTACTTGTCCCACTTGCATGAAAATGATTTTGGCTCCGTTCAAAGTCACTTTAGGACGTTCGGTGCCTTGTTCCGCATAGTACCTCAAAAGAAACTGTCCATCGTATCCGGAGAAATTGTGAGCCATCACCGTGGCATGGCGATGACAATCTCCGTAAAGTTCGATGTCCTCTTGGCTCCACGTCTTGTCGACGGGGTCTAAGACCCATTGGGCAAAATCGGCTAACGTGTTTGGTCCCCGAAATATTTTTTCACGCCCTCCAGGAATCTTGCTGCAGTGAGGGCAATGACTGAAGATAGGTTCTTGAATGCACTTCTCGCACGCTCGATGAGCCACGCAGAAATTAGGAATGTGAATGCCAGTCTCTTGCATGCATTCGAAATCGAAAAAGATGAAATTGCCTTTCTTCTTGTGACCGTCCTCTTTCTCTGGTGGGGGTTGGTATTTTTGCACGTAACATTCGTGTTCCAAGTCCACGATGTGGTGACAAATGTGACATTTTTTCTTTCCTGAACATACGTGTGCCTTGGTATTATTGGTACGTATGACTTGTTCACACGTAGGGCACAATCTCAGGAGTTGACAAGCACATTTCTTCTGTGAACCTTGCGTTTTCAGATGTTGTTGGTAACAGGTAGGGCTGACAAACGTACGCAGACAAGTTGAACAAGGCACTGGTTCTTCGCTCAGACAGGGTTGAGCGGCCAAACATCCTGAGCATTTCCATCCACAATGCTTGTGTTGCTCTCGATTATTATAACCATGGTCACATTTCTCACAGTAATAACCGTATCCCAGGAATCCAGTGATACTGGTAATGGTATCGAAATGGTCATCGTGATGATAAACATGAATGTATTTTCCGTCCTTAAAATCTTGCCCTCGAAACAACATAGGCCCTCGCACTTCTTGAGGGTGCACTTTCAAGGTGTATCGTGGAGCTAGGGCATCTTGCAATTTTTGCATCTCAGGAATGCCACAGGGTGTGTCTTTGGACAGGCCAGCTTGTTGCAACAGGAGTTCTGCTTCGTTTCGTTGTTTGGCTCGGTCGGATTGTTGAATAGTTTTCCAGGTTCTTTTCCATTCTACCGTGTCGTTCTTGTTGGCATAGGTTCGTCCCACCACGATGGCACGGGCTAAACACATCTGGTCATGAGGGTTGTGAATTTGGACAAGGCTACGCTTAATGCTGCGAAGGTCGTTCACCAATAACATCTTTTTGCGTCCGGTCCCTTGAGGAGGAGAGACGTGGGTCATGTCCAATGTGGCTTTTCCATCGGTGATGTCAAACTGGTCATTAGATTGTTGCACGTGTTGAATCTTGTCCATGACTTTGGAAGCGGTCAATTCTGCAGGGGTGCTAAACTCGATCCAAACAGGGGATTTCAAACCGTCGTGTTGTATGGAAAGTCTCAAGCGATCGTCTTCTTTGGGTTGACATTGTTGCTTGAGTGAAGTGAGCAAAGAATCCCACACTCCGGTGATAAACACTTCTGCTTTCTCTAACGGCACTTCAGCCTTGAAATCTTTAAACTTCACTGTGTATTTGTAAGCCGTAGTTCTAAATTTTCTAGAGGAGCGCTTTTCCGTCTCTCGAATGGAATAGTACTTTTCAGGGTTAACTAAGGGTGGTGAACTTGGTTTAGAGGGTTCTGATTCTGGTTCACTCATGTCCTCTTCAAAATCACTGGAATGAATTTGTGCCAAGATTTCAGCCCTGGTACGAGGCGATAGATCACGTTTCTGCCTCTTACTTCTTTCTTCTTCTTCTTCTTTCTTCTCGAATGAATTAGATCGTTTCATCTTGAAAGCAAAAAGTCAAATGACTCAAGTTCAAACACCATGAGCTACTTTATAGTCATAGCATACCAGCGTATATAAAAGGGTGTGTGTCTTGTCCTTTCACTATTCATTTCACTCTCAAGCCGAGCACAACGATGGAAGAGACTAACCAGATGGAACGTTTCGTCAGAGCTTTGCGAGGGGTCATTAGAAAATTCTCTTCAGACCAGCCTACGGACTACTCTCCTTCCTTTAGAGATAAAAGTCAAGATACTTGCTATATCTGTCAGAAGAAAGGGCATTGGTCTTCAGAGTGTCCAGACCGTCAAAAAAGAACAAAAACAGGGACTAAAAAAGACAAAAGTCAAGATACCTGTTATTATTGTAAAGAAAAAGGACATTGGTCTCCAGATTGCCCAAAAAAGAAACAAGAGGAGTCAGAAGAAAAGAAGGATTCTTCAGAAGAAGAGAGGGATTCTTCAGAAGAAGAGAGGAATTCTTCAGAGGAAGAAAGCAGACAGGTGAAGAAAAAGAAACAGGAGAAGAAAAGAGGAAGGGAAGACAGTGAGGAGGAAGAAGAGGAAAAGAGTGTGACAGTGAAGAAATTCAAAAAACAGAGAGACTAAACAAGGAAAAAGAAGAAGTCAATGAACTTTAAATTAAAGTGTTATGATGTGAATTGTGAATTGGATTGTAAAAAATGGAGAAAAGAATAAATGAATGATATAAGGTAAGAGTCTTTGAGTTTTGATTTTAAAATAAGAAGCTACACTCACGCACTCATACAAAGACACGTACTATAGGGTAAAATGGGTGGGTTATTTTTTTTTTTTTTTTTGAGTTATTGGCAAATTGAAATTGTATTTCTTTTCGAGATATGTGGGTGGCCCTGAAAAGGGCCTTTTTTTCTTTATGATGTAGGGGTGAGTTTAAGCAATCAACTTTAACTGCCTTATGCCTTTGCCACGGCCAAGGCCTACTTCTGGACTGCGTAATGTTGATGATGATGATAATGATTGGGTTGAAATCACTAAGGGTGGTACGGTAGGCTTAGTCACAGGGTTGACGTGTTTAGCTCGGGAAGGTCGTATTCTCTTCGGTCGTGATAAAGAAGTCTGATACATTTGTTTCAGACTTCTTAACTCCGCTAAAATGTCCAACAGTACCGTGACCGTTTGATTTTCACCCTCTTGTTTCTTTGCTGCTACTTCTTCTTGCTGTTGTTTTTTTCTTACCTCTTCTTCTTGTTGCTGTTGCTGTAGGAGAAAAGCCTGTTCCGCTTCCTTTTGTCGTTGTATAAATTTCTCCAATTCTTCTTTCTGTCTCTGTCTAAAATTCTCCACTTGCGGTAATGAAGAAGGTAACGAAGGTTCCGGAACAAATTCTTGCGAGGAGAGAAAATCGACAAAATCCCAATTCACCTCTTCTGAAAGTAAGTCCGGGTTCCCTTGGGCGGTCTCCCCTGCTGGTGCACCCCATTGGATCGTTTTCTGAGTTTCCGTCATGTTGAATCACTATCGCATAGATTGACTGCACACAAGCGCTAGCGAATCTATATAGACTACGTGACGTCACAGACTGCTCTCTTCGGATTGGATGCGGGCTGACTGAATTCTGTAACGCGTGTTAGGATTGGTGAATGAACTCAATCCGTTTCAATCCTTTCTGTCCCTATAAATAAGCGCAGTTCACTGCATTGATTCACCTATTGTCGGAGCCTCAACATGTGGACAGACGTTGAATCTTCAACCCTTGTGTCAACAATGATGTTCAGGACGGACATGCTCATGTATGTCCGATCCAAGTGGACCGTTGTCCACAGGACCAGCAGCAGCCTGTTGATAAGAAGAGTCTATATAGAGAGACAAGGTTGCCTCAAGAGGACTCTGATGTATGGCCCTGCTGTAAGACGAAGTTTGAGGACAAGAAGATGTCGCAAATGCCCTTTATGTTAAGGGCATATTAACATAAACCAAAGGCCCTTTTCAGGGCCAGCCATATTTCTCGAAAAGAGATAGTCTTTGAATTGCCTACCCCTTTTTTATTTTTTTTAAAAAAAAATCCCATGTTCCATTTCCCTTGACGCTATACAGTCCCACCCTGTTTAAATTCCTTTGACGCTATACAGTCCCCTATTCCCATGTTCAAATCCCCTTGACGCTCAACAGTCCCACGATTTTTCTCCATGTTAATTTCCCTTGACGCTATATGTTCCCACGATTTTTCTCCATGTTAAATTTCCCTTGACGCTATATGTTCCCAAGGGGGTCTGTAATGCTAATTCCCATTGACGCTATAAGATCCCCCTTAACTACTCATGTAACATGATGTCCCACCCAGCCACATTATTCTGACACCAGGCCAACCGGTCCTAACACTAACCTCTTAATGCTGAGCGCCTAGCAAGGCAGCTGTTAGTACCATTTTTGTAAGTCTTTGGTATGACTCGGCTGGGGTTTGAACCCACGATCTCCCGCTTCCAAGATGGACGCTCTGACCACTAGACCACCAGAGCGGTACTTATCGAGAGACTGGTGTGTTTCTTAATTGGCTGACAATAGCTAGTATGATGAGTTAATTACTTCACAGACTGCTGTGGGTGAGCTGATTGTGCTAATTTGAATAGGCAAAGTTCACACTGTGGAACAACCCAATTCATCTTAAGGTATAGACCATTTCACGGTTATTATATCCCCTCGAAGACACCAGAGGGTGTCTCGTTGCAACTCACTTCCATATAGTTCAATCAATAAAGATGGCAGATGTAGATCAAGAAAATGTGACAGACCGCTCACACTCCGCAAGCAAGATAGATATCTTGCTATCTTAAAAAATTCTATCATTATTTGATCAATTGTTTTTACATCTTTGTTTCACTAACTTGGGCTGTTCCCAGCATTCAAATAAATGTTCTCTGCCCATTTCAGAACTTCATTATCTTTCCATTACTACCTCATGCCCTAGTTTGTATTATTTGATTATGCGAAAGTATCGCTGTGTTAAAAGATTGTTATCCAAGGTGTGGAGAGGTGCATTTCTGATATGAAATCATGGATGACATGTAACAAGCTGCAGATGAATGATGATAAATCTGAGGCCAATCTAATCACAACACAAAGACTTTCTCATTCACATCCTTTACGTCAAACAATAAATATCAGCAGCACCAACATTAAATTCACACAATCAGTACGAAACCTAGGTGTTACTCTGGACAGTACTCTCACATTGCACCAACATATCATGAACATATGCAAGGCTGCATATCTTGAGCTGAGACGCATCAGCTCATATCGCAAATATCTTTCAGCTGATGCCACTAAAACACTTGTGTGGTCATTAGTACTTTCAAAACTGGATTATTGTAATTCAATTCTGTCTGGTTCATCTCAATATCTGCTCCAGAAACTTCAAAAAGTTCAAAACACAGCTGCTCGGATCATGCTTAGAGTACCACGATCAGAGCACACCTCCCCGCTGCTCTGTATCATACACTGGCTATCCATTCGATCCAGAATCAAACACAAAATGTGTTCTCTGTGCTACGTTTCACTCTCTGACTCTAGTCCAACATACCTATCCGACCTCACCCATGTGTACACACCAGCAAGATACTTACGCTCCTCTTCTGACAATCGTATACTCATTATCCCCACTATGAAAACAAAGTCATATAGATAGCGTTCTTTTGCATACCAGGGCCCAGCAACGTGGAATGAATTGCCCACTGAACTTAGACACAAAGACAGTGATCACATTCAAGAGGGCTCTCAAAACTCGAATATTTCGACTGCAAGAACAAACTCAAAGACCTAATAATGTTTCCTAACTTAAATATTCTCAGCATGTTTTTAATGTTTTCTAGTTTCATGGTGTTTGTTTTTGTAATCATATCATTATATGTTTTTTATCTTATAGGTGTTGTCTAATGTTGTAAATCGCTTAGAGCTTCTAAAGATTAGGCGCTATACAAAGTCCTCATTATTATTATTATTATTATTATTATTTATTGCAATTTATCTCGCTTGAAGAATAATGAAAGTATGTTTATTTTATACAGCTTTAAGCACTGCAGTTAATGGAGGTTGAACGACGAGATAAAAAATTCTAACTTCTTAAGGTTCTTTTATTATTTATTTAGACTGTTGCATTTCTAATAATGTTCATTACATTTTTCATGAAATAACTTGAGTTATATCCTGGAATAATATTTTGTTTTTCAAAATGCACAAATGTCATCCATGCTTGAACAGATAGGCGCACGTACGAGTCTCCTTGATAATTATTTTAATTTTATTTCCTTGAACGGTTTGAACTTTTAGACCATACAGTTTGGAGAAATATCAATGTTAGACATGCTATGCATGTATATGACATTTGTGGCTTTCACCTATCTGCCTGTCTGTCTGTCTGTCTATCCATCTCATTTCATCTGATGCATGGATAAGTATATGCTTGAATGAATGTGTGTTCGCATACGTATATTACATAAACATCGTTCTGGTTTAAAATAAGTATATAATGGTGCTATGATAGAAAGAGTGACTGATAGATAAAGACAACAAATATGAACATTTGTGAGTATCCATTTGTTATTAACTTGGAAAGCATCTTCTTACAAACAATCTCTTTTTTTAAATCATACTGTCTACAATTTTACATCTGGTCACGTGGATCAATATTGATTAAAATGGCAAACCAAAGTAATGGGAAGGAATCTATGAAATAAGTGGATCTTATAAATTTACATATTAGATGCAAGGAAAGTTAAACAGAATTAAACTAATTTTAAGAAGGCTGTTCTAGATGAATTTGATGGTGGCAATCAGAAATGTTGTCTAAAGACCACAGTAAATTTGAGAATTATTACAACATATCAGCATAAGGAAAGAAAAATCATACTGAAAGTTTTTGCATGTACCGTCTGATACTTGATGTTTCAAAGTCAAATAGAAAATGAAACAAAAAAACGCGTCATTTGGCATATTAATTAATTTGAATATTTTACAATATTACACCCAAATAAATAAATATTCCATCTGCATTAATTGCACTCCTTTATCTTTATGATAGCTTATGTAATTGTTGCTTTGTCAAGTTCCTCTGAACACATTACTGTGTTCAATTTGAAACAAACTTTTCTGGTTTAAAATAGCGAGCATTACAGATCAGCTGACGTATTGAACTCTTGTTATAATTTTCTTATCGAACTCGTGTTATAATTTTTTTTTTATCAAACTCGTGTTATAACTTTCTTAACTCGGGTTATAAACGAATTATTAGCCTTGAGAAAATAACTGAGTAAGAAGAATATATCACCGTATGAAAAATGCAAATTGTTGAGATAGTTTTCGTTAAGGTTATGCAGCCAAAAATGTGCAAAAAATGTTTAACATCGGAGAGCAATGTGAACTGTTCCTACAAATGTATCTGAAATTATGG
This sequence comes from Sinohyriopsis cumingii, assembly GCA_028554795.2. Taxonomy (NCBI): domain Eukaryota; kingdom Metazoa; phylum Mollusca; class Bivalvia; order Unionida; family Unionidae; genus Sinohyriopsis; species Sinohyriopsis cumingii. Next base: position 15,439,303 of record CM068836.1, read on the forward strand.
ATTATGAATCTATATCATTTGGTATAATATAAATATGGACAATGTATTTAATTTAATTATTTGATAACATTTAAGTATGGACAGTAAATATGATTTTATTTTCCGATATAATTTAAGTATGGACACAGAATTTAACTATCTGATGTAATGTCTATAATTATTCTCCTAGTATGGACAAAAGATGTTAGACATATATCATTTATTCATTGGTTTAACTATAATGATCTGTAAGTAGTGAAGGGGGCCACTATAGGGACGATGGGAATTAGCATTACAGACCCCCCCCCCCCCCGAGCCACTATAGGGACTATGTAAATTTAACATGGAGAAAAACCCTGGGCCACTATAGGGACAATGGAATTTAACATGGGAATAGAGTTTGGGCTTGTTTAGGGACAAGGGGAATTTAACATGGGAATAGAGTTTGGGCTTATTTAGGGACAAGGGCAATTTAACATGGGAATAGATTTTGGGCTTGTTTAGGGACAAGGGGAATTAAACATCGGAAATAGAGTTTGGGTCTGTCTAGGGACAAGGGGAACTGAACATGGGAATAGAGTTTGGGCTTGTCTAGGGACAATGGGAATGGAACAGGGGACTATAGTGTGGTCTGTCTAGGGACAATGGGAATTTAACATGGGGAATAGATCGTGGGACTGTCTAGGGACAATGGGATATTTAACATGGGGAATAGATCGTGGGACTGTCTAGGGACAATGGGAAATTTAACATTACGGAAACCCCTGGGGGATATAGCCTCAAGGGAATTTGACATATGGAAATTGAACATGGTGGATCTGTATAGCGTCAAGGGGAATTGAACATGGTGGGACTGTCTAGGGACAATGATGGTAGAGGGTCAAACACAACAGAGACAGAAACATACATACACTAGTACAAGCGTGAGATTTATATATAAAGCATTACCAAGACCTGAAATCTTGCTGGGGTGTTCAAAATTTGCATAATTGTAATGATGCTATCAATAGCTATAATCAAGGAAATGCTCAACGCCAAAATGGATGTGACTAAAAGTAACGTTAAAATGACGAAATTGTCCCAAAATTTAAAGGAAAATAAACATATCCCCGAAAATTAAGTTACAATGGTTTAGACTAAAATGGATACAATTAGCAACTACTTACAATATCAGCTTGTGCGACGATCGCGGATGAAAACCCATGTATCTATTTATAGCTATAATCAGCTGAAATTCATATGAAATCCCACTATCTATTGATAGCTCCAACTTGTGGGTTATTCCTTTGGAAAATCCCACTGTCTTTTTATAGCCTCAGCTTGAGTGACGTTCCTGTTTATGAACTCAAGTACATATGTATAGCTACAACCTGTGGAAATCCCCAAGTCCATATTTATAGTCTTAAAATTTCCAGCGTCAGTGACGTCATTGTACTGAACACTAGGGGATAAATGTCAACAGTGTTGCAAGTGGCTGACCTGAAAACGCGCTGCTGTAGGTAGGTAGGTAGAGTGTATTTGATAGGGATAAAGTGAGTTTTATAGGAACAAACAGAGACCAATACACACACACCCACACAACGTACGCGCGCAGACATACGCGCGCGCGCGCGCACACACACACACACTATAAAATGGATACAATTAGTAACTACTTACAATATCAACTTGTGTGACGATCGTGGATAAATACTTATGTATCTATAATCAGCTGAAATTCATATGAAATCCCACTATCTATTTATAGCTCCAACTTGTGGGTTATTCCTTTGGAAAATCCCACTATCTTTTTATAGCCTCAGCTTGAGTGACGTTCCTGTTTATGAACTCTAATACATATGTATAGCTACAACCTATTGAAATCCCCAAGTCCATATTTATAGTCTTAAAATTTCCAGCGTCAGTGACGTCATTGTACTGAACACTAGGGGATAAATGGCAACAGTGTTGCAAGTGGTTGACCTGAATACACGCTACTGTAGGTAGGTAGGTAGAGTGTATCTGATAGGGATAAAGTGAGTTTTATAGGGACAAACAGAGACCAATACACACACACACACACACACACACAGAGGGAAGAGGAAAAATCAAACCCCAAATATACTATCAACACAGAAGGGAGATAATACAAACCCCAAATAAACTATCCACACAAACGTACGCGAACGCATACAAACCCCAAATATACTATCCACACAAACGTACGCAAACTCATACAAACCCCAAAATCTACTATCCATACAAACGTACGCGAACGCATACAAACCCCAAATATACTATCCATACAAACGTACGCGAACGCATACAAACCCCAAATATACTTTCCATACAAACGTACCCGAACGCATACAATTCCCAAATATACTATCCACACAACGTCGCTAACGCGGACAAACCCCAAAATATACGATCTACACTCGGGAGGAAGAAGAAAAAGACAACCAAATATACGATCTACACAACGTACGCGAATGCACACACACACACACACGCACACACACACAGGGAAGAGGAAAAAAACAAACCCCAAATATACTATCCACACAGAAGGGAGATAATGCAAACCCCAAATATACTATCTACACATGGAAGAGGAAGAATACAAATCCCATACCTACTATCCACACGGAGGTGAGATGTAAATAAAATAAACCCCATATCTACAATCTACGCAGAGGGAAGAAATAAATAACCCAATATACACTATCCTCAAAGAGGGAAGAGGAAAAAGCCATAATATACTAACCACACAGACTTGAAGAAGAAAACCATTATACACTATCCACACGGAGTGAAGAAATAACCCTTTATATATACTATCAACATAGAATGAAGAAAATAGCCCATTATATTCCATCAACGCAGTGAAGAAGAAAAAGTTTTTGAAAGCACCTAAGCCCTCACCTGCAATGACCAATTCTGCCAAGCACCTACACCCCACCCCACCCCCAACACTACAAAACCCATTTAACCAGTTATTTTATGGCATCAGTGTGTGATTTAGGAAACATCAAGACACAAAATGATGGATGAATAGACTGACTATTGTTTACCGACTTGCATGCCTAAAGAGCGTGCGTGAAGGAAAACATCCTTTCATTTCAATTCTAACTAAAACATGTTCCAGAGGGAGAAAGATAGGTGAAAGAGCACAATTTCATAAAGTGTGAGTAAAAAACAAATACGCCATCCTTATTATAGAATGTCAAGACTAAGAGACACGTTTTCTTTCTGGTCTATTCTCTTTTAGAAGGTAGTATGAAATTTCACATCAGGGCCAACGCATCGGCTCACATTGTCAATTTTTCCATTTCCATGTCTTTACTGGCACAAGTTCTTCATCATCTTCAATTTCTTCTTCTTCTGAATCCCTCTTCTCTGTTTCGTTTTGTTTCTGTTTCTTCTCTTTTCTCGTAGGGCACTCTGAATCCCAGTGACCTTTCTCCCGAAAACAACATTAGGTATCTTGACTTTTGTCTCTCTTTCTTAGACGAAGCAGGTATTCTGGAGACAAATACCCATTTACCTTTGCAGATATAGCAAACTTCATTAGCACTTACACACTTTCGTATGACTCTCATCAAATCAACGACCAAAAGAGTAAGTTTTGTTGCCACTTTCGCATGTGAATTATGCTTTCGTATGACTTTTAGCAAATATTTGACCAGCAGGTCGATCTGTGCTGACTCTTCCATCTTCTTGATGGTTTGAGAGTGGAATGAATACTCTGACACTAAGACACTCTCCCTATATACAGGGACCTGCTGCGTATGAAACCTAGTCAAATGTAATTTTGCAATAAGATGAAACGATTTCATTGAGAAAGTAAAAGGCAATGATGTACTGTATCGCCTCACACAAAACCTGAAGTGTTAGCTCATATCCGTGTCAGCGATCTCGAAGACGACATAACTGAGCTTTAATCAATGCTCTCCATTTGTGCCACAAAACCACGAGTCCTGATTCACGCCAAAAGAAATTTCGTTCGGTCCATAAAAAATAGTATCACATCTGAGAAACGCAAAAACGAACTTCCAGAAAACTGAGAACGACGGCTTACACCTACAACGTGAAATGTATGAGTTCAAGTAGTGCGTAAAACTTAGTCAAATTAAATTTTTATAGCCAAGACGAAACGATTTCTTTTCGAACAAGAAAGAAGACACCAAGCGACAATGGCGATCCGTGTCACACAACACTTTTCAAAATGTATATTATCAGAGGTTTGTTCTAGCGATCTGCACGGTTAAATTAAATGTTGATGTATTTTGCAATAAGACGGACACAATTTCCATGGGATCGCCCATGGTACGATTGTTCGTGCATTAGTTTAATTTTTTAAAATATTTTTTTTTCTATAAATCGCCTATAGGATAGACCCAGTAAAGCATGGCCATTCTCGTCACTGTCTGAATAGCTACTCAAGTCAATTCGAAGTGAACGCGGTAAGAAAATAAGTATAGCCAATCAAATGGCTTACGACGGGTGATGCATTGTTTTGTTCTAGGACTGTGTGGCATAATAATCCCTATGCTCTTGCGTTGTTACCATTACAGTGCAGACAGACTGAAATGTGAACTTACAAGCCCTCTTTGTGTGTGTTGTACCATTTCTTCTTACGACATCAAAATACTGAGCGTCACAGTATTGGTTCGCGTTTTCAAGCTGACCATTTTTTTATATCTCACTTAAACATTTTAATATAAACACTCACACTCACATCGGTAGAGTCAGAACAGACGTGTTACAGTATTGAGGGGCATGTTATCTCTTTTTTTTCTTCAAACTAATAAATTTGGGGTTTGTTTGAAGTAAAGAACCGAAAGTACAGTGAACCTCTTGGATGATGACCCAATCTGTCGGTCTATTGACGCGTGTATTTACTTAAGAAGAAATATGACCTCTAAAACACAAAGAGATACGGCAAGCATGATTAGAATGAACACAACGATGTTTTCCTTCACGCCCGTGTAATTTAGAGTTTCAATCGTCTTTGAAGACAAACTTGGTCTCCTTTTGTAGGACTTGAAATAATAAAAAAACTGAAAAATCTTAAGCACTTTGCTATAGATAATTTCATCAACAGACTAAACAACATAAATACCGTTACAACAATAGAAAGCCTTAAATCTTCTATCAAAAAGAAATGCATCAAAAAAATTAAAGATTAACGATAACTAACCAATGAAACCGAATTTAACAAAGGCAATGACATGTGAAGAAATGCCTCTCACTTTGGAAAGGTAGGCGAATGTACTCTGTCATGCACGATCAACCTGAAAAAAATTATAAACAGAGAGAAACCTGAATTCAAAATTCAGTTTTTTTTTCTTCAAAAATGGTTTCGTTTCTTTTTTCTTTGTTTGGAACAAATCTAAGCACTAATATAGAGTGGAAAAGGGAAAATGCACATACAAGCTTTGATAATTCTGAAAAAATGAGGGGATATTCCTAACGTTCATAACCACCTATATATGCTTGGACTTGTCTGTGACTTATCCACAAAACAAGATGTACATATTTCTGGTCAAGCTGCAAGTGTGTGCGTGTTTTGGAAAATGGTAAAAATTGGATATACAATTTTCTCGTGACACTTATAAAGTGAAGAGTCTGTGCGAGTGTCAAAAGCCAAAGTCATATAAGTTTTGTATTTTGTACGGCTTGTAAAGATTTCCACTTTAGAAAATGTGAAGTATCACAAGTTATTATCACAAACAGAAGTGGTATATAGAGGCTTGCAAGAAAGAAAATAACCCAGACAGTTGGTGTCATCAAGAGTGCTAGAGACGGTACCCGAACTTGCTTGCTTGCTTACTTGAATTAAAGTGATTTTCGCTCCAATGGAGCATGTCTCACTGGTTTAATAACGCACCGCGTGATTTTTAATTACTCTTGGGGAAGGAAAGAGAGCCTCATCCCCCAGGCTTTTATGTACTCACAGACTATTTTTAAATTTAGCCACTGAGGTGTAGGACTAACTAGTCCTTAACAACCTGACTGAAAGGCTTTAAACATGAGTGGGAATTGTCTCACCACACACTCATTTTTCTGTCCGAGCGTGATAAAGGAGGGAAAAGGTGCTCAGCAAGACAGCCATGGATGTTAAGTACTCACCAAAACGCTAGCCCGTACTTATTTCAAATCAAGTCCCGTATTTGCTAATCGACAATAAAAAGTACCAATAATGTGTTAACCACCTGTGCAATTAGTTCAGATCTAACGATTCTGTTAAATTTCCTACTTCCTAACGTATCTATTTAATATTAGTACTTAGTGTACATAAAAATAGCCATACTGGTCTTATTTAAATTAATATGTCTAAGCGACATATACAAGTTTTGTCACTGTTAGGTTTAAAAAGTTCAATTTGTCGCGGTGTTCCAATGAGTCAAGTTTGTTTCGAGAATAGTTTAGTCAAGGAGGGATGCCAAGCCAAATATAGTTCCCTATTTAATAAAAGGCAATCTTTTGGAGCCCTAAAACGGCTGTTTTTTCTGTTAGAAGGTAACACGTCTATCTTTTATCCTCACGATCTTTCCCGCACTCCTAATCTCATGATTCTTGATATCAGGAAATGCGTAGCCATGATGGGCGGCAATGTAAGTAGTGAAGTGGGATACTAGAGCGACAATGGGAATTAGCATTAAAAACACCCCTGGGAACATATAGAGACAATGGAAATTTAACATGGAGAAAAATCGTGGGAACATATAGCGACAAGGGAAATTAACATGGGAATAAATCGTGGGACCGTTGAGCGACAAGGGAATTGAATATGGAGAAAAATCGTGGGACTGTTTAGCGACAAGGGGAATTGAACATGGGATTTTTTTTTTTAAAAAAATTAAAAAAATAAGAAAGGGGTAGGCAATGGAAAGACTATCTCTTTTCGAGAAATATGGCTGGCCCTGAAAAGGGCCTTTGGTTTATGTTAATATGCCCTTAACATAAAGGGCATTTGCGACATCTTCTTGTCCTCAAACTTCGTCTTACAGCAGGGCCATACATCAGAGTCCTCTTGAGGCAACCTTGTCTCTCTATATAGACTCTTCTTATCCACAGGCTGCTGCTGGTCCTGTGGACAACGGTCCACTTGGATCGGACATACATGAGCATGTCCGTCCTGAACATCATTGTTGACACAAGGGTTGAAGATTCAACGTCTGTCCACATGTTGAGGCTCCGACAATAGGTGAATCAATGCAGTGAACTGCGCTTATTTATAGGGACAGAAAGGATTGAAACGGATTGAGTTCATTCACCAATCCGAACACGCGTTACAGAATTCAGTCAGCTCGCATCCAATCCGAAGAGAGCAGTCTGTGACGTCACGTAGTCTATATAGATTCGCTAGTGCTTGTGTGCAGTCAATCCATGCGACAGTGATTCAACATGACGGAAACTCAGAAAACGATCCATTGCGGTGCACCAGGAGGGGAGACTGCCCAAGGGAACTCGGACTTACTTTCAGAAGAGGTGAATTGGGATTTTGTGGATTTTCTCTCCTCGCAAGAATTTGTTCCGGAACCTTCGTTACCTTCTTCATTACCGCAAGTGGAGAATTTTAGACAGAGACAGAAAGAAGAATTGGAGAAATTTATACAACGACAAAAGGAAGCGGAACAGGCTTTTCTCCTACAGCAACAGCAACAAGAAGAAGAGGTAAGAAAAAAACAACAGCAACAACAGCAAGAAGAAGTAGCAGCAAAGAAACAAGAGGGTGAAAATCAAACGGTCACGGTACTGTTGGACATTTTAGCGGAGTTAAGAAGTCTGAAACAAATGTATCAGACTTCTTTATCACGACCGAAGAGAATACGACCTTCCCGAGCTAAACACGTCAACCCTGTGACTAAGCCTACCGTACCACCCTTAGTGATTTCAACCCAATCATTATCATCATCATCAACATTACGCAGTCCAGAAGTAGGCCTTGGCCGTGGCAAAGGCATAAGGCAGTTAAAGTTGATTGCTTAAACTCACCCCCTTCACCATGAAGAAAAAAGGCCCTTTTCAGGGCCACCCACATTTCTCGAAAAGAAATACAATTTCAATTTGCCAATAACTCAAAAAAAACCCCCCACCCATTTTACCCTTATAGTACGTGTCTGTGTATGAGTGCTTGAGTGTACGTTCTTATTTTAAAATCAAAACTCAAAGACACTTACCTTATATCATTCATTTATTCTTTTCTCCATTTTTTACAATCCAATTCACAATTCACAACACAACACTTTAATAAAAAGTTCATTGACTTCTTCTTTCTCCTTGTTTAGTCTCTCTGTTTTTTGAATTTCTTCACCGTCTTTTCCTCATTTTCTTCCCTTCTTCTTTTCTTCTCCTGTTTCTTTGCCTCTTGTAAATAGAATTGTCTTTTTTCTTCCTCTTCTTCCTCTGAAGAATCCCTCTCTTCTTCCGAAGAATCCCTCTCTTCTTCTGAAGAATCCTTCTTTTCTTCTGACTCCTCTTGTTTCTTTTTTGGGCAATCTGGAGACCAATGTCCTTTTTCTTTACAATAATAACAGGTATCTTGACTTTTGTCTTTTTTAGTCCCTGTTTTTGTTTTTTTTTGACGGTCTGGACACTCTGAAGACCAATGCCCTTTCTTCTGACAGATATAGCAAGTATCTTGACTTTTATCTCGAAAGGAAGGAGAGTAGTCCGTAGGCTGGTCTGAAGAGAATTTTCTAATGACCCCTCGCAAAGCTCTGACGAAACGTTCCATCTGGTTAGTCTCTTCCATCGTTGTGCTCGGCTTGAGAGTGAAATGAATAGTGAAAGGATAAGACACACACCCTTTTATATACGCTGGTCTGCTATGACTATAAAGTAGCTCATGGTGTTTGAACTTGAGTCATTTGACTTTTTGCTTTCAAGATGAAACGATCCCATTCATTCGAGAAGAAAGAAGAAAGTAAGAGGCAGAAACGTGATCTATCGCCTCGAACCAGGGCTGAAATCTTGGCACAAATTCATGCCAGTGATTTTGAAGAGGACATGAGTGAACCAGAATTTGAAACCTCTAAACCAAGTTCACCACCCTTAGTCAACCCTGAAAAATACTATTCCATTCGAGAGACGGAAAAGCGCTCCTCTAGAAAATTTAGAACCACGGCTTACAAATACACGGTGAAGTTTAAAGATTTCAAGTCCGAAGTACCGTTAGAGAAAGCAGAAGGGTTCATCACCGGAGTGTGGGATTCTCTGCTCACTGCACTCAAGCGACAATGTCAACCCAAAGAAGACGACCGCTTGAGACTTTCCATACAACACGACGGTTTGAAATCCCCTGTTTGGATCGAGTTTAGCACCCCTGCAGAATTGACCGCTTCCAAAGTCATGGACAAGATTCAACACGTGCAACAATCTAATGACCAGTTTGACATCACCGATGGAAAAGCCACATTGGACATGACCCACGTCTCTCCTCCTCAAGGGACCGGACGCAAAAAGATGTTATTGGTGAACGACCTTCGCAGCATTAAGCGTAGCCTTGTCCAAATTCACAATCCTCATGACCAGATGTGTTTAGCCCGTGCCATCGTGGTGGGACGAACTTATGCCAACAAGAACGACACGGTAGAATGGAAAAGAACCTGGAAAACTATTCAATGATCCGATCGAGCCAAACAACGAAATGAAGCAGAACTCCTGTTACAACAAGCCGGACTGTCCAAAGACACACCCTGTGGCATTCCTGAGATGCAAAAATTGCAAGATGCCCTAGCTCCACGATACACCTTGAAAGTGCACCCTCAAGAAGTGCGCGGACCTCTGTTGTTTCGAGGCCAAGATTTTAAGGACGGAAAATACATTCATGTCTATCATCACGATGACCATTTCGATACCATTACCAGTATCACTGGATTCCTGGGATACGGTTATTATTGTGAGAAATGTGATTATGGTTATAACAATCGAGAGCAACACAAGCATTGTGGATCGAAATGCCCAGGATGTTTGGCCTCTCCACCCTGTCTGAGCGAAGAACCAGTGCCTTGTTCAACTTGTCTGCGTACGTTTGTCAGCCCTGCCTGTTACCAGCAACATCTGAAGACGCAAGGTTCACAGCAGAAATGTGCTTGTCAACTCTTGAGATTGTGCCCTACCTGTGGACAAGGCATACTTACCAACAATGCCAAGGCACACGTATGTCGAGGAAAGAAAAAATGTCACATATGTCACCACATCGTGGACTTGGAACACGAATGCTACGTGCAAAAATACCATCCCCCACCAGAGAAAGAGGACGGTCACAAGAAGAAAGGCAATTTCATCTTTTTCGATTTCGAATGCATGCAAGAGACTGGCATTCACATCCCTAATTTATGCGTGGCTCATCGAGCGTGCGAGAAGTGCATTCAAGAACCTATCTTCAGTCATTGCCCTCACTGCAGCAAGATTCCCGGAGGGCGTGAAAAAATCTTTCGGGGACCAAACACGTTAGCCGATTTTGCCCAATGGGTTTTAGACCCCGTCGACAAGACGTGGAGCCAAGAGGACATCGAACGTTACGGAGATTGTCATCGTCATGCCACGGTAATGGCTCACAATTTCTCCGGATACGATGGACAGTTTCTTCTCAGATACTATACGGAACAAGGCACCGAGCGTCCTAAAGTGACTTTGAACGGAGCCAAAATCATTTTCATGCAAGTGGGACAAGTGCGGTTTAAAGATTCGATGAGCTATTTGGCCATGCCTTTGAGTCGAATGCCTAAAACGTTTGGAATGACAGAAATGGCTAAAGGGTATTTTCCACACTTTTTCAATACGGAAGCCAATCAACATGCCGTTCTACCCCATTTACCCGAGGCTCACTATTACGACCCCGACAACATGCGTACCGAACAACGAGAAGCTTTCTACGCTTGGTACCAGGCTCACGCCTCGGACCCTTTCGACTTTCAGGAAGAAATGCTAAAGTATTGTCGTTCCGACGTGGACATTTTACGGCGTTGCTGTGGAAAATTTCGAGAACTGTTCATGGAACACGGAGGGGTCGATCCTTTGAAAGAAGCTTGCACCATTGCCAAAGCGTGTTCCTTAGTGTATCGACAACGATTCATGCCTGAAAACACCGTGGCTGTCATCAGCCCTCAAACGACTCACTTTGTCAAACGTCAATACTCGGTCAAAGCCCTACGTTGGTTACATTACTTGTGCGACAAGGAAGACAAATGGATTCAGCATGCCCGCAACGGAGGGGGCGAAAAGACCATCGGAACGTATTCGGTCGATGGCTGGGACTTAGAAAACCCCAAGATCGTGTATGAGTTTAACGGTTGCTTATTTCACGGATGTCCCGTCTGCTACCCTGACCGTGACACTAAAAATCAGTTTTTACAACGGACCATGGAAGACCTGTACCAGGACACTTGTCAGCGACGCTTGAAGTTAGAACAGCAAGGATACCAATTGGTGGAAATGTGGGAACACGAATACGATCACCGTTTGAAAATCGATCCCGAGTTTAAACGTGTCGTGGAAAGTTACCAGTTCATGGACCCGTTGAACCCGAGGGATAGTTTGTACGGAGGAAGGACCAATGCCACCTGTTTGCTGTACCAAGCCGACGAAGAGAAAGGAGAAGAAATCAAATACTTGGATGTGTGTTCGCTGTATCCCTACGTGTGCAAATATTGTCGCTTTCCTACAGGGCACCCGCGATTGCTGACGGAACACATCGACCTGGTCAACATTCGACAATACGAAGGCTTGATCAAGTGCAAAGTTTTGCCTCCCACGAACCTATACCATCCCGTCTTACCTCACCATTGTCAAGGCAAACTGATGTTTCCCTTGTGCCGTACTTGTGCCGAAACGTGCAACCAAGATCAGCCTTGTCAGCACACCCAGGAAGAACGGGCCTTGACGGGAACCTGGGTCAGCGTAGAATTGTTCAAAGCTATGGACATGGGATACCAACTGTTAGAAGTGTAAGAAATTTGCCACTTTCCCAAGACACAACAATACCACAAGGGTGACCCTACTCAGAAAGGCATTTTCGCAGACTACGTGGATGCCTTTTTGAAACTGAAGCAAGAAGCCAGCGGCTATCCTTCCTGGTGTCACACTCCCGAAGACCAAATACAATTCAAAGAGAAATACTACGAACAAGAAGGCATCACTTTAGACCACATCGAGAAAAACGAAGGCAGGCGATCGTTTGCCAAAGTGATGTTAAATTGCTTGTGGGGTAAAATGGCACAACGACCGTGTTTACCCAAGACGGAATATTTGACAGAACCTTCCCGCTACTTCCAGATGATTCACGACAAAACCAAATACATGAAACACGTGGACGTCGTTCGAGAGGATTTGATCTTGGTCAATTACGAAGAAGATCTGGACTTTGTACAAGACGACCCTTTTGGAAATGTCATCATTGCGACTTACGTGACAGCCCATGCTCGCTTAAAATTGTACGAAGCTTTAGAACTGTTAGAAGAACGCGTCCTGTACTTTGACACGGACAGTTGCATTTACATCCATCACCCGATTCAACATCACCCTAACATCGAAGGAGACCGTTTAGGAGCCTGGACAGACGAGCATCCCGACGACAAGATTCTAAGTTTCGTCAGTGGCGGTCCCAAAAATTACGGCTACGAATACCGGGACAAACAAGGAGAAGTGCACACGACATGCAAAGTGAAAGGACTGACTCTGAATTATCGTACCAGTCGAGTGGTCAACTTTGGGGTATTGAAAGAAGCCTTGCAATCGGGAGAGGATGGAAACTTTAAAGTGACCACTCACCAACCTAACAAGATTGTACGTTTACCCACTCACCACATCGTCAGTCGACCCTTGGAAAAAGTCTATCAAATTGTATACCAGAAGCGAGTGCGACTTCCCAATCACTTTACCTTACCGTACGGTCACGTCGGTATTGGTCTGTATATAAAAAAGAACCCTAGGCAAGATCGATAGTTCATTGGGACTACCAAGACCGAGCGAACAAGATGAATACTTTGAAAGAGACATCGTTCCAGTTTGGGGATTGTAAAAAAGTTGTATCTTCCTCTAGTGTGACTAATACTGGATGGATAAGACCCAGGCATTGCGACGGAAAATGTCCGGAAGGAAACTGCGATTGTCCATGTGGTTACCATTGTAATTGCGTAACGGAGTTTGCAGACGAGTGCGATTGTGAGCCTTGCGATGTGTACGATGCTGTACGTTGTGACCTGAGCGATGCCGTAAAGCATCATGGGAACTTTAGTGTCCCTACCCCTATCATGGAAAGCGATGCTGTGCGTGTCAAACCTGTGGGATGCGAAAGTGATGCCGCTCGTCCTCTTGGACATTTTACTGGGTTTCGTTTTAAAGGGGAATGTTCACCTTCACGTCTACCCCCCTACGGATGTCATCCAGCCCTGAGCAAACTCCTGCCCATGTCACTCAATCCTCATCGAAACGAACCTGTGAAAGACGAATATTCGTTCCCTGTGCGTTTGTCGGAATACTGCGACTTTGAAAATCGTCTTCAATCGTTCAAAGGAAAATGGCCTAAGTATCTGGGAGGACCGACCCCCGAAGAATTAGCCAGAGCCGGATTTTTCTACTTGGGCGAAGGAGATAAAGTCAAGTGCTTCAGTTGCGGTGTGTCACTTCACCACTGGGAACCGCAAGATTCGGCCTACGTAGAACATGCTCGATGGTCACCGAATTGTCATTACTTACCTTTAGTGGGACCGAGACATTGAAGTAACTTCTTACCATAATAATCTGTTCATGAATACTTTACAAGAGAACATTCGTGCTTTGCCTGTGGAGTTGAGAGAACGCATTTACCGAGAGCTGGTCAAAATACAAGTGAAACGTAAAGAACAATTGCATCCGTTACGTCACCGGTGTTTGAACCACTGGTACCTTCAGGCTATACAAGGACTGATTGAGTTGAAAGTGTTCCATTGGACAGACATTGATCAACGACCTCCTGGTTATAAAAAGGAATGGTTTGGTATTGACGATTCTATCTACTACATTGTAAACGTACTGCATCGAATTCCAGAGGAAGAGTTAACGAATTACCAACATCTTTCACGCAATGTCAACTTAGTGAAAGAGGAAACTTCTGAACGAATTGTAATGTGTAGATTAGTGGTGAAACGATTTAGATTCGACAATGAATTAAAACCATGTTTGTGCAAACAGTACATTTCTTGTGTCAGACCAAAGAGGATTTAGTATGACCTATTCATGGATACTTTGCTAGAGAACATTCGTGCTTTGCCTGTGGAGTTGAGAGAACGCATTTACCGAGAGCTGGTCAAAATACAAGTGAAACGTAAAGAACAATTGCATCCGTTACGTCACCGGTGTTTGAACCACTGGTACCTGAAGGGTATAAGAGAACTGATTCGTCAGAAATTGTTTCAATGGTCAGACCTTGTTCAATACTTCCAGGCCCCCGATGATTCACGTGTTGATCATTTTGGTTACTTCGAGATTCACCTAGAGCAACCCCTTGAGGAAGACGAGGTAAAGGATTACCAACATTTGTTACGTGGAATCTACTTAGCGGAAGAGGAAACTTCTAATCGAACTCTGACGTTTCGGTTACAGTATGCAAGATTTACATTCCCCACTGGAGAACGAAGATCACTGCCTAGAAAGTACGTGTATTCTTTTCGAAACAAAGAGACTATAAAAACAGGCTGCTATGCCACGACTTATGTCGTATGTCATCCAACAGATTCCGTGGAAGGAACTCAATGACCATATTCAAACCGTGGATCATTACCATCGATTATTACAAGAACTTTATCCATTCAATTTGGGACGACAAGTGGTGTGTGTCTTAGTGACTTGTTTTCTGGGATTTCGTTTACCAGCCGATTCTTTGTGGACTCTTTACGATCAGTACTTACCACCTCCATGGCCTTAAATGGTCACGAAAAACTCCTTTTGCTCAAAGCCTTGCGGTTTCATCTGGATACTTCTCGACCTCAACAGGAAAAAAAGATTCGTCAACTTTTAGCTACCCAAGACGTGTATGACGATGTGTGTGTAGCTTGTGACTTACACCCTCATTGGACAGATGTTCGTGACTGGAAAAAGGGGGGTTTTGAGGCTTGGACCCAAGAAGTGGCCCAGTATGCACAAGAGTTGTTCAAGGAAAAAAGTTACTTTTCAACCTGTGTTAGTGACGGTGCCAGAAGAACCCGTCACCGAGAACAACCACTCGCTTCAGGACAGGACTGTCATGGACATTCCTGAAAGGTCATTCCGGGAGGACACTTGTGTGACAATACCTCATGTAGAGACTGTAAGAACATTACACACTGTCCCTAGGACATCTTGGTTACTCAAAACATGTTGTACAGACACTTGTTTATATTCCACTTTGATCGCTTTGCTGTTTTTTATATTCCTGTACATCACTATTTGGGTTGTATGTATTTTTGTCTTTCGTGTTCATATTTGAAACATTCAATAAACGTGTTCTGAAAAAAGTATATAAACTCTTGTCTTGTTTGTTTTTCGTGTCACAAGTGACATTTCTCACACCATGGCTACCTCTGCTGTCTCTACTCCCTCTTCCTTTACTGTCAAAGTCATCGACGAACACTTAGATCGTGCCAGTTGGGAGGCTTTGTATCTTCGCCATCCCTTTAACATGCTCATTGCTGGACCTAGCGGTTCAGGCAAAACCGAATTCGTCAAACGTTTGATCGAACATAAACATCATTTGATCGATCGGCCCCCTCAACGGATCGTGTGGTGTTACAAAGAGTGGCAATCGGCGTACAGCCTCTTGCGAGAAAGTCAAGGCGATTCCATCGTGTTTGTGGAAGGCATTCCTAAAGAAGACGACGGCATCGTCTCTGACTCCCGTCAAACCCATTTGGTCATTTTCGACGACATGTTAGGAGAAGACGAAGAAGAAATTAAATTGTGGTTCACGCGCAAAGGGCATCACCGTAATGCCAGTGTCGTTTACATCACCCAAAATTTGTTTCAACAAAGTAAAGCCCATCGCACCATCAGTCTCAATGCACATTACGTGGTCTTGTTTAAAAGCCCTCGAGATAAATCGCAAGTGCAAGTCTTAGCCAAACAGTTAGGAACGCCTTGGCTGACTCAGGCGTACGACGATGCCACTCAAACGCCACACGCCTATTTACTCGTCGATTTGAAACCTACCACTCCCGAGGATTTGCGATTTCGTACCCACTTGTTTCACCACTGGTGCCAAGACGGAGGGCCTGTCCTGTACTCGTCTCCTTCCTCGACTTCATTTCACTCCCCATCAAAAAATCTATAAAAACCTCAGACCCTTTTTCGTCTGTCTCACACTCAGTGCGAACATGACGTCCCTTCAGTCGCATCTTCCCGTCAAATTGATTCGTGCCTTGTATGGCATCAGTCGAGAAAAAGATCCACAAACACGAGCTCGCGTCTTAGAAGCTAGTCTCAAAGAAGTCTTACGATGGTTTACGGTGACGGCACGTCAATTACTCCAAGGAATCATTCAGATTCCTCATCAAACCAAACGCTTTTTCGATTGAAACAAAGTCGCTTTGGTCCAACTGGCCGATCCCCGCATCGACACTCAAACCAAAAACCAAATCATTTTGAAACCTGGAGGGAGCGGTACTCTAGGAGGGGTCATCATTCGCTCACTCTTAAGATGGGATCCTAATGCCCCCAAAGTTATCCCTAAGACAAAAGTTCAACGAAGCCCCAAGAAGAAAAAGACCAGGTCCCCAAAGAGAAGAACTTCTCCAGTGGCGGGACCCTCCTCTTACCAGACACCACCCCGAAAAAAGAAAAGAAGTCCCCAGAAAAAGAAACAGAGAAAAAGTCCTCAGAAAAAGAAAAGTCCACAGAAGAAAACTAGTCGCAAGAGAGGCACTGCGGCCAGGACGCAGCCTTACACTCGCAAACCACGACCTGCCACAGCGGTGACTGTGTCTCCGACAGCCTCACGTTTATCCACTTCTCCGTTGATGTCACCAGGAACTGAAGAGTACTTGGAGACGTTAATCACACCAAGAACTTCTCCGTTGATGACCCCCAAAAGAACTTCCCCAGTGGCAGGACCTTCCAATTTAGCGGCAGTGGCTGCTGCTCACAAAGTACCTTCTCCCAAAATCAAAGTCCATGAAAGATCGGGCATGTTACAAAGTTTACTGGATTTGTCCAAGCAAGAACTGGCTCGATTTAGTCCGTTACGTACCCCTGCACGACGTGTCATGCCTGTCATGAAGTTGATACGCCGTAAAGACAATCAGTGGCGACGCGTTCCAGTATAAAAAAGGCCTGTGACCAAGTAGGGTATCAGTGTTCTTTTGGTGCTCCTAAAGACTCAAAGATGTCACCCTCCAGAAAACCCCAAGGAAAGAAAAGGAAAGGACTGCCACCACGTTTAGCCAAACATGGGGACCTGTTATCTGTCCTGTCCAAAGCTTCTCCACCCCTACGAAAAAAACTCATTCAAACGGCCTCCAAAGAGGTCATCGATACCGTGTGCGAATGTTGTTTGAACGTTTTGAAAGGCACGATCCCTTTGTCCAAACACCAGAAACAATGCTTAGGCAAACATCGTCACGTTCTTCGCCAAATGGTTCGAAAGAAAATTCCCATTCGTCAAAAAAAGAAGATGTTGGTTCAACGTGGAGGCATTTTGCCTCTCTTGTTAGGCCCCATACTGAAAGGAGTCTTGGGAACCATGTTGGGAGGACTGATGGGAGCAAGATAAAAAGGCCTTCGAAAGTCCCAAGATCTCAGAATCGACCCCTGACAACCCCATGGAAGGACGAAAACTAGCTTTAGTGCCTTACAAACGATGGATGGAATACCATCGGTGGCAAGAACAACACACCCCGCATTTACCTCCCAATCCCAATTTGAGCGAGATGTCCCAGTTACAACACGAATTGCAGTCCTTGATGGATCGCCAAGATTTGTCCGAAACAGAAAAATCGCAAAAGTACGGTCAACTCTTGCAACGACTGCAACTCTTTCACCAGAAAGCTTTAGACGAAACAGCTTTACCCACTCTAAAAGATTTTAAGACCTTGATGAAAAGTCCAGCACCATCATCATCATTACCACCACTACCATCCCCAAGGGTCACCAGAGATGCTACCCCACAAAGACCTGAGGAAGAAGAGATGCGCGAAGTGTTTCAAACACCGTCAGCAGCTCCCATTTCGAGTAAGATTGCAGCATCCTTATTGACCCCGTCCCCTACACCCCAACGAGAAGAAATGAAAGCTTGGGTTAAAAAGATGATGTCCACGCCTCCTTCGACAGAAGTGAAAAAGAAAGAAGGGAAACCAGAAGCGAAAAAAGAAAAGAAGACCAAAGCCATTCCATTGCCACCACCACCACCACCACCACCACCACTACCTTCGACTTCTACTCCCGTAGCCCATCGGACACGTAAATCCGTTTCCAAACCACCCTTTCGACCCACCCAAAGTAGCATCACCGAAGAGTGGGTGACTTATTAACACGCCAACACAAAAATGGAAAAAGTCTTAGCCAGCATTTACTACGATCCCTCACATCCTGCAGGTTACGCAGGAGTTCAAAAATTGTATCGTACTGCCAAAACTCGACTGAAAAGTCTCCGTTTACCTCAAGTGCAACGATGGTTACAAGAACAAGCTACCTACACTTTACACAAACCCATTCGACGCAAGTTTGCCAGAAGTCGCACCCGAGTGGAAGGCATCGATCATCAATGGCAAGCCGATTTAGCCGATGTCTCTCATTTGGCCAGCTACAATCGTGGCTACAAATATTTGTTTTGTGTCATCGACGTCTTTTCCAAATTTGCCTGGGTCGTACCCTTGACTTCCAAATCGAGCAGCGAGTTAGTGCGAGCCCTGCAACGGGTGTTGAAACAAAGCGGTCGTCACCCTCTTCGATGGCAAACGGACAAAGGCACCGAATTTCTGAACCAAGCTTTCCAAAAAGAATTAAAGAAACGTGACATTCATTTTTTTACCACCGAGAATCCCGAAACCAAAGCCAGCATCGTGGAACGTTTTCAACGCACTTTGAAAGAACGCATGTGGAAATATTTTACGCATCACCACACTCTGAAGTACATCGACATCTTACCGCACCTGGTGCAAGCGTACAACCAATCTTACCATCGAAGCATCGGACTTGCCCCGCAAGATGTTACACCCGACAACGAAGTGCTGGTGTTCGAGCGTCTGTTCGGTACGTCCCCGACGAGGGCTGTCCCCAAGAAAAGTGGAGAGTTGACCGTAGGAGATTGGGTGCGCATTGGCAAAACCAAACGCACTTTCGACAAAGGTTACTTACCTAACTGGACGACCGAATTGTTTCGCGTCACTGGACGAGTGCATGGCCGTCATCCTGCCGTCTATAAATTGGAAGACATGAACGGAGAAGTACCAAAGGAACGTTTTATTTGCCCGAGTTACAACGTGTCACCAAAAAAGAAGACGACGTGTACGACATCGAAAGCATTCTCGAACGCAGAACCCGTAAAGTGGGCAAACGACGTGTCAAAGAAGTCAAAGTACGTTGGAAAGGATATCCACCCAGTTTCGATTCTTGGATCGACGCTTCGCAAGTCATCGACTATAAAAAGAAGAAGTGACCATCATGCCCTTTCACACAGCAGACGCAGCTACGTCGACCACTCCTTCTTCCCCTAGTTCTTCTGTGCAAGATTTACAAAAACAACCCTTGTGGGTGTGGTGTGGAGAACGTGTGCCTAAAACGCAAATCGTCTTTTTCTGCCAAATCTTCGATGGTGTATTGTGTCATCGGGGCAGCCATTGCCAATTTGAGTTTGCAACAAGGAGACAAACAATTGTGGACCATTTTATTGAGCAGTTGCATCGGTTACCTGCTTCCCAATCCCTCCCTGAAATTCTCCTCGAACGGGAACCACGGGAACCTCGTGTCCAGTGCCAGTGTCAGTCACCAGTCCAACCACAACCTCTGACGTCCAGTAATATCCCCTCGGACAGCCACAGAACTCTGGAATTATGAGTCACCAAAACCAATTTTACTTAACCTTACCCAGTGACAGTTCCATGGAGGTGTTTCCCCACAACACGTTGTGCTGTTACACGGCCAAATTACCTCAGGCCATCCCCTTAGATCACGAAGCCCATTGGGAAGTGGCTTTAGTAGAAATGATTCACCCAACCCAAGTCCTCAATGTCCTTCCCAATGAAAATAAATTTGATGTGGAAGTTCATGACGAGCAAATGCAACAGTGGATGGATACCCATAGCAAATATGACAAGAAAACCCGTACACCAAATCTAAAGTTGACCACCTATCACTTGTTCATTCCCCCAGGCTATTATTTTAGTGGTCAACATTTGGTCAACACCATAGCCACCAGGTTTAATGGTGTGTTTCTGAAAGCTTTGGAAAGTGTCAAAAAAAGTGTCACCCTGGAGTACGACAAAACAGCTCGTCGCTTCCTGATGAAATTTCCTGAGGGGCCCAAAATCATGTCTTTCTTATTTTGTCCTGAATTGTCTGACATGTTGGGCGGTGACATGGAGCTGAGGAAGAAAGTAGAAAAAGAAAAAGGTGAATTACCAGTCATTTCTGACAACGATTCTTTTGCCAAGTATTTTCGTACCCCGCTAGAACTGAACCAAGGACTGAATTTGATGTTCGTGTACTCCGATGTGGTGGAGTACAACGTGGTGGGACACACCTCCGTACCGTTACTGCGTGTCATTCCTTTCAAAGTGGATTCTGCCGCAAACGCTGACGAGGAAGGTGGAAACACTTACCACGTCCACCGTGAATTTGTCCATCCTCACTATTTGCCTGTCAGCAAGTCGTATTTGGACACAGTCAACATTACTATAAAAGGAGATTTGGGACAAAATATTCCATTCACCAAAGGAAAAGTCACGGTGAAACTCCATTTTCGAAAACGGTTCTCTCACGACTCGTAAGTAAGTCATGTATCCAGTGTACCGAGGGGTTGCTCGACAGCGAGGACACGGTTTAGGAGACATGTTAAAATCGGCCTTTCGTTCGGTGGCTCCGGTGTTGAAACCGATGGTGACACGCGGATTGCACGCCTTGAAAGATGCGGCACTGACGCAAGGCAAAGAATTTCTCCAAAATGTCATCATCGACAAACAAAACCCTAAAGAAGCCTTCATGAGGGCAGGCAAAAATGTCTTGCTGCAAACGGGCAAAGACATTTTGGGCCGACGAGACACACCTATAAATGCCCTGCACGCTACCGAATCAGGCATTCAGCAAGGACAAGGCAGAAAGAGACGACGAAGAAAACATCCTTTCACCAGACTTCAAGCGAGAAAGGCCAAGAAAAGAAGAACCGTTCGAGACTTAGACGTTTTCGATTATTGAGAAAGAACAGAACAAAAAATGATGCACCGAGAGTCATGCGCCTGTTCCAAGACGGAACTGGATCTGTTTGCCATGCCCCCCACCATGATGACGATGCAAGAATCCCAATGGGTGGAATTTCACCCCGTCTCCTCATTGACAGCCTCAGCTCCCATCGAGTTTGAAATCAAAGGACAGCCCGAAGATTACATCGATCTGAATAGCAGTTACTTGTACTTGAAAGTCAAAGTTGTCGATGAGGACAATTCGACCCTAGATGGCGATGAGGTAATAGCTCCCGTCAACAATTTCATGCATTCCTTGTTTAGCGGAGTGGACTTGTACTTGAACAACAAACTGGTCAGCAGCAGCATGGATACTTACCCTTATCGAGCGTACCTGGAAAATCTCTTGACGTACGGAATAGATGCCAAGAACACTCATCTCAATGCCTGTGTGCTATGGGAAGCTGACGAAGCAGGCCAGTTTGAAAGATTCGAAACTGATGCAAGCAAAACACCAAACAATGACGGATTTGTAGAACGAAGAGACAAAATCAAAAACGGACAAAGTTTAGAACTGATGGATCGTTTACATCTGGACATGTGGTTGCAAGAGAAATATTTGCTAAACGGGGTGAATGTTCGCCTGAGACTGAATCGTAGCAGTGCCGCTTTCCATTTGATAGGTACTACTGTTTGCAAAACTGTCATCGAGGAAGCCAGGCTCTACGTACGCCGTGTGGAAGTGTTACCTAAAGTGGGTAACGACATCAGTCAGACGTTGAGCAGAACGACCGCCAAGTATCCCATACGACGCGTGGAAGTGAAAACGTTCACCATTCCCAAGGGACAGCGATCCATGATCGAAGATCATCTGTTCCAAGGACAGCTACCCAAACGTTTAATCGTTGGTATCGTCGAGAATACAGCCTTCAACGGAGCTGTCGAAAAAAAATCCTTTCTACTTTCAACACTTTGGCGTGTCCAAGATCGAAGTCAGTCGCGATGGCAAGACCTTGTGTACCCGACCTTTCGAACCTGACTTTGAGAAGAAGAATTACTTGAGATCGTACTTGTCCCTGTACGAAGCCACCGGCCAGTTAGGAACCAACACCAGTCACGGCATTACGTACGAGGATTACGCAGGAGGTTATGCTTTGTGGGCTTTCGATTTCACTCCAGACCAAGGCAGCGACGAGGGACATTTCCACCCTATAAAATCCGGCCAAATTCGTGTGGAAATTCAGTTTGCAAACCGAGACCCTGATGTAACGGTGAACGTCATCCTGTATGCCGAATTTGATAATACCATAGAAATCAATAGTTTGAGAGAAGTCATTCTAGATTACTAGAAGCCATGGAAGACTGTTATCCCTCTTTACCTAGTGGAGAAACTTTGGACATGGAATGTAAGGAGACTGTGGAAGAAGAAGAAGTGATCATGATGAAATCGAGATGGCCAGAACAAGAAGCCCATTTAGTCTCCTGTTTTGCCAAACACTTGGTCGATAAAATGACGGAATTGATCAAGAAAAATTGCTATGGATGTCAAAACGATCATCCCAGTCAAATTCAACACGATAAATGCCTGATGTTAAGTCAAGAAGAAAAATTGGACGAGTATCTGGACGAAGCTTGGAGTCTCATCTCGAACAAAGACGTGTTGCACCAGTGGTATAAAGACTTGCGTGAACATTCTTGTCCACCATTAACCACTCAAGAGATCCATCGTATCGAAGCTCTCCTGAATCAGAGTGAGGAAACAGAACGAATAACCGTTTATTCGTCAGACATTTTCAAGCAAAAAGTCAGGATCGAATTGACGACTTATTATTACCTGTGAAGAAGAAGAAGAAACACACAAATGGATACCTGGGAACTTTATTACCTTTTGAACCACAGTTCGTATACGTCTTCTTGGAATCCTGTCGTCTGTGCTAAAGATGAACTCCCTCATCGCAAACCTAAAGACCATCAAGCTTACGTGATCAACACGGACGACAGTCATCTTCCAGGAACCCACTGGGTAGCCGTCTACTTTCCTCAAGAAGGATGTGTGGAATATTTCGATTCGTACGGATTGCCCCCTTTGGAAGACGATATCATCGACTTTATGAGAAGAAATGCTCAGACCACCCGATTCAATAACGTGAAATTACAAGGCACAGATTCCTTGGTGTGTGGACAGTACTGTGTGTATTTTCTGCATCATCGCAGCCTGGGCTATTCCTTAGAACATTTAGTGACTCATTTTGATCCTCGTTCTTCTGCTAGAAACGATGTGAAAGTAGATCGATGGTTTTGTGACCTTTATGCTTATCTTTTGTCTCAAGCTAGGAAACGTAGTGTCCATCAATGGCCTAATGATTTCCAACAGTGGAAATCACAATTTCATTCACAACGTTGTCAGCCCTGTTCTAAGTAGATTGTTAATTGAGAAAAAAATGTTTGTGATTAGAAAAAAATGTTTGATGTTATAGTGTTATATTATTGTTAAAAAATGTTAGAGTTGTTGTTGTTTAGTGTTAAGTGATTTTTGAATAAAAATGTTGTGTTTTGAAAAAAAATGCCTTTGTGGTTTGTTTAGCTATAAGAATGTTGGATTGATGCTCTTTCATTTCTTACTATCCCTCTCATGACACTCACTGAACGTTGCGACTCGAAAACCGTGTGGGGGATGTTTTCCTTCACGTCCGCGCTTTGACTTTAAGAACCGGGTTGTTCCCAGTCTAGCCATCCATTGTCGACTCATCCTCCTAAGAAGATGTGCTCCAAACTAGCTAAGCTCAACGAAGCCTACGTGAATTTGCATAGGGTCAGACACAGTCTGATACCGAAACCAGAAGAAATAGAGAATGTGAGAATGTTAAAAATCACTGAAGACCTGATAGAAGAGCTATTCAGAGAAGAAATGAACAGGGAAAAAGAAGAATGGACAGAGAAGTACAGACTTCAGAGACAGCAGCAACAGCAGCAGCAGCAGCAACCTGAAGCTGACAGAGGCTTTGTCGATTGTCGTATCGACACCAAAGAGTTCTTCTTCTCTTTCCGAAGAAGCAGACCTATCGCCAGAAAGTCTATCCTCAGAGGACATCGCATTCTTAGAAACTAAAAAAGAATGCCATAGCAAACAAAAAAAACAGCCCTTTTCAGGGCTACCCAATACTCTAGAAAAGAAATAACGATCGATTTGCCAATGTGTGTAGATAGAGTAGTGTGAAAATAAACACTAACTCTTTTTCAAAAAATGTGAGGGTATGTGTTTGTGTATAGGATTGTGTGTTTGTGTGTTTGTAAGTGATAAAGTAGGTTGGTGTGGATAGTAGATTAAAATGATGTTTGTTTTTTTGGCTGTTAGAGATGTATATTTGGAGTTAGATTGGATTGCTTTGCGTATGTGAATAGTCTATTGAAGTGATTTATAAAATTTTTTACAATAGTGATGGGTAGCATAAAAAAGTGAGTGAGTGTTTATTTTAGGTATGCACGTTGCTGTTTTATTGGGTCACGATCTAGGTAAGATCAATTTTATGTTATTAGGGGATGTTTTCCTTCACGTCCGCGCTTTCAGTATAAATTGAAACTCGTTCGGCAGTCCAGCTACCCTTGTTGATTGATCAACACCAAAAATGAACACGAGACTGGAGAAACTGTTGGAACTTCATGTGCATCTGGAATATGCCAGGCGCATATTAAATGAACTGGCCGCGGAAGCCATTGTCGAGGAGGGAAGGATAAGAGAGGAGGAAAGAAGAAACAAAGAAGAGGAGGAGAGAAGATATAAAGAAGAAGAGGAAACAAGATACAAAGAGGAGGAGAGAAGATACAAAGAAGAGGAGGAGGAGGAAAAGGAGAGAAGAAAAAATTTCAGAATCCCAGAGAGCGAAAATTGGGATTCTGAAGCGACATATCCTGCCTCTGCTCTCTCCCCCCAAAAGGTAAAAAGTAACTGGGGGATAAGATGTGTATGTGGCGCCAGGCCTGGAAGGTGCCACCATTAACCAGGTGTCCATGAAGTTCCAAACAAAACAGCCCTTTTCAGGGCTACCCAACACTCTAGAAAAGAAATAACGATCGATTTGCCAATGTGTGTAGGTAGAGTAGTGTGAATATAAACACTAACTCCTTTTAAAAGATGTGAGGGTATGTGTTTGTGTGTTTGCGTGTTTGTAAGAGCTCAGGTATGTTTGTGTGAATAGTAGATTATGGGTTTCTTAGCGTATGTGGAGAGTATAGTTTGGGTTATATTATATGAAATGAAAAAAGTAGGGGGATGTTTTCCTTCACGTCCGCGCGTTGTTGGGTCATGATCTAGGTAAGATCCATTTTATGTTTTTAGGGGGATGTTTTCCTTCACGTACGCGCTTTAAGTATAAGAACCCACAGTATTCGTCGTTCAAACCATTCTTCATAGAAGATGGCTTCAAACCACCTGGATAAATTTCAATCATTGCAAGACGTCCTTGACAATTTGGGAATGATAGAACAAATGCAACAATAACCATAACACCAACCCCAGGTAGCAACGAAGCATTCGAAATTCAGTCCCTCATAATTCATACAGGCAAGGGTCAAATACAAATATTCAATATTTATGACCCGGGGGAACATCAGGCACAGCTAACTTAATTACTTACAAACAAATAAATGATCACAAACGAGTAAATCAGATCGTCATCTGTGGAGATTTCAATGCCCATAACGAGCTATGGGGGGGGGGGGGGGGCGGTGTGACGGACAAAAGAGGCAAATTGATTGAAGAATGGACCGCAGAATCTAACTTAGCCATTTTAAATGACGGTACAAAAACACGCCTTAACCCAGAAAACGGTCTCATGTCCGCCATCGACCTCACCATTTGCTCGCCATCAATAACCCAGGTGGCGGACTGGAGAGTGGATCAAACTGACCCCTTGGGCAGTGACCACTTTCCAGTAATAGTCACCCTGCAGATGACGGTCCAATACAACTCGCTAAAAAGAACCCCTAGATGGATATATTCAAAAGCAGATTGGACCTCATTTAATGAAACACTAAGCAAAATAGACACCAAAAACATATAAAATGATAATATTAATAAATATTACGAAGACCTGATTGATACCATACTAAAGGCAGCCACCACTAACATACCCAAAACCAGTGGTAACCCACATAAACAAGGAGTCCCATGGTGGAATGATGAATGCAAACAAGCCATCACTGATAAGAAAAAAGCCCTCAATAAATTCAAACGCACTAAAAACTCTACTGATTTCACTATATATAAACAAAAGGAGAAAAACCTTAAAAACATAATTAAACAGGCAAAGGAAACAACTTGGCATAATTACTGCACGAATATCAATATCACTAGTACCAAACAAGTCTGGGATAAGATTAGATCAATTAGAGGAAAGACAACTAACACCATTCCAAAAATAGCTGGAGCCATTACTAATAAAGAAAAGGCTGACCGACTAGCTCAGCATTTCTCAGATATGAGTAGCATCACCAACCACACCCCAGCATTTCAATTACATAGGGACAAAGTAGAAAGAACCCATAGTAATCTCTTTAAAGACCTCGGTCCCAAAGTCTCGAACCTAAATAAAGACATTACAACTTACGAATGGGACCTAGCATTGAAAACCAAAAACGAAACTAGCCCAGGGGAAGATCAAATAGGATACACAATATACAAAAATATCCCAAATAACATTAAACAAACAATTATTAAATTACTAAACCAAATATGGACCTCAGGCAAACTACCCGATAAATGGAAACACGCAATAGTAATTCCAATACCCAAGCAAGGAAAAGACCCTAACGATATTAGCTCCTACAGACCCATTTCCCTAACAAACAACATTTGTAAGATCATGGAAACCATAGTCACCAACCGACTCAAACACCACCTAGAGAGCAATAATTTAATCTCCGATAATCAATGCGGATTTAGAAACAAAAGATCCACCACGGATCAACTAATACGATTAGAAACCGCAATTAAATTGGCGTTCAACTCCAAACGCAAAGCTGATAGGAATTTAATTGCAGTATTTATTGACCTCGAAAAGGCATTCGACCTTGTATGGACCAAAGGCTTATTAGCCAAACTCAACCACTACGCCATCACAGGTCGAATGTTTAAATTCATTGAAAACTTCCTCGCTGACCGTAAAATATCAACCAGAGTCGGCGACACCTACTCTGAACCACACACACTTGAAAACGGTACACCACAAGGGAGCGTACTCAGCCCAACCCTTTTCAACATCATGATTAATGACTTGGACACCAACTTAACATCAAAACTAATTGAACTCTCACAATTTGCTGATGATAGTGGATTATGGAGAGCAGGAAACCCCTCCAACCACAAAGTAATCAGCGATATTCAAACAAGTTTAAACAAAATAGGGAAATGGGCTGATAAATGGGGTTTCAAAATATCCCATGAAAAAACCATAGCAGTATTATTCACCACCAAACGTAAATTACAAAATCAGTTTCCCAAACTCACCATCCAAAATCAAGAAATTAAATTCGTAAATGTAGCACGATTTTTAGGAATGCATTATGACTCCAAGCTAAACTGGGGACACCACATAAACGAACTAGTCAAAAGGTGCAATAAAGACCTTAACCTCCTTACAACCCTTAAAGGAACCACCTGGGGATCCAATCAAGAAACCTTACTAGCTTTATATAAATCGTTAATTAGATCTAAACTAGATTACGGATGCCAAATTTACAACTCGGCACCGCAAAATAACCTCAAAAAACTAGATAGCATACAAAGAAAGGCCCTAATTATTTGCACTGGTGCACTACCATCCACATCACTAGTGGAACTTCAAATCTTAACTGGAGAACTGCCGCTCCACCTTAGAAGACAAGAACTCACCCTCAGATATGCAGCCAGGCTAACAACACACCCCGACACACACCCCACCCGGCTAGCTATAAATAAATGCAACATACCTTTTAGAACTAAATTATCACAAAACATACCAGCAGGGAAATTAGTCCATCAATTAGTTGAACAACTTCCTATAGACAAACTCCAAGCAGAAATTGCAAATCACTATGACAAAGAACCATGGATAAATATCAACCCCACAGTTAACACCCTCATTATGAAATATGGCAATAAAAACGAACAGGAACTCAAATTAAACACAATCTGTACAGAAGAAATCAACTCAAAATATTGCAACTACATTAAGATTTACACTGATGGATCCAAAATTACAGAACCACCCAGAACAGCAGCAGCTTACGTAATCCCCGAACCTAACATTAAAGTAGGACGAAGACTACCTAACCTCTGCTCTATATACACAGCTGAATTCTGGGCCATACTTGAAGCACTCAAATGGATCAAAGAGAACAAAATACCCCAAGCGGTAATAATAAGTGACTCGCTAAGCGTCATAAACTCAATACTTAATAACAACACCAAATCAAGAGAAAACTATCTTAGGCAAACCAATTTATTGTTAAAAATACTGAACAATAATAACTTACAAGTAGAATTTATGTGGATACCATCCCATATTAACATACCAGGTAACGATATGGCAGATATAACAGCTAAACAAAAACTAAACGAAACCACTCACATCAACCTAGATTATAGCATATGCGAACTCAATAGCATATCTAAAACCCTCATTGATAATAAATGGCAGGAATTATGGAACACAAGCACTCAAGGCAGGAAACTAAAAACCATCATTAAAGAAGTATGTAGAAATAGGAAACCACCCAAAACAAAAGGCAGTGAACAAAAATTCATAAATAGAATACTCACGGGCAAAACCAAGCTGGCTAACAGCTTCGGACAGTACATAGGACCACAACCACATAACCCTAACTGCTACCACTGCAGGGTCCCAGAAGACATAGAGCATATTTTTAACAACTGCCATACACTTGAAAAAGAAAGGGCTAAGTTTAAAGTTAAACAGCATAAAATTGGATCCCCTACAACATACCCAGAATTCTTGATGAACACAAACCCCAATATTAATCTAACATTCAAAAATATCATAAGTTTTATACACGAATCCAATCTACTCAAAAAAATCTAAGAAAGTAAATCAAAGACCAGTTAAAAATATAACAAATCACTGTTTGGGAATTATGACGGCCGGCTCGGTCTCGTGGGTTCACAGACTGACACAGCCGTTCATAGCCCGAATAATAAAAACCAGTTAAGGACGAATATTACAAAATCACTGGGAATTATGACGGCCTGCTAGGTCTCGTAGGTTCACAAACTGACACAGCCGTTCATACCCCGAATAATAAAAACCAATTAAGGCCACAAAAAATTAAAATAGGAAAATAGGAATTAATTAAAACATGACTCCATAATAACATACAAACAACCATGAAACAAGTTTTCATTCCAAACCAATAAGATAGGGAATCAAAATAAATAAGGAATTCATGAATAAAAAAAAAAAGAAAACGAAAAAAAAAAAAAAAAAAAAAAAAAAAAAATACTCCTAACCGTCTCCTTGTCTCTTAAACAACATCTGGCTGAACTTTTAAATCAAGCTTCCACAGCTATTTCTACTAACATACTCAGCCAAATCCAGGCAATGTTGGCAGACGACACTGAAGAATTTGAAACTTCCACGCTGGCAGCGGCCCTGGAAGTATCATCATCCAGCGGCGATGAAGCTGATGAACCTGCACCACCTAAACAGAGTGGAAAAAAGGAAGGCTCTGTCTACCGGAATATCGGACTGGGAAAGGCAATTGATGATATCAAAAAAGCGGGCCACTTCGTCAATGCCACAAGACCGGGTGTCCTAATGTGACCTCATCGCTGCCGACCAATCGTGGCGGGAGTCACATACTGCTTGATTTGACACCTGGGGCATTTCAATCCAACTAAGAAACACGAGTGTGTGGTGTGACTATTCCCACTCATGTCTATTAGCCTTTCAGTCAGGTTGTTAAGGACTAGTTAGTCCTACACCTGAGTGGCTAAATTAAAAAGTACTCTTTGAGTACATAAAAGCCTGGGGGATGAGGCTCCTTTTCCTTCCCCCAGGAGTAATTAAAAATCACGCAGTGCGTGAATAAAAAAGTGGTACATGTTCAAAAGAACGAAAACCACTATAATCCAACTAACTAACTAACTAACAAATGCTCGTACGACTAGTTGAAGATCACTATTCTTATAGTCCGCATAGAGTAAAAATGGAAATTAATAATTAAGAAAAGCAAAGGATATGATAAGTGGTGTGATGAAGGAAATAAAGGAGGAGAAGGAGGATGAAGAGGAAAGGACAAGGATGAGAGCATGGAATGAAAAAATTGAAAAAGAAGAAAATGAGAAGAGGAAGAAAGAAGAAGAGGAGGAAGAGAAGAAAGAAGAGGAGGAGAAAAAAAGAAGAAAAAGAGTGTAGGTGAGAAAATAAGAAGTTGGTGGAGGAAAAGAAGAAATTAGAAGCAGAAGAAGAAGAAAACCCAAAGGCCCTTTTCAGGGCCAGCCATATTTCTCGAAAAGAGATAGTCTTTCCATTGCCTAACCCTTTCTTATTTTTTTTATTTTTTTAAAAAAAAATCCCATGTTCAATTCCCCTTGTCGCTAAACAGTCCCACGATTTTTCTCCATATTCAATTCCCTTGTCGCTCAACGGTCCCACAATTTATTCCCATGTTAATTTCCCTTGTCGCTATATGTTCCCACGATTTTTCTCCATGTTAAATTTCCATTGTCGCTATATGTTCCCAGGGGTGTTTTTAATGCTAATTCCCATTGTCGCTCTAGTATCCCACCTTACTACTAATGTAAGCAATGGCTTCTACCAGTTGACTGAGGGGGTATCCAGTGTCGACTTGTCTGTATAATTGGGGGGGGGGGGGAGAACTCTGACCCCAAATCCCCATTGAGAAGGTCTTGGTTTAAAGGTGTCTAGAGATTTGTAGGCAACGTATTGTATGGCTCGTATAAACTGCCCTGCTTTCTTGACGTCATACAATGCTTGGTGTACTTCTCAACGAGGGTCAGCGTCCCTCTCCTCCTCCTCAACCGCCTCTATTCCCTCTTCTGGTTCTGATACTTATTCTTCAGTTGAGGTATTAGTTTCAAATCCGCTGCTATGGCGTCTGTCGCTGCTATTGTTGTTGTGGTTGTTCTTTCAGCTAAGATTGCCTGTATTATCGGAGTGAGAAAAGAACGTAGTGCCTCCGATAATTACATTCGAGTTTGCCATACCGTTTGTCTAACATAATTGACCCTTTTTTCTGCCACCACTCTTTCCGGGGCGGGTTGTTTGTTAGGTATAGTCGGCTGTTGACTAGATGTTATTTGTGTTCTCGAGGTGGGTGGAGTGCTAACTGGCTGGGTCTGCATTTCTTGCTCCCGCTGCTGCTGCGTATATTTCTTCCCTCCACACCGAGTTCTGGGCCTAATTCTTTTAATTTCGTTGTACCCGAACTTACATTATCCATATTATCACCAACAACAAAAAAAAAACGCACAGACCTAAAAGAAGCACTCGCTTACTTTTTACAGAACATCACTATTTTAAAAATTTTGATAAGCGACGGAAACGAAGGACTTAGAGCCACACTTTCTAACCAAGATAAAGAAATCGTGTGCTTATAGACTCACTTCTGTTTTTTTCCTTCTAACTGATATCATATCATAGACAATGGAATGTTATATCTTTTCGAGAGTATGGGGTAGCCTTGAAATTTTTTATTTTTTATTTTTTTGGGAACTTGAAGCTATGGCGATCTCTTAGGTCATAAGATGGCGGCCTCCTCTGACGACAGGCTTTCTCACAGAATAAGGTCTGCTTCTTCGGAATGAGAAGAAGAACTCTTTGGTGTCGATACGACAGTCGACAAAGCCTCTGTCGGGTTCATGCTGCTGATGATGTTGCTGCTCTCTCTGCTGTTTATGAAGTATGTACTTCTCCGTCTATTCTTCTTTCTCCTTCTTGATTTCCTCCTTGAAGAGAACTTCTTTCAGGTCTTCAGTGACTTTCCACATTATAATATTGTCTATCTCCTCAGGTCTCGGTATCAGACTTGTCATGACCCTAAGCAAATTCACATAGGCTTCGTTCAACTTGGTTAATCATGAGCACATCTTCGTAGGAAGATGAGTCGACGATTGATGTGCAGACTGGAGACTACCCCGGTTCTTAAAGTCAAAGCGCGAACGTGAAGATCCCTTCACGGTTTTCGAGTCGGAACGTTTAATGAGTGTCATGAGAGAGATAGTAACAAGTCAAAGAGCATGAATCAGGATACCTATAGTTAAACAAACCACAAAGGCATTTTTTTCTTCAAAACACAACATTTTTTTATTCAAAATCACTTAACACTAACAAACAACAACTCTAACATTTTTTTTAACAATAATCTAACAATATAACATCAAACATTTTTTCAAATACCAAACATTTTTTCAACTAACACATTATTTTGGACAGGGCTGGCAACATTGTGAATGAAATTGTGATTTCCACTTTGGAAGTCATTAGGCCATTGATGGACACTACGTTTCCTTGTCAGAGACAAAGATAAGCATAATGGTCACAAAAACATCGATTTACTTTCTCATCGTTTCTAGAAGAATGACGATCAAAATAAGTCACTAAATGTTCTAAAGAATAGCCCCGACTACGATGATGCAGAAAATACACACAATATTGTTCACACACCAAGGATTCTGTGCTTTGTAATTTCACATTATTGAATCGGGTGGTCTGAGCATTTCTTCTCATAAAGTCAATGATATCGTTTTCCAAAGGGGGCAATCCATACGAATCGAAATATTCCACACATCCTTCTTGAGGAAAGTAGACGGCAACCCAGTGGGTTCCTGAGAGATGACTGTCTTCCGTGTTGATGACATAAGCTTGATGATTTTGAGGTGTGCGATGAGGGAGTTCATCTTTAGCACAAACGACAGGATTCCAAAAAGCCGTGTACGAACTGTGGTTCAAAAGGTAATAAAGTTCCCAGGTATCCATTGATTTGTGTGGTTTTTTTCTTCTTCTTTACAGGTAATAATAAGTGATAAATTCGATCCTGACTTTTTGCTTGAAAATGTCTGACAAATAACCGTTTCTTCGCTTCGTCTCCCCACTCTGATTCAGGAGAGCTTCGATACGATGGATCTCTTGAGTGGTTAATGGAGGACAATAATGTTCACGTAAGCCTTTATACCACTGTTGCAACACGTCTTCTTCCGAGATGAGCCTCCAAGCTTCGTCCAGATATTTGTCCAATTTTTCTTCTTGACTCAGCATCAGACATTTATCGTGTTGAATTTGACTGGGATGATCGTTATGACATCCATAGCAATCTTTCTTGATCTATTCTTTAATTTGTGTCTGTCAAGACTATAGCATAACAGGAAACTAAAAGTGCTTCTTGTTCTGACCATCTAGACTTCATCATGATGACTTCTTCGTCTTTGTCTAGGGTTTCTCCTTCCTCCGGATCTTCACATTCCATGTCCAAAGAATCCCTACTATATAAACATTGATAAAAGTCTTCCATGACTTCTAATAGTCTAGAATGACTTCTCTCAAACTGATGCTTTATATCGTATTGTCAAATTCAGCATACAAGATGACGTTCACCGTATTATCTGCGCGTAGATTTTCTGCAAACCGAAGTTCCACACGCATCTGGTCGGATTTTATAGGGAGAAAATGTCCCTCGTCGCTGTCTTGACTTACAATTCGTTAGAGAACCGTTTTCGAAAATGGAGTTTCACTGTAACTTTCCCTTTGGTGAATGGAATATTTTGTCCCAGATCTCCTTTTATAGCAATGCTGACAGTGTCTAAATACGACTTACTGACGGGCAAATAGTGAGGATGTACAAATTCACGGTGTACGTGATAGGTGTTTGCACCTTCCTGGTCATTGTTTGTGGTACTATCCACTTTGAAAGGAATGACACGCAGTAACGGCACAGAGGTGTGTCCCACCACGTTGTACTCCACCACATCGGAATACACAAAGATCAAATTAAGTCCTTGGTTCAGTTCTACCGGGTTTCCAAAAGCTCTGTAAAAATCCATATTACTGTTGATCTTGGTGCTCATATTGCTTGCGACCATTTCTGCATGTCCACCCAAAATTTCAAACAAACTACCATTGAACCTGAGGGACAATGTGTCCGTATCTTGAAATTTGATCACGAGACGATGAGCCACTTTATGGTACTCAATCTTTACACTTTTTTTGGCTCTGTTCAGTGCTTTGCCAAAGGCTAAGTTGAACCTGTCCGCAATAGTGTCCACCAAATGTTCACCACTAAAATAATAACCTGAAGGAATTTTTAAGGTGTAGATAATGAAGGCTGGATTGCTGGCTGGCTTTGTGTCCCCTAAAAACCCGATTTTATTGATTTCTTCCTCCAATCGGGCATTCAGGATTTCCACCTCGAAAGTGTTTTGCTTTTCAGTGATGTTTTTGATTTGTGTTGGGTGAATGATTTCCACTAAAGCCACTTCCCAATGGGCTTCGTGATCTAACTTGATGGTCTGAGGTAATTTGACCGTGTAACAGCACAACGTGTTCTTGGGAAACACCTCCATGGAACTGTCACTGGGTAAGGTTAAGTAAAATTGGTTGTTATTGCTCATAATTCCAGAGTTTTGTGGCTGTCCAAGGTGTTACTGGAAATCAGAGGAGTGTCTCCGCCCAAAATGGGGTTGTTGTTGGAGTGGTGACTGGCACTGACACTGGACACAAGGTTCCCGTTGTTCCCGTTCGAGGAGAATTTCAGGGAGGGATTAGGAAGCAGGTAACCGATGCAACTGCTCAATACAATGGTCCACAATTGTTTGTCTCCTTGTTGCAAACTCAAATTGGCAATGGCTGCACCGATGACACAATACACCACGAAGGTTTGGCAGAAAAAGACGATTTGCGTTTTAGGCACACGTTCTCCATACCACACCCACAAGGGTTGTTTTTGTAAATCTTGCAGAAAAGAATTGGGTGAAGGAGTGATCGCAGTAGCTGAATCTGTGTGAAAGAGAATGATGGTCACTTCTTTTTATAGTCGATGACGTGCGAAGCGTCGATCCAAGAATGAAAACTGGGCGGATATCCTTTCCAACGTACTTTGACTTCTTTGACACGTCGTTTGCCCACTTTACGGTTTCTGCGTTTGACAATGCATTTGATGTCGTACAGGGCGTCTTTTTTTGGTGACACGACTTGATTTGAAATAAGTACGGGCTAGCGTTTTGGTGAGTACTTAACATCCATGGCTGTCTTGCTGAGCACCTTTCCCCTCCTTTATCACGCTCGGACAGAAAAATGAGTGTGTGGTGAGACAATTCCCACTCATGTTTAAAGCCTTTCAGTCAGGTTGTTAAGGACTAGTTAGTCCTACACCTCAGTGGCTAAATTTAAAAATAGTCTGTGAGTACATAAAAGCCTGGGGGATGAGGCTCTCTTTCCTTCCCCAAGAGTAATTAAAAATCACGCGGTGCGTTATTAAACCAGTGAGACATGCTCCATTGGAGCGAAAATCACTTTAATTCAAGTAAGCAAGCAAGCAAGTTCGGGTACCGTCTCTAGCACTCTTGATGACACCAACTGTCTGGGTTATTTTCTTTCTTGCAAGCCTCTATATACCACTTCTGTTTGTGATAATAACTTGTGATACTTCACATTTTCTAAAGTGGAAATCTTTACAAGCCGTACAAAATACAAAACTTATATGACTTTGGCTTTTGACACTCGCACAGACTCTTCACTTTATAAGTGTCACGAGAAAATTGTATATCCAATTTTTACCATTTTCCAAAACACGCACACACTTGCAGCTTGACCAGAAATATGTACATCTTGTTTTGTGGATAAGTCACAGACAAGTCCAAGCATATATAGGTGGTTATGAACGTTAGGAATATCCCCTCATTTTTTCAGAATTATCAAAGCTTGTATGTGCATTTTCCCTTTTCCACTCTATATTAGTGCTTAGATTTGTTCCAAACAAAGAAAAAAGAAACGAAACAATTTTGAAGAAAAAAAAACTGAATTTTGAATTCAGGTTTCTCTCTGTTTATAATTTTTTTCAAGTTGATGGTGCATGACAGAGTACATTCGCCTACCTTTCCAAAGTGAGAGGCATTTCTTCACATGTCATTGCCTTTGTTAAATTCGGTTTCATTGGTTAGTTATCGTTAATCTTTAATTTTTTTGATGCATTTCTTTTTGATAGAAGATTTAAGGCTTTCTATTGTTGTAACGGTATTTATGTTGTTTAGTCTGTTGATGAAATTATCTATAGCAAAGTGCTTAAGATTTTTCAGTTTTTTTATTATTTCAAGTCCTACAAAAGGAGACCAAGTTTGTCTTCAAAGACGATTGAAACTCTAAATTACACGGGCGTGAAGGAAAACATCGTTGTGTTCATTCTAATCATGCTTGCCGTATCTCTTTGTGTTTTAGAGGTCATATTTCTTCTTAAGTAAATACACGCGTCAATAGACCGACAGATTGGGTCATCATCCAAGAGGTTCACTGTACTTTCGGTTCTTTACTTCAAACAAACCCCAAATTTATTAGTTTGAAGAAAAAAAAAAGATAACATGCCCCTCAATACTGTAACACGTCTGTTCTGACTCTACCGATGTGAGTGTGAGTGTTTATATTAAAATGTTTAAGTGAGATATAAAAAAATGGTCAGCTTGAAAACGCGAACCAATACTGTGACGCTCAGTATTTTGATGTCGTAAGAAGAAATGGTACAACACACACAAAGAGGGCTTGTAAGTTCACATTTCAGTCTGTCTGCACTGTAATGGTAACAACGCAAGAACATAGGGATTATTATGCCACACAGTCCTAGAACAAAACAATGCATCACCCGTCGTAAGCCATTTGATTGGCTATACTTATTTTCTTACCGCGTTCACTTCGAATTGACTTGAGTAGCTATTCAGACAGTGACGAGAATGGCCATGCTTTACTGGGTCTATCCTATAGGCGATTTATAGAAAAAAAAATATTTTAAAAAATTAAACTAATGCACGAACAATCGTACCATGGGCGATCCCATGGAAATTGTGTCCGTCTTATTGCAAAATACATCAACATTTAATTTAACCGTGCAGATCGCTAGAACAAACCTCTGATAATATACATTTTGAAAAGTGTTGTGTGACACGGATCGCCATTGTCGCTTGGTGTCTTCTTTCTTGTTCGAAAAGAAATCGTTTCGTCTTGGCTATAAAAATTTAATTTGACTAAGTTTTACGCACTACTTGAACTCATACATTTCACGTTGTAGGTGTAAGCCGTCGTTCTCAGTTTTCTGGAAGTTCGTTTTTGCGTTTCTCAGATGTGATACTATTTTTTATGGACCGAACGAAATTTCTTTTGGCGTGAATCAGGACTCGTGGTTTTGTGGCACAAATGGAGAGCATTGATTAAAGCTCAGTTATGTCGTCTTCGAGATCGCTGACACGGATATGAGCTAACACTTCAGGTTTTGTGTGAGGCGATACAGTACATCATTGCCTTTTACTTTCTCAATGAAATCGTTTCATCTTATTGCAAAATTACATTTGACTAGGTTTCATACGCAGCAGGTCCCTGTATATAGGGAGAGTGTCTTAGTGTCAGAGTATTCATTCCACTCTCAAACCATCAAGAAGATGGAAGAGTCAGCACAGATCGACCTGCTGGTCAAATATTTGCTAAAAGTCATACGAAAGCATAATTCACATGCGAAAGTGGCAACAAAACTTACTCTTTTGGTCGTTGATTTGATGAGAGTCATACGAAAGTGTGTAAGTGCTAATGAAGTTTGCTATATCTGCAAAGGTAAATGGGTATTTGTCTCCAGAATACCTGCTTCGTCTAAGAAAGAGAGACAAAAGTCAAGATACCTAATGTTGTTTTCGGGAGAAAGGTCACTGGGATTCAGAGTGCCCTACGAGAAAAGAGAAGAAACAGAAACAAAACGAAACAGAGAAGAGGGATTCAGAAGAAGAAGAAATTGAAGATGATGAAGAACTTGTGCCAGTAAAGACATGGAAATGGAAAAATTGACAATGTGAGCCGATGCGTTGGCCCTGATGTGAAATTTCATACTACCTTCTAAAAGAGAATAGACCAGAAAGAAAACGTGTCTCTTAGTCTTGACATTCTATAATAAGGATGGCGTATTTGTTTTTTACTCACACTTTATGAAATTGTGCTCTTTCACCTATCTTTCTCCCTCTGGAACATGTTTTAGTTAGAATTGAAATGAAAGGATGTTTTCCTTCACGCACGCTCTTTAGGCATGCAAGTCGGTAAACAATAGTCAGTCTATTCATCCATCATTTTGTGTCTTGATGTTTCCTAAATCACACACTGATGCCATAAAATAACTGGTTAAATGGGTTTTGTAGTGTTGGGGGTGGGGTGGGGTGTAGGTGCTTGGCAGAATTGGTCATTGCAGGTGAGGGCTTAGGTGCTTTCAAAAAACTTTTTCTTCTTCACTGCGTTGATGGAATATAATGGGCTATTTTCTTCATTCTATGTTGATAGTATATATAAAGGGTTATTTCTTCACTCCGTGTGGATAGTGTATAATGGTTTTCTTCTTCAAGTCTGTGTGGTTAGTATATTATGGCTTTTTCCTCTTCCCTCTTTGAGGATAGTGTATATTGGGTTATTTATTTCTTCCCTCTGCGTAGATTGTAGATATGGGGTTTATTTTATTTACATCTCACCTCCGTGTGGATAGTAGGTATGGGATTTGTATTCTTCCTCTTCCATGTGTAGATAGTATATTTGGGGTTTGTATTATCTCCCTTCTGTGTGGATAGTATATTTGGGGTTTGTTTTTTTCCTCTTCCCTGTGTGTGTGTGTGTGTGCATTCGCGTACGTTGTGTAGATCGTATATTTGGTTGTCTTTTTCTTCTTCCTCCCGAGTGTAGATCGTATATTTTGGGGTTTGTCTGCGTTAGCGACGTTGTGTGGATGGTATATTTTGGGAATTGCATGCGTTCGGGTACGTTTGTATGGAAAGTATATTTGGGGTTTGTATGCGTTCGCGTACGTTTGTATGGATAGTATATTTGGGGTTTGTATGCGTTCGCGTACGTTTGTATGGATAGTAGATTTTGGGGTTTGTATGAGTTTGCGTACGTTTGTGTGGATAGTATATTTGGGGTTTGTATGCGTTCGCGTACGTTTGTGTGGATAGTTTATTTGGGGTTTGTATGCGTTCGCGTACGTTTGTATGGATAGTAGATTTTGGGGTTTGTATGAGTTTGCGTACGTTTGTGTGGATAGTATATTTGGGGTTTGTATGCGTTCGCGTACGTTTGTGTGGATAGTTTATTTGGGGTTTGTATTATCTCCCTTCTGTGTTGATAGTATATTTGGGGTTTGGTTTTTCCTCTTCCCTCTGTGTGTGTGTGTATGTGTGTGTGTATTGGTCTCTGTTTGTCCCTATAAAACTCACTTTATCCCTATCAGATACACTCTACCTACCTACCTACAGTAGCGTGTATTCAGGTCAACCACTTGCAACACTGTTGACATTTATCCCCTAGTGTTCAGTACAATGACGTCACTGACGCTGGAAATTTTAAGACTATAAATATGGACTTGGGGATTTCAATAGGTTGTAGCTATACATATGTATTAGAGTTCATAAACAGGAACGTCACTCAAGCTGAGGCTATTAAAAGATAGTGGGATTTTCCAAAGGAATAACCCACAAGTTGGAGCTATAAATAGATAGTGGGATTTCATATGAATTTCAGCTGATTATAGATACATAAGTATTTATCCACGATCGTCACACAAGTTGATATTGTAAATAGTTACTAATTGTATCCATTTTATAGTGTGTGTGTGTGTGTGTGTGCGCGCGCGCGCGCGCGTATGTCTGCGCGCGTACGTTGTGTGGGTGTGTGTGTATTGGTCTCTGTTTGTTCCTATAAAACTCACTTTATCCCTATCAAATACACTCTACTTACCTGCCTACAGTAGCGCGTATTCAGGTCATCCACTTGCAACACTGTTGACATTTATCCCCTAGTGTTCAGTACAATGACGTCACTGACGCTGGAAAGTTTAAGACTATAAATATGGACTTGGGGATTTCAATAGGTTGTAGCTATACATATGTATTAGAGTTCATAAACAGGAACGTCACTCAAGGTGAGGCTATAAAAAGATAGTGGGATTTTCCAAAGGAATAACCCACAAGTTGGAGCTATCAATAGATAGTGGGATTTCATATGAATTACAGCTGATTATAGATACATAGGTATTTATCCACGATCGTCACACAAGTTGATATTGTAAGTAGTTACTAATTGTATCCATTTTAGTCTAAACCATTGTAACTTAATTTTCGGGGATATGTTTATTTTCCTTTTAATTTTGGGACAATTTCGTCATTTTAACGTTACTTTTAGTCACATCCATTTTGTCGTTGAGCATTTCCTTGATTATAGCTATTTATAGCATCATTACAATTATGCAAAGTTTTGAACACCCCAGCAAGATTTCAGGTCTTGGTAATGCTTTATATATAAATCTCACGCTTGTACTAGTGTATGTATGTTTCTGTCTCTGTTGTGTTTGACCCTCTACCATCATTGTCCCTAGACAGTCCCACCATGTTCAATTCCCCTTGACGCTATACAGATCCACCATGTTCAATTTCCATATGTCAAATTCCCTTGAGGCTATATCCCCCAGGGGTTTCCGTAATGTTAAATTTCCCATTGTCCCTAGACAGTCCCACGATCTATTCCCCATGTTAAATTTCCCATTGTCCCTAGACAGTCCCACGATCTATTCCCCATGTTAAATTCCCATTGTCCCTAGACAGACCCACACTATAGTCCCCTGTTCCATTCCCCTTGTCCCTAGACAAACCCAAACTCTATTCCCATGTTAAATTCCCATTGTCCCTAGAGAAGCCCAAACTCTATTCCCATGTTCAATTCACCTTGTCCCTAGACAGACCCACACTCTATTCCCTATGTTCAATTCCCCTTGTCCCTAGAGAGGCCCAAACTCTCTTCCCCAAGTTCAATTCCCCTTGTCCCTAAACAAGCCCAAAATCTATTCCCATGTTAAATTCCCCTTGTCCCTAAATAAGCCCAAACTCTATTCCCATGTTAAATTCCATTGTCCCTATAGTGGCCCAGGGGTTTTCTCCATGTTAAATTTACATAGTCCCTATAGTGGCCCGGGGGGGGGGTCTGTAATGCTAATTCCCATTGTCCCTATAGTGGCCTCCTTCACTACTTCTGTAAGTACAGCTAAGATTCCTTCCTTTGTTGACTTTATATTTCGCTAACCAAGCGTAAAACAATGCAAAATTCTGAACGATCCGAAACTGTAAAAAAAAAAAAAAATTGTGGGCATGCGCATTGGCGCTAAGGGAGGTAATTTTAAGCGCTAGGATCAGTAACTCCGTTGCAACCGTGAAACCCTCTATAGGTAAATCAATGATATGCAATGTTCGTGTCGAGAAATAGAAGTTATTGCATATCATTGCATAGAATGAGAACGTTTAAGTCATCTGTATTAAAGAGTACTGTCAAGTTTGTGAACAGCAGCAGAGTTTCTTTAAAATGGGATTTGTCTCCGTATATAAAACACAGAACATGATTTTGTTGGGTTAGAGTTCAGTGTGATTCATTTTTGAAGGCAATTCAGGAAGCAATATGCTATCAGCAAGGCAAGCAAAACTCACCAAAAACTAAGTTTCAGAACTCCTGGTTGACAGAATTTTACTTTGTGAAACACAATCATAAGGGGGAAAATGTAATTCTCTGCACATACTGCAAACAACATATTGATATAAGTCACTCTAGAGTATATGCATTGTCCATCAAAATAGAAGCACCACCTGTATGAAATATATATTCAACATGCTGTATTGAATATTCAGATTAGTTGTCATAATTCATTATCTTAATCTTGTTGAAATACTAACTATTAATTGACCCATGCTATTTCAGGATGATTTTAGCCTTGAAATATAAGTAGTGAAGGGGGATATTATAGGGTCTATGGGATTTATCATTAAAAATACCCTTGGGACAATATAGGGTCTATGTAAATTTAACATGGAGAAAAATCGTGGGACAATATAGGGTCTATGGGAATTAACATGGCCAAAAACCCCTGGGACAATATAG
This sequence comes from Sinohyriopsis cumingii, assembly GCA_028554795.2. Lineage (NCBI taxonomy): Eukaryota > Metazoa > Mollusca > Bivalvia > Unionida > Unionidae > Sinohyriopsis > Sinohyriopsis cumingii. Next base: position 15,481,775 of record CM068836.1, read on the forward strand.
GGTCTATGGGAATTAACATGGCCAAAAACCCCTGGGACAATATAGGGTCTATGTAAATTTAACATGGTCAAAAACCCCTGGGACTGTATAGGGTCTATGTAAAATTGAAACAGGGAGGGTCTCTATTTTTTTGTAAATAAAATAAAAAATAAAAAAAGGGGTAGGCAATGGAAAGGCTATCTCTTTTCGAGAAATATGGCTGGCCCTGAAAAGGGCCTTTGGGTTCTCTTCTTCTAATTTCTTCTTTTCCTCCACCAAGTTCTTATTTTATCTCCTACACTCTTCTTCACTTTCTTTTTTTTCTTCTCCCCCTCTTCTTCTTTCTTCTCTTCCTCCTCTTCTTTCTTCCTCTTTTCATTTTCTTCTTCTTTTTCAATTTTTTCGTTCCATTTGCGTATTCTTATTCTTTCCTCTTCATCCTCCTTCTCCTCCTTGATCTCTTTCATGACACCACTAATCTTGTCCTTTGCTTTTCTTAAGTTATTAATTTCCATCTTCACACGATGGGGACTATAGGAATAATGGTCTTCAACGAGTCTTATTAGCATCTGTTCCATTATTCCTAAGTTGTCTAAAACGTCTTGCAAGGTTTGTATTTTGTCCATTTGGTTTGACGCCATCTTCTTTTTATTCTTTGCAGAATGGTTTGAACAACGAACACTGTGGGTTCTTATAGTGAAAGCGCGGACGTGAAGGAAAACATCCCCCTAATAACATAAATTTGATCTTACCTAGATCATGACTAACATCGCGCGTACGTGAAGGAAAACATCCCCTTACTTTCTCATTTCATATAATATAAACCTCAACTATACTCTCTACATACGCTAAGAATCAATAAATAAACCCATAATCTACTATTCACACAAACTTACTTCATCATTTACAAACACAAACACACAAACTTACTTCAACATTTACAAACACATACACTTCCACTATTAATAAAGAGTTAGTGTTTATATTCACACTACTCTACCTACACACATTGGCAAATCGATCGTTATTTCTTTTCTAGAGTATTGGGTAGCCCTGAAAAGGGCTGTTTTTTTGGAACTTCATGGACACCTGGTTAATGGTGGCACCTTCCAGGCCTGGCGCCACGTACACATCTTATCCCCCAGTTACTTTTTACCTTTTGGGGGGAGAGAGCAGAGGCAGGATATGTCGCTTCAGAATCCCAATTTTCGCTCTCTGGGATTTTGAAATTTCTTCTCTCCTTTTCCTCCTCCTCTTCTTTGTCTCTTCTTTCCTTTTTATATCTTCTTTCTTCTTCTTCTTTATATCTTCTCTCCTCCTCTTCTTTGTTTCTTCTTTCCTCCTCTCTTATCCTTCCCTCCTCGACAATGGCTTCCGCGGCCAGTTCATTTAATATGCAATTGGCATATTCCAGATGCACATGAAGCTCCAACAGTTTCTCAAGTCTCGTGTTCATTTTTTGGTGTTGATCAATCAACAAGGGTAGCTGGACTGCCGAACGAGTTTCAATTTATACTGAAAGCGCGGACGTGAAGGAAAACATCCCCCTAATAACATAAAATTCATCTTACCTAGATCATGACCAAAAAAAACAACAACGCGCGGACCTAAAAGAAACACTCACTCACTTTTTTATGCTACCCATCACTATTTTAAAATTTTTTATAAATCACTTCAATAGACTATCCACATACACAAATCAATCCAATCTAACCCCAAATATACACCTCAAACACCAAAAAAACATCATTTTAATCTACTATCCACACCAACTTACTTGATCTCTTACTAACACAAACACACCAACACATACCCTCACATTTTTTAAAAGAGTTAGTGTTTATTTTCACACTACTCTACCTACACACATTGGCAAATTAATAGTTATTTCTTTTCTAGAGTATTGGGTAGCCCTGAAAAGGGCTGTTTTCTTTTGTTTTGCTATGGCATTCTTTTTTAGTTTCTAAGAATGCGATGTCCTCTGAGGATAGACTTTCTGGCGATAGGTCTGCTTCTTCGAAAAGAGAAGAAGAACTCTTTAGTGTCGATACGGCAATCGACGAAGCCTCTGTCAGCTTCAGGTTGTTGCTGCTGTTGCTGTTGCTGCTGCTGTTGCTGCTGTTGCTGCTGTCTCTGAAGTCTGTACTTCTCTGTCCATTCTTCTTTCTTCCTGTTCATTTCTTCTCTGAAGAGCTCTTCTATCAGGTCTTCAGTGATTTTTAACATTCTCACATTCTCTATTTCTTCTGGCTTCGGTATCAGGCTGTGTCTGACCCTATGCAAATTCACGTAGGCTTCGTTGAGCTTAGCTAGTTTGGAGCACATCTTCGTAGGAGGATGAGTCGACAATGGATGGTTGGACTGGGAACAAACTGGTTCTTAAAGTCAAAGCGCGGACGTGAAGGAAAACATCCCCCACACGGTTTTCGAGCCGCAACGTTCAGTGAGTGTCATGAGAGGGATAGTAAGAAATGAAAGAGCATCAATCCAACATTCTTATAGCTAAACAAACCACAAAGGCATTTTTTTCAAAACACAACATTTTTTTAATTCAAAAATCACTTAACACTAAACAACAACTCTAACATTTTTAACAATATAACATCAAACAATTTTTTTTTTCAAATCACTAACATTTTTTTCTCAATGGACAATCTACTTCAAACAAGGCTGACAACGTTGTGAATGAAATCGTGATTTCCACTGTTGGAAATCATTAGGCCATTGATGGACACTACGTTTCCTAGCTTGAGACAAAAGATAAGCATAATGGTCACAAAACCATCGATCTACTTTCACATCATTTCTAGCAGAAGAACGAGGATCAAAATGAGTCACTAAATGTTCTAAGGAATAGCCCAGGCTGCGATGATGCAGAAAATACACACAGTACTGTCCACACACCAAGGAATCTGTGCCTTGTAATTTCACGTTATTGAATCGGGTGGTTTGAGCATTTCTTCTCATAAAGTCGATGATATCGTCTTCCAAAGGGGGCAATCCGTACGAATCGAAATATTCCACACATCCTTCTTGAGGAAAGTAGACGGCTACCCAGTGGGTTCCTGGGAGATGACTGTCGTCCGTGTTGATCACGTAAGCTTGATGGTCTTTAGGTTTGCGATGAGGGAGTTCATCTTTAGCACAGACGACAGGATTCCAAGAAGACGTATACGAACTGTGGTTCAAAAGGTAATAAAGTTCCCAGGTATCCATTGTTTTGTGTTTTTTTCTTCACAGGTAATAATAAGTCGTCAATTCGATCCTGACTTTTTGCTTGAAAATGTCTGACGAATAAACGGTTATTCGTTCTGTTTCCTCACTCTGATTCAGGAGAGCTTCGATACGATGGATCTCTTGAGTGGTTAATGGTGGACAAGAATGTTCACGCAAGTCTTTATACCACTGGTGCAACACGACTTCGTCCGAGATGAGACTCCAAGCTTCGTCCAGATACTCGTCCAATTTTTCTTCTTGACTCAGCATCAGGCATTTATTGTGTTGAATTTGACTGGGATGATCGTTTTGACATCCATAGCAATCTTTCTTGATCAATTCCGTCATTTTGTCGACCAAGTGTTTGGCAAAACAGGAGACTAAATGGGCTTCTTGTTCTGGCCATCGGGACTTCATCATGATCACTTCTTCTTCCACAGTCTCCTCACATTCCATCTCCAAAGTTTCTCCACTAGGTAAAGAGGGATAACAGTCTTCCATGACTTCTAATAATCTAGAATGACTTCTCTCAAACTGTTGATTTCTATGGTATTATCGAATTCTGCATACAGGATGACGTTCACTGTCTCTTTCAGTGGATCTGCAAACTGAAGTTCCACACGAATCTGGCCAGATTTTATAGGGTGGAAATGTCCTTCGTCGCTGCCTTGGTCTGGAGTGAAATCGAAAGCCCACAAAGCATAGCCTCCTGCATAATCCTCATACTCAATGCCGTGACTGGTGTTGGTTCCTAACTGACCGGTGGCTTCGTACAGGGACAAGTACGATCTCAAGTAATTCTTCTCTTTAAAGTTAGGTTCGAAAGGTCGGGTACACAAGGTTTTGCCATCGCGACTGACTTCGATTTTCTTCACGTCGAAGTGTTGAAAGTTGAAAGGATTTAGATTGAAGGCTCCGTTGAAGGCTGAATTCGAGACCATACCAAGGATTAAACACTTGGGTAACTGTCCTTGAAACAGATGATCTTCGATCATGGAATGATGATGAGCGGGAATGGTGAACGTTTTCACTTCCACGCCACGTATGGGATACTTGGCGGTCGTTCTGCTCAACGTTTGACTCATGTCGTTACCCACTTTGGGTAACACTTCCACGCGTCGTACGTAGAGTTTGGCCTCAAAAATTTGGCTTTTAGGAGCCTTAGTAGAATCAGCCTGCAAATGGAAAGCGGTACTGCTGCGATTCAGTCTCAAGCGGACATTGACCCCGTTCAGGAAATATTTTTCTTGCAACCACATGTCCAAATGCAAACGATCCATCAGTTCTAAACTCCTCTTGTTTAAGATTTTCTCTTCTCTTGCCTCAAAGCCTAAATTGCTTGTATCTATTGTGTCGAACTTTCCCGCTGTGTCAGGTTCCCACAGCACGCAGGCATTGAGATGAGTATCCTTGGCATTTATTCCGTACGTCAAGAGATTTTCCAGGTAGGCACGGTAAGGGTATGTATCCATGCTGCTGCTGACTAGTTTGTTATTCAAGTACAAATCCACTGAGCTGAACAAGGAATGCATGAAATTGTTGACGGGAGCTATATTATCATCGTCTTCTACTCCTTTATCATCCTTTTTTACAACTTGGACTTTCAAGTACAAGTAACTGCTATTCAGATCGATGTAATCTTCGGGCTGTCCTTTGATTTCAAACTCGATGGGAGCGGAATCGGTCAGTGAGGAGACGGGGTGAAATTCCACCCATTGGGATTCTTGCATGGTCATCATGGTGGGGGGCATGGCAAACAGGTCCAGTTCCGTCTTGGAACCAGCGCAAGACTCTCGGTGCATCATTTTTTCCTGTGTTTCAATAATCGAAAACGTCTAAGTCTCGAACGGTTCTTCTTTTCTTGGCTTTTCTCGCTTGAAGTCTGGTGAAAGGGTGTTTTCTTCGTCGTCTCTTTCTGCCTTGTCCTTGCTGAATGCCTGACTCGGTAGCGTGCAGGGCATTTATAGGTGTGTCTCGTCGGCCCAAAATGTCTTTGCCCGTTTGCAGCAAGACATTTTTGCCTGCCCTCATGAAGGCTTCTTTAGGGTTTTGTTTGTCGATGATGACATTTTGGAGAAATTCTTTGCCTTGCGTCAGTGCTCCATCTTTCAAGGCGTGCAATCCGCGTGTCACCATCGGTTTCAACACCGGGGCCACCGAACGAAAGGCCGATTTTAACATATCTCCTAAACCGTGTCCTCGCTGTCGTGCAACCCCTTGGTACACTGGATACATGACTTACTTACGAGTCGTGAGAGAACCGTTTTCGAAAATGGAGTTTCACCGTGACTTTTCCTTTGGTGAATGGAATATTTTGTCCCAGATCTCCTTTTATAGTAATGTTGACCGTGTCCAAATACGACTTGCTGACTGGCAAATAGTGAGGATGGACAAATTCGCGGTGGACGTGGTAAGTGTTTCCACCTTCCTCGTCAGCGTTCGCGGCAGAATCCACTTTGAAAGGAATGACACGCAGTAACGGTACGGAGGTGTGTCCCACCACGTTATACTCCACCACATCGGAGTACACGAACATCAAATTCAGTCCTTGGTTCAGTTCTACTGGGGTACGAAATAACTTGCTAAAAGACTCGTTGTCGTAAACGATGGGTAATTCGTTGTTCTTGAGCATGGTCGTTCTCATGTTCATGTCTCCGCCCAACATGTCATACAATTCAGGACAAAATAAAATGGACAGGATTTTACTCCGCTCAAATTTCATCAAGAAGGGACGAGCTACTTTGTGGTACTCCAGGGTGACACTTTTGTTGTTGAGCTGCTCAAAAGCTTTCCCAAACACGCCATTAAACCTGGAGGCTTTGGCGCTGACCAAATGATGACCACTAAAATAATAGCCTGGGAGAATGAACAAGTGGTAGGTCCACGTTTTAGTTTTGTCATTATAGGTTTTTTTAACGTCAGACATGGCTCTCTTATCCAATTCCTGTTGCAATGGCACGTCAACAACTTCCACATCGAATTTATTTTTATCGGGAAGGACATTGAGGACTTGGGTCGGGTGAATCATTTCTACTAAAGCCACTTCCCAATGGGCTTCGTGATCTACGGGGATGGCTTGAGGTAATTTGGCCGTGTAACAGCACAACGTGTTGTGGGGAAACACCTCCATGGAACTGTCACTGGGTAAGGTTAAGTAAAATTGGTTTTGGTGACTCATAATTCCAGAGTTCTGTGGCTGTCCGAGGGGATATTACTGGACGTCAGAGGCGTGTCTCCGCCCAAAATGGGGTTCTGGTTGTTATTGGAGTGGTGACTGACACTGGCACTGGACACAAGGTTCCCGTTCGAGGAGAATTTCAGGGAAGGATTAGGAAGCAGGTAACCGATGCAACTGCTCAATAAAATGGTCCACAATTGTTTGTCTCCTTGTTGCAAACTCAAATTGGCGATGGCTGCCCCGATGACACAATACACCACGAAAATTTGGCAGAAAAAGACGATTTGCATTTTAGGCACACGTTCTCCACACCACACCCACAAGGGTTGTTTTTGTAAATCTTGCACAGAAGAACTAGGGGAAGAAGGAGTGGTCGACGTAGCTGCGTCTGCTGAGTGAAAGGGCATGATGGTCACTTCTTCTTTTTATAGTCGATGACTTGCGAAGCGTCGATCCAAGAATCGAAACTGGGTGGATATCCTTTCCAACGTACTTTGACTTCTTTGACACGTCGTTTGCCCACTTTACGGGTTCTGCGTTCGAGAATGCTTTCGATGTCGTACACGTCGTCTTCTTTTTTGGTGACACGTTGTAACTCGGGCAAATAAAACGTTCCTTTGAGTACTTCTCCGTTCATGTCTTCCAATTTATAGACGGCAGGATGACGGCCATGCACTCGTCCAGTGACGCGAAACAGTTCGGTCGTCCAGTTAGGTAAGTAACCTTTGTCGAAAGTGCGTTTGGTTTTGCCAATGCGCACCCAATCTCCTACGGTCAACTCTCCACTTTTCTTGGGGACAGCCCTCGTCGGGGACGTACCGAACAGACGCTCGAACACCAGCACTTCGTTGTCGGGAGTCACGTCTTGCGGGGCAAGTCCGATGCTTCGATGGTAAGATTGGTTGTACGCTTGCACCAGGTGCGGTAAGATGTCGATGTACTTCAGAGTGTGGTGATGCGTAAAATATTTCCACATGCGTTCTTTCAAAGTGCGTTGAAAACGTTCCACGATGCTGGCTTTGGTTTCGGGATTCTCGGTGGTAAAAAAATGAATGTCACGTTTCTTTAATTCTTTTTGGAAAGCTTGGTTCAGAAATTCGGTGCCTTTGTCCGTTTGCCATCGAAGAGGGTGACGACCGCTTTGTTCCAACACCCGTTGCAGGGCTCGCACTAACTCGCTGCTGGATTTGGAAGTCAAGGGCACGACCCAGGCAAATTTGGAAAAGACGTCGATGACACAAAACAAATATTTGTAGCCACGATTGTAGCTGGCCAAATGAGAGACATCGGCTAAATCGGCTTGCCATTGATGATCGATGCCTTCCACTCGGGTGCGACTTCTGGCAAACTTGCGTCGAATGGGTTTGTGTAAAGTGTAGGTAGCTTGTTCTTGTAACCATCGTTGCACTTGAGGTAAACGGAGACTTTTCAGTCGCGTTTTGGCAGCACGATACAATTTTTGAACTCCTGCGTAACCTGTAGGATGTGAGGGATCGTAGTAAATGCTGGCTAAGACTTTTTCCACTTTTTGTGTTGGTTGGTGTCTTAATAAGGCACCCACTCTTGGAGGATGCTACTCTTTTTCTCTTGGGGTATTTTCTTGGATTGCAATGCTTTGCGTGTGCGACCGGCAATAGGTGTCGAAGAGGAGGAGGATGTCTGAGCGGGGGATATCGGTTCTTGTTTCACTTCTGTCTTCACTTCTGTCTTCACTTTCTTTTTCTCTTGTGATGAAGAAGGGGTGGCCATCATCTTTTTAATCGATCCAATTCTGGAGGTAGGTAGTGTTGTTAACTTGCGTACTTTTTCTGGTGGAGTTTGAAACCCTTCTTCTTCTTCTCCTTTTTCTGTCTTGGTCACTGGTACTGGTACTGGTACTGGTGATGGTGCTGGACTTTTCATCAAGGTCTTAAAATCTTTCAGAGTGGGTAGAGCTGTTTCGTCTAAAGCTTTCTGGTGAAAGAGTTGCAGTCGTTGCAAGAGTTGACCGTACTTTTGCGATTTTTCTGTTTCGGACAAATCTCGGCGATCCATCAAGGACTGCAATTCGTGTTGTAACTGGGACATCTCGCTCAAATTGGGATTGGGAGGTAAATGCAGGGTGCGTTGTTCTTGCCAACGATGGTATTCCATCCATCGTTTGTAAGGCACTAAAGCTAGTTTTCGTCCTTCCATGGGGTTGTCAGGGGTCGATTCTGAGATCTTGGGACTTTCGAAGGTCTTTTTATCTTGCTCCCACCAGTCCTCCCAACATGGTTCCCAAGACTCCTTTCAGTATGGGGCCTAACAAGAGAGGCAAAATGCCTCCACGTTGGACCAACATCTTCTTTTTTTGACGAATGGGAATTTTCTTTTGAACCATTTGGCGAAGAACGTGACGATGTTTGCCTAAGCATTGTTTCTGGTGTTTGGACAAAGGGATCGTGCCTTTCAAAACGTTCAAACAACATTCGCACACGGTATCGATGACCTCTTTGGAGGCCGTTTGAATGAGTTTTTTTCGTAGGGGTGGAGAAGCTTTGGACAGGACAGATAACAGGTCCCCATGTTTGGCTAAACGTGGTGGCAGTCCTTTCCTTTTCTTTCCTTGGGGTTTTCTGGAGGGTGACATCTTTGAGTCTTCAGGAGCACCAAAAAACACTGATACCCTACTCGGTCACAGGCCTTTTTTATACTGGAACGCGTCGCCACTGATTGTCTTTACGTCGTATCAGTTTGAGGACAGGCATGACACGTCGTGCAGGGGTACGTAACGGACTAAATCGAGTCAGTTCTTGCTTGGACAAATCCAGTAAACTTTGTAACATGCCCGATCTTTCATGGACTTTGATTTTGGGAGAAGGTACTTTGTGAGCAGCAGCCACTGCCGCTAAATTGGAAGGTCCTGCCACTGGGGAAGTTCTTTTGGGGGTCATCAACGGAGAAGTTCTTGGTGTGATCAACGTCTCCAAGTACTCTTCAGTTCCTGGTGACATCAACGGAGAAGTGGATAAACGTGAGGCTGCCGGAGACACAGTCACCGCTGTGGCAGGTCGTGGTTTGCGAGTGTAAGGCTGCGTCCTGGCCGCAGTGCCTCTCTTGCGACTAGTTTTCTTCTGTGGACTTTTCTTTTTCTGAGGACTTTTTCTCTGTTTCTTTTTCTGGGGGCTTCTTTTCTTTTTCCGGGGTGGTGTCTGGTAAGAGGAGGGTCCCGCCACTGGAGAAGTTCTTCTCTTTGGGGACCTGGTCTTTTTCTTTTTCTTCTTGGGGCTTCGTTGAACTTTTGTCTTCGGGATAACTTTGGGGGCATTAGGATCCCATCTTAAGAGTGAGCGAATGATGACCCCTCCTAGAGTGCCGCTCCCTCCAGGTTTCAAAATGATTTGTTTTTTGGTTTGAGTGTCGATGCGGGGATCGGCCAGTTGGACCAAAGCGACTTTGTTTCGATCGAAAAAGCGTTGGGTTTGATGAGGAATCTGAATGATTCCTTGGAGTAATTGACGTGCCGTCACCGTGAACCATCGTAAGACTTCTTTGAGACTAGCTTCTAAGACACGAGCTCGTGTTTGTGGATCTTTTTCTCGACTGATGCCATACAAGGCACGAATCAATTTGACGGGAAGATGCGACTGAAGGGACGTCATGTTCGCACTAAGAGTGAGACAGACGAAAAAGGGTCTGAGGTTTTTATAGATTTTTTTATGGGGAGTGAAATGAAGTCGAGGGCGGAGACGTGTACAGGACAGGCCCTCCGTCTTGGCACCAGTGGTGAAACAAGTGGGTACGAAATCGCAAATCCTCGGGGGTGGTAGGTTTCAAATCGACGAGTAAATAGGCGTGTGGAGTTTGAGTGGCATCGTCGTACGCCTGAGTCAGCCAAGGCGTTCCTAACTGTTTGGCTAAGACTTGCACTTGCGATTTATCTCGAGGGCTTTTAAACAAGACCACGTAATGCGCATTGAGACTGATGGTACGATGGGCTTTACTTTGTTGAAACAAATTTTGGGTGATGTAAACGACACTGGCATTACGGTGATGCCCTTTGCGCGTGAACCACAGTTTAATTTCTTCTTCGTCTTCTCCTAACATGTCGTCGAAAATGACCAAATGGGTTAGACGGGAGTCAGAGACGATGCCGTCGTCTTCTTTAGGAATGCCTTCCACAAACACGATGGAATCGCCTTGACTTTCTCGCAAGAGGCTGTACGCCGATTGCCACTCTTTGTAACACCACACGATCCGTTGAGGGGGCCGATCGATCAAATGATGTTTATGTTCGATCAAACGTTTGACGAATTCGGTTTTGCCTGAACCGCTAGGTCCAGCAATGAGCATGTTAAAGGGATGGCGAAGATACAAAGCCTCCCAACTGGCACGATCTAAGTGTTCGTCGATGACTTTGACAGTAGAGGAAGAGGGAGCAGAGACAGCAGAGGTAGCCATGGTGTGAGAAATGTCACTTGTGACACGAAAAACAAACAAGACAAGAGTTTATATACTTTTTCAGAACACGTTTACTGAATGTTTCAAACATGAATACGAAAGACAAAAATGCATAAAAGCGAAAGGCTTAAGTACAAGGATAAAAGGCACATGATAACTATGAACGTGGAATAAACACAAGTGTCTGTACAACAATCACATGTTTTGGGTAATGTTCTAACCAGTTCTATAGTAGGGGGTAAGGTCACACAAGTGTCCTCCCGAAAGGGTCTTTCAGGTCTGTCCACGACAGTCCTGTCCTGGGTGACGGGTTCTTCTGGCACCGTCACTAACACGGGTTGAAAAGTAACTTTTTTCCTTGAACAACTCTCGTGCATACTGGGCCACTTCTTGGGTCCAAGCCTCAAAACCCCATTCTTTCCAGGCACGGACATCTGTCCAATGGGGATGTAAGTCACAAGCTACACACACATCGTCATACACGTCTTGGGTAGCTAAAAGTTGACGAATCTTTTTTTCCTGTTGAGGTCGAGAAGTATCCAGATGAAACCGCAAGGCCTTGAGCAAAAGGAGTTTTCCGTGACCATTTAAGGCCATTGAGGTGGTAAGTACTGATCGTAAAGAGTCCACAAAGAATCGGCTGGTAAACGAAATCCCAGAAAACAAGTCACTAAGACACACACCACTTGTCGTCCCAAATTGAATGGATACAGTTCTTGTAATAATCGATGGTAATGATCCACAGTTTGAATATGGTCATTGAGTTCCTTCCACGGAATCTGTTGGATGACATACGACATAAGTCGTGGCATAGCAGCCTGTTTTTATAGTCTCTTTGTTTCGAAAAGAATACACGTACTTTCTAGCCAGTGATCTTCGTTCTCCAGTCGGGAATGTAAATCTTGCACACTGTAACCGAAACGTCAGAGTTCGATTAGAAGTTTCCTCTTCCGCTAAGTAGATTCCACGTAACAAATGTTGGTAATCCTTTACCTCGTCTTCCTCAAGGGGTTGCTCTAGGTGAATCTCGAAGTAACCAAAATGATCAACACGTGAATCATCGGGGGCCTGGAAGTATTGAACAAGGTCTGACCATTGAAACAATTTCTGACGAATCAGTTCTCTTATACCATTCAGGTACCAGTGGTTAAAGATCTGGTGACGTAACGGATGCAATTGTTCTTTACGTTTCACTTGTATTTTCACCAGCTCTCGGTAAATCCTTTCTCTCAACTCCTCAGGCAAGCCCAAAATGTTCTCTTGTAAAGTATCCATAAGTATATACACTGTTTTTGGAATCGTTGGGTGGTGGCCAATAGCCTCGTTTACCTTTGTGCCTAATGTAATATCCACTCATAATCAGTCTTCTTGTACTTTGGAACATAGCATAATTTAAAAACGGACGAATCACTTTGAGTTTGCGTTTCACTTGTATTTTGATCAGTTCTCGGTAAATGCGTTCTCTCAACTCCACAGGCAAAGCACGAATGTTCTCTAGCAAAGTATCCATGAATAGGTCATACTAAATCCTCTTTGGTCTGACACAAGAAATGTACTCTTTGCACAAACATGGTTTTACTTCAGTGTCGAATTTAAATCGTTGAGTCACTAATCTACACATTACAATTCGTTCAAAAGTTTCCTCTTTCACCAAGTTGACATTGTGTTCAAGATGTTGGTAATTCGTTAACTCTTCCTCTGGAATTCGATGCAGTACGTTTACAATGATGTAGGTAGAATCGTCCATACCAAACGAATCCTTTTGAAAACTAGAGGATCGTTGATCAATGTCTGTCCGATGGAACACTTTCAATTGAATCAATCCTTGTATAGCCTTCAGGTACCAGTGGTTCAAACACCGGTGACGTAACGGATGCAATTGTTCTTTACGTTTCACTTGTATTTTAACCAGTTCTCGATAAATGCGTTCTCTCAACTCCACAGGCAAAGCACGAATGTTCTCTTGTAAAGTATCCATCAACAGATTATTATGGTAAGAAGTTACTTCAATGTCTCGGTCCCACTAAGGGTAAGTAATGACAATTCGGTGACCATCGAGAATGTTCTACGTAGGCCGAATCTTGCGGTTCCCAGTGACTTTATCTCCTTCACCCAAGTAGAAAAATCCGGCTCTGGCTAATTCTTCGGGGGTCGGTCCTCCCAGATACTTAGGCCATTTTCCTTTGAACGATTGAAGACGATTTTCAAAGTCGCAGTATTCCGACAAACGCACAGGAAACGAATATTCGTCTTTCACGTCGTGTGCACTTCTCCTTGTTTGTCACGGTATTCGTAGCCGTAATTTTTGGGACCGCCACTGACGAAACTTAGAATCTTGTCGTCGGGATGCTCGTCTGTCCAGGCTCCTAAACGGTCTCCTTCGATGTTAGGGTGATGTTGAATCGGGTGATGGATGTAAATGCAACTGTCCGTGTCAAAGTACAGGACGCGTTCTTCTAACAGTTCTAAAGCTTCGTACAATTTTAAGCGAGCATGAGCTGTCACGTAAGCCGCAATGATGACATTTGCAAAAGGGTCGTCTTGTACAAAGTCCAGATCTTCTTCGTAATTGACCAAGATTAAATTCTCTCGAACGACGTCCACGTGTTTCATGTATTTGGTTTTGTCGTGAATCATCTGGAAGTAGCGGGAAGGTTCTGTCAAATATTCCGTCTTGGGTAAACACGGTCGTTGTGCCATTTTATCCCACAAACAATTTAACATCACTTTGGCAAACGATCGCCTGCCTTCGTTTTTCTCGATGTGGTCTAAAGAGATGCCTTCTTGTTCGTAGTATTTCTCTTTGAATTGTATTTGGTCTTCGGGAGTGTGACACCAGGAAGGATAGCCGCTGGCTTCTTGCTTCAGTTTCAAAAAGGCATCCACGTAGTCAGCGAAAATGCCTTTCTGACTGGGATCACCCTTGCGGTACTGTTGTGTCTTGAGAAAGTGGCAAATTTCGTACACTTCTAACAGTTGGTATCCCATGTCCAGAGCTTTGAACAATTCTACGCTGACCCAGGTTCCCGTCAAGGCCCGTTCTTCCTGGCTGTGCTGACAAGGTTGGTCTTGGTTGCACGTTTCGGCACAAGTACGGCACAAGGGAAACATCAGTTTGCCTTGACAATGGTGAGGTAAGACGGGATGGTATAGGTTCGTGGGAGGCAAAACTTTGCACTTGATCAAGCCTTCGTATTGTCGAATGTTTTTCAGGTCGATGTGTTCCGTTAACAATTGCGGGTGCCCTACAGGAAAGCGACAATATTTGCACACGTAGGGATACAGCGAACACACGTCCAAGTATTTGATTTCTTCTCCTTTCTCTTCGTCGGCTTGGTACAGCAAACAGGTGGCATTGGTCCTTCCTCCGTACAAACTATCCCTCGGGTTCAGCGGGTCCATGAACTGGTAACTTTCCATGAGGCGTTTAAACTCGGGATCGGTTTTCATACGGTGATCGTACTCGTGTTCCCACATTTCCACCACTTGGTATCCTTCCTGTTCTAACTTTAGGCGACGCTGACAAGTGTCCTGGTACAAGTCTTCCATGGTTCGTTGCAAAAACTGATATTTGGTGCCACGGTCAGGGTAACAGACGGGACATCCGTGAAATAAGCAACCGTTAAACTCATACACGATCTTGGGGTTTTCTAAGTCCCAGCCATCGACCGAATACGTTCCGATGGTCTTTTCGCCCCCTCCGTTGCGGGCATGCTGAATCCACTTGTCTTCCTTGTCGCACAAGTAATGTAACCAACGTAGGGCTTTGACCGAGTATTGACGTTTGACATAGTGGGTCGTTTGAGGACTGATGACAGCCACGGTGTTTTCAGGCATGAATCGTTGGCGGTACACTAAGGAACACGCTTTGGCAATGGTGCAAGCTTCTTTCAAAGGATCGACCCCTCCATGTTCCATGAACAGTTCTCGAAATTTTCCACAGCAACGCCGTAAAATGTCCACGTCGGAACGACAATACTTTAACATTTCTTCCTGAAAGTCGAAAGGGTCCGAGGCGTGAGCCTGGTACCAAGCGTAGAAAGCTTCTCGTTGTTCGGTACGCATGTTGTCGGGGTCGTAATAGTGAGCCTCAGGTAAATGGGGTAGAACGGCGTGTTGATTGGCTTCCGTATTGAAAAAGTGTGGAAAGTACCCTTTAGCCATTTCTGTCATTCCAAACGTTTTAGGCATTCGACTCAAAGGCATGGCCAAGTAACTCATCGAATCTTTAAACTGTACTTGTCCCACTTGCATGAAAATGATTTTGGCTCCGTTCAAAGTCACTTTAGGACGTTCGGTGCCATGTTCCGTATAGTATCTGAGAAGAAACTGTCCATCGTATCCGGAGAAATTGTGAGCCATCACCGTGGCATGACGATGACAATCTCCGTAAAGTTCGATGTCCTCTTGGCTCCACGTCTTGTCGATGGGGTCTAAGACCCATTGGGCAAAATCGGCTAACGTGTTCGGTCCCCGAAAGATTTTTTCACGCCCTCCGGGAATCTTGCTACAGTGAGGGCAATGACTGAAGATAGGTTCTTGAATGCACTTCTCGCACGCTCGATGAGCCACGCAGAAATTAGGAATGTGAATGCCAGTCTCTTGCATGCATTCGAAATCGAAAAAGATGAAATTGCCTTTCTTCTTGTGACCGTCCTCTTTCTCTGGTGGGGGTTGGTATTTTTGCACGTAACATTGGTGTTCCAAGTCCACGATGTGGTGACAAATGTGACATTTTTTCTTTCCTGAACATACGTGTGCCTTGGTATTATTGGTACGTATGACTTGTTCACACGTAGAGCACAATCTCAGCAGTTGACAAGCGCATTTCTTCTGTGAACCTTGCGTCTTCAAATGTTGTTGGTAACAGGTAGGGCTGACAAACGTGCGCAGACAAGTCGAACAAGGCACTGGTTCTTCGCTCAGACAGGGTGAAGAGGCCAAACATCCTGTGCATTTCGATCCACAATGCTTGTGTTGCTCTCGATTATTATAACCATGGTCACATTTCTCACAGTAATAACCGTATCCCAGGAATCCGGTGATACTGGTAATGGTATCGAAATGGTCATCGTGATGATAAACGTGAATGTATTTTCCGTCCTTAAAATCTTGCCCTCGAAACAACAGAGACCCGCGCACGTCTTGAGGGTGCACTTTCAAAGTGTATCGTGGAGCTAGGGCATCTTGCAATTTTTGCATCTCAGGAATGCCACAGGGTGTGTCTTTGGACATGCCAGCTTGTCGTAACAGGAGTTCTGCTTCACTTCGTTGTTTGGCTCGGTCCGATTGTCGAATGTTCTCCCAGTCTCTTTTCCATTCTGCCGTGTCGTTCTTGTTGGCATAGGTTCGTCCCACCACGATGGCACGGGCTAAACACATCTGGTCATGAGGATTGTGAATTTGGACAAGGCTACGCTTAATGCTGCGAAGGTCGTTCACCAATAACATCTTTTTGCGTCCGGTCCCTTGAGGAGGAGAGACGTGGGTCATGTCCAATGTGGCTTTTCCATCGGTGATGTCAAACTGGTCATTAGATTGTTGCACGTGTTGAATCTTGTCCATGACTTTGGAAGCGGTCAATTCTGCAGGGGTGCTAAACTCGATCCAAACAGGGGATTTCAAACCGTCGTGTTGTATGGAAAGTCTCAAGCGATCGTCTTCTTTGGGTTGACATTGTCGCTTGAGTGCAGTGAGCAGAGAATCCCACACTCCGGTGATGAACCCTTCTGCTTTATCTAACGGTACTTCGGACTTGAAATCTTTAAACTTCACCGTGTATTTGTAAGCCGTGGTTCTAAATTTTCTAGAGGAACGCTTTTCCGTCTCTCGAATGGAATAGTATTTTTCAGGGCTGACTAAGGGTGGTGAACTTGGTTTAGAGGTTTCAAATTCTGGTTCACTCATGTCCTCTTCAAAATCACTGACATGAATTTGTGCCAAGATTTCAGCCCTGGTTCGAGGCGATAGATTACGTTTCTGCCTCTTACTTTCTTCTTCTTTCTTCTCGAATGAATTAGATCGTTTCATCTTGAAAGCAAAAAGTCAAATGACTCAAGTTCAAACACCATGAGCTTCTTTATTGTCATAGCAGACCAGCGTATATAAAAGGGTGTGTGTCTTGTCCTTTTACTATTCATTTCACTCTCAAGCCGAGCACAACGATGGAAGAGACTAACCAGATGGAACGTTTCGTCAGAGCTTTGCGAGGGGTCATTAGAAAATTCTCTTCAGACCAGCCTACGGACTACTCTCCTTCCTTTAGAGATAAAAGTCAAGATACTTGCTATATCTGTCAGAAGAAAGGGCATTGGTCTTCAGAGTGTCCAGACCGTCAAAAAAGAACAAAAACAGGGACTAAAAAAGACAAAAGTCAAGATACCTGTTATTATTGTAAAGAAAAAGGACATTGGTCTCCAGATTGCCCAAAAAAGAAACAAGAGGAATCAGAAGAAAAGAAGGATTCTTCAGAAGAAGAGAGGGATTCTTCGGAAGAAGAGAGGGATTCTTCAGAGGAAAAAGAGGAAGAAAGAAGACAATTCTATTTACAAGAGGCAAAGAAACAGGAGAAGAAAAGAAGAAGGGAAGAAAATGAGGAAAAGACGGTGAAGAAATTTAAAAAACAGAGAGACTAAACAAGGCGAAAGAAGAAGTCAATGAACTTTTTATTAAAGTGTTGTGTTGTGAATTGTGAATTGGATTGTAAAAAATGGATAAAAGAATAGATTAATGATATAAGGTAAGTGTCTTTGAGTTTTGATTTTAAAATAAGAACGTACACTCACGCACTCATACACAGACACGTACTATAAGGGTAAAATGGGTGGGGTTTATTTTTGAGTTATTGGCAAATTGAAATTGTATTTCTTTTCGAGAAATGTGGGTGGCCCTGAAAAGGGCCTTTTTTCTTCATGGTGAAGGGGTGAGTTTAAGCAATCAGCTTTAACTGCCTTATGCCTTTGCCACGGCCAAGGCCTACTTCTGGACTGCGTAATGTTGATGATGATGATAATGATTGGGTTGAAATCACTAAGGGTGGTACGGTAGGCTTAGTCACAGGGTTGAAGTGTTTAGCTCGGGAAGGTCGTATTCTCTTCGGCCGTGATAAAGAAGTCTGATACATTTGTTTCAGACTTCTTAACTCCGCTAAAATGTCCAACAGTACCGTGACCGTTTGATTCTCACCCTCTTGTTTCTTTGCTGCTACTTCTTCTTGCTGTTGCTGCTGTTGTTTTTTTCTTACCTCTTCTTCTTGTTGCTGTTGCTGTAGGAGAAAAGCCTGTTCCGCTTCCTTTTGTCGTTGTATAAATTTCTCCAATTCTTCTTTCTGTCTCTGTCTAAAATTCTCCACTTGCGGTAATGAAGAAGGTAACGAAGGTTCCGGAACAAATTCTTGCGAGGAGAGAAAATCCACAAAATCCCAATTCACCTCTTCTGAAAGTAAGTCCGGGTTCCCTTGGGCGGTCTCCGCTGCTGGTGCACCCCATTGGATCGTTTTCTGAGTTTCCGTCATGTTGAATCACTGTCGCATAGATTGATTGCACACAAGCGCTAGCAGATCTATATTGACTAAGTGACGTCACAGACTGCTCTCTTCGGATTGGATGCGGCTGGCTGAATTTTGTAACGCGTGTTAGGATTGGTGAATGATCTCAATCCGTTTCAATCCTACCTGTACCTATAAATAAGCGCAGTTCAGTGCATTGATTCACCTGTTTCTAGTAGCCTCAAGATGTGGACCGACGTTCAATCTTCAACCCTTGTGTCAACAATGATGTTCAGAACGGACATGCTCATGTATGTCCGGTCCAAGTGGACTGTTGTTGATAGGACAGATACAAGTCTATGGATGAGGAGAGTTTATATAGAAAGACAAGGATGTCTCAAGAGGGTACTTGTGTATGGACCGGCAGTTAGAAGGAGTTTAAGAAGAAGAAGATGTAACAGATGCCATCTATGTTAATATTAATATTAACATAAACCCAAAGGCCCTTTTCAGGGCCAGCCATATTTCTCGAAAAGAGATAGCCTTTTCATTGCCTACCCCTTTTTTTATTTTTTATTTTATTTACAAAAAAATAGAGACCCTCCCTGTTTCAATTTTACATAGACCCTATACAGTCCCAGGGGTTTTTGACCATGTTAAATTTACATAGACCCTATATTGTCCTAGGGGTTTTTGGCCATGTTAATTCCCATAGACCCTATATTGTCCCAGGGGTTTTTGGCCATGTTAATTCCCATAGACCCTATATTGTCCCACGATTTTTCTCCATGTTAAATTTACATAGACCCTATATTGTCCCAAGGGTATTTTTAATGATAAATCCCATAGACCCTATAATATCCCCCTTCACTACTAATATATTAATTGAAAGATAATAATAAACATGAGCTCATGTTTGCACAGTTGATTTGTGTGGATAAAGCATTAACACCCATACTGGTCAGATGCATTTATTACTGTTGTATTACCTGTAAAGCCCTAATTAAGCTTGAACGTATTATCCCCCCTTCCCCAATGAAATGGTCATTCTCAAAAGCAATGTATTCTTCAATAAAAAAAAACAACAAGCATATCTCGTAATTAGACTGAATCAGATACGATCTGACCAGGATTAGCTCGAAGAATCCATCAGAGAAATATTGAACACCATTACCATCCAGTCTTTTGTGAGTGCAGTACTGAACACTGATGACATTTGCTTAACCAACAAACATCCTATTGAACTATTGAGAGTAGCAAAGACTGTATCTGATTAAACCTATATTTTGACATCCAATGGATTTTGAAATCAGAAACTCATGTGTTTCTTTTTTATTTAATATCAGTGTGGTTGTGATTATGTGAGTATCTGTCTGTACATATGTGTGTGGTGATGATATTTGACAATACTAAGTCCACCAACTAAAAAAAATTGTAACATTATTAAATGCTTTGAACAAGACAGATAAGTTACTTTCTTTTTATTCAGATTTGAATTTCCGATCATTTTGTATAGGCTTATATGACAAGTTAGCTTATTTTCAGTTGCACTATGTTGGTCATGCACACTGACTCTTCCCGTGATATTAAAATACTTTTTGAGTCTTAACCTACCTAACCCAAGAGTGTTTGGGAATGTGGCAAATATGCCTTCTGAACATCAGGCTATATACATATTTGGACTTTGGGAATGTGGCAAATATGCCTTCTGAACATCAGGCTATATACATATTTGGACTTTGGGAATGTGGCAAATATGCCTTCTGAACATCAGGCTATATACATATTTGGACTTTGGGAATGTGGCAAATATGCCTTCTGAACATCAGGCTATATACATATTTGGACTTTCAGCAAAACAATCCATGTAGCACCTGGCTTATCCTGAATGGAAATGGTGTCCTTTTGACATCCAACATGGCTCCCGTGGCAGCCATCTTAAAAATAGTGTCACTGCTGCTCCAATTAAACAGTTGATTATTTTTTTTATATTTTACACAGTCATCCGTAGTCTTTTTTCATCCCTAAAAATGGCACCTCCAAGAGTCTATTAAAATGGAAGTTCAAATGTAAAATCCGTGCCTTTAGACTTAGACGCTGTGGACAGATATTTCATGGTGCAGCAAAACGTGCTACATCCACCCACCCCAGTACATTGTGTAGGGCTGATTTTTAATATCACTAGTAGTACATGTTACTAATGCATATGCTGGTACCTTTCTGGAAGGAAAATACCCCAACCAAAGATGAAAATGTCATCCTCACATTAGGGTGAACCAGAACACTGGAATGCATGTGGGACACCCCGTACACACTGGTCATGTATGGTGTCATCTTCATTATTTTCTCAGTTGACATCTTGAACGTTCAACATCATTTACGCAAAGAAGATTTAGATGCTTTGTGGGTCAACAAACATATTACTATCTTGTTTTGGGTGCTCTTTTCTCGGAGTCCGAAACTATTAGCTTTGGATAGCTTCCTTAAATATTTTGTCCTTATTATTAGCAATTGTAACTTTCCTATTTTTTTTAATTATTTATCATACCTAGCTTCTATTATCCTGGTTGACTAATATAATCTGTTTGATGACTACTACAATCTGGTGTGCAGATAATCAACTTCGAAAATCAAATTAAAAACATACTGAAGAATTATTTAATGATAATATATTCGGAATTTGACAACTCATTCCTCTTTATATATTATATCTATTGAGTTGTGTTACGTGTTTAGGCTCGAATAAACAGCAACGCAAGAAAGAGTGAAAACAACAAGCTTTGAAAAATATAATAAATAATTTATTTATGTGGAAAAAATATTGTAAAAATGAAAAATAATAATAACTTACGGTTTCAAGAATCAAATCCAAAAATAATCCAAGAATAATCCACGAATAAAATTTTAGAAGTCCTAATAATGAAATGTTCTAATGATTTCAATTTTAAGACCCGACGAAGAACCAAAGATGGAAGGCGATGACGTATGCTGTAACTTGTACTGTGTTGAAGTCTACAGTTCCTTGTAGAAACACAATAATTAATCCTCCGGTTTTGGAAATCCAAATAAAATTTCTAAGAAACGTCCTTGTTCAAGAATTCTGTATGAATACAATATTTCCATAGAAACGAAATAATCCTTTAGATTCCAAATAATCTGAAGAAAAATTAATATATAACTCAAAAACTCAAAACTAGTCACAACAGAAGAAGAAAAAAACTTGACATAAAGTGTTTAGAAGCCCCGAACTCTGATCTCTCTCTCTCCCTCTCTCTCTCTCTCTCTCTCTCTCTCTCTCTCTCTCTCTCAACATCACTATTAATACTATTTCGCATTTTTAAAAATGCCTAATTGCGAAATAGAGAATCACGTGATCATGTTTACATATAAAAATCACGTAGCCCCTGTATGTCCTTGATAAGAATCAGTCATTTTACTTCGAGAATAAAAGTTGTTTACTTGACTCTCAATCAAGGCCAGGAACTAAGTAAAAAAAAGAAACAAGTGTTTCTATTATTAGGTATTTACGGAAAGATTCAGGTCAAGCTGAATTTTCTGCAAAATATCAAATTCCTTGTAAACAAAATTACATTACATTGACATGTAAAGAAAATAAAAAGATTCCAAGACCCACAAACAATAAAATCAAATCAAACACAAATTAAATCAAATATAAATTAAATCAAATATACGTAACAGTTGTCCACAGCGTAACAGACTTCTGTGAGCTCATACCTTCTCTGGCTTATTGAACAGATTTTTTGCATGTATTTTTTGTATTTTATATCTGTTTATTGCTAATGACATCAATTCTGATAGATCTTGTATTTCAACATAATGGTAACTTCCATCTTTGCACTTATCAGGATCGACCACTCCGGTGGCCTAGTGGTTATAGCGTACACCTCGGAAGTGGGAGGTCGTGGGTTCGGACCCAGGCCGAGTCATACCAAAGACTTACTAAAATGGTACTAACAGCTGCCTCGCTTGTATTAGGACTGGTCGGCCTGGTGTCAGGATAATGTGACTGGGTGAGACATCATGCTATATGTCTGCGACATGATGCCCCAGTGCTAGACATCACTATAAACTGCCATACCGCAGATATCTTAGCGATGTGACTGAAGATTTATTAAAGCTACGTTAAAAATCCAAATCACACAGACACTTATCAGGATCACTTGAATCAATTATGATCAGCTTCTGCCCAAGATGACTGCTTTCCTTTTCAGTTACTTTAATAGGTTTAAGGTCGTCTTTATGAGAAGTTTTTCTTTATTTTCTTTCGTGGCAATATTACAACATTTATTGATGTATCAAATTCTCCTTCAGCTGTACTATATAGCTCATTTACAAATTTTCTTATTTTCTTTACTTTCATTGTGCTGGTACTGAACCATCTTTTATACATGTCTATGTTTTACTTGGATGGTGTGTACATGTGATCTGTCTAGCAGTACACAAATTGGATTCTGATTGCATAAATAAAACACTTGTCTTTACTTTTATTGAAAATTTTAAAACTGTTTGGGTATTTATGGGCTTCCTCTGAAGAAATGATTCCTGCCTTAATGTAATGTTGAATAGTTAACCCTATTGAATATGTATTTCATACTTTACTTCATATCTTGCTCAAATGCGATATGCAAAATGCAAAGAAAAGTTGATTTGCATTATCCATTTCACTTCTGTTTGATTGGCATTGTTCTGTGTTAAAATTTTCCGCATTCGTTTTTTTTTAAATCTAGCTGTATTTTACAGAACGAAATTTTCGTATTTTTTAATGATTTTTTCTTCACTTTTATCACTCTAAAGTTTGTACAAGTATAAATATTCTTAAATTATCTCTAGTTTGTTGTGATTTTAAAATTGGCTCATTAATACGTCATAATCATTTTCAACTTTGAACACCATTATTTCTTCCTTCCCTCACATTCTTTAAAACTGATAAATCAAGTATCTAAGCCCTTGTCATTGATTTGTTTAACTGACAATATTTCAGTATATATTCAAGTCATATTTATTTAAAATGTCAAAAATTATTTTCCTGCTCTCACTAAATCCATAAAACAAAAGAATATGATTGGGTTATCTAAACACTAACTTAAAACAGTATGATCACAGACTTGCCATATTTGTTCTTCGTTTTCTTCCTTTGATTGACAGTAATATCTTTGATTAACATGATCATGGTGTTTTCTTCTGTTTTCGTTTTATTCTGTTTTTATTTAACCTGCATTTTCCCATTCATATTTTGTTTGCATTTTTCTTTTAAGAAGTCGTGTGTGTGTGTGTGTGTGTGTGTGTGTGTGTGTGTGTGACATAAATATGTCATCGTCAGACTCTTCCAGAACTAGAAATACTCTTTCGATCGTCCCCAATTAGTTGCGTCGTACATGAGCAATCTCTACAACGTTTGAGTCGGGTATTCCTTCTTTCCATTTGGTTTGATGATTTTTCAGTAGAATAAGTTGTATAATTTTTGTCATTTCCATTTATTATAATGGTACAATTTCAATAGCTCGAAAATAAGATGCCTCGAGAGGAGACAAGTCGATTCCTCCAAAGTGGTATGAAATCAATGCGAAAAAGACTCCTTTATAACAAACAAAGTGGAATTTTTGTTACAAAAATGATATCCCCGTGTACAGCAATGACCTTTAACCTTAACGATTTCCCCGTGTACAGCAATGACCTTTAATCTTCAAGCGAATGACTGAAAAAGAGATTTTATTTACAACATGAATAAGAGTACAAATTTCTTAATTAAATATATTTTTTCTCTCTATTATCGATTGATTTGTTTTTTAGACTAAATATGAGTTTAATTATGTTTTATTTGTCTATATAGATCTAAATGTTTGAATATAAATATTTCATTCTTCAAAAAAGGGATTCCCTGTGTCCATAAAGGATCTTTTGTGTTAAACCCTAACATGAATTGTTGCTGCAAAAGTACATGTCGTATTCAAAAGAGACCCTTAATAATAATATGTGAAAGACTTTTTGTCGGAGAAAGGTCTTCTAGTCTGTAAAGATGATTTTCCCATGTATAAAAGGGCCCTTAAAAGAACATTAAAAAATGTAATAATGAACTTGAGTAAAGAAATCAATTCAAAAAAGTGATTTCCCAGTGTACAAAATGGACCCTTTATGTTAATTCTAATGCGACTATTTTTTTATCGCAGATAGGATTTCCCCGTGTACAAAAGGACTAATATTGATTCGAAACGATATATTTTTGTGTAATACATGAAGCTGATT
This sequence comes from Sinohyriopsis cumingii, assembly GCA_028554795.2. NCBI lineage: Eukaryota > Metazoa > Mollusca > Bivalvia > Unionida > Unionidae > Sinohyriopsis > Sinohyriopsis cumingii. Next base: position 15,506,320 of record CM068836.1, read on the forward strand.
AAACAATAGATTGAGGGATTGTACGGATGTTAAAGACTCGCATGCCGGACCATAAGAAACTATTACCTTTTCTATCCGAACACATGATGGAGCCTGCCAAGAAAGGCAAAATATACCAACATACTGGACAAACATCAACTCTGATAGTAATACTGGTGTTCTGAAGTCGGCCATGGACTGGATAGTGTCGGAATTGACAAAAATATACGAACACTGTAAGATATTATTTCGGGAGTGCAAGCAGAGATATGTCGGGAGATAAGAGTTGATGATAACTTTTAATTACACGACACATCTACTCAGTATTGACCAATGGACAAACTTTGCTCAAATACAAAGAGATAAACGTATGATCAATTTTTTAAATGACAGTGGAAGACCTAAAACCAACATTTGTAACCTTTACTGATGGAAGATAGTCTGTGCTGACTAAGGCATCATCTAGGGAAGAAAAAAACAAACAAAGCCAAAAAAAAAAAACAACACATCAAACAAAAAGAAAACGTGCAGACCATCAACTACGCCAAACACAAACTATTAATCGCTAAGTCGGTAAAGCTTTTACTTCGTTAAATTGCAGGTGTAACGATACTTCGGTTGACCAGTATATTTGTAATGTTTTATAAATCAATATATTATGATTATTATTATTTATATTATTATTCTCTGTTAACTCAATAAGATAATGTACATGTGTGTGTTATCACGAAATCATTATGTTTAATGCATATATGTTCGTTTGTTATGATAAAGTATCCTTTACAAGTCGATACATATATGTGCTACTTTACACAGATTCTGAATGTGTGTGTTTTGATTCTTTGACACAGTTTATATTATATAAACCGACTATTTTGTCCTTACGAATCCTTAAAAATTCCCATTTGCCTAGTCTCTGTAATACAACAATTTGGGACACATCCGGTGGCCTAGTGGTTAGAGCGTCCGCCTTTAATGCGGGAGGTCGTGGGTTCGATCCCCGGCAAAGTCATACCAAAGACTTACAAAAATGGTACTAACAGCTGCTTCGCTTGGCGCTCAGCATAAAGAGGCTAGTGTTAGTACTGGTCGGTCTGGTGTCAGAATAATGTGACTGGGTGCTACATACTGCAGACAATGTAGCGATATGACTGAACAACTGTTAAAGCTACGTTAAAAATCCAAATCACACACACACACACACACCAACTTGGGTTATATAAAAATTTGTTTACATGTTTTTTTGATATTCTTTTGAACAATGAACATGAATCATGCCATTGAACAGTATCTGCTTTAAACTTAAACTAAAAACATGGAAGGTTTTTATTTCTAAGCAGAGTCCTCTTTGCAGTCGGGCATATCCTATTTGCATATTCGGTATGGAATGAACAACACTTTTTGTTAAATCCACGTTATCTACATAGTCTTGATTTTTTATTTTGAATGATAAATATACTTAAACATTCTTTTATTAATGACCTACTTTATAAACAATCTTGAATGACTTTTATAAATATACAATTACAAAATTTTGCAAATATTTTGCATACTCATCATTAAATTTTACAAATTGCCTGTTTTTATTTAAATATTGAACATAGTTTGGATTGCAAGTAAAACGGATAGTAACAAGAAATATTGTACATAATATAAACCTATCTGGAGTTGTACCGAGTTTACTTTATAAGGTGCAAAGTTATCAACTAACAGGGAAGGAAAAAATAAGACAGTTCTTCATTATCGGTCAAAATGTATGGAAATTGACATCCTGCTTATTGAGTGGACTAATAGGTTTTGAAATCCATTTGGAAAGATAACAATGATAACAAAGTTTAGCTATCTCTAAAATTCATTATGTTTTTGAACCTGAAAACAGGAACGAATAATTGTTTACCTCATCCTACATGTACTAATTTGACTTGACTTTAGACACAATAAAATGATCAGGATGTGCAGCATTCAAATAGAAGTATTTAACTATTTTGTAAGCATGATCAGAACTTTAATTCAAGTAAGGGGCCGTCTATTTAGTACGTACGCATGGAGGGGGAGGGGGTTAAACCCAAATGCATACGCTTGAGTATGGTGTGGATCTACTGATAATGTACATACGCATAGGAAACGGGGGTGGGGGGAACCTTGATAATAGTTTGTCTAATACGTAACCTGTTCGACTGGGTTCGGTCGGCGTTTGAAATTTAGCGGACACTAGACAAACTTTTTAAAGTTATGCAGCTTTTTATGCAGCCAGACATTCAACGTAGGTGGACTATCTGTTTTATTAAGCACGTTAACATTCTTAATCCTTGATCGTTTCTGCGTGGATTAAATATAGGCCGTTCTTTATAATTGGGGGTAGGGACGTCAAGCATGTGTATGCAGGTGGTGTGTGTCTGTGTGTGTGTGTAAAAAAGTACGCATGTATACAGGGAGGGGAAGGGGGTCAAGCTTTGCCAGATTTTGCGTACTAACTAAATGGATGGCCCCTAACATTTTGTTTTATATTTTTAAAAAAATGAAAAAAAGTCAAGTGGATCAATACTCCACCCTGAGTCACGGACAAAGGTCAAACACACAACATAAATTAAATACTCCACCCTGAGTCACAGACAAAGGTCAAACACACAACATAAATTAAATACTCCACCCTGAGTCACGGACAAAGGTCAAACACACAACATAAATTAAATACTCCACCCTGAGTCACAGACAAAGGTCAAACACACAACATAAATTAAATACTCCACCCTGAGTCACGGAAAAAGGTCAAACACACAACATAAATTAAATGTACCTAACAGTATGCCATGTCTCTAAAGAAAAATCGAAAAGAAATATTGCGGTGAAGGATTATAATGCAGGTGGATTAAATATGGTTAACATATTGTATTTTGTACATGGGTTGAAACTAATATGGCTTAGAAAAATGTTGTTTCATGAGTTGAAATGGAAATATCTACAACAATTTTCAGTATAAAATACTGAGAAGTCTTATTAACTCAGTCGAACTAACTAGATCATTCCAAATGGTCACAACTAAAATATTGTTTACAAACAAAAAAATCTTTTGAGTCTTCTATTAAAATGGATGCTGAAAGTCTGTTTTGCAAAACTGTTTCAGAAAGGTTTTAGGTTTGTGAAGAATTTTTGTTAAGGAGGATGGCTCCATCCAGAATAACTTATTCAAGTGGGGGGTGGGTTTTTGAGAAAACAATGATTTTCTGTTAACATTAATTTCAAATGTTTTCAAGGCATCCCTGCGTGATATTGGTATTTTTTGTGGCAATTTGTTATGTCAATGTGCTTCGTATTTTACTTTGAAAAATTGCTGAAATGCAGTTCTAACATGTAATGTATTACATGCATGTATCACAATTTCTCATGTCAATTAAAAAAAAATAATGAATCTTGTATTTCACAAATGGCATTAAGGGTTTATTGCCTTTGTTAGCGTTCAGCTTATTAAAATTCAGTCATGTGAATACATCACCATATTAATTTCATTCCACTTTGCCTAGTGTAATTGCTAAAATCTGTTGTAAAGGATTAATTTATGATATCAATCAAATGCAATTTCTAATTGATAGATTATCTCTATCTTTAAATTGTAAACCAGTTTTCTGTCTGGATGGAGAAGCTACACTCTATATCCTGGCACAAAGAACTTTTTCTTTTTTGTTAGAAATGAGTTATATTAACCGGTTTACGGGCGTTTTATAGAAGAAAGGTCATCTACTGAATAATGAAGGTCATCTACTGAATAATGAAGGTCATCTACTGAATAATGAAATGTAATGTCTTCATGTGATTTATGTATCATACCATTGCATGGAAGTTATGTCGCTTTATACTTCAATGCAGATTATTTATGAATAAAGCACATAGTATATTTTGAAATTTTTTCATGATCTGGGTTGAATGTTTGTTGCATATCAGAAAGAATACCCCAGCTTACGTTGTTTTAAACATTGGGTAAACATAAATGATGACGCATACGTTCGTGAGATTTTGTATGAATTTGTCGTTATAATTGTATTTTCCAAATTGTTTTTATTCTCTCCATGAAGGATGTATGGAATATGCATTATTTTTCGAACTATCCTAGAACCATATATTTTAGCCGATCTACATGTTTAAGGTCCGTACGGGAACAATAGAGCAACATGATTCTAAATTCCATTAGAAATTTGCTCTGATAAATGGCTGGATAGTGTATCTGTCCAGAAATCTGCAGGCTGTACCTTTTCTATGGCACTAATATCCGTGTCTTAATTCATCTGGTTGTTAATTTTAATTATTTAATTCATCCGGTTGTTAATTTTAATTATTTAATTCACCGTAGATAACTTCACGAATGAAATAAATTCTTGTAGAATTCACAAGCATACACACAATCTCGTGCTTAAGATGTGTGTCCTTTGTTTCTTATCGGCGCGTCTAGTGATTTGTTTATAAAATCAAATTTGGAACCTATTGGAAAAGCATTACTTCAGGCGACAAGCCTCGTGCTCCAGTTCTCTCGTGAGAATAGTTTTGAGTGATTAAGCAGGAATTACATTTACAAAGCTGGCAAGATAAGAAATGCGATTGGTAAACGATTAGGACAGCGAGAGACGAACAGTGTGTTACAGAATCAATTCTCCCATTTTGAAGATTATGTGATAGAATCTGTTCTGTAAGTATCATTTTCAGACACCATGCATGTTTAGGCTGGTGCTGATGTAAATTTGATTTGAATATGTTACTAACGTTTCTAACAAGTTTTGCCTAACAAATAAAATTTACAAGCTGTAATCTGACTCCATTTCACCACCTCCAAACGTATCCTAAAAACCGATTGACATAGCTTACATTCGGAAGAAAATCAGCAATGTTCTTTGGACAATCCGAGTTTCCTCTGACTCTTGTCACCACCTTTTTATATTTGGACATTTATGTTGGGGTGTGGACTACAAGGGTCAGAGGAAACTCGGACTAGTCTTTCGAGTACAAGCAATTTACAAGCCAGTGATTATAAGCAGATTTTAGAAATAATAAATTCAAATGACACCGGCATAACCACTTTCGTTCAGACTCGTAAAAGCTGCAATTTTCAGATTGAGTGTCACAATGTCAGATCTTGTGCAACTCGGTAGTTACATTATGTCGACCAGCTCAACATTATACAAATGTCCCGCCTTTTACGGTAAAGGTTTTAAGTTTTCAAAGTTTAGTTGGTACGTATAATGTATTATTTACTTTGCATGTTATATTTGGCAATCAAATTCATATATATTGCCAGTGCCGGATTTAACCCTTAGGCAGTCGAAATCTTGGGGCCCCCCTCGCCCCTACTTTAATACAGTATTTTCTCTAAGGAGTCTTTAACCTGAAGTTTTCGTTTCTTTCATTCATTTTTTAAAAAAATCTTTTGGAAACAATTTAAGAAAGCTTGACTGAAATTTTCCTCCAAGATCAAATCACTATTAATTTGATCCGTTGTCGCGGGGCCCCTTAAAGGCGTGGGGCCCATAGGCTGGCGCTTATGCTGCCTATTTGGTAATCCGGCACTGTCTATTGCCTTGTTTCTCTGTGCAGATAGCAGAGGAGTAATCCGGTTTCGTATGTGCTGGTATACTCCTACAAATAGAATTAAGTTTCAATACTTGCCAGAAACAGGCAATACTTTATACCTAATATTCTGGAGGGTTTTGTGTTTATGTTTGACAGGGGTATATAAGGAAACAATGACAGGACTTCGGTACAATACTGTGGAACATTACATTATGGTTACGAGATACAATGTGGTGGGGAAAAAGAAAATTATTTTGCGACTACGAGATATTATTTTGAGGCCACGATCAAGACACGAAATATTATCTCGCGTTAAATTATGGTAGCTAGGACTTGCGTTCCTCAAACGTACAAGACTGCCAGGTATTTAGTTTGTACCGGTTCATTTAAAATAAGTGTACTTTATTTTTTTATATATAAAAATATTGACTGATCTGAATAAAACTGATTAAACTGCGAAACAATGAAAATATACAAAAAAGCACCCCACCCCCCATCCCAACTAAAACAAGAAACAAAACAACAACAACAACAAAGGGCAATGGAAATTTTAACTCGATACTGAAGGTAAGTATTTGAATGCATATACATTCTTTAACCGATGTTCAAATGATTTCAAGGGACAAAGTTGTATGGTACATGATATTATTTAGACATATTAAAGAAATGGGTAGTGTCACAGTAATACAGATGCAAGTCTATTGACAGGGAATCGCAAGTTCATTTGGCCATTGGACACCGGCCACTAGAAAATGATTGAGACCGCGAAATGTAAGCACCATTAAACACAATGAATTTGAACAAAAATCGAAAGAAGTGTTCCTTTATGCCTAACATATATTTATCAGCTAGTTGAGCTAGTTCTTAGACCCATTTGAGTTTCAGAATGGAGTTGCTGCTTGACAGGTAAGAGGATATATCATGTAAGTTGCTACCCACCCATACCTCCCAGCCATTTCAGTGGCGTGTTATTTGTTTGTGTGTGTGTGTGTGTGTGTGTTTTTTATCTCTCGTTCTCGTGTATGCGTATGTGTGTGACTGTGTGTGTGCGTGCTTTCAAAGGATAACTGGGTAATCATTATTGGAAAAGAATATAGCTTGGCAAGAAAGTAACTGAAATAATACAAGGAAGACAATATAATTCTGGATTTTGTGCGCTAACAACTGCGACATTACTTAACACCGCGTACAGATGCGATTTAACATCTCATTCAGCTGTTTTGAATTGCTTTTGAAAAGAGGTGATAGTGGGTGGTCAGGGGTTGTATGTTTTTAATGTTCTTATGGGGCGATTTTCCTAGCTAGACAGTCACACGAAGTAGTCGTAGGGAATACAGGAAACATTATTAATTTCACTATGTTTTGGTTGATTTGAGCTCTCTCTTTATCATGAAACTAACATTTTATGGTTTCTACTTAGCTATGGCACTACTACCTGATATCAATGCGTAAAAATGTAGAGAGAGAGAGAGAGAGAAAGAGAGAGAGAGAACGCACATACATTGTTTGCGTTAGAAATGGAGAATGGAAGATAAGTCACACAACATACACAATAAAATCAAATTAACTGTGCGCAACCCGGAATTCTAACGTGTCCTTGACCTGTCGATGAGGTGAGATAACAACACTTGGCATTTTACAGGTGAATTTTACCTGAGATTTCTGTGTACACTAGAATACGAGGTAGACAGGTTGTAAATGGGGAAATATGCAATATTTTCACTTAGATTTGCAAAATCGCTGGGTTTGATACAATTATTAATTGCCTTGATTATCCCTTACTGGTTTGCCACATACTGTAGTATAGATACTTGGCGACTCGCTTTTCATGGTGCATGTTTTCTTTTCTAAGTTTTGCCATTCTGCTCTAAAGTACATGTATAAGCATTCTACTCTAATGTATAACCATTCTTTCTAATTCATTGTCATTCTTCTCTAATGTATAACCATTCTACTCTAATTCATTGCCATTCTACTCTAATTCATAACCATTCTTTCTAATTCATTGTCATTCTACTCTAATGTATAATCATTCTTTCTAATTCATTGTCATTCTTCTCTAATGTATAACCATTCTACTCTAATTCATTGCCATTCTACTCTAATTCATAACCATTCTTTCTAATTCATTGTCATTCTACTCTAATGTATAACCATTCTTTCTAATTCATTGTCATTCTACTCTAATGTATAACCATTCTTTCTAATTCATTGTCATTCTTCTCTAATTCATAACCATTCTTTCTAATTCATTGTCATTCTTCTCTAATTCATAACCATTCTTTCTAATTTCATTGTCATTCTACTCTAATTCAAAACCTTTCTACTCTAATTCATTGCCATTCTTCTCTAATTCATAACCATTCTTTCTAATTCATTGTCATTCTACTCTAATATATAACCATTCTTTCTAATTCATTGTCATTCTACTCTAATGTATAACCATTCTTTCTAATTCATTGTCATTCTTCTCTAATTCATAACCATTCTTTCTAATTCATTGTCATTCTTCTTTAATTCATAACCATTCTTTCTAATTTCATTGTCATTCTACTCTAATTCAAAACCTTTCTACTCTAATTCATTGCCATTCTTCTCTAATTCATAACCATTCTTTCCAATTCATTGCCATTCTTCTCTAATTCACAACCTTTCCATTCTAATTCATTGCCATTCTACTCTAATTCATAGCCATTCTTTCCAATTCGTTGTCATTCTACTCTAATTTATAACCATTCTTTCCAATTCATTGCCATTCTACTCTAATTCATAACCATACTTTCTAATTCATTGTCATTCTACTCTAATGTATAACCATTCTTTCTAATTCATTGTCATTCTTCTCTAATGTATAACCATTCTACTCTAATTCATTGCCATTCTACTCTAATTCATAACCATTCTTTCTAATTCATTGTCATTCTACTCTAATGTATAACCATTCTTTCTAATTCATTGTCATTCTACTCTAATGTATAACCATTCTTTCTAATTCATTGTCATTCTTCTCTAATTCATAACCATTCTTTCTAATTCATTGTCATTCTTCTCTAATTCATAACCATTCTTTTTAATTTCATTGTCATTCTACTCTAATTCAAAACCTTTCTACTCTAATTCATTGCCATTCTTCTCTAATTCATAACCATTCTTTCTAATTCATTGTCATTCTACTCTAATGTATAACCATTCTGTCTAATTCATTGTCATTCTACTCTAATGTATAACCATTCTTTCTAATTCATTGTCATTCTTCTCTAATTCATAACCATTCTTTCTAATTCATTGTCATTCTTCTCTAATTCATAACCATTCTTTCTAATTTCATTGTCATTCTACTCTAATTCAAAACCTTTCTACTCTAATTCATTGCCATTCTTCTCTAATTCATAACCATTCTTTCCAATTCATTGCCATTCTTCTCTAATTCACAACCTTTCCATTCTAATTCATTGCCATTCTACTCTTATTCATAACCATTCTTTCTAATTCATTGCCATTCTTCTCTAGTTCATAACCATTCTACTCTAATTCATTGCCATTCTACTCTAATTCATAAACATTCTTTCCAATTCATTGTCATTCTACTCTAAAATATAACCATTCTTTCCAATTCATTGCCATTCTTCACTAATTCACAACCTTTCTACTCTAATTCATTGCCATTCTACTCAAATTCATAACCATTTTTTAAAATTAATAGCCATTCTACTCTAATTCATAACCATTCTAAGTCATTGCCATTCTACTCTTATTTGTAAACAGTCTTTCTAATTGACTGACATTCTACTCTAATTCATAACCATACTACTCTAATTCATTGCCATTCTACTTGAATTCATTAGTATTCTAGTCTAATTCATAAGCATTCTACTCTAATTCATTAGCATTCTACTCTAATTCATTGCCATTCTGCTCTAATTCATTGCCATTCTACTCTAATTCATAAACATTCTACTCTCATATTCATTCTTTCTAATTAATTGCCATTCTACTCTAATTTATAAACCATTCTACACTAATTCATTGCCATTCTACACTAATTCATAACCATACTACTCTAATTCATTGCCATTCTACACTAATTCATAACCATTCTACTCTAATTCATTGCCATTCTACTCTAATTCATTGCCATTCTACTCTAATTCATAAGTATTCTACTCTCATATTCATTCTAATTAATTGCCATTCTACTCTAATTCATAAACCATTCTACTCTAATTTGTAACCATTCTACTCAAATTCATTGCCATTCTATACTAACTCATAACCATTCTACTCTAATTCATTGCCATTCTACTCTAATTAATAACCATTCTACTCTGATTCATTGCCATTCTACTCTTATTCATTGCCATTCTACTCTTATTCATAAGCATTCTTTCTAATTCATTGCCATTCTACTCTAATTCATAAGCATTCTACTCTAATTCATAACCATTCTACTCTCATTCATAACCATTCTACTTTAATTCATTGCCATTCTATTCTAAGTCATTGCCATTCTACTCTAATTCATAACCATTCTTTATAATTCATTGCCATTCTACTCTAATTCATTGCCACTAACATGTCAACATCAAACATTTATCATTTTAAAAAACAATGAAAAAAGACTGATCATATATCAACCATAGCCATCTAACAAGTTTTGAAAAAAACCAAGACCACTGTTTCCAAAGTTTCCAAATATAAAACCCTAAAATCATATATAACCATTTTCAACACTGCTGAAAAAAAAGCATAGACCACCATGATCAAATATCAAAATAAAAAGTTATTTAAAATATTGCAGAGATTACATTGACAAGCATGATCTGTAGAGTCACATTTTAATCCATTCATCCAAGCCAAACGTGAACATCAATTCAATATCAAAACAGCAGATGGATATACCAACATTTCTTTAACTTCCAGGTTAGTTATAATGATGAATGTTATTTCTTTAAAATGAAATGAATTAAACTTATTGTTCTGAGATTGTACTGACATTTGGGGTCAATCAGACCCAACATATTAATTCAGTAATTCAAATAGTCAAAATTCACATGTTAAATACAAAAGACACCGTTACATAAATGGTAGAAATACATGAAATAGGTCAAAAGTTTTCTGGTGATACAGGTAGAATCGTCAAGTTCTCATTAGTTGCTTTTGCTTCTTAATTTGTATCAGATACATCCCTGGATTACATCTATTTATTGTAACAGTACAATATAGACAAATTGAACTATACCAGAAACACGATTTAGATTTATAGGAATGGTTGCTCAACGATGTATCTATAAATAGCTGTAGTAATATCTGGTGTCTGATGTGTAGGCCACTTGTCAGCGTGCTGGACTGGAATTCATCAAAACATGTAAGCAGTTTGAGGGTATGGCCTTAATACCATTGTTGATATGATGTTAGAGGTCACAGACAGCTGACAAGGTCATAAGGGAACCTGCCTCTGAAGCCATTCAGACCTGCAACTGGGTGCAAAACTGGTGGCAGCATTTTTGTATTGTTTATCAACAGCTGTTGAACTAAAAATGATTTAGCATGGCCATTCACCCAGTCGTAAGCCGGGGTTTTACAAATTTCTATAAATGGCTGTAAAAATAGAATTAACCAAATGTAACAAAAACTCTTACAATTTTACCAACTCTGTACAATTCACTTAAATAACTGTATCACATAAATGGAATTAACATAAAAAACCTGTTTACCATTGCACCTTATTCTAGTACCATAGTTAAGTTATATGCCCCAGTCAACAATTGAATTTTTTAAAAATTACGATATACTACACAAAGAGATGTCATTGTTCATATACATGCATACCAGTTTTTGATTCTTATTCTTTAAATTCCACAGACATGATTCAGTGGAAAGGCATGTAACAGTGTGATATGAAATTCTGGCAAAGTCAATTAAACTCAGCAATGTAGGTTGGAAATATCAGAATGGAGAATATCTTGCTGGAAAGTAGTTATCAAGGTATACCAGAGTCAGTAAAATCAATTTGTTGGTTTAGTATCTACATTCAAATGCAAGAATCTTTGTCTGAATATAAAAATACTGTTATGTGATGATCAATCTTTTATTCCAATAAACACTGATAGAATTTTAAAGCAATTTTATAAAATTTGTAAAAACTTTCACATTTTGCCTTGTCAAAACATGAAATATGTTTTTGAAAAGAAAACTGATTGACAGTTTGACCAGAAGAACATTAAAATGCATCAGGGATTTGGAGAACCATCATCATTTGATCTGGAAAATGTTTACAATATCAGAATGGGGCTAATTGGAAAAGCATTATTTCTGATGTCAAGCCTTGTGCTCCAGTGAGAATAGTTTTGAGTGATTAATCAGGAATTACATTTACACACACGACATTGTAATTATGGAACTAGAACCACTAAATGTTGTAGATAAATGTCTGTAGATAAATGTCTGTAGAAAAATATTTTGTTATTTTCAGGTGATGAAACATAGAATGGTGTCATTTATTTCTACACAAGAGCAATGGTTTTATGGATGCAGACATATTTTGATCAATTAAAAGTTCCTACATGATTTGCATTTTAGATGCTAAAGTGCATAACTTCTATAGCAGCCTGTATCAACTGTACAATATACTGTACAACAAAGAATTTAAAAAGTATTTAATTGAATAGGAGAAATTGACAAGGAATAAAGAGGAAATATTAAGGGAAAAGGTATTTTTTTATTGGTAATGATACACTGTTGCAATTAATTGTGTATCCTGATTTATTAATAACTGTAAATTTAAGATATACAAAAAATTTCTCTGCCAATTTACATTTCGCTATCAGTTCAATAATCTTCCATCCTCTTTTATCAAAACTTCTGTAAAATTATTCTTTTATGAAAGTCCATAAAGTAAATTATTTTCCCTTGTACTTTATTGTATTTTTAACAACATTTATAATTCTACATCTGCTGAGCTAGTTAACTATTCTGAATACTTTTACAGTATTAGTTGTATCTCCTATCTAGCACTTTGTACCATCTAATAGTATCCTTTAAACTTTTTACACCATGCTTCTGCTGACTGAACTGTATCTCCTACCTAGCACTTTGTACCATCTAATAGTATCCTTTAAATTTTTACACCATGCCTCTGCTGACTGAGCTGTATCTCCTACCTAGCACTTTGTACCATCTAATAGTATCCTTTAAATTTGTACACCATGCCTCTGCTGACTGAACTGTATCTCCTACCTAGGACTTTGGACCATCTAATAGTATCCTTTAAATTTTTTACACCATGCTTCTGCTGACTAACTGTATCTTCTACCTAGCACTTTGGACCATCTAATAGTATCCTTTAAATTTTTACACCATGCTTCTGCTGACTGAACTGTATCTCCTACCTAGTACTTTGTACCATCTAATAGTATCCTTTAAATTTTTACACCATGCCTCTGCTGACTGAACTGTATCTCCTACCTAGCACTTTGGACCATCTAATAGTATCTTTTAAATTTTTACACCATGCTTCTGCTGGCTGAACTGTATCTTCTACCTAGCACTTTGGACCATCTAATAGTATCCTTTAAATTTTTTACACCATGCCTCTGCTGACTAACTGTATCTTCTACTTAGCACTTTGTACCATCTAATAGTATCCTTTAAATTTTTACACCATGCTTCTGCTGACTAACTATATCTTCTACCTAGCATTTTGGACCATCTGATAGTATCTTTTAAATTTTTACACCATGCTTCTGCTGACTGAACTGTATCTTCTACCTAGCACTTTGGACCATCTAATAGTATCCTTTAAATTTCTACACCATGCCTCTGCTGACTGAACTCAGAAAATACCACCTAATATCAGAATTAACCACTTTTTGTAAAGTATTTTATTAATTATCCACAGTGCTCTTTCTTGATATAAAACTAGTTTTTTAATCATCAATGATGGAATTTCGTTATGTAGACAGTTATTTATTAATTATCCACGGTGCTCTTTCTTTATACAGTTAGTTTTACATTATCAACTGTGCTCTTTCTTTATATGAACATTTTTTTATATATAATTATCTCAATGTTTTTTCTTTATATATATATGTTTATTTTTTAATTATCAATGGTGCTCTTTTTCATATTGTTACGACTCTATGGTCTTAACGTAAGTAACAGAAATAAGCAAAATCTGCAAGTTTTGTAAAACTTACCAAACAATTTAATTATACTTTTATAAACTGAAAATTTACGAGGAATTTAAGGTAGTATGAAAACATTCTATTAAAGTCCAAAGAGAATGAAATGTTGCATATAAATATACTGGTCTGCCAACAGTCCTGACCTGTCAAAATGGCATTGTCCAAAACTCCCTTGAACAATTCACAATAGTCCCAAAATAATATGGTATAATGAACACTTTATATTTCCACTGAATAATCCAAACAAACGTTTCCTCTTAAATAATATCTAAATACAACATAATATATGTATGCAGACTTGATGTTACAATAAGAAACACAAGAAATAAAATGAGATAATTGTCCAGTCCTAGCAATTTACCTGCAGGTGAATGGATAAAACATGCATATCATCAATACTCCTACGTGACAGATTGCACATCTCCATGATTGCAAAACAACTCAAATGATCTAACCCATCCAATGGGAAATAACTTAATTCTTTAAAGAACCCACATGACCAACCTGTCCAATGGGAAACTGCTCAAAACTTTTCAACATATGTACTAATAATGTTATTATTAGTAACTCTCAACATATACTATGCATCTATTTATAGATTCTATGGAATTGCACGTTCTTAATATCTTAAAATAGAATCTATGCACGTACAAAATTTCAACTTACGATAATCACTACAATTGACAGCCATGAATAAATTTTACAGAAACTGTAGATATACATAACAATATAAAGAAAGAACACCATGGAGAATTAAAAATTAAATGTAATTTTTTAATTAGTGCAATGGTCTTTCTTTAAAAAAACATTGATTTTTTAATTATCCCCAGTACTATTTCTTTATATAAACAATTATTCTTTAATTATCACAATGGTCTTTACAAAGATCTTAAAAACAACTCACTGTGATATTGCTTTGTAGAATAGCATTTTCAGTGATTTTCTGTAGTCTATTTTGGTACTTTCTGTTAAAAGATTATTACTTTTGTGTAGTCTGTTTTGGTAATTTCTGTTAGAAGGTTATTACTTTTGTGTGGCCAATTTCAGTCATTTCTGTTAAATGTTATTACTTTTGTGTAGTCTATTTTGGGAATATCTATTAAAAGGTTATTACTTTCACATAGTCTGTTTTGGTCATTTCTGTTAAAAGATTATTATTTTTGTGTAGTCTATTTTGGTACTATTTATTGAAAGGTTATTATTTTTGTGTATTCTGTTTTGGTAATATCTGTTAAAAGGTTAAAACATTTGCGTGGTGTATTTTGGTAATATCTATTAAAAGGTTATTACTTTTGTGTAGTCTAATTTGGTAATTTCTGTTAAAAGGCTATTACTTTTGTGTGGTCTGTTTAGGTAATTTCAGTCAAAAGTTTATTACTTTTGTGTGCTTTTGTTTGGTCTATTTTGACAATTTCTGCTAAAAGGTTATTACTTTTGTGTGGTCTATTTAGGTAATTTCAGTTAAAAGGTTTTTACTTTTGAGTGGTCTATTTTGGTAATTTCTGTTAAAAGGCTATTACTTTTGCGTGGTCTGTTTAGGTAATTTCAGTCAAAAGTTTATTACTTTTGTGTGGTCTACTGTGGTAATTTCTGTTGAAAGGTTATTACTTATGAGTGGTCTATTTAGGCAATTTCAGTTACAAGGTTATTACTTTTGAGTGGTCTATTTTGGTAATTTCTGTTAAAAGGTTATTACTTTTGTGTGGTCTATTTTGGTAATTTCTGTTGTAAGGTTATTACTTTGTGGTCTATTTAGGTAATTTCAGTTAAAAGGTTATTACTTTTGTGTGGTTAATTGTGGTAATTTCTGTTAAGCAGTTATTACTATTTTAGCACTCTCTAACAAGCACCATATTATTATTATTGCCTGTGATCTTTATTTCATTGCTTTTTATCTTAATCTTTTTTCAGTTTTTCTTCATTTAGTACAAACGTTTACATTTATTTTTGTATGTTAGCAAAAAACTTACTATTTGAACAATTTTAACACTTGAGGAAGCAACTGTTATTTATTTACTTGTGCTAAAGTTGAGAAAGCAACTGTTATTTATTTACTGTGTGCTAAGTTGAGAAAGCAACTGTTATTTATATACTGTGAGCTAAACTTGTTAAAAATTTGATTTCAATCTAGTTTTGGATTTGAAATGTTTTAAAACTGAAATGAGAAATAAATTGGTATATATCAAATGATTACCCCATACCTCCATATGAAATATATATTGATTCAATCTTGTGATATTTAATCTCAGTCTTAACCTTGGCCTACTATTAAATTTTTGACGAAGTATTTCACAGTACCTTGTAGTGTTACAGCCTGTCATAGATGTTCACTTTGAAAGTGAGCGCCTAAGTTACACAGAAGTCAGAACCTTATACATGTATTTTAATTTAGTCTAGACATGACTTCATCTTTCAGACCAATTCTGTCTTAAGACAAAAATAAATCCATCCTATTTTTTTCCATCACCAGAGAATAAATTTCTTTCTTCTACATATATTTGTCAAAAGTATTTAACTATCCATACCTGTAGTTATTATGTCAGTTGTAAGCACTTTCAGCATCAGCTGATGACGGCACTCCAAATCCTTGATGTAAAGTTTTATGTTCTTAAGGTCCATTATGAATGATACACTGACTTTTCTTTTCCATTAATATATCTAAATTTATGTTAAAGAGGAATATTAAAATCATTACAAATTCTGTATTTATTCATATAATACTGCTTCTCAGATTTAAAGAGTTGACATTCAAACAATAGTTTTAAATTTGAAAATAAAAGTGAAATCTTTAAACTGATTTGACTAATTCTTGTATACTTTGGCAAGTAAGTTCCACATCTTGATCTTTCCAGCCATATAGTCCAGTTTAGTTGATTTTGCCAAAATTTCATGTCACACTCTGCTCTACATCTGTTCACTGAATCATGATTGTCCGATTGTAAAACGTATACAAAATATTGATTGGTTTGTATGAAAAATTGCTATTTCTATGTAGCATATCTTTACCATTTTAAATTCAGTTGCAGTTCAACTGGGGATTAAACAGATGAGAATAAGAACATTGTTTGTTTGCTGAATTTTTTAAATTTCTTTTTGTAAATGAAATCCATTTATTTGAAAAAAGTTTTAAGCAAATTGTCTAAAGTTGGTTTCACTTGATTAATAATACTGTATAGCCATTGTAAATAAAATTGCATCAGCCAAAGCACAAATATTAGTTGCTTGGTCCTGCTAAATCCATAACAGAACCACTATCACTGTTTTTACACCCAATCACATGTGAAGAAGCTTAGGAAATGAATTGATCCATGACCTTTTAAACTTGTGTGAACAATAAGTCATATGACTTGGTCATACTTATATAACACACTCCCACATATTAGAGGGTGAAGACCCTGACTGCATTCCTTGCAAATAGCCCTTGATCATGAAGTACTTTATGACAGATCACCAACCTACACAAGACCATTACTGCCATTTTGGCACACGAAGGAACTTTCTGACAGTAAATGTGTCTTGTATTTTAAATTTCTTGAAAAAGTTAACATTAATTCTAAAATATAATGTGCTGAGCATTTTTAACCAATATGTTCACTGTCAATCACCCTAAACTATCTTTTAATTGTGTTATTATCTTTTGTACACACCATTTACATTCTCTTCTGATCAGGAGTCCTTGTGTATTTTCATTGCCATCTCATCATTATGTTTTTGCCATTATATTGCCCCTTCATAATAAACCATTTTTGATACAGAAATCTTTATCACATAGCCATCTTTAATGCACTATACAGCCTTACAGTGCTGGTGCACAGTAAAATCTATAATCACTCAATCAATCATCACAAATGTTGAAAATGTTGATTAGGTTTGTTTGTTTTTAAATGGAGAATGGGGGAGGCCACATGTGGTCTATTTTTTGCTTTAAAAAATGAACATGACAGTCAGTGTGATAGAATGGATCATACCATAGATGACTGCTTCCTGAAAAATGCTGAAAGTTTCGGGGGGGGGGGGGGGAAGGTGCATCATGTATTTGTGGTGAAGGACATAAGGAATATATATCTACTAATATATCATGAATGAATACCATACAACTGTACATGAGAAGTTAATGTGAGAAAATCAAATATTATATGCATTTTGACCATACATGGGAAAGTTTTCAATTTATTGCTGACTTTCTATACATTGAGAAATCATTGCACATGATGTGTTTGTACATATGAAAAATGTTTGTATATAAAAATATATGTATAACATATAGATTTGATGTGAGATATTTACTTTTTGATCAAATGAAAAAGTTCTGGAATACAAAAGTCAATATTTTTGCATATAAAGTTCAATACAATTGTTGAATCATAAAACTGATTGTGAAATCAAATATTAATTTTTTTTAATACAAATTCGTTTTATGTACAAAAATACTAAATAGCTATTAGTACAAGGCACCTCATATCATGACTAGAGTCGAATTTCTACATTTTCCAAACCAAACTTAAAAATATCTCCCTCACTTCTGCCACACTGATGAGGACAACATTTATTCTTGCAAAAGTTTCAGGTATAGATGAAGTTTTAGTACATTTAGAAATAAAATCTATCCCTAGAGAAAATCCTTTCAACAGCAAATTAATTGGAGATTTGTATACCTCTTCTGTCTGTCCACTAGAAATTTAAAATCCATTTGGGGTCCTAGGAAGATAAAAATTCAAAATAAAAGTGTCTCTAATACAGAACAATGCTGAACACCAGAATCAATAAATTTCAATTCAGATAACTCTTCATTTAAACAAACACATTTTCTCATAGTAAGATAATGTGTAAGCCAAACAATCTGACATCAGAAATTTGAATTTTGGAAAATATATTTTTTAAATAAAGTTTTGGTACATGTTATTTTAAAATAGTTTCTTCATACATTATTTTATGATATCATGAATTAGAATTTATTTTAGATCAGAAAATTTCACAAATTTGACATATTTATTCACTGATGATTTTGTCTAAAGTAGCAGACGCAATTCATTGATTGACATCTAGCACGATATTTATCAGGATATCAGTAAGTAAATTATCATTGCATTAGTTTCTTAGGTATAATCCAGAGAAAACTTCCTGCATGTTTTCTCTTTCCAGGAAAAGATTTTGCTTCCAAACTTGAATTTTAATAAAACTGATAATGCATTGGCTGATCATCACAACACCTTGGTGTAACCCTCAGTTCTTGCTACAGCTGGACCAAACATGACCAGTTCAGATTATGGCTGGACCAAACACGACCAGTTCAGACTAAGGCTATGAATAAATACCCCCTCCCCATAAAATATGAATGAATACCATCAAACTTCATAAGAGTTTTTAAAATCAAATTCTGAAATAGTTTCAATTCACTGCTGACTTTCTAAAAGGATAAATCTTACCATGTGCATTTATTATTAGCTATAAAGATTAGACTGACATTTTTATATATATTGAATATCAAAGGTCACCATATACAGATGCCAAATTTATCAACAACAATGAATCAAATTAAATCATGCGGCAGACATGTATCATGATGTCTCACCCAGTCACATAATCTTGGCACTAAGCCAACCAGTCCTAAAACTAACCTCTTAATGCTGTGTGCCAAGGGAGGTTGCTGCTAGTACAATTTTTATAAGTCTTTGGTATGACTTGGCCAGGATTTGAACTGTGACCTCTTACATCCAAGGCAGACACTCTACCCACTAAGTCCACTGGAGCAGTCTCATCAGATTCTAGTTTGTTAAGTTGGAACCTTATCCATGGATTTGTCTTTGTACCTCATGAATATTCATCCATTCATTCTAAAGGGTGTATATTTGCAATTATCAAAAACTGAAATAGCACAACTGGAGACAAAATACCCAGACTATAAAATCATAGCTGCAGGTGATTTTAATGGATACCCTCACCCAACTCCATTTTGAAAATGGCGTAGAATAATTATCAGCATTACATATCCAGGCTGGTAAGAATATTTTTCAAAGTAATTCATTAAAACACTAAAGTGGTGCAATTTCAAGGTAACAATGAACACATCAAGAGTCTTATAGTTTTGGACAGAATAATACTGCAGGATGAGGTGATGAATGCTTTGAATAAATTATGAAATGAAAAATCTGAGAAATATATGTTTTCTCCAGCAGTTTCTTCATATGTAATGGCCATATCATTACACCAACTGAATTATTAAATATGTTATTTGCTGATAGTCATAATCGTACTTCAAGGTCAACTGCTGTAGTAATTCCAGTATTTAAAAAAGGTGATTCCAGTGACCTCACTAATGAGAGAGTATAAGTTTATTTACTAGTTCTTAGTAAATTATTTATAACTGGGTGGCAGATTGGTCTGGAGCATGCATCTTTACGAATCACTACCATCTCACCGATGTATGCATAGATTTGATTCTTGGGCTTGGCCAATGCAGTTATATTAGAAAGCTTGCCATTATCTGAGTTGGTGGTTCTTACCAGGCTTTTCTGGGTTTTTCATCCACCAGTTATGCTGACTGCCATATATAGCTTCTCATTTGCTGAAAAATGGTGTTAAACCCACAACACAGTTTAAGTATGTCAAAGAATGTATTTGATTGCTGAGTTTAAGTATGTCAAGGAATGTATGTAATTACCCAGATGGAGAATGTCAAAGAATGTATATAATTACCCAGATGGAGTATGTCAAAGAATGTATTTGATTGCTGAGTGTAAGTATGTCAAAGAATGTATGTAATTACCCAGAAGGAGAATGTCAAAGAATGTATATAATTACCCAGATAGAGTATGTCAAGGAATGTATTTGATTGCTGAGTTTAAGTATGCCAAGGAATGTATTTGATTGCCGAGTTTAAGTATGTCAAAGAATGTATGTAATTACCCAGACAGAGAATGTCAAAGAATGTATATAATTACCCAGATTGAGTACGTCAAGGAATGTATTTGATTGCTGAGTTTAAGTATGTCAAAGAATGTATTTGATTGCTGAGTTTAAGTATGTCAAGAAATGTATTTGATTGCTGAGTGTAAGTATGTCAAAGAATGCATTTGATTGCTGAGTTTAAGCATGTCAAAAAATGTATGTAATTACCCAGACGGAGAATGTCAAAGAATGTATATAATTACCCAGATGGAGTATGTCAAGGAATGTATTTGATTGCTGAGTTTAAGTATGTCAAGGAATGTATTTGATTGCTGTATTTGATTGCTGAGTTTAAGTATGTCAAAGAATGTATTAGATTGCTGAGTGTAAGTATATCAAGGAATGTATTTGATTGCTGAGTTTAAGTATGTCAAAGAATGTATATAATTACTCAGATGGAGTGTGTCAAAGAATGTATTTGATTGCTGAGTTTAAGTATGTCAAGGAATGTATTTGATTGCTGAGTTTAAGTATGTCAAAGAATGTATGCAATTACCCAGATGGAGTATGTCAAAGAATGTATGTAATTACCCAGACGGAGAATGTCAAAGAATGTATTTGATTGCTGAGTGTAAGTAGTCAAAGAATGTATTTGATTGCTGAGTTTAAGTATGTCAAAGAATGTATTTGATTGCTGAGTTTAAGTATGTCAAGGAATGTATATAATTACCCAGATGGAGTATGTCAAAGAATGTATATAATTACCCAGATGGAGTATGTCAAAGAATGTATTTGATTGCTGAGTGTAAGTATGTCAAGGAATGTATTTGATTGCTGAGTTTAAGTATGTCAAAGAATGCATTTGATTGCTGAGTTTAAGTATGTCAAGGAATGCATTTGATTGCTGAGTGTAAGTATGTCAAAGAATGTATTTGATTGCTGAGTTTAAGTATGTCAAGGAATGCATTTGATTGCTGAGTGTAAGTATGTCAAAGAACGTATTTGATTGCCGAGTTTAAGTATGTCAAGGAATGCATTTGATTGCTGAGTTTAAGTATGTCAAAGAATGTATTTGATTGCTGAGTTTAAGTATGTCAAGGAATGTATTTGATTGCTGAGTTTAAGTATGTCAAAGAATGTATGCAATTACCCAGATGGAGTATATCAAAGAATGTATGTAATTACCCAGATGGAGAATGTCAAAGAATATATATAATTATCCAGATGGAGTATGTCAAAGAATGTATATAATTACCCAGATGGAGAATGTCAAAGAATGTATATAATTACCCAGATGGAGTATGCCAAGGATATATGTTATTACCATACTTTTTGTGTAATTTTTAAATAGCCTTCACCTTGTCATAGCAAAAGAAGCAAGGGAAGTATAACTAGAAAAAGTGGAGTTTATTATTGTTATTATACACTGAAAATTTAGTAGTCTGCCGAGTTCATTAGTTTGAAAGACTATTAAATTCAATGGAAAGTATCAGTTAATCTTGCAAAAACATCTACTAGAATAACTGTAGGGGAGGTAACTGAAATGGTATTATGGTTCGAAGTCTTAAGTGAGCTATATGACAAGCTTTTAGGCTTTAAATATGGATCTGGTGATGCACAGTTAAAAGAAGGTTTTGGCGATAAGCAATTATTTTTGAACGGTGTGATATTTTCATTCAGGAATTGGTGAAATACATTTATATGCTTTGGGTCATACATATTATTGAATATGGTAACAATGTTAAGAGCATGGACTTTACTGCTAAGAGCAACAACAGAAAGATACGATCATGTTTGTTATGAGATAGAATATGCCAACTCTGTAATACTAAAATTCAAAATGAATATCACTTTATTATAACCTGTCCTGTTTTTACTCTGTAAAGATAATGGTACATATCTTTAACTGTATAAAATTCAGAATAGTGAAAAATGTTATACTTGCTCAATTTAGTAATCTTTATTAGCAAGGTTTTGCAGGTCAGAGAAATGAAATCGGAAATACATAAAATGTTCCAATTTTATATTGATACTATTCTAGATAGATAAGTCACATCCTATTTTTTTATTATCGGTGCTAAGAAACACGTGAATTTACAACCAATTATGATAAAAATGTTTTTATCAATGTCACTGTTATTGAGCAAAACACAGTGCATTCATATGTCACTATTATACAAATATGATGTCAATGCATTTATATGTCACTGTTATACAAACATAATGTCAATGTATTTAAACATCATTATTGTACAAATATAATGTCAATGCAATTATATGTCATTGTTGTACAAATATAATGTCAATGCAATTATATGTCATTATTGTACAAATATAATGTCAATGCAATTATATGTCATTATTGTACAAATATAATGTCAATGCAATTATATGTCATTATTGTACAAATATAATGTCAATGCATTTAAACATCATTATTGTACAAATATAATGTCAATGCAGTTATATGTCACTATTATACAAATATAATGTCAATGCAATTATATGTCACTGTTATACAAACATAATTTCAATGCATTTAAACATCATTATTGTACAAATATAATGTCAATGCAATTATATGTCATTATTGTACAAATATAATGTCAATGCAATTATATGTCATTATGGTAGTAATGTCAATACATTTATAAATCATTATTGTACTAATGTCAATGCATTTATACATCATTATTGTACAAATATAATGTCAATGCATTTATATGTCACTCTTATACAAATATAATGTCAATGCATTTATACATCAATATTGTATAAATATAATGTCAATGCATTTATAAGTCATTATGGTAGTAATGTCAATGCATTTATATGTCATTATGGTAGTAATGTCAATGCATTTATACGTCATTATGGTAGTAATGTCAATGCATTTATACGTCATTATGGTAGTAATGTCAATGCATTTATATGTCATTATGGTAGTAATGTCAATGCATTTATATGTCATTATGGTAGTAATGTCAATGCATTTATATGTCATTATGGTAGTAATGTCAATGCATTTATATGTCATTATGGTAGTAATGTCAATGCATTTATATGTCATTATGGTAGTAATATAATGTCAATGCAATTATATGTCATTATTGTACAAGTATAATGTCAATGCATTTAGACATCATTATTGTACAAATATAATGTCAAAGCATTTATACATAATTATGGTAGTAATGTCAATGCATTTATACATCATTACTGTACAAATATAATGTCAAAGCATTTATACATAATTATGGTAGTAATGTCAATACATTTATACATCATTATTGTACAAAATATAATGTCAATGCATTTATACATTATTGTACAAAATATAATGTCAATGCATTTATACATCATTATTGTACTAATGTCAATGCATTTTTATGTCATTATTGTACTAATGTTAATGCATTTATACATCATTATTGTACAAATATAATGTCAATGCATTTATACATCATTATTGTACAAATGTAATGTCAATGCATTTATACATCATTCTTGTACAAATATAATGTCACTTATACGTCATTATGGTAGTAATGTCAATGCATTTATATGTCATTATTGTACAAATATAATGTCAATGCATTTATACGTCATTATGGTAGTAATGTCAATGGATTTATACATCAGTATTGTATAAATATAATGTCAATGCATTTATACATCATTATTGTACAAATATAATGTCAATGCAATTATGTCATTATTGTACTAATGTCAATGCATTTATACATCATGATTGTACAAATAAAATGTCAATGCAATTATATGTCATTATTGTATTAATGTCAATGCAATTCTATGTCATTATTGTACTAATGTCAATGTATTTATATGTCATTACTGTACAAATATAATGTCAATGCATTTATACATCACTATTGTACAACTATAATGTCAATGTATTTATACATCATTATGGAAGTAATGTCAATGCATTTATACATCATTATTGTACAAATATAATGTCAATGCAATTATATGTCATTATTATGCTAATGTCAATGCATTTATATGTCATTATTGTACTAATGTCAATGCATTTATACATCATTATTGTACAAATAAAATGTAATTGCATTTATGCATCATTATTGTACAAATATAATGTCAATGCAATTATATGTCATCATTGTACTAATGTCAATGCATTTATATGTCATTATTGTACTAATGTCAATGCATTTATGTCATTATTGTACAAATATAATGTCAATGCAACTGTATGTCATTATTGTACTAATGTCAATGTATTTATATGTCATTATTGTACAAATATAATGACAGTGCATTTATATGTCATTATTGTACAAATATAATGTCAATGCAATTATATCTCATTATTGTACTAATGTCAATGCAATTATATGTCATTATTGTATTATTTATCCCATAGCCATTTCGTTTTGTAATTTAAGGCAATACAATGGCTGAAATAAAATGAAAATATCTAAAATCATAAAATAAATGTATGATATCATGAGATAACAGATAAATACTAAAACAGCACTTCATAGATTAACTATATATAGAATCTATGTTGGGGTTTGGACTGAGACAAGAAAATCCCAGTCGTGGGGTTATATATCTCCCCACTTGGGAAAGCCGCGTGGGGAGACATATAATATAACCCAGTGACCCGGATTTCCTTTTCTCGGTCCAAACCCCAATGTAGATTTTTTTCTCACCCAATATTTTTCTGTAAAGTAAAAAGAATTCTTCACTAGTTTTCTCGTCCAATGTTTACATGCGGCACATGAATACAAATATGTTAATGAGGGGTGTGGTGTGACTGTTACATTCAAAGTACACAGTTTATATGCATGAGCAAAGAAAAATAACATAAAACATCGCATAGTAATGAGGTATTATCACATTTAATATATGGATGTTATATGAAATTGACAATAAATAATTAGTATTTATTACAAGAAACTGTTTAATTTTCATCAGTTCCAATTTTGAAAAGTTATATTGTAAATAATAAAACAATATTGGCTACTCAGCTCTACTGTAGTTATACCTAGTACAAGCTGTAACAACAAGTAACATCTTGCTTTAGATTATTCATGGGTAATTAGAGATCTGTGTCACTATCGTATATAACTATTCTTTTATTTGGAGGAGGTGAAACTGTTTGTGACATACATGTACTTGTGTTGTCCTTAATACTAACTGTAAAATTACCCCATGTATCATAGACTCTCCAAGAACGGACTCTAGCGGATAACCATGAGCTAAACTTTCAAGTTAACAGATTCTTTGAACATTTATTTTTCTGTCCTGGAAATATGGCAAGTGCTACATTGAAATTTGCTTATGGATTAATGTGCTGACAGATAAATGATTCCTTCTGGCTAGTAAGTGCATTATTTGTCATTAAATATTATAGGTATATTTTTTATTCAACCGGGGCACAGTGGAGTTGCTTAACAAAATTAGAATAAAGCATGTTTTATATAACACTTTTCTGGCTGTTACTAAGTGTTCTGTAGTTGTTAAGAGAGTTGGGAGGCTATGAAGTGTATAGGTCTATAGTCTATGTGCATGGATCAGTGTTTTCTGTTATAGTTCATTTCACACAGCATTGAGAATTTTATCCTATCTGTAGCACAGTCATTTTTCAAGTCAGCGTTATTAAATGTAGCTAACAGTATATAACCTGTTTCACACAAAGATTTTAAAACTAGTTAGGTAGCTTTAGCTAGACTTAATGATGCTGACCTGGAAATATACTGAGCTAGGCCTGCATATAGGATAAAATTGATCATGCTGTGTGGAACGAACAAGCACAATACCAAAAAGCTCAACATCATATGCGTTTGTCTTTGTCTCTCTTGAAATGTTTTTGTATGGTGTGTTCTCACAGATGGATTTAACTTAAGTTACTATGTTTTTGTTATATATTTATTGCTGTTGTTGTTGTTTGATTTTTGTACAACTATGTCAGGCACAGCAGAAGACAACAAGGGTTTCTTTTTTCTAAAGTAGTTCTGAGTGCGTGGACACCCTGACTGAGACAACTGGTCTGAGATGACTAGACTGAGATAAGAAAAGTAAGGTTAGCAAAACGAGTAGATTTCTCTGTTGCATGAGTGAGAAATGTTATTTCCAATTCCAAGGGAGTTATCAAAGTAGTCTCAGAATAAATATTTGGCACTGATAAATGCTGATGAATTTATATCATAACACAAATGTAAAATTATGATATATAATGTAAAATTATAATATATAATCAAATTTATGATATACTTTATAAACAATCCCATTAGTTTAATGTTGTTACCAGTCAAAATCCAGCAATATTGACAGCAGTTAAGTAAAAATAATTATCACTTTCTTATATGGTAAACACATGCCTGAATTCAATGGACAACTTCTGACTATGCATAAATAATAATGACAACAGAAACATTGAATGCTCATAAATCTAATGGCCACCAGGGGCAAACAATGACTGTAACCTTTTCTACCTGATGCCAGTGGTGAGAAATAGGCAGATCTAGCTCTCATTCAATGAAAACTGTCTATAATACAATTGATTAAACCTGGATGCATCCAAATATTTAAGCTGCAGGGAGAAAATAAAAGTATTAAGGTAAGTCAATGTTACTGAAGCCAAGTACCGAAGTAAGTATATGTGACAAAGGATGAACTTCGAACAAGCCAACTCATGACAGTGACAGTGAGAGCCATCAGGGATGGATAAATTGATAAGAATAACACAGACAGCATCAAACACCTGTCAGTTCAAAACAGTGTTCTATTTTTAGTACAGAAGCCATCTCAGGCACATCTGGCCAATCTTGGCCAGGCTAGTCTATGTTAGTTGCCATGGTGAGTCTCTTGACATGACACTTAACTTTCATTGCCCTGATATGATGATATACCCTTAAAATGATATATCAATCAGTCAGTCAATCAAAACATGCAGTAGGTTTTACAAAGTAAGTTTTTTTAAAATTAAAAACTGATGTAATTATATTTTTGTTATTTTTTTGTAATGAAACCAAATGTAAGAGCAGATCAGTAATATTTGTAAAAGTCTAACAGGTTATTTTCATGCCAGAATACTTAATAGTGTTCTAGCAATTTTCAATTCTAGTTTTTTTATGGATAAAAGATGAAAAATGCAAGTCATACCACTACATAACTTGCTTGATGTGTGTATCTTGAATGGTTCGCAAGTCATACCATCTCTACACAACTTGCTTGACATGTATACCTTTGAATGGTTTACAAGTCATACCATCTCTACACAACTTGCTTGACATGTATACCTTTGAATGGTTCACAAGTCATACCATCTCTACACAACTTGCTTGACATGTATACCCTTGAATGGTTTACAAGTCATACCATCTCTACACAACTTGCTTGACATGTATACCTTTGAATGGTTCACAAGTCATACCATCTCTACACAACTTGCTTGACATGTATACCCTTGAATGGTTTACAAGTCATACCATCTCTAGACAACTTGTTTGATGTGTATACCCTTTAATGGTTTACAAGACAACCATCTCTATACAACTTGCTTCATATGTATACCTCTGAATGGTTTACAAGACAACCATCACTATACAACTTGCTCGATGTGTATACTGTCATGTATATTTAATTT
Source organism: Sinohyriopsis cumingii (assembly GCA_028554795.2). Taxonomy (NCBI): domain Eukaryota; kingdom Metazoa; phylum Mollusca; class Bivalvia; order Unionida; family Unionidae; genus Sinohyriopsis; species Sinohyriopsis cumingii. Next base: position 15,534,565 of record CM068836.1, read on the forward strand.
AATTGTTTGTTTGTTGTTTTAATTTTTTCAAATATATTCCATTACATGCTATTGTAATGAAACATTGCTTACTGGATTTGACATTGTCCAGAATTGAAACATTGTAACTAGTTGCTGACCTTCAAAATCAGTAAGAGTTTTGGTAGCAACTTTTTTAAATTATTTTTTTATTTTCTCAGAGTAAGAATCAGTAAGTTGAGTCAAGGTCATACCTGTACTATGTGTCATTAAGCATGTGTCAACTGGTAAACAAACTTCTGTTTTCTTCCAGAAGGATGAACTCTTGACCCCCATCCAGGAATCTGTTTTGCATTTTAGTTAGTCTTTTAACTGATGTCATGATAAAGGATTGTCACTCAGGCTTACAACATTTGACACATGAAGTTGTATTATGTTGTGACCAGTTTGGGCTGAATTTTTATTTTCTTCAAATTATTGAATTCAAGTGATAGTTTTCACTGGAAATATAAAAGTGCTTTGATAGTTCTTGGACAAAGACATTTACTGGAATTTATACTAAATTCAAAACTGGAATATTTTTTGTGATTCAACAAGAGACTGTAGACACATCAGTACAATGCTAGCTATTACAGACGTCATCACCTTCCATCTTGAATTTCATCAGGATTTGAAATGAAAGTCACTTAGAACTTTTCATTGATAGGACTTCTGTTTTTAATTCTTGGATTTTATTTGTAAAATCTTAAGTTTTTCTCTCATTTTTTTCATTTTGTTTTCTAGGGAAATAAACTATTTGTTAAATTTTACAAAGTTTGTTGCCTTCACTCTTTTCTGTTACTTATTTTAAGAGCATAGACTTGTAACAATACCCTTGAATGGTTTACAAGTCATACCATCTCTATGCAACATGCTTGATGTGCATATCCTTGAATGTTAAAAGTCATACCATCTCTATGCAACATGCTTGACATGTATACTCTTGAATGGTTTACAAGTCATACCATCTCTATGCAACATGCTTGACATGTATACTCTTGAATGGTTTACAAGACAACCATTTCTATACAACTTGCTTGATGTGTATGCTCTTGAATGGTTTAAAAGTCATACCATCTCTATACAACTTGCTTGACATGTATAGCCTTGAATGGTTTACAAGTTGTACCATCTCTATGCAACATGCTTGATGTGTATACCCTTGAATGCTTTACAAGTCGTACCATCTCTATGCAACATGCTTGATGTGTGTAGCCTTGAATGCTTTACAAGTCGTACCATCTCTATGCAACATGCTTGATGTGTGTACCCTTGAATGCTTTACAAGTCATACCATCTCTATACAACTTACTTGACATGTATACCCTTGAATGCTTTACAAGTCGTACCATCTCTATGCAACATCCTTGATGTGTGTACCCTTGAATGGTTTACAAGTCATACCATCTCTATGCAACATGCTTGATGTGTATACCCTTGAATGCTTTAAAAGTCATACCATCTCTATACAACATGCTTGATGTGTGTACCCTTGAATGCTTTACAAGTCATACCATCTCTATACAACTTGCTTGACATGTATACCCTTGAATGGTTTACAAGTCATACCATCTCTATGCAACATGCTTGATGTGTGTACCCTTGAATGCTTTACAAGTCATACCATCTCTATGCAACATGCTTGAAGTGTGTACCCTTGAATGCTTTACAAGTCATACCATCTCTATACAACCTGCTTGACATGTATACCCTTGAATGCTTTACAAGTCATACCATCTCTACACAACTTGCTTGACATGTATACCCTTGAATGCTTTACAAGTCATACCATCTCTATGCAACATGCTTGATGTGTATACCCTTGAATGGTTTACAAGTCATACCATCTCTATGCAACATGCTTGATGTGTATACCCTTGAATGGTTTACAAGTCATATACCACCTCTATACAACTTTCTTGACATGTATACCCTTGAATGGTTTACAAGTCATATACCATCTCTATGCAACATGCTTGATGTGTATACCCTTGAATGCTTTACAAGTCATACCATCTCTATGCAACGTGCTTGACATGTATACCCTTGAATGGTTTACAAGTCATACCATCTCTATACAACTTGCTTGACATGTATACCCTTGAATGGTTTACAAGTCATACCATCTCTATGCAACATGCTTGATGTGTGTACCCTTGAATGCTTTACAAGTCGTACCATCTCTATGCAACATGCTTGATGTGTGTACCCTTGAATGCTTTACAAGTCATACCATCTCTATGCAACATGCTTGAAGTGTGTACCCTTGAATGCTTTACAAGTCATACCATCTCTATACAACTTGCTTGACATGTATACCCTTGAATGCTTTACAAGTCATACCATCTCTACACAACTTGCTTGACATGTATACCCTTGAATGCTTTACAAGTCATACCATCTCTATGCAACATGCTTGATGTGTATACCCTTGAGTGGTTTACAAGTCATACCATCTCTGTGCAACATGCTTGATGTGTATACCCTTGAATGGTTTACAAGTCATATACCACCTCTATACAACTTTCTTGACATGTATACCCTTGAATGGTTTACAAGTCATATACCATCTCTATGCAACATGCTTGATGTGTATACCCTTGAATGGTTTACAAGTCATACCATCTCTATGCAACATGCTTGACATGTATACCCTTGAATGGTTTACAAGTCATACCATCTCTATGCAACATGCTTGACATGTATACCCTTGAACGGTTTACAAGTCATACCATCTCTATACAACTTGCTTGACATGTATACCCTTGAATGGTTTACAAGTCATACCATCTCTATGCAACTTGCTTGACATGTATACCCTTGAATGGTTTACAAGTCATACCATCTCTATGCAACATGCTTGACATGTGTACCCTTGAATGGTTTACAAGTCATACCATCTCTATACAACATGCTTGACATGTATACCCTTGAATGGTTTACAAGTCATACCATCTCTACACATCTTGCTTGGCATGTATACCCTTGAATGCTTTACAAGTCATACCATCTCTACACATCTTGCTTGACATGTATACCCTTGAATGCTTTACAAGTCATACCATCTCTACACAGCTTGCTTGGCATGTATACCCTTGAATGCTTTACAAGTCATACCATCTCTACACAACTTGCTTGATGTGTATACCTTTGAATGCTTTACAAGTCATACCATCTCTACACAACTTGCTTGATGTGTATACCCTTGAATGCTTTACAAGTCATACCATCTCTACACAACTTGCTTGATGTGTATACCCTTGAATGCTTTACAAGTCATACCATCTCTACACAACTTGCTTGATGTGTATACCCTTGAATGCTTTACAAGTCATATCATCTCTACACAACTTGCTTGATGTGTATACCCTTGAATGCTTTACAAGTCATACCATCTCTATACAACTTGCTTGACATGTATACCCTTGAATGCTTTACAAGTCATACCATCTCTACACAACTTGCTTGACATGTATACCCTTGAATGCTTTACAAGTCATACCATCTCTATGCAACATGCTTGATGTGTATACCCTTGAGTGGTTTACAAGTCATACCATCTCTGTGCAACATGCTTGATGTGTATACCCTTGAATGGTTTACAAGTCATATACCACCTCTATACAACTTTCTTGACATGTATACCCTTGAATGGTTTACAAGTCATATACCATCTCTATGCAACATGCTTGATGTTTATACCCTTGAATGGTTTACAAGTCATACCATCTCTATGCAACATGCTTGACATGTATACCCTTGAATGGTTTACAAGTCATACCATCTCTATGCAACATGCTTGACATGTATACCCTTGAACGGTTTACAAGTCATACCATCTCTATACAACTTGCTTGACATGTATACCCTTGAATGGTTTACAAGTCATACCATCTCTATGCAACTTGCTTGACATGTATACCCTTGAATGGTTTACAAGTCATACCATCTCTATGCAACATGCTTGACATGTGTACCCTTGAATGGTTTACAAGTCATACCATCTCTATACAACATGCTTGACATGTATACCCTTGAATGGTTTACAAGTCATACCATCTCTACACATCTTGCTTGGCATGTATACCCTTGAATGCTTCACAAGTCATACCATCTCTACACATCTTGCTTGGCATGTATACCCTTGAATGATTTACAAGTCATACCATCTCTACACATCTTGCTTGACATGTATACCCTTGAATGCTTCACAAGTCATACCATCTCTACACAACTTCCTTGATGTGTATACCCTTGAATGCTTCACAAGTCATACCATCTCTACACAACTTGCTTGATGTGTATACCCTTGAATGGTTTACAAGTCATACCATCTCTACACAACTTGCTTGACATGTATACCCTTGAATGCTTCACAAGTCATACCATCTCTACACAACTTGCTTGATGTGTATACCCTTGAATGATTTACAAGTCATATACCATGTCTATACAACTTGCTTGACATGTATACCCTTGAATGCTTCACAAGTCATACCATCTCTACACATCTTGCTTGGCATGTATACCCTTGAATGCTTTACAAGTCATATACCATGTCTATACAAGTTGCTTGACATGTATACCCTTGAATGCTTCACAAGTCATACCATCTCTACACATCTTGCTTGGCATGTATACCCTTGAATGATTTACAAGTCATACCATCTCTACACAACTTGCTTGATGTGTATACCCTTGAATGGTTTACAGGTCATATACCATGTCTATACAAGTTGCTTGGCATGTATACCCTTGAATGCTTTACAAGTCATATCATCTCTACACAACTTGCCTGATATGTGTGGAAATGCATTGAATAGTCTGAGAGCTAAGTTCCAAAAAGGAAATTGTTTATGGATAGATAGATGGATAATTATGATCTCTAAATCTCGTATGTTATATATTGGTAGCATATAAACATGCCTAAAATTTTGTTTAACTTGTATATATCTCAACAAGTGAATAACAAAGCCAGTAAACATGTCAAACTTATAACATGGGTAATGTTCAAAATTCATAATAATCTGATGGATGGAATTTGGATCATACATTTGAATAGGTGCTCTATTAGATTTGGACAATACAGTTTAATGGGTGCTCTATTAGATTTGGACCATACATTTTAATGGGTGCTCTATTAGATCTGGACCATACATTTTAATGGGTGCTCTATTAGATCTGGACCATACAATTTAATGAGTGCTCTATTACATTTGGACCATACATTTTAATGGGTGCTCTATTAGATTTGGACCATACATTTTAATGGGTGCTCTATTAGATCTGGACCATACATTTTAATGAGTGCTCTATTAGATCTGGACCATACAATTTAATGAGTGCTCTATTAGATTTGGACCATACATTTTAATGGGTGCTCTATTAGATCTGGACCATACATTTTAATAGGTGCTCTATTAGATCTGGACCATACAATTTAATGGGTGCTCTGTTAGATTTGGACCATACATTTTAATGGGTGCTCTAATAGATTTGGACTGTACATTTTAATGGGTGCTCTATTAGATCTGGACCATACATTTTAATGGGTGCTCTATTAGATTTAGACCATACATTTTAATGGGTGCTCTATTCACAAGCTCTGTTCCTTTCATGCATCTTGTAATACAAATCAGATAGAAATTAATAACATTATGTAACTACAAAAGGTCAGAGGTCATAAGTAATTTAAATGAGGAACATCTCTGAGTAAAAACTGCCTATTCAATGAAAATATATCACATAATACATTTTAAGACACAATACAAGCAAAAGCTGAGACCCTATTTTAAAGACATTATAAAATGTGATACCAGTCCATATTACTTGCATCTATGATTGAAAACTAAATAACTGTACAAATAACAATCTCTCAATGCAATAACTGCAATGACATGGAATGTCACTTTCGGACAGAAAAATTCTAAAATTCCTGTACCAACTCTTGTGGTTACTACAATAATGAAGTCCATTCAAAAGTGTCACAGCAAAACTCAGCCCCTGGGAGGATCAAAGTTGATTACAGTCTCAGTTTGTGCTTGCATTCCACGTAGAAGCCCCTCCAGCTGCTTCATTTCAGCAAAGGTGTATTTTGGTGTCAGGGTCACATTGTCATAATCAAAGTCTTCATCAAGCGTGAAAGGCATCACCTCATTACTACATTGCTGTGAAGAGAAAAACAAGCATTTCATGTCTCTAATTTTTAATTCACTTTAAAAAAATTTGGTTTCATGATAAGCAAAAACATTAATTATGATTTTCTTAAGTACCTGACGTGCAAATTTATAATAACAAAGAGTTCTCTGTATAAAATATGAGCTGACAACCAATATTTATGATTTCTATGAGTTGATTGTTCATGAAAAATAGAGGGAATGAAAAATTACAAACAAGTCTAATGAAAATAACCTGCATATACACAGATTCCTGATGAAAACAGCCAACATATCCATTGATCCCTGCTGAAAATAGTCTACATATAACATGATCACTGATAAAAATAGCCTACATATATAAAGATTCCTAAAAATAGGGTAGGTTAGCAGAAGCCACAAAATTCTACTAAAATATATGTGAGGTGGCATAAACTGCAGTATGCTATTGCCAAGGCTGTCTTTATGATATCGTTGAACTTTATCATAATATGTCTGAGGTATGCTATTGCCAAGGTTACTGTAATGATATGGCTAAACTTTATCATAATATGTTTGAGGTATGCTATTGCCAAGGCTACTGTTATGATATGGATAAACTTAATCATAATATGTTTGAGGTATGCTATTGCCAAGGTTACTGTTATGATATGGCTAAACTTTATCATACTGTGTTATTTTAAGAGGATGAATAAAAATTGTCTGGCTAAGAGCAACAAGTTTTAATTTTTTGTGCAAAAGTCAGGTTGTATGAGAATTTTTATGTATAATATGAAGGAAAAGTTTAATTTTTTTATAAATTAGGAGAAAATCTCATTTCCTGGTCAGCAAATTTGCTTTGGTGCTTCATAACACAGCATCACCAATAGGTCATTTAGTACCAAGGGAATTGGACTAAAAGTGTCTTGTGCCACAGCAGCTGACCCTGACTGATCTAGCTGTAGGAATTAATGAACAAATGCCACTCCAGGCAAGCAGAAAATTTTAAACTTTCCATTGATCTGTTACAAATAAAACCACATGAGTTATCATAAACCTATTAAATCAAAGGAAATGAATTAAGCACAAAACCTTAATTTACCAAAGAGACCGAAAACCATATGAGAGATGAACTGAGGCACTGCATAGTGAAGAACAACTCTACACACCTGCAAGGTGTATACCGGTATGATAAATTTGGGACCACCGTACACACCTGCAAGGTGTATAAGGGCATGTTAAATATGGGATCATTGTAAGTTTGACTGAAATGAACAGTCACCCAGCTTCAATGGTTTTAAGGGCATAAGATAAACTAATTAATCAGATTCAGGTATGTGTGGTAGATAAACAGGGTGATACTAAAATTGATGCCCTATGTATTACATTTTATTTTAATGCTATTTGCAGATTTAACTGGGGTTTTATTTTTAGTCACTAGTTGTGAGTTTTTACCCAACTCTGTTATCTTCCAATATTCATTAGAACTCTTTTATATTTTTTTAGTGTGGCTCTATCCTTATATCTCTGGTTTAGGCTGGTGCTAAGTTAATACCTCAGCTTGTTCCTGAGTATCTGCATCATGATGAACTCCCTCAGTTCTGTAGGTGGCTGAAAAATCTAGATGTGTTATGTTCTGTAGGTCCTGGAGGGTAGGGTCTCCATGGGTATCTTCCACTTCACCAGGGTTAATAGTGTCCCCCTGGGGACCAAAGTTTGTACTGTACTCCTCAGTAATTATTTCAAATTCTTTTTCTGGGCCTATCAACTCTGATTCTTCCTGTAGAGCAATATGTTCCTTGTCAGTTCTATCACACTGAAACGACTGAGTTGCCAACTCTTTATTGTGGAATGTGCCTGAATTATCACTGATTCTTGTTGAAATCCTATTTCTCTCATCTGAAGAAGACAGAGTTCAAAGCACTATCTTGAGATAATAAAGGTGAAAAATGAGGAATTTTGTAGAAGTGAAAGTGCTACCTTCTTATCAGGTATAGTTTGAAAAACTGTCAAACCTGTGTTAAAACCTGTCTATTTACCCATTTACAAACTGCCCACACATCCATCATTAACTGTTATTCCCATCCACCTTAAAAGCATTGAAAAGAACAAAATGATAGCTAAGGGATATTTCAAAATTATTTAGTTTAAAATGTACAAAACGAAACATTGGCCTTTTGTTTAACATTCAGTAGCACAAGTTTCTTGTCACTTCTCTCCTGCTAACCTACCTGGTAACTTGCCATGAAACATTACACACACATTCATCCCAAGATCATGCTGTTCCTACATGTATATGTCTTTATATTTCCCCTTTAAGCCACCACAGTGGCCATCTTCAAGATTTTGCTATCACTGCTTCTAATGAATGAATGGTCATATCATCATGGGATTTCAAATTAAATAATTCCAATAACATCTAGTAAATGAAAACGGTAATGATATGTGCGACAAAGATGTTACTACTGCTCTAAAGATATTTTTATGATTCTTTGTAAAGATACTAATTTACAAGTAAAGTATCCACCATGCAAAATGATAAAGTGGAAGCAATTAATGGTATTGGAAATCAAGTCCTATAAACGGTTTGACAGTTCAAAATTATTTACCATCTAACAATGGACAGATAATTGAAAAAATTCCAGGTCACTAAACAAAGCAGTCAGAGGGTCTGTTATATAGAGGGTCTGTTATATAGAGGATGTAGTTCATGATAAACAGGTGGTACTAATGCACAAATAAGCAGTACAAAGTGTATGGAACTTTGACCTCTATTTCTTATATTTGCAGTTTTGTGTCTAAAGAGACTTTTTTTTCCTGACCAGCCAATTTTCACAACAGTCAGAAATTAAAATGAGCACAAGAGATTTACTTCAAGCTATATTCAGTGGTGAAAAATGATAACCAAGGATTAATAATAAATTATTCAGTAAAGCTAAATACAAAGCAAAAAACATTTCTTCTGATGCTTTAATTGAACTGAACCAGCAACCCATGGTCCTAAAGTACCAATTATAAATTTGGTGTGACTACCATGCTTTGTTACCTGGCATGTTTGTTAGACATTTGTTATTTACTGATTATAAAAGATGGGTGATTATCATGCTTGTGTTACCTTTGTTATGCTTTTGTTGTTTAAATGACTGCCACTATTAATCTGGATTTGGTGTGGCAGATGATGAAAATATTAGAATTAAGCTAATTTTCTCATGCAGACAACCCCAATCAAATGTTATAACAATTAAATACTGTAACAAAGGAGTGTTGTAACAAAGCATTTGGAATACATAGCAATTAGGAATTTGGCTGGAGAATTTAAACTCCAATGTTACAATAGAGAAAATGCTGCATCAAACAATATAATGAACAGTCTCTGCTGGGTATGTATGTATATATATATATATATATATATATATATATATATATATATATATATATATATATATATATATATATATGTATATATATATATATATATATATATATATATATATATATATATATATATATATATATATATATATATATATATATGTTGTTGTTGTGGGGTTTTAATGCCATTTTTCAGCACATGATAGGCTATGCGTGGCAGCCAGTATTAATGGTGGAGGAAGAACCCGGGAAAACCCTGGGAAGAACCACCGACCCACGAGAAGCTACTGGCAAGCTTTCTCACATACTCACACTGGCCAAATCCTAGACTCGAACCCACGCAGACAGAGGTGAGCTGGCATTGATCCGTAATGGAGAGTGCTTTAGACCACTTGGCCACTCGGGGGCCCTATATATATATATATATATATATATATATATATATATATATATATATATAAATTTAAAGTCTACTCCCGCGATAAAGATCTGCTATGGGGGGATGGATGGAAATTCTAAATATTTTTGCAAACATTTAAAAACTACCCCCAATCATATTTCAAAGTCTGAATAAAACAAACATGGCTTGGATGGTCAGGATAATAGGATCCACACCTTTTCTTTGAAATGCAAGTCTATAAGCTGTCCATAGTAGCTTAGTTGTTTCCTTTGTTTCCTTTCTGTTTCCCCCATTTCGAAAACCACATACCCAACCTCATCCACAGCCATCCAACTATACATCTGGGTGAGAGTTTAATTAAGTCTTCCCTGATTACCAGTGAAATGATCAAAGCTAGCTGTGTATCCAGTGCTGTTCCCTAGCAAATCACTGAGGCCTTTATGTCCTGTCTTGAAATCCTTCTCTTCTTCCTCCTCCTCTTCCTCGTCCACCACAAAGTTGTCAAACTGAAACACAAGTGTTCTGAATGATTTTTTACAGAAATGCTCAGGTGTATTTTATTCTTTGCTAAATTCTGCTGGACCATGTATTAATTTCTCATCGTACATCTCAATGTTATAAATATTTGGAATTTTATCCAAATCAATTATTACTTTTATAAAAATGTCTTTAGAATTTTTCAAGGACTTCTGAAAGTGTTGCTAAATATTCTCCTCAATATTAACTTTTAAGATTCAATGAAAATTGTGAAATACTTAATGCTAATAATATGGCAATTGTTTTATACGTAAAAACTTTTGTGAGGAATCATTGTTTCAAATTTATTTAATGATGGCTGATGTTGGAAATTACTAACCAAAAGGTCACAGTGACCAATGGGTCTAAATGACCATAAGGTCTCAGTGACCAAAGGGACTCAATGCCCAAAGGGTCTCAATGACCAAAAGGTCTCAATGACCAAAGGGTCTCAATGACCATAAGGTCTCAGTGACCATAAGGTCTCAGTGACCAAAGGGTCTCAATGACCAAAGGGTCTCAATGACCAAAAGGTCTCAGTGACCAAAGGGTCTCAATGACCATAAGGTCTCAGTGACCAAAGAGTCTCAGTGAACAAAGGGTCTCAATGACCAAAGTGTCTCAATGACCAAAAGGTCTCAATGACCAAAGGGTCTCAGTGACCAAAAGGTCTCAATGACAAAAGGGTCTCAATGACCAAAAGGTCTCAATGACCAAAGGGTCTCAAAGACCAAAGTGTCTCAATGATGTTAATGTTAATCTAGAATAAAATGTTATTCTGCAAAACTAATTTTGTTTCAGCCACAATGACCTTGACCTATCACTCCAGAATCATCAAGCCTTTTCCATATCTTAATTTAAAGCTGTCCACAAACTTTGGTGATGGTATGTTGTAAAGAACAAAATTTATTATGCAAAATAATGTTTCTTCTTTCAGTCACAATGACTTCATCCTTTAATCTTCTGACCCCAAAATCAAAAGGTTTCTTCAATACCCCCAAGTGCAAGCCATCCACAATGTACATTCCAGGCTTGTTATGTAGAACTAAAGTTTTTGTGTGGAAACCATTTTTCTTCTTTCAGTCTCCAAGGCTGTGACCTTTTATCTTTTGACCATAAAATTAAAAGGCTTTTTTCATACAACAAGCACAAGCTATCCACAAAGTATGTGATGCAAAACTAATGTTATTATGCAGAAACTGGTTTTAATTTTTCAGTTACAGTGACCTAGTCCTTTGACCTTTTGGTTTCTTTTTTGGTACCAAGTGCATGCCATCCATAAAGTTTGGTAGCTGCAGATGGAAGAGGGCTCAAATTATTGTGTGGAAACTATTATGCTTACTTCAGTTACAGTGACCTTGACCTATGACCTTTTGATTTCAAATGGATAGGGTTCTTCCTTACCCCATGTGTAAGTTCTCCACAAGGTTTAGTAACTGTAGATGGTGGAGAATTCAAGTTATTGCGGAGAAACAAAATTGGTAACAGACAAACAGATGGAGTTCAAAGCATAATGTGCTCAGCCTAATGATGGGTGTATAAAAAGAATGTGTGATTCATCCATAAGTTTAAGTACCAATCAAAAATCTAAGTTACTAAAAAGCATGGAAATGAATTCTCAGTATCCTGACCTTTACTTGGGTTCCAGTCTTGATGACTTGTCTTTCCTCAAGTCTGCTTGTAGTACTGCCTTCACTGAGCACCTGCGATAACAAACAATAATGAGTTTATAACTGTTGAGAAGTGTATATCCTGTACATTCTCTGGATCTAAATTCATACTTTGAGGACAGTCTTCTATATCCTGACATAGTTAAAACGTTGTACATCCCTAATGAATCAACATTCTTGAAGTGGTTAAGTTTGCCAGCATGAGCTTTCTAACACCATGTATGCTAACATATTTGTGTCCAACTGCAAACATCATAGACCCTGATCTGCTGTCACATAATGCATCATAATATCACAGTCTATGTTGTTTGTTCTACTGATTACTCTGAACAAACTTCATAGACCCAGATCTGCTAGTCTATGCAGTCTGACAGTTTACTATCAAATGAACAATGACCACTAGGAATATGGAATTATGTAAAGACTAATGTTACACCTGCAGTCAGTATACTTATAAATGGCTTCTAATAGAAGAAAAATAAAACAAGTAACTATTTTTGGAACATACTGAAGTTACCATATACATTAATGTATAACTTGAGTCCAGCTGCAGACAACCAAGACCCTTCTCTGTCATAACCTAATGCTCTAGCAAATTAGGGTCTATGTTATTTAGTCTACTGGTTAATGCTAACAAATGGCATAGTCCCAGATCTGACAGTGCATTATGTGATGGCAGATCTGGGTGCATGCAGTTTGCAGTTGGAATCTACATACAATTGAGTATACATGGTAGCCTTAATTCATATGGTACAGGAAATCAAAGTGACAGCAGATTTCTTTTGTTCTAACATTTGCTTTTACTGTATAACAAAGAAATAAGGGCATTAAATTATATCAAGAATTACTGTACATAATCACTTATAAGTCAGGTCCAACTGCAAACAACACAGACCCTCATCTGCCATCATATAATGTGCAGACAGATCAGGGTCTATGTTTTTTGTTTTACTAATTACTCCTAACAAACTACATGTTAGGAGATAAGAGGTTACATTAAAATAGAAGTTTCCCTTTTTTACCATCTCTTTACCATCAATATCAGCTTATAAGTCAAGTCCAACAGCAAACTGCACAGACCAAGATCTGCTGTTGCATAATGCACCAGAAAGTCTTGGTCTATACAGTTTCTTTAAGATTAATCTGTAGAGCAAACAACACAGACCCTAATCTGCCAGTGCATTATGCAATGGCAGATCAGGGTCAATTCTGTTTGCAGCTGGGCTTGACATGTACATGAGTATACACAGTAACCACAATTTGTTTAAAATCATTATTGGCAAATAATCTGGTACACTTATTTTCTCTTTGTGACTTAAATGATAGAAGGGTTAGGAAATATGTTTGCACCCTTAAGAAACCCAGAATTCACTAAATGTCCTATATTTTCTTAATTCTTCAAACAAATTGTTAGTTATTATTTTGTTCTTCTTCCATAGTCAAGCATGAATTACAAGTACTATAATCTCCCCTTAAACAAATTATATGTTGTCCTGATATATCACTTTGAAAGTAATACCTCCTCCAACTTTAGTGAGCATAAACACCATTGCATGTAATAGCTCTTAAACTATGCAACAAAATTGCATAAGAATAATGAATTTGGCATTTTCAGGTAGAAATGACTATAAAATAAACTCCATATTCTACCTTATAAAAATGTCAACATATAATATCTGTGATTGACATATGATACCTTTGGGATATAATTCATCTAATGAATTGGAAATGAATAAAAAATCACTCCGTCATTTTAGCATATCCAGATAATTCATGAAACTACTAATAACATGAAGGCAGATGTGGACCCCTTATTTTTATTCTGGAAAAGCCTCAAATAACCCCCTATTTGTTAAAATGAAAATAAATCACAACTGAAGTTGGTAAGTGAAAGTTCTATATATTGCTCATTTTATCACTGAATACAGCAGTTAGTACAAAGAAATTTAGAACCATCATGATATTCACAAATTTTAATAAATTTTAATGACAAATCAAATTAGCAAAAATACTTTCTCATTAAATAACAGAATAGAGGATGAAATATTGATCAATGAAACTTTGGTAAATGTCTCCTGATGGTAACATTAAGAAATAAATACCATTTACAGAATTGTCTTGGCAACTAAAATTCATATTTTAATTTTATCTTTTACTTTGGCTTCAATGAGATATGCCCTCTTCTATTCTAAAGGAAAAATAATTGATTGGCTGACACAGCAATACATGCAGGCACTTCCGTGAGAACCTAATTCAGTGCTTACTCAGTGACTAAACTAGCTTTTGTTTGAAACTGTTGAGAACAAATGGTCCTTCAAAATGACAACAAATGCTAATTAACAGATTAATTATCTCCAGTCAAGGGTAAGCCTAATTTTATTTTTTAATTCATACACAATAAACTCTTTCCAAGTTGCCTTAGGATACTTTGTTGATTGTTCCTCTACACTGCCAGTGATATAATCAAAGATAACTTTCTAAAAAGTCTGGATGTGGTTTACAGGGACAATGCAAATGCCATGTACAGTACTGTGTTTTATTAGTATAAATGACATTGCTATGTACTATTGATAAAGAAGTGTATGGCGCAAATATATTAATGGGTTTGATTCCAGCTGTTTATGAGCGTAATTCTAGCAATGATGCTTCAGTTTATTTGTGTTTACTTATGATGGATACATGTGCTTTGATACTAAGAGGGAGGCAACTCAAACTTTACCAATGCACAAATCTGTGAGTACTCCATTTCAGCTCAATTAATATTAAATGTATGTCATTAATTTATTAACTAAATGGTTTCTTAAGACCTAATAATCTATTATTATTTAATATTTAAATCCATTATACAAATGTTTGTAAACAGTAAAGGAGATTATGTTTCTCATCAATGAAGTTACCGTATATCCTTGCGTATAAGTACATTTGTGTATAAGCCAACTCCCAAACTGAACAGGTATAAAGACTAAAAAGTGCATGACTTGAACATAAGCTGATCTACAACTCTGAGACATCTCAAGATGCACGAGGTAAATTCTAAATGCATTTATTTAAGCAAACTTATATTTAAAAAAATTACATGTATACTTATCTCAAGGTTGGTGTGCATGATTACTAAAAGGAAATGGTAGAAACTTGTTTGAAAAGTAATTTATTTAATTTTCTGTTTTCTTATTGTTTCTGCCTAATTTAGATTTGTGTATAATTTGATCGAACAATGACAAGAATTTAGCAATTGCAAGTTGCTGTAACACTACCTCTCCCTTTTGACTCGATTATTGTTTGTTTATGCATTCCTGCATTGGACATTTTATATCAGTACACCGGTTATATGTTTTTACTTTGCTTTGAAATTGTAAATATCTAACTCATTAAAATGCAATCCCAGTATGAAAACACAATGAACAAACAACACAGTTCGATGCTAATACCATAAAAGCTGAGTTGTAGTTTGCTTTGATGTAAGCAATCTTACACCATACCTGTCAATTTTCACACCAGAGGAAAAAAAACTCTTGATATTTGGGGTTGCTCCACACCTACCTCCCAATTTCATAATATCTTCCAATTTTTGCAGAGACCTCCCGATTATTACATTATGTCTACGATTTTCATTTCTTCTAAACAAGAAAAGTCCTACGTGTTCTGTTGTATCACCTGTGAATCACTGTTGTGAAGAAATAATTACTTTACTATAAAAAATTAGCTTCTTCACTAAACAGAATGTTAAGTTTAAACATTATTCATGAAAATTAATGATTTTTTTTACCTCTACAATAATACAAAAATAAACCAGAACAAAAAAGTAAACCACAACAATAAAATTGTCCACAATTAATTTCAATCCCAAGAATGATCACTATGAATGCTGTAACTCCATATGCTATAGTGCCATTCCCATGAAAGAAACTTACACGAGTGAACACCTGGCATTTTTATACTGTATATACCAATGTTAATTAATATCGTTAAATTAAAAGGAATGAAAATACATACCATGCAGCAAATGTGTCCTCAAAAAACTACTTCAGAATACATGCTTTATAATAAACAATACTAAATGCTTTATGAGTTGACAATAAGGGAATAAGGTTGGATATACAAAGAGGGGAAAATAGTTGCCACATATATTGTACCATGAGGCTGGCTATTTTTGGTACCTTTAATTCAACAAACTTGGGAATCCTTTATTTGCCAATCAGTTGCTGGTGCTTGCGTAACACACAATAGTGTAGAACGTGGTTTCTTTGAATTACGGCGGAGGGCCAATTGTTTTCACAAAATAGTTGCATGGATAAGGATTAATTAGTTGTGCTTGCTTTCTTGCTTGTTTATTTAAGACTAATCTTTAGCTATTGTGCAATTTGACCACAGATGACCAGAATATGAAAATAGAGCATGTCCTGGGGGAAAATAGGGCACATCACAGGGAGAAACGGTAAATCTTTTTGCAAATTTCATGCATATTGGACCAGGACGATTGATCAATATTTAGTAAACACAAGGCTTTAAAATGCCACAAAAAACCTCCCAATTTTAGGTCCAAATTTCTATTTTTTTTATTTAGTCTCTATATGAGAATTTTAGCCTTTATTATTACCACCCTTCATAAACATGTAAATTATAATGGTTATGTACCTTGTACAATTAAATGTGTGTACCTTTTTAAAAATATAAGCTCAAATTGTAGGATCACTTATATCATTGAAAATGAGTAACTTGTGAGTGCGTGATTCAATGTAAATGAAACAGGTATTAAGGACTAGCTGAAATGTTATCTGGAAGAATGCAATTTGGTCGAAACAATGAATAAAGCAAAATCTGCATCAAATATGTTTGGGAATAAGTAAGGATTTAAGTGACGCTATGTACGCTTTGCACTGTGTAAGTACTGTACATTATAGTTCAGCAAGGTCTCCCTGGTAAATTCAACTGGCCCGCAAATCATGAAGTCTGTATTTACCTTTATTTAACTTCGTGTTGGAGAAATCAGAAAATATGCACATGCAAAACAATAACAAAATCAATCATAGTACTTTATAACAGTTTAATAATTGTCGGGTCACCGAAAGTTACTTTATCTTTATATGTCTACGCCTTAGAACATGGAAAAATTATTACAGTAGTCAACATAAAGACCTAAAAACTGTCAAGTTTAGCCATTGACCTGCGAATAAGCCGACCCCCCCCCTTCTTCCAGGCCTTTTATATTTTCCTAAATTATTTGGATTATATGCGAGTATATATGGTACTAGCCTTCCTCACCCTCCCGTAAGTGTTCAAGTTAACCAAAATTTGAGTCTCCCTTGTTACTGTTGTGCCTTTGTTTATGCTGTGGTCAATATTTAAGGACCAATTGCTTATGAGTTAACAAGGGAGTGGTGTATTTATATTTTCCATATGTGTTGCCAAAATTAACATATTTGTATAATAAAATCAGTGTCTTCATTTTATGACCAAATAACCTATGTAATCCTTTAACAGACTGGCATCCCATTTAGGAATATATATGCACTCTCAGTTACTCTCTAGCTTTAGGAAGAACCATTACTCTCACTCTATGGCTTTAGAAAGAAATGAGAACTCTCAGTGAGTCTGCATTAGAAGAGTCAGAGAACTCTTAAGCTGCTCTACTGCTAAAGGAAGAACTACTTGCTCTCTGCCACTCTCTAACATTAGAAGATGCCTTGAACTCTCCAGTCACCCTACAACTTTAGGAAGAACCATGTACTCAGTCACCCTACAACTTTAGGAAGAACCTTGTATTCTCAGTCACTCTATGGTTTTAGAAAGAACTTTTGGACTCTCAGTAGCTTTGTGTAGAATTAATTACATCAGTCACTCTATACTTTTAGAAAGAACCATGTACTCTCTCAGACATATTACTGCTTTAGAAAGAACCATGTACTCTCTCAGTCACTCTCTAGATTTAGGAAGAACCATGTACTCTCTTAGAAACTCTACTGCTTTAGTAAGAACCATGTACTCTCTCAGACACTCTACTGCTTTAGAAAGAACCCTGTACTCTCTCAGACACTCAATTGCTTTAGAAAGAACCATGTACAATCTCAGAGACTCTACTGCTTTAGAAAGAACAATGTACTCTCAGTCATTCTCTAGATTTACAAAGAACCACATACTCTCTCAGAAAATCTACTGCTTCAGAAAGAATAATATACTCTCAGTCATTCTCTAGATTTAGAAAGAACCATGTACTCTCTCAGACACTACTGCTTTAGAAAGAACCCTGTACTTGCTCAGAAACTCAACTGCTTTAGAAAGAACCATGTACTCTCTCAGACACTCTACTGCTTTAGAAAGAACCATGTATTCTCTCAGACACTCTACTGCTTTAGTAAGAACCATGTACTCTCTCAGACACTCTACTGCTTTAAAAAGAACCATGTACTCTCTCAGACACTCTACTACTTTAGAAAGAACCATGTACTCTGTCACTCTCAAGATTTAGGAAGAACCATGTACTCTCTCAGAAACACTCTACTGCTTTAGTAAGAACCATGTACTCTCTCAGACACTCTACTGCTTTAGAAAGAACCATGTCCTCTCTCGGACACTCTACTGCTTTAGAAAGAACCATATACTCTCAGTCACTCTCTAGATTTAGGAAGAACCATGTACTCGCTCAGAAACTCAACTGCTTTAGAAAGAACCATGTACTCTCTCAGGCACTCTACTGCTTTAGAAAGATACATGTACTCTCTCAGACACTACTGCTTTAGTAAGAACCATGTACTCTCTCAGACACTCTATTGCTTTAGAAAGAACCATGTGCTCTCTCAGACACTACTGCTTTAGTAAGAACCATGTACTCTCTCAGACACTACTGCTTTAGTAAGAACCATGTACTCTCTCAGACACTCTACTGCTTAGAAAGAACCATGTACTCTCTCAGACATTACTGCTTTAGAAAGAACCATGTATTCTCTCAGACACTCTAATGCTTTAGAAAGAACCATATACTCTCAGTCACTCTCTAGATTTAGGAAGAATCATGTACTCTCTTAGAAACTCTACTGCTTTAGAAAGAACCATGTACTCTCTCAGACACTCTACTGCTTTAGAAAGAACCATGTACTCACAGGCACTCTCTAGCTTTAGGGGGATCTGACAACTATCAGTCACTGTATGACATGAACCAGTACAAGCTTAGACATTATGAATCTCCAGGACAGACTGCAATTTGTTAAAATGACAAAGCTGGAGGATGCATCACTTTATACCATATAAAGCTTTTTCTACGATGAGCCACAACTAGGCTCAGAAAGATTTATTTGCTTGACACTATTCGGTTGAGTCCCTTACTTCTTGTTCCAGTTCCTCATCAGCAGGGAGACTGTCAACATTATTCTCTTCATCTTGTTGTGGACTTGTTGGTTTCTGTATTTTCTCTGAAGTGCCATCAGCAGCTTTGGTTCTTCTTCTGTCCTCCCACTCTACCACATCCTCTGCAAATTAAAGTAATCACATATATATATTTGAAAAAATTGATTGGACGGTAAGAGAAAATACCATTATTCAAATATGACCCCTCCAAGAAAGCTTTAATACTGTAAACCATAATATTACTTCATATTGAGCAATAATGGTGCATAAAAGAGACTTATGTTAACAATACTTAACTTTTGGCTTGGTACCTCTTTAATTGATTTTTTATCTCTTATTTTGAAATAGACATGAATACGAATGAATGATGTAATAAGAAATTTGCAATTCCGTCATTTCTTTTTGTCAGGTTTTAATTTCTGTATATTTTCTTGCATCTGAACAAGAATGTGTCAAGGTCTGAATTACTGTATATAATAATAATAATAATAATAATAATGTCTTCATTTCACTAATAATGTCTTCATTTCACAAATTAACATAGTACATAAAGTATTTTCCCTTGTGACCTCAATTATTTATATATGTACAAGTATATCAATGTAGCTAAGAAACAAGCATCACACAAACAAGGTGTTACATATTAGTGCACATAAAAGCAACAGAATATGGATTCAGTACAAAACATCTCATGTACAAAAACATGCATTACAGCAAACTTTTTGTGTAGTTCCCATGCAGATTGTCATCCAGACCTGAACATAACTTGAGTGTGTTTGTTGACAGAGTGTGGCCGTTAGATAATGTAAAAGGTCTGGGCTTAAACAAGAATAATTATATCCTAACTGGCATTTTTCAGGCCAATTAACCCATCTCCATTCACAAATTCATTCTGGCCCCATGCATTTTTGCTCTAACCATCTATTGAACTTGAACTTTTTCACAACTGCCAGAGGTGAAATGGGGCTTGTCTTTCTATAGTATTACATCCATCAATCACTGCCAGAGGTGAGATGGGGCATGTCTTTCCATAGTATTACATCCATCAATCACTGCCAGAGGTGAGATGGGGCATGTCTTTCTATAGTATTACATTCATCAATCACTGTTAAAGGTGAAATGAGGCTTGTCTTTCTATAGCATTACATCCATCAATCACTGCTAATAATACTGTAGTATCACATGTCAACAAAAGATAACTTGATATCAGTGATGAAGTTTATATTAAGTAGAGAGAAAAACTTTTTTTTAAAATAACAATGAAAGTCCTAATTAGCAGAAGTAAATCACATGATCAGATAGTTTTTTTTAGCTATTTTGTATTAAACTACATGGACCCATTTTAAGAAAGATATTTAATACAATGTACCATAAAACAATGATAAAGCTAGGTTGTGAAGGAACATGAGCCACCTCTCTACACAGTCACCTGTGGTACAGTACTCCCCATGTGATACACTCAGTCATATCTCTATACAGTCTTTGTGACATGGTACTATCCAAGTGATAAACTCAGCCAACTCTCCATATGGTCATTGTGACATGGTACTCCCCAACTGATAAACTCAACCACCTGTCTATACAGTTGCCTCTGGCACAGTTCTCCCCAAGTGATAAGCTTAACCACCTCTCTATACAGCCCTTGTGATATGGTACTCTCCATGTGATAAGTTCAGCCACCTCTCTATACAGCCCTTGTGATATGGTACTCTCCATGTGATAAGCTCAGCCACTTCTCTCTATACAGTCCTTGTGACATGGTACTCTCCATATGATAAGCTCAGCCACCTCTCTGTCATCTTCGCTAGCCAAGGTTCCAATAACTCTATCTACACCTTGGTGGATCAACTATCTGTATTGGTGCTTTGTCCTAATGACATCTATTGGATTTCATGTGTTGCCTCCCTTAGTATGTTATGCCAACTAACCAATAGCTTTGTGCATTGTACATTGGCCAAAAATGGTGGAGGCAATTGACTTAAAAAGGATACTTTGTAAGTTTAACATCAAAAGTATGACTATGTACCAAAGGGAAGCCATTATAGGTATATTCGAGTGAAAGGTATTTGTGCAAACATGGACTGGCAGTGGAAAATTGTTTATTTATCAGTCCATTCAAGTAGTGTGCTCCCCTTGACTTGATCACATAGTAACAGTGTTCAAATTTGAACAACTCAATTTTGATTGGATGTGGTGGCTTGCCACCACATCCAATGAAATTCACAGACCCAAAGCACAGAAATGTTTGTTTGACATGCCAAGGTGTAGATAGGGTTATTGGAACCTTGGGTAGTGAAGATGCCTCTCTATACAGTCCTTGTAACATGGTACTCTCCAAGTGATAAACTCAGCCACATCTCGAAACAGTCCTTGTGACATGGTACTCCCCAATTGATAAACTCAGCATCCTCTCTATAGAAGTCAACCAAGGCACAGTAATCCAAATGTAATAAGCTCAGTCATGATGTAAATTTTATCAAGCTGGATAGTTGTAACTAAAAATAGATACTAAATTGTTGTTAAAATTTAGATCTCATGAGTTATCATATGCACCATGGAAAATCAGAAGTCCATGACAAGGTATACCCTGCCAAATACACAATGGAAAATCACAAATCCATGACAAGTTATACCCTGCCAAATGCACCATGGAAAATCACAAATCCATGACAAGTTATACCCTGCCAAATGCACCATGGAAAATCACACATCCATGACAAGTTATACCCTGCCAAATGCACCATGGAAAATCACACATCCATGACAAGTTATACCCTGCCAAATGCACCATGGAAAATCACACATCCATGACAAGTTATACCCTGCCAAATGCACCATGGAAAATCACACATCCATGACAAGGTATACCCTGCCAAATGCACAATGGAAAATCACACATCCATGACAAGGTATACCCTCCCAAATGTACCATGGAAAATCACACATCCATGACAAGGTATACCCTGCCAAATGCACAATGGAAAATCACACATCCATGACAAGGTATACCCTGCCAAATGCACAATGGAAAATCACACATCCATGACAAGGTATACCCTGCCAAATGCACAATGGAAAATCACACATCCATGACAAGGTATACCCTGCCAAATGCACCATGGAAAATCACACATCCATGTCAAGGTATACACTACCAAATGCACCATGGAAAATCACACATCCATGACAAGGTATACCCTGCCAAATGCACCATGGAAAATCACACATCCATGACAAGGTATACACTACCAAATGCACCATGGAAAATCACACATCCATGACAAGGTATACACTACCAAATGCACTATGGAAAATCACACATCCATGACAAGGTATACACTACCAAATGCACCATGGAAAATCACACATCCATGACAAGGTATACCCTGCCAAATGCACCATGGAAAATCACACATCCATGACAAGTTATACCCTGCCAAATGCACCATGGAAAATCACACATCCATGACAAGGTATACCCTGCCAAATGCACCATGGAAAATCACACATCCATGACAAGGTATACCCTGCCAAATGCACCATGGAAAATCACACATCCATGACAAGGTATACACTACCAAATGCACAATGGAAAATCACATATCCATGACAAGGTATACCCTCCCAAATGTACCATGGAAAATCACACATCCATGACAAGGTATACCCTGCCAAATGCACAATGGAAAATCACACATCCATGACAAGGTATACCCTGCCAAATGCACCATGGAAAATCACACATCCATGACAAGGTATACCCTGCCAAATGCACAATGGAAAATCACACATCCATGACAAGGTATACCCTGCCAAATGCACCATGGAAAATCACACATCCATGACAAGGTATACCCTGCCAAATGCACAATGGAAAATCACACATCCATGACAAGGTATACCCTGCCAAATGCACCATGGAAAATCACACATCCATGACAAGGTATACACTGCCAAATGCACCATGGAAAATCACACATCCATGACAAGGTATACCCTGCCAAATGTACCATGGAAAATCACACATCCATGACAAGGTATACACTACCAAATGCACTATGGAAAATCACACATCCATGACAAGGTATACACTACCAAATGCACCATGGAAAATCACACATCCATGACAAGGTATACACTACCAAATGCACAATGGAAAATCACACATCCATGACAAGGTATACACTACCAAATGCACCATGGAAAATCACACATCCATGACAAGGTATACACTACCAAATGCACCATGGAAAATCACACATCCATGACAAGGTATACACTACCAAATGCACTATGGAAAATCACACATCCATGACAAGGTATACACTACCAAATGCACCATGGAAAATCACACATCCATGACAAGGTATACCCTGCCAAATGCACCATGGAAAATCACACATCCATGACAAGGTATACCCTGCCAAATGCACAATGGAAAATCACACATCCATGACAAGGTATACCCTGCCAAATGCACCATGGAAAATCACACATCCATGACAAGGTATACCCTGCCAAATGCACAATGGAAAATCACACATCCATGACAAGGTATACCCTGCCAAATGCACAATGGAAAATCACACATCCATGACAAGGTATACCCTGCCAAATGCACCATGGAAAATCACACATCCATGACAAGGTATACCCTGCCAAATGCACAATGGAAAATCACACATCCATGACAAGGTATACCCTGCCAAATGCACCATGGAAAATCACACATCCATGACAAGGTATACCCTGCCAAATGCACAATGGAAAATCACACATCCATGACAAGGTATACCCTGCCAAATGCACCATGGAAAATCACACATCCATGACAAGGTATACCCTGCCAAATGCACAATGGAAAATCACACATCCATGACAAGTTATACCCTCCCAAATGTACCATGGAAAATCACACATCCATGACAAGGTATACACTACCAAATGCACTATGGAAAATCACACATCCATGACAAGGTATACACTACCAAATGCACCATGGAAAATCACACATCCATGACAAGGTATACACTACCAAATGCACAATGGAAAATCACACATCCATGACAAGGTATACACTACCAAATGCACCATGGAAAATCACACATCCATGACAAGGTATACACTACCAAATGCACCATGGAAAATCACACATCCATGACAAGGTATACACTACCAAATGCACCATGGAAAATCACACATCCATGACAAGGTATACACTACCAAATGCACAATGGAAAATCACACATCCATGACAAGGTATACACTACCAAATGCACCATGGAAAATCACACATCCATGACAAGGTATACACTACCAAATGCACTATGGAAAATCACACATCCATGACAAGGTATACACTACCAAATGCACCATGGAAAATCACACATCCATGACAAGGTATACACTACCAAATGCACAATGGAAAATCACACATCCATGACAAGGTATACACTACCAAATGCACTATGGAAAATCACACATCCATGACAAGGTATGCACTACCAAATGCACAATGGAAAATCACACATCCATGACAAGGTATACACTACCAAATGCACCATGGAAAATCACATATCCATGACAAGTTATACACTACCAAATGCACCATGGAAAATCACAAATCCATGACAAGGTATACACTACCAAATGTACTATGGAAAATCACACATCCATGACAAGGTATACACTACCAAATGCACCATGGAAAATCACACATCCATGACAAGTTATACCCTGCCAAATGCACCATGGAAAATCACACATCCATGACAAGTTATACCCTGCCAAATGCACCATGGAAGATCACACATCCATGACAAGGTATACCCTGCCAAATGCACAATGGAAAATCACACATCCATGACAAGGTATACCCTGCCAAATGCACCATGGAAAATCACACATCCATGACAAGGTATACACTGCCAAATGCACCATGGAAAATCACACATCCATGACAAGGTATACCCTGCCAAATGTACCATGGAAAATCACACATCCATGACAAGGTATACACTACCAAATGCACTATGGAAAATCACACATCCATGACAAGGTATACACTACCAAATGCACCATGGAAAATCACACATCCATGACAAGGTATACACTACCAAATGCACAATGGAAAATCACACATCCATGACAAGGTATACACTACCAAATGCACCATGGAAAATCACACATCCATGACAAGGTATACACTACCAAATGCACCATGGAAAATCACACATCCATGACAAGGTATACACTACCAAATGCACTATGGAAAATCACACATCCATGACAAGGTATACACTACCAAATGCACCATGGAAAATCACACATCCATGACAAGGTATACACTACCAAATGCACCATGGAAAATCACACATCCATGACAAGGTATACCCTGCCAAATGCACCATGGAAAATCACACATCCATGACAAGGTATACCCTGCCAAATGCACCATGGAAAATCACACATCCATGACAAGGTATACCCTGCCAAATGCACCATGGAAAATCACACATCCATGACAAGGTATACCCTGCCAAATGCACCATGGAAAATCACACATCCATGACAAGGTATACCCTGCCAAATGCACCATGGAAAATCACACATCCATGACAAGTTATACCCTGCCAAATGCACCATGGAAAATCACACATCCATGACAAGGTATACCCTGCCAAATGCACCATGGAAAATCACACATCCATGACAAGTTATACCCTGCCAAATGCACCATGGAAAATCACACATCCATGACAAGGTATACCCTGCCAAATGCACAATGGAAAATCACATATCCATGACAAGGTATACCCTCCCAAATGTACCATGGAAAATCACACATCCATGACAAGGTATACCCTGCCAAATGCACAATGGAAAATCACACATCCATGACAAGGTATACACTGCCAAATGCACCATGGAAAATCACACATCCATGACAAGGTATACCCTGCCAAATGCACAATGGAAAATCACACATCCATGACAAGGTATACCCTGCCAAATGCACCATGGAAAATCACACATCCATGACAAGGTATACCCTGCCAAATGCACAATGGAAAATCACACATCCATGACAAGGTATACCCTGCCAAATGCACCATGGAAAATCACACATCCATGACAAGGTATACCCTGCCAAATGCACAATGGAAAATCACACATCCATGACAAGGTATACCCTGCCAAATGCACCATGGAAAATCACACATCCATGACAAGGTATACCCTGCCAAATGCACAATGGAAAATCACACATCCATGACAAGTTATACCCTCCCAAATGTACCATGGAAAATCACACATCCATGACAAGGTATACACTACCAAATGCACTATGGAAAATCACACATCCATGACAAGGTATACACTACCAAATGCACCATGGAAAATCACATATCCATGACAAGTTATACACTACCAAATGCACCATGGAAAATCACAAATCCATGACAAGGTATACACTACCAAATGTACTATGGAAAATCACACATCCATGACAAGGTATACACTACCAAATGCACCATGGAAAATCACACATCCATGACAAGTTATACCCTGCCAAATGCACCATGGAAAATCACACATCCATGACAAGTTATACCCTGCCAAATGCACCATGGAAGATCACACATCCATGACAAGGTATACCCTGCCAAATGCACAATGGAAAATCACACATCCATGACAAGGTATACCCTGCCAAATGCACCATGGAAAATCACACATCCATGACAAGGTATACCCTGCCAAATGTACCATGGAAAATCACACATCCATGACAAGGTATACACTACCAAATGCACTATGGAAAATCACACATCCATGACAAGGTATACACTACCAAATGCACCATGGAAAATCACACATCCATGACAAGGTATACACTACCAAATGCACAATGGAAAATCACACATCCATGACAAGGTATACACTACCAAATGCACCATGGAAAATCACACATCCATGACAAGGTATACACTACCAAATGCACCATGGAAAATCACACATCCATGACAAGGTATACACTACCAAATGCACTATGGAAAATCACACATCCATGACAAGGTATACACTACCAAATGCACCATGGAAAATCACACATCCATGACAAGGTATACACTACCAAATGCACCATGGAAAATCACACATCCATGACAAGGTATACCCTGCCAAATGCACCATGGAAAATCACACATCCATGACAAGGTATACCCTGCCAAATGCACCATGGAAAATCACACATCCATGACAAGGTATACCCTGCCAAATGCACCATGGAAAATCACACATCCATGACAAGGTATACCCTGCCAAATGCACAATGGAAAATCACACATCCATGACAAGTTATACCCTGCCAAATGCACCATGGAAAATCACACATCCATGACAAGGTATACCCTGCCAAATGCACCATGGAAAATCACACATCCATGACAAGTTATACCCTGCCAAATGCACCATGGAAAATCACACATCCATGACAAGGTATACCCTGCCAAATGCACAATGGAAAATCACATATCCATGACAAGGTATACCCTCCCAAATGTACCATGGAAAATCACACATCCATGACAAGGTATACCCTGCCAAATGCACAATGGAAAATCACACATCCATGACAAGGTATACACTGCCAAATGCACCATGGAAAATCACACATCCATGACAAGGTATACCCTGCCAAATGCACAATGGAAAATCACACATCCATGACAAGGTATACCCTGCCAAATGCACCATGGAAAATCACACATCCATGACAAGGTATACCCTGCCAAATGCACCATGGAAAATCACACATCCATGACAAGGTATACCCTGCCAAATGCACAATGGAAAATCACACATCCATGACAAGGTATACCCTGCCAAATGCACCATGGAAAATCACACATCCATGACAAGGTATACCCTGCCAAATGCACAATGGAAAATCACACATCCATGACAAGTTATACCCTCCCAAATGTACCATGGAAAATCACACATCCATGACAAGGTATACACTACCAAATGCACTATGGAAAATCACACATCCATGACAAGGTATACACTACCAAATGCACCATGGAAAATCACACATCCATGACAAGGTATACACTACCAAATGCACAATGGAAAATCACACATCCATGACAAGGTATACACTACCAAATGCACCATGGAAAATCACACATCCATGACAAGGTATACACTACCAAATGCACCATGGAAAATCACACATCCATGACAAGGTATACACTACCAAATGCACTATGGAAAATCACACATCCATGACAAGGTATACACTACCAAAAGCAGCAGAGGGGGCGAATCGGACATTTTGTCCAATCGTTATTTTGCTTAATTATTACTTTCTGCACTCAACGATCTAGTGTCGTCAGCGCCTGGTAAAAAAAAAACGACGACGTCGTTGGGGGATCGTCGCGTCGTCATTTGGTTTAATTAACACCTTCTGCGCGCCGATTCCCAGCGTCGTCAGCGTCCGGTAAGCACGTCGACGACCGCGTCGATGTCATTGCCCCTCTGCTGCTAAGAAGTTATTTACAATGATCTTACAAACAGAGTGATCACTAACTCCTCCTCCTGTAGATCAATTAGGTTATTTGACTGATCGGTGAGTTTAAAATTAATTCTCGTTAAAAACCGATCATGGCATCGCATATAGACCGGATTAATCGGATTCTCAACGATTAAAAATCCCGGAGGGGCTGTTGGTGAAAATGAATAAAGGATATATCCCTGTTGAGCTTGATTTGATTGATTGGTATCTACCTGGTAACTCCCTTCGATAACATCACACACTAGATTGATTGCTATCACCGATGCGATATTTACGTTGTATGGAGCAATATGCATACCATCATCCCCGTTATCGTGTCTGAGGATATAAGTTGATGGACTGAGAAAATCATTAAGAGACTTTCTTAGTTCTGGCGCGTTGTATCCTGGAAACTTGAAATCGGGTAAATCGGCTTCTGTGATATTATACCCGGTTAGGAATTTTTGTTTATTATCATCGCTGCTATCGGATATTGTCTTAACGATTCGCTCATTAATATATTCCATGTCTGATATAAGTTGATTTAACACCTCAACGTGTTTTCGTGCTTTTGTTTTCCGTAGCTGTTCTAGTTGTGATTGGTAATTACGATTAATCTCGGCAAACGCACCAGTGATATCATCTAAACGAACTGTGACCTTGGCTGACAATTCAGGAGTTTTCTTATACGGAAAAAACCATTGCATGGTATTCCTGTCTTGAAATATAAACTCGCTGGGTAATAACGTGTTTCTTATAATAGACAAATCATTCAGATAACTGGGATTAATCTCATGATACGATTGCACATTTGTGTGCAAATCCGCGGGTGGATTCTTAGGCCATCCTAGTATGGTTCTTATTGAACTGTTATAAATATCAACCATATACCCCGGTGTGCTTATTTCAATCGTCGATGATAACGTCGGTTCATGAACCGTAATAGCGATTTTTGATTCCTTTCCTGTGATCGATTTTATTCTGCGTTGAAATTCTTTATTGATTTGCTCTATTTGGTATGACCCAGTTGGTATTGTAACCTCCTCCCAGTCTGGGGTCCCATCGGGTTTATTTTTCCGTGCAAAAACCAGCGAGTTATTAGGTTGTTGTCCGTTAAATGCGTCCGCTCGAATATTAGGCCAACTGTGATATACTCGCAATTTTGCCAGCGCTATTTCCTTCACTGGAACCGGCGACGGGAAGTTCACACTGAATTCGGGTTTCGTTGACGTTATTGATATCATATTTGTTTGTACCGGAGTGGTGTTCTCCGCGATCCGCTGAAGTAATTGAAACCCTTCGGGGTTCAGCGACATTATTATTATTTGTTGTCTTTAGTGTCTAATTTCAACAACCAGGTGGTTTCGGCTTCCAGTTGAAAATCCTCGATTTTTGACATCGCGGAGCTATATAACTGGACCATCGTGGAGAATTCAACATCGGATACGAACAAATTATCAATCGATAACGAGATCAACCCGGATAATTTCGAGTATGCGTCGGATACTATTTGATGTTTTACTGTATACTCGTTGAGTTTTTTCTGAAAACACGATGATATCTTCCTAGTGATTGCGTTGGCGACTCCAGCAACTGTTGTCATCGCGGAGACAGCGATTGGAACAGCGATCGGGGCTATCGTGGTCACCGTGGATAAAATAACACCGGTACCGGCCACTATACCCGACACCGAGTACACGACCGCGTCGATGGCGGTTATTTTTCGGCGGTATTTTTTTATTTTTGCACGGTATTGTTCGGAAAGCGTTTTCAAGTTCGCGGAGAATTCTTTTGCGGTATCGAATCGATATTGATGTGACGTCGGTGATACCTCTGATTCAATTTCCTTGGTGGTCATTTTTATTTTAAAAGAACTAGTGTTTTTAATTACTTAGATTCGCTACAAATTCCACATACCATGTAATGTTTGCCCCGGCTAGATTTCTATCAACGGCATAAATTGTAAATAGTTCAGTTGCGTTCTTGTCTATAATTGTTGATATTGTATTGTTAAACCCGGATGAACTCGACGATAATATATTAAACTGCATCATTGAAATCAGTGTCAATCGATAAATGCCCTTAACAGTTGCGGTGATATTTACTGTATTCTGTGTAGGAGTCCAATCGAATGATCCATGCCGAATTGTGTATACTGTGTTGATGATGTTCTCATGAGGGATTTTTATTTTTTCAAATTGCTCTGCTACTCTCGGTAGCCCGTCTTTAATCGCTTCAACATCAGTTCTGATTATTCCTACTTCCTGCCAATGCGCGTCTATATTATTCTTGTTCGCTGCAACATTAGTTTTGATTGTTTCTATTTCCCGTGTATTCTCGGTCATACTTTTTTTGTTTGCTGCAACATCAAGTTTGATTGTTCCTATTTCATATGTATGCACGTCTATACCTTTTTTGTTCGCTGCAACATCAGTTTTGATTAATCCTATTCCCCGCCAATACGCGTCTATATTTTTTTTGTTCGCTTCAATATCAGTTTTGATTGTTCCTATTTCCTGTGTATGCGTGTCCATATTATTTATGATCGTTGTAACATCAGTTTTGATTGTTTCTATTTTCCGTCCATGCGAGTCTACATTATTTATGATCGTTGCAACATTAGCGCCGATTATTTCTATTTCCCGTTCATGCGCGTCTACACTCCTTTTGTTTGTTGCAACATCAGTT
Organism: Sinohyriopsis cumingii; assembly: GCA_028554795.2. Taxonomy (NCBI): domain Eukaryota; kingdom Metazoa; phylum Mollusca; class Bivalvia; order Unionida; family Unionidae; genus Sinohyriopsis; species Sinohyriopsis cumingii. The sequence goes on from CM068836.1 coordinate 15,566,245, forward strand.
TTGATTGTTTTTATTTCCTGTCCATACGCAGTGATATCATTTATAGTTATTGTAATCTCATCCGGCTTGGTATTTTTTTTACCAAAGAATTTATCAAAGTTGTCATCGATCCTGTTAACATTTTTTCGCAACGGGGGTAAATTGGCCGACATCTCCATAAGATCCGAAATAGTATTTTTTATTTTTACAAGATTTGGTTCGTCTGCCGTCGTGGATCCCCGAAAAAATCTTTCGACAATGTGTTGCACATCGTCGAAATGCGTTAGCGTCAACACGATCCGTTCTTCATATAATTTAATTTCACTACGTAAACCCTTTAACGAATTTGACATGGTTATATAATTGTCGCCAAGTGTACTTATTTTTCCATTTATCGTCAAGATGGATTCACCCGGTTTGATTCGTCCGTCGGCGGTATACAACGCGATAGAGCCCTCGTCGGCATCACGCTGTCGTGTTAAAACGTCATTCAGTGACATATTACCGGATTTCAATTTACCCTGGCGGTCTTGAAATACAACTATTTCGCCCGGGTCAACACTTGTTAAATTCAACATATCAGCGATTTCATCCTCAATTATTTTTTTTATGTCGGCGGCGGCCGTTTCCGTGGATTCTTTCAGCGCCGAAACCGGTCGTCCCCAAATATCAATCATTATTATTGTAAATGTTATTCTCTAAAATCCGTTGAGCTTCTACGACCCTACTAGTGTATTCGTTTACAACCACATGAGGTGGTTTTCGCGATGATGAAATCGCCGCGAGTACGTTCAATACCTCACGGCCGCATATCGGTGGGTCACTTAACTGCTGTGTTGGCAGCGTGGAATAAAAAACCCGGGCTGAACACGCCGGGGCTGAACACGCCCGGATATACCGCATAAACTCTTTCGGCGGGGCTAACCCGTATGAATCAAAATAGACGATCGCACGCGGATCAATCGCGTATGCAACCCAATGAGTTCCCGCTCCGGAGGACCCATCGAGGTTAATTATACCGGTTTCAGTATTCCTTGGGGCCGCCGGTAATTGATCCCTCATAAAAACACCTCTGAAGTTTTTTATCGCTAACGCGTTTGCGGCGTCTATTAAATCAAAATTAGACATGGGAGTCATTGACTCAGGAGTCATTGACTCCTGCGTTAATAAACGGTTCCCGGTAGTCTTAGACCCTTTCCCGAATACCATGAATACGGGGTTCCCGGTAGTCTTAGACCCTTTCCGGCTACGGGTCGTTTTTTTTTGTAGCCTTTCCCGGTTGCCTTCTTCAATGCCATTCCCGCCGCGGTACCAACGGCCCCCAACGCCGCCGCCTTAGCCACTGCTGGTGCGGCCGCGGCAATTAATGCCGGAATCGCAGCTAACAGCGGAAATATCCCACCGGTCTTTTCCATGTTTTTAATTGCTGCGGCCGAAAAATCTATTTGAACACCCTTTTTATTCTTCATCGCATCATTGAAATGTTTTATTTGACGCGCCGTCAACGATATCTTATGATTACCACCCGCCATCTGCGACGGCTTCAGCGTTATTGTGGTTCCGCATTGTTTAGCCGACTTTGATCGTAATTTCTTGACTTGACCATCAGTCAACTCTACACTGACGACACTATACGACATTTATTGTAAACGCGTTTTGTGCTTTCAATTACATGTTTTCCACTGGCGCATCAACGATTCTCATTCGTCCACCAACACCTTCTAGCAGCATTGATTTATCGCTGAGAATGACAGCAACCGCTCTATAATTAACACCACCCGGGGCTATACGAGCTCGGAAGTGTATATCAACGACGGATTGTCTCGTTAAATCAAGATGTTCCAGCGAAAAATAATAAATCGGATACAGGTTTTTAAAATCAAGTTGTGATATTTGCAAACCAGTGTCGACGTTTTGATCACGACCCATATACGACAGCAATCGATGGTACACACGTGCGATATGGTTGTCGCCGTAATTAAGCTGTATATCCTCGGATGGTTCCTGTTGTCCGTTTATTCTCAGCGAAACATCCCTGACTCCTAATTGATCAAATATCATATGGCTGCGTTCTTGACTGCCCAATCGTTCCCTATTCTGTAGCGCTATGAATATATGACGCGGGGCTGAAACACCCTGTTTTGATGCCAGGTGCCATGTAAACGTATCGGCGACGTTATCCTCTTTAGCATCAGTTGTTACCGCTAGCCAACTCAACAACGATTTCCCTCCCTGTTCCATAAATGCTAACAATCGTGCTTCCGTGGTAACTGATGGAGTCAGCACCGGCATCCACAATGTCATTTTAGTTAAAATGACTTTACCGGCAGCGACGCCAGCAGCACGCCATATTGCATTGTTATCATCGCCCCTTCGCGTCAGCGCGATTGTATGCTTAGCCCCATAGACAACTTTTCTGACATTTCTGCAGAATCCAAATATGTGATGGAGTGGAATCGCGCATGAAAACTGTCGGCGTGGTCCTTGCAACATTCCTACTCGTGCTGCGAATCCTAGATTGTAATCATTGTTGGTGCTTTTTATAATATTAAAATTAGCACCTGGTCTTGCTCTGCGGTCTGGATTGGCTGCTTCAGCCTGTGGGTCAGTTGCGGTATCTCTTTCCGCCAGCACGTTGATGTACTGAATATGGTCAGCGTTATTGGTGGTGTCCTTCGCAAACATCATAGATGGGCCCGCCGATCTTGTATAATCATCCGAGTATCTCGCCAACCCAATTATCGTCGTTGCAACATCAACCTCGCGTTCTATTGATTCAATTTCTCGCCCGTCAATAAGATATCTGGCGCTCTCAAATAACGCCATGATACCGTTGTTGACGAAGCCAACTCGAACACGATGGTCATCTGCGTATGGTGTATTATCGGCGGCATTTGTCACGAGTTCTCCCTCAATTTCGATAAACGCTTCACACGGCAGAAAGTATTTACTGGTATCTTGGACCTGAAGTTCAATTCGCGATCGTAGGTCGGGTTGCGCTGCATAATAAGAATAATATTGATAATCACGGACAGAATCATCCCTGCGCACTGGGGCATCCATATCAAACGCGGGATCAGCGGTACGCGCAAACATTCTATTATTTATCATGTTGATGTTTTCAATTGCGATTTTTTCGTCGTAAATTCTTTGAATTTAAACCACTCCCCGCTATCGCGTTCATGAGCGCGTTGGTTGCCGCATCGGCGGATGGCGAAGTCGCCAACGACGGAGTCGTCGCCAACGACTCTAATTTTTCTTCCACGGCGTTATTTATTACTTTACTGACATTTGCAGGCATCACTGTCGTTGATGGCATCACCGGTGGTTTCTGTTTTTTTCTCCTGGATTTCACCAACGACATTAGTTTGTCTCGCGCGGCAGAAAGCGCCTTTCCGGCAACATCTCCAATAGCACTAATACCCTTATCACGAATAACATCAATAGCCTTCATTCCTAATTGTTTGGCTAACGGCGCTACTTTTGGAGCCATTCTTGTAAATAACCCCGCAATGGTGCTACCGAGACCATCTCCATAGTACGCGCGGTAAACAGGCAATCGCGAGTTTACCACGTAGACGAGTACTGGTTTATCATGGTTGTAGTGTATGATCATCCTTATTAAAAACACCAGTTTTCCAATTAATCATCCACGAGCTCGTCTATGAGCGTTCGATATGCATTAATGTCCATAATACCGCCTGCAAATAAACGCTTGCAAATATCAGCGGCCTCATTGATTATTTCCGGAGAGTTATTTCCGGCTCGTTTTCCTCCGATTAGTACTTCCAGCCGTGATATATCACTGAGAACACTATTAGGGCAGGTAACGCCGTAGGATTCTTTACCAACAGGGTATCCTTTTCCTTTTTTTGGTGTTATACTCTTAACTTCCTTGTGGAATGCGTCGTAATCGGATTTACTACGATGTGGTAATGCATCTTTATGTTTACTTGCTAAATACACTATTCTTGCCCAGTCTTTTAACGACTTTATATTTTTCTCGTAACCGCTATTGATATGCTTCTTATCTCGTATGTTCTTAGCAAAATTGTTGGCAGTAAAATTAATTAATTCTTCCCTGTTGCTGAAGCCTCTAATTTGATCTATTGTGCTCTTCTTGAGTACAATACGGGGTATATTCCCCTCTTTTTCTTCCGGTATTTCTTCTTCTGGTGTTTCTTCGGGTATTTCTTCTTCTGGTTCTCTTGCGGTGGCGCCTGGTTCTTCTTCGTCGGCCATTGTAACATAAGGTTCTTGTGGTTCGGTTATAGCGAGTGGTGGTGGCCTCCGTGTTGTAGCAGCCGCTATTTTTGCAGGGAGTGTTTCTAAAGACCTTTTTGTTTGTTTTGTCTCTGCCGCTATCTTTTCAAGCGCACCAAGAACGGGTACAGTTGCCGCCGTAACATCCTTAGTCGCTTTAGTTACCGGGGCAAATAACTGTTCGCTTCCAACAGTAAAATCGGTTTGCATTTGTTGTCGCGTTTGAAGTTTCTCTCTCACTCTGTCTCGTAACGGTATAAACTTTTTAAGCGCTGCTAGCCGCTCTCTGGCTAGCCGAGTAGTAAGTGATTCACCTACCATTATTGTAAATTGATCCGCAATTTTCTAATTTTCCGCCGAGTGTACCATCGGGAGCTCCACGGAGTTTTCGTCTATAATCCTTCTAATGTTTTTGATCTTACTAGAAATCTCCCGGCGTCGTTCATAAACACGTCCGAGTTTTTTTCGTATTATTTCAACGGCAGTAAATAGTCCAATGAATGCATTTGCGTCATTGTGGTACAGGTTCTCATTAATCGTATGTTGTAATCGTTTTATAAAAAAATACTCGCGGGCCAGGGTAAAACGCCCCCGTTTCGACTGTTCGTTAATAATCTCATAATCGGATAATATTTTTTCACTGTCGAGACCATCAGATAATTCAATTCCTTGATTTTTTAATTTTGAAATCTCAGTTAATATATTATTGATGTCTTCGATATTCATTATTCTTATAAAACATCTTATTTCTAATATCAAAAATTTTAATAAAATTATTGGGGCCATTTTTGACCCCGTTTTTTGTATGGACAGTACAGTGCCGTAGATCTCCACTCGAGTGTTGTGGCAGATTGCAGGCATACATGGACAGTACAATGCCGTAGATCTCCACTCGAGTGTTGTGGCAGATTACAGGCATATACATATACTTAATTAAGGACATTCACATCTTGGAACCCCAAAGCATACATCTCCGGGAGGGAGGCCTAGGGTGACAAACGTCATCGTAGACCGCCCAGAAGATATGCTTGGGGGACATCACTACATGTACTTAATTAAGGATGAATATATTTACAATGAAATGATTGATGGATGATGGGACGGCACAAGACAGCACAAACATAAAACGGCGGGGCGGAACTCTACGGCCAATTCAACCAATCAAAAGCAACCCAATTAAATTAACCCGGTTGCATGATTGTGAACAAAAGACAACCACACGCCCGGGTCAAGAGCGTGGGTTAGTTTTGATTAGTTGAATTGGCTTTCGAAAGCCCCAGGCTTATAACGAGTCATCTTGTATATAAAGTGACTAATACAGCGGCGTCAGTCACAAGGTGTGTGTTAATTTGAATTCCCTTGAATCGTTTGAATCCTTAAATACTTATTAATGGTGTTTCACGGCATTTAAATGAAACCAAATACTCAAATAAAACATTAAAAAAAAGAATACAGCTGTTAGATAATAGCGTGTATTTCATTAGTTTTCATCGTAAAATGATTAATTAATCGCAACATTAATTGGACTTCAAGGGACGCAACATTAATTAGACTTCAAGGGACGTAACTCTTGTCATGCGACGCTATCACAAAACGAGTTATCTCCCTTTGATGTTATATATGAAAATCGAATTCTATGACCCGTCTTTTTTGAGATCGCTGTTTGATATATTCGTTCTGCAACAAATTGTATTGAGGCGATACAAATGTCAAAATATTTTCCTGCCTCATTCATCGACTGAAATATTTTTTCCTCGTGAGTTGTTGTATCAAATGACTTTACGGGTTTTGCTTTCTTTGAGTATTTACCAGTTTGGCCTTTTTTACTATTTTCACTCTGAGAGATGGCTTGCAGATTACACAGTCTATTATTTTGATAATTAGAATCAATGTGATCAATAACGAGAGTATCTTTGATCAATCCGTGGAAACATTCATAGATGATTCTGTGACAGAGATATTTTTTCCCTCCAGCAGTAAACATTAAATACCCGTGATTGTTTTTCCATCCAACCGGCTTCTTCAGTCTACGATTTCTAACAATACCGTCGCGAGATGCTTCGTAATTGACGAGCAGGGGATGCGGCTGAAATTCTTGGTCCATTTGTATAATAATACTACTTGTCTAATTTATTATTTGGTTTAATTATGAATCTTTCAACGTAGTCTTGGGGGGTTTTGATGACGAAGTCGGCGGTGGGGTTAATGACGGCGTTTTTAATTCGCTTGTCATAATAGCGTTTTAGTTCCCTGTATCGCTTTCCGCCACAATTGATACACAACTGTGATTTTCCTCTTACACCGACGTGGCAAACCAAGCACGGGAGGGGGCCAAGAGAACCATTACGAACGCTTTGTAAATGATACCCGCAGAATTCACCTCTACATGATTTATTGCACGGGGTTGTCGACCCAATCATCAACCATTTGCAGTGATTCATTATACTATATTCTTTCATTTAAATACTTGTTTTAATTATATGGATGAGTTCGAGAGATTGGCAGCAATTAAGCCCCGGAAAAATATTAGGTTTAATCTCGATAGAGTCCTCAAGGACACACCAAAAGCGTTAATAAACGATAAAACCCTGTTGAGTAAAATACGCGATTGTATCAATGAATTCAAGCGTGATGGCGCATCTCACAGTTGGTCAACATTTCGAATTGATGGCATTGTTGATGCTACCATGAACGACAACCGCGCAGCAATGATAATATCACAACTTGACGGTAAAAGGTATTTCTTCAGAGTAAAATTCATTGTCCGGGTGGAATCAGGCGATTGGATCATGCGTGATAAATTTGAACCAGTTCTCAGCGACAAGAAAACAGTCACTGTCAGCCGCGACTCCAAGCCGGGGTTGTTAACCGGAATTGACAAACCATACTATGAACGAGCGTATCCTGAAACAGCAGTTGTTTATGGAATATACCTGTTAAATAAGAAACCTGATATCGGAAAACTGAAACCGATGAAACAGTCAACTGGGATAAATTGTGTAGCAGAACGAATAATAGAGCATTTTACAAATGCATGTCGAGGAAACAAATTGACTGATTTACGACGTAGCAAAATCAACCAGTGGGAACTAACCGTAAAAGAGCGTGGAGCAACCATCAGCGACATAGCGAGATTAGAAACATCGCTGAGATTTCCAATAACCGTTACAACGATAACCGGTGAAGTATTATACGAATCGAAGTATAAATCGAAGGGAGCCCCAATCAAAATTATTGATCATAACGAACACGCATGGACGCCCGTGATCACAATATTTCCACGGGATAGAACAGTAAAGTATATCCCCGAAGAATTCCTGGGAGAACAATTCTCCAAGGACGGTTTTCTCGCGGAGAGGAAACTATTTGATGCTATTGCCTACTTGTGTAAAAACGACCCTGTATCAATGTGGTTACTTCGCAGCGCTGAAAACGATGCGGATACCTTTGATCAGTTTGTAAGACCAAACGGTGAATTATATCGCACTGAAGCATTTCACAACAGGATGAAAAAAACCGCCATAGAATTTGAGGAGCATGATGAACAACTGCTAACAAATTGTTTTACGATTCCATCGGTTGTAGCTCATGTTGCAGCAAGGAAAAATGCGTGGAGACCAACGCGCAGGGAATTTCTACCGGATGTACAATCCAGTTGTTTGGAATACTATCACGGTGGACTATGGAACACTGAATACAACCGCGACGCTATGATCTCGGTTGATATGGTTGCCTGTTATCCAGCGAGTTTTCTCGGGTATGGATCCGCCGCTGAGTACTTTAGACGATTTGGACACCCCAGTCATGAAATGATTCGTGTTGCTATTAATGGACCACTGCCTGATTTTGATTTAACCGGATTCGCTCGCATAGTATCATTTGAATTCGCGGCAGGACTCCATCGCTGTTGCTATATTTGGATCGGTAGACACATGGCTGAAAAGAGATGGCTGCCAATAGCGCTGCTACGGTATATGATTGATTGTAGCATGCTAGTTTCGTTGATTGTCAGTGACGCGATTATATCATACCGGGCACAGACTGAAGTCTGGTTACCAGAACCGGAGCGTCTAGATAGCATAATTGACGAGTCCAGAAAAAACATTGATGCCGACGAGGAATATATCATCGAATGGTCCAGGAGGATATTTAACCAACGAAACCGCGAGGCAAAAGATCTCGGTAGAAGAATAATTGGTAAGTTCACACAAGGTGGAAAAAACCACGACTACAAACGATATTGCTCACGGCTGATTATAGATGACGCAGAATATGATTTCGTAATCAAGGACACAGTGGCAAAAAATAGATACGTGAACTGCAAAACAGCTTTCTTGTCCAATGGAACGAGGTTGGGTACAGTTGTTACCTACAGCGATGGAGACAGCCCGGCGTATCCACATTTGAGGGCGTCTATGCTGGGATATGCCGCTATCAATTTATTCTCGATGATAAATAGATTCCCCGATACCGCGGTTAGAGTAGCCGTTGATTCGTTTTATGTTGACGTAGCGTATAAAGGAAACGTAGCCGAGTTTACTAGTCCGGACGAGAGTTGGGGTACATGGAGAATTAAAAATGAAATACGACGCGATTATTCCCCGTCAGCAGATGTCACCGTTGAGAACAACTACTTACGCGGTGATAAATTGTCAGAATGGTCTAATGCACCATCGTGTTCTGATCCAATTTGTAGACACAAGACGGTTTATTTAAGCGGCTGTGGCGGGTCAGGAAAGACGACTCGGGCAATTGAATTATTTCGAACGCGGGCAAGTATAATCGTGCTTACACCGACCCATAGACTAGCGCGAGAGATAAAACAACGAAATGTTGACGCCGTTACTTATCACAGCTTTTTTCGATACAGCGGCGGTGAGTGGACTCCTGATCGAATGGGTGAAAAATTTATTCCCGACATTATCATCTGGGATGAGATATGTACTGTTTCGTTAGATACTTTACAAATGTTTCTTGAGTGGTTGCTGCGCGCGAATACAGCGGTAATCATGTGTGGGGACCATGGCCAACCACCACCATTTGTCGGCGAGGGTCCACATGATTGGTTAAGGGGTTTTGTGGACTATTATGAAGAAACCGATACTGATTACCGAGCACTTGATGAACAACTGCGCGAGGTTAAGAAATTAATCAGATTACAGCCGGATAGAATTCAATGTGAAATAATTCGCGAGGTGATTCCGGAAACGCCGTTAAATGAATTCTGGGAAACATGGAGACCAAACGATTTGATTGTAGCGAGTAGAAAGATAGTCAGAGACACACTTCAGCGGAAGTTGTTTACGTTGCATAAGGAAAAGTTTCCAACGCGTCCAGTGCCGTTATGTTATAGACCCGCGGACACACGGCGGCAGAACATTGAAGTTGAAATTCCAGGTCGGACAGAAAAACAAATTCTCGTGCTGAATGATATCGTGCTCGTTGATATCAGCGTCGTCGAGGACGCGCTACGTGCTGATAAATCCCCGTGGACGCTAGGATACGCAACAACAATACATTCCTCGCAGGGACTAACCATCACGGACACAATTGTTTGGATAGTTGATAATCGCATCGAATGGTCGAATCTAGTCTATCTTGCAGTGTCCAGAGTACGAAGGATAAATCAGCTTCGAAGAATTGTTATTGACGAAGCCACCGACGAAGCCGGCGACAAAGTCACCATCGATGCAAGCGTCATTGATAGAAAACTCTCGGGTTACCGCCAACAGGATAAAAAAAAACAGCGGCGTTTTGATATTGATGCCGAATTAATAATCTCGCTACGACAACAACAGAATAATCACTGCGCGAGTTGCAATTGTATAATGAGTTGGCGTTATTCGGATAAAGACACTCGCCAATTTACCGTGGATAGGATCGATAACAGTCTCGGTCATGTCAAAAACAATGTGAGGTTGACCTGTCTTGAGTGTAATAGACGCAACGGCGCTAGTTAAGACCACGCGGGGGTAATTGAGTATCGTTAGGTATCACTTGTAGTTGCTCGCGTGTAAATCCGCGCTGAGGAGCAGTTGAATCCAGTCTATAGATCGGTGGTCTACCAGTTGATCGTGTTATCGTTGATATGTTATGTGTGGTAACACTCCAAATAGGATCGGTAGCCCTTTTTTTACCGCCTTCAAGCTCTCCTGGTTCATATAGATATCTAACAGTGACATCGCCAAGAATCGGCTTAGAAACGCTATTTATTTTTAATTTTCCGGGTATATACTCGTATTTAATCGCGTCGCTGGGCTTCATGTTGATTACTCGGGTAATCTCGTTATTTAACGCTGCAATTACACCTGGCAACCTTTTAACCCATTCACGAGATCGTTTTTCTTGGATGAATTCCTTCGCGTATTGATATCCAAATAACCGTTCAGCGAGAGTCCGATTGAATCGTTCAACAATTGCCTGATCACGATGTAGCGCAGTATGACCTCGTCGTATCGCGACGCTATGATGTTTCAGCGTTGATAAAACAGCGCCGCGAAATTCACTACCAGGATCAACTTGTAATAGATTTGGCCAGCGCAGAGGACCTCTTCGATAAATCCGCTCAAACGCATCGGCTACTTCAGTTGCTGACTTTGTTTTCAACGGTTCCGCTTGTTTGTATCGACTCGCAACATCAACTACGGTTAGCGCGTATTTGTAACCGTTGTCATGCGGCAGAAATAGTATATCAGCCTGATGAACTTCATTAGGTACGCTGACATCAAAGCGCGAGAAGTTGATTTGTTTAGGCGGTGGTAGATAGATTTGCCATATAGCCTGTTTGGATAACCAATTAGCCGCAGTGGTCTTTGTTACCTTTGCAGCGCTTGCAAGCTTACCAATTGCGGCCTTCCCCTTCCAGTATCCTCTCGGAGAATAATAGATGGAATCCATCGTTTTTCTTGGATGATTGTTATTAATTACCAGCGCCAATCATTAATTTACCTTTCATAGCCGATTTTACCAACCATGAGGCCAATTTTTCTTTGACGGATTTATCAGGAATAGCATTTAGCGCGTAAATTAATTTTACATCCGCGATATGACGCTGTTGCAGATCGCTACTTTTGTAAGCAACATCATGAGCATGACACGCCTTATCGATAGCGTTTATTGGATACTCACCGGGTTTGGGCTGATTTTGATCATCGAGTCTAATATCTAATCGTGTTCCGGGGCCACAGTAGTTATATCCTGGGAGGTGTTTTTCTCCTGGATACTTTGCCCACGGTGTTCCGGGGAGTTTTGCCAATTTGGCTGCGATGTCACCTCCTCGCTTTTTTTTAAAACATCTCCGGGTCTAATAGAAATAAATCTAAATTTCTTTGTACCGCATTGTACACACTTACCAGTAAGCGCCGATCTGTTATTTCTTGTCGTAACGGTTGTCATATCATTTGTGCCAGTACGCACTCTACACTTCACACAATATAGATCCATAATTTATGTATAGAGATATGAATATAATTGATTTTTCGGCGACTAAAACAAGAGAACCAGTTAAGCATGTTGCAGCGTTACCAAACTCGATCCGGATGATTATCATCGGACCATCTGGATCCGGCAAGACGCAATTGTTACTCAATTTAATAATGAGATGGATGAAGTGGGATAAGTTGTATTTGGTTGCTCCTAGCGTAGATGATCAACGATGCTACGAGGTGTTGAAAGATTTCAACGAGAATGCATCAGCGATCGCTAAAAAGAATGTTATTGAGTTTATTACGGATATCAATGATGCACCGGGTATTGATGATATTGATGGCGACGTTAACAATCTAGTCGTGTACGATGATGTTATGTTAGACAATCAAAAGAACCCAGCTAGGATATTTTCCAGAGGCAGGCATAAAAACACTGACGTGATATATGTCACTCAACGATACACTCAGATTCCAAAAGTAATCAGAGATAACTGCAATATTCTTGCTGTATTCAACGGCGTTGATACACACACGCTACGAAATATTTGGCAGACATGGTGCGGCGGTGACATGGACTTTAATGTTTTTCGAAACTTTTTTAGTCATGCTCAGTCGACCCCACATGGATTCATAACGATAAATTTACATGATCCTCGGACACGATATCGTATCGGACTTGACCAAATATTCGGTTAGTTGTAAATAATTTTCATTGTAAATAACTTCTTAGCAGCAGAGGGGCAATGACATCGACGCGGTCGTCGACGTGCTTACCGGACGCTGACGACGCTGGGAATCGGCGCGCAGAAGGTGTTAATTAAACCAAATGACGACGCGACGATCCCCCAACGACGTCGTCGTTTTTTTTTTACCAGGCGCTGACGACACTAGATCGTTGAGTGCAGAAAGTAATAATTAAGCAAAATAACGATTGGACAAAATGTCCGATTCGCCCCCTCTGCTGCTCCAAATGCACCATGGAAAATCACACATCCATGACAAGGTATACACTACCAAATGCACCATGGAAAATCACACATCCATGACAAGGTATACACTACCAAATGCACTATGGAAAATCACACATCCATGACAAGGTATACACTACCAAATGCACCATGGAAAATCACACATCCATGACAAGGTATACACTACCAAATGCACAATGGAAAATCACACATCCATGACAAGGTATACACTACCAAATGCACTATGGAAAATCACACATCCATGACAAGGTATACACTACCAAATGCACAATGGAAAATCACACATCCATGACAAGGTATACACTACCAAGTGCACCATGGAAAATCACATATCCATGACAAGTTATACACTACCAAATGCACCATGGAAAATCACAAATCCATGACAAGGTATACACTACCAAATGTACTATGGAAAATCACACATCCATGACAAGGTATACACTACCAAATGCACCATGGAAAATCACACATCCATGACAAGTTATACCCTGCCAAATGCACCATGGAAAATCACACATCCATGACAAGTTATACCCTGCCAAATGCACCATGGAAGATCACACATCCATGACAAGGTATACACTACCAAATGCACCATGGAAAATCACACATCCATGACAAGGTATACACTACCAAATGCACCATGGAAAATCACACATCCATGACAAGGTATACACTACCAAATGCACCATGGAAAATCACACATCCATGACAAGGTATACACTGCCAAATGCTCAGAAGTCATTGACAAGTTATACACTGTTAAAACATTTCCTAGCTTTTACCGCACAAACAACTGATCTATTATTACAGTTCTGGTCCCTTAGCTCAGATACCTGGCATAATGGCTTTATGTAATATATGGTACACTGAATCTCTCTCAGTTCAGACCCATTGCAAAGTGGTTTTATGTAATATATGGTACACTAATTCTGTCTCAGTTCAGACACCTAGCATAGAGGTTTTATGTAATATACATTACACTAATTCTCTTTCAGTTCAGACACCAAGCATAGGGGCTTTAAGTAATATACAGTACAATAATACTCTCTCAGTTCAGACCCCTAGCATATTGGCTTTATGAAATTTACGGTACACTAATACTCCCTCAGTTCAGATCCCTAGCATATTGGTTTTATGTAATTTACGGTACACTAATACGCTCTCAGTTCAGACCCCTAGCATATTGGCTTTATGTAATTTATGGTACACTAATGCTCTCTCAGTTCAGACACCAAGCATATTGGCTTTATGTAATTTATGGTACACTAATGCTCTCTCAGTTCAGACACCTAGCATAAGGGCTTTTTTCATATACAGTATACTAATGCTCTCTCAGTTCAGACACCTAGCATAGAGACTTTATGTAATATATGGTACAATAATGCTCTCTCAGTTCAGACACTTAGCATAAGGGCTTTTTTCATATACAGTACACTAATACTTTCTCAGTTCAGACATCTAGCATAGGGGTTTTTTAATATACAGTACAATAATGCTCTCTCAGTTCAGACACCTAGCATAGTGGATTTTTTTAATATATGGTACAATAATGCTCTCTCAGTTCAGACATCTAGCATAGGGGCTTTTTTAAATATATGGTACAATAATGCTCTCTCAGTTCAGACACCTAGCATAGGGGCTTTTTTAATATATAGTACAATAATGCTCTCTCAGTTCAGACACCTAGCATAGGGATTTTTTAATATATGGTACAATAATGCTCTCTCAGTTCAGACACCTAGCATAGGGTCTTTTTTAAATATATGGTACAATAATGATCTCTCAGTTCAGACACTAGCATAGGAGCTTTTTTAATATATGGTACAATAATGCTCTCTCAGTTCAGACACCTAGCATAGGGGCTTTTTTAATATATGGTACAATAATGCTCTCTCAGTTCAGACACCTAGAATAGGGGCTTTTTTAATATATGGTACATTAATGCTCTCTCAGGTCAGACACCTAGCTGAGGTACTGTTATGTAATAAACAGTTCACTAATGCTCACAAAGTTCAGACAGCTAACAGTGGGACTTTAATGTATTATATAGTGCATGCATCATACATTTTGGAAAATCCACACTGCCATGGTGGACATTTAATTTTTCCATAGTTTACTCACCATGGACATTGAATAGTGGTCATTGGGGGTGTCCATATCATGGCATGTAGTGTATGGAATCAGTTTTGTTGCCCACAGAGGACAGTTACGGCAATATTTACAAAACAGTTGTCACATCAAATGGACCTTACATGACAGGGGTGCTACAATAGACAGTGCAGAATGCCTTTTTCAAGCTACACACTATGCTTTTAATTAATTAAGGACTCACCCACAAACATACATTAACATACAGTTACTTCATGTGGTCAAAAATAAACAACTGAGTAAAGAATCTTAGGACAATAAGTTAGGTACTTTTCACAAATCAAAAGGATGATGGTATCATGATTTTAATTACCAAGGCTATATGGAAGTATCAGAAAGAGAAAGTGCAATTCTGCATTGAAAAAATGAAAACACACTGTAAGTTTGAACAGGTTGATACGAGAAAAAAGAAGACATTGAAATGGTCTGGAACATGATTGCAAGGATTATTCAATTAATAAATAAAGAATATGATAAATCTGGAGATCTTTTTCTTCTGCCAGCCACTTTGTAATCTTTTGTTAATATAGTCATCCATAAATGAAATACACAATATAGATATCCAAGATAACATCAGTCCAGCCTCTGTGTAGCACTTTGTATGAAATATACATATAACAAATGTTCCCTAAAACTGAGTAGCCAGACTAGTTCCCCAAATGAGTAGCAACACTAGTTCCCCAAATGAGTAGCCATACTAGTTCCCCAAACTGAGTAGCCAGACTAGTTCCCCAAATGAGTAGACAGACTAATTTCCCAAACTGATTAGCCACACAACTTCCCAAACTGAGTAGCCACACTAGTTTCTCAAACTGAGTAGCCACACTAATTCCCAAACTGAGTAGCCACTCTACTTCTCCAAAATGAGTAGCCACACTAGTTCCACAAACTGAGTAGTCACACTAGTTCCCAAACTGAGTATCTATACTAGTTCCCCAAACTGAGTAGCCAGACTAGTTTCCAAACTGAGTAGCCAGACAAGTTTCCAAACTGAGTAGCCAGACTAGTTTCCAAACTGAGTAGACAGACTAATTTCCCAAACTGATTAGCCACACAACTTCCCAAACTGAGTAGCCACACTAGTTTCTCAAACTGAGTAGCCACACTAATTCCCAAACTGAGTAGCCACTCTACTTCTCCAAAATGAGTAGCCACACTAGTTCCACAAACTGAGTAGTCACACTAGTTCCACAAACTGAGTATCTATACTAGTTCCCCAAACTGAGCAGCCAGAAAAATTCCCCAAACTTAGTAGCCATACTAATTTCCCAAAGTGAGCAGCCAGACTAGTTCCCAAACTGAGTAGCCAGACTAGTTTCCAAAGTAGCCAGCCTGAGATTAGTTCCCAACTGTGTAGCCAGACTAGTTCCCAAACTGAGTAGCAACACTAGTTCCCAAAATGAGTCTAGCCACACTAGTTTCAAAACTGAATAGCCAGACTAGTTCCCCAAAACATACACCGAAATGTACTTAGCCTGACTTTAATAATCAAGCCAAGACCATGAATTTACTAAAATGGTGTCTTTAATTATGAATCTTAGGGAAATGAAACAAAGTGCAGAATGGCACTGAAACAATCTATGGACTCCAAATAGTGTTAAAAACAATATAAATTTTATGGTAAATGCCTCATGGTATAACATACATGTATACAGTACAGAAAGCAATGTAAATCATACGGTAAGTGCCTAATGGTATTACATACATGTATACAGTGCAGAAAGCAATGTAAATCATACGGTAAGTGCCTAATGGTATTACAAACATGTACAGTTACTGTACAAGAAAAATGGGTGCAGGACCCAGTGACCTAGTAAGGCATTCTGCCCTGTCCCCAAACCTAAATATGGGACCCTCTCCTGAAAATAATTTATGTGAATTTGGGCCCAAACTGGGCCTAGGCCCCCACCCCAACCCTGCAATTGTAGTGGTTGCTAGGTCAATTACTATGCCACAAGTTGGGCCAGTTAATCAATACTGGATAATTTTTGAACATTTTTTTTAAAGTAATTATTAAAATACATTCTAACAAACATATTTATTAGAACATTATTGCTTTCCAAGAAAATAGCAATAGTATGTTTTACTGCAAGAGAGAAAAAATTGCTAGCCACTTTTTTAGAAGGGTAACACAGATATCAGTACAGTTTACTTTTAAAAATATTACCATAATAGTTTTAACTGTAAAATATGTTGGAAAAACATGTTGCATGTCTTGAAAGTTTTCAGACATTTGTCCTGAGAAAGGGGGATTGAGACTTGTAAGCCATTTTTCCTTGATGGTTTTAACACCATCAAATGTTTGAAGACATATGTCATGTCTCTGAAATTTTCTCCACCAATGATGTACTTATGCTAATTTTCCACCAATGATGTACTTATGCTGATTTCTCCACCAATGATGTACTTATGCTGATTTCTCCACCAATGATGTATTTATGCAGATTTCTCCACCAAGGATGTACTTATGCTGATTTCTCCACCAATGATGTACTTATGCTGATTTCTCCACCAATGATGTACTTATGCTGATTTCTCCAATAGTGATGTACTTATGCTGATTTCTCCACCAGTGATGTACTTATGCTAATTTTTCCACCAATGATGTACTTATGCTGATTTCTCCACCAGTGATGTACTTATGCTGATTTCTCCACCAATGATGTACTTATGCTTATTTCTCCACCAATGATGTACTTATGCTGATTTCTCCACCAATGATGTACTTATGCTGATTTCTCCAACAATGATGTACATAATGCTGATTTCTCCACCAGTGATGTACTTATGCTAATTTTTCCACAAATGATGTACTTATGCTGATTTCTCCACTAGTGATGTACTTATGCTGATTTCTCCACCAATGATGTACTTATGCTGATTTCTCCACCAATGATGTACTTATGCTGATTTCTCCACCAATGATGCACTTATGCTGATTTCTCCACCAATGATGTACTTATGCTAATTTCTCCACCAATGATGTACTTATGCTGATTTCTCCACTAGTGATGTACTTATGCTGATTTCTCCACCAATGATGTACTTATGCTGATTTCTCCACCAGTGATGTACTTATGCTGATTTCTCCACCAGTGATGTACTTATGCTGATTTCTCCACCAATGATGTACTTATGCTGATTTCTCCACAATGATGTACCTATGCTGATTTCTCCACCAATGATGTACTTATGCTGATTTCTCCACCAATGATGTACTTATGCTGATTTCTCCACCAGTGATGTACTTATGCTAATTTTTCCACCAATGATGTACTTATGCTGATTTCTCCACCAGTGATGTACTTATGCTGATTTCTCCACCAATGATGTACTTACTCTGATTTCTCCACCAATGATGTACTTATGCTGATTTCTCCACTAGTGATGTACTTATGCTAATTTTTCCACCAATGATGTACTTATGCTGATTTCTCCACCAGTGATGTACTTATGCTGATTTCTCCACCAATGATGTACTTACTCTGATTTCTCCACCAATGATGTACTTATGCTGATTTCTCCACTAGTGATGTACTTATGCTGATTTCTCCATCAATGATGTACTTATGCTGATTTCTCCACCAATGATGTACTTATGCTGATTTCTCCACCAGTGATGTACTTATGCTGATTTCTCCACCAATGATGTACTTACTCTGATTTCTCCACCAATGATGTACTTATGCTGATTTCTCCACTAGTGATGTACTTATGCTGATTTCTCCACCAATGATGTACCTATGCTGATTTCTCCACCAAAGATGTACTTATGCTGATTTCTCCACCAATGATGTATTTATGCTGATTTCTCCACCAATGATGTACTTATGCTGATTTCTCCACCAATGATGTACTTATGCTGATTTCTCCACCAATGATGTACTTGTGCTGATTTCTGTTTTAAGAAACAGAATTAGACGAGAAAGAGAAAAAAAAGAAAAGAGAGAGAGAAAGGGAGACACTGTTTAGTCACTTTTCTTGGAAAGGTAACTTATGTGTCTATACGGCTGACTTCTAAGAACAACACCATAATGGTTCTAACTATATAAAATGTCAGAAGAAACCAGTCACATCTCTTAAAATATTTTATTGACAACCTATTGAGTCTGACTTCAAATTTTCCATTGCAATTACTGTCATCCTCTTTCTCATGTTTACTTAGTCCATCTACACAGTTTAGCCACTGTTGTGAACTGCAATTACTGTCATCTGCCTTCCCATGCTTACTTGGTCCATTACACATTCTGACCACTGTTGTGAACTGCAATTACTGTCATCTGCCTTCCCATGTTTACTTGGTCCATTATACATTTTGACCACTGTTGTGAATTGCAATTACTGTCATCTGCCTTCCCATGTTTATTTGGTCCATTATACATTTTGACCACTGTTGTGAATTGCAATTACTGTCATCTGCCTTCCCATGTTTACTTGGTCCATTATACATTTTGACCACTGTTGTGAATTGCAATTACTATCATCCTCCTTCCCATGTTTACTTAGTCCATCTACACAGTTTGCTGTGAATTGCAATTACTGTTATCCTCTTTCTCATGTTTACTTGGTCCATCTACACAGTTTGGGTACTACTGTGAATTGCAATTACTGACATCCTCCTTCCCATGTTTACTTAGTCCATTACACATTTTGACCACTGTTGTGAATTGCAATTACTGTCATCCTCTTTCTCATGTTTATATTACTAGCTGAAATACCCCATCTAAAGGTTTGTATTACTTTTTCTTCCTTAAATTCCAACTTGTCATGCTGGACATGTGTATACACAAGAAAAGTCCCAGAACTGATCCAGGTGTCAGGAATTAAATCAATGAAACTTCTGAAACTACATGCAGCAGTACCAAAATAAAATAAATACTGAGATACAGAAAACAATAAACTTTTCAATCTCTGTGCCCTTAAAAAAGTATAGTTTTAAATAACCAACTTGATTGATCTTTTACTGGCTTATCGGTCAATCAATGTATAGTCAGTGTCACAGAAGTGTATTACTTTTAGTATGGGGCCAGTAAAATATAGAAATTAAGTTTCATTCTTCATTGAACTTTTATCAATGAGAAGAAAGACATACCTACAAAATTATGAAAACAGAAAATTGCAAGAAATAAATGTATGGTGTTGAATCAAGGTGCAGTCAAACAGGAAAGTTATTTACTTAGATGTCATGTAATTGGAGATATATAAAGAAAATTTCAGAAGAAAAGAGCAAGGAGTTTTTTTTACAGACTTTTTCTTCTTATAACCTCAAGTTACTATTTTTGTACACATTTTAATAATCAGTGATACCAATTCTATCCTACCTAAGTTGGTTTTTCATGAACAATTAGTTGCCTTCGAAACTCCATATTTCATTTCAGCACTAAATTCAACCATAATACCTTTTTTCAGATATAAAAAACCACTCATAAACCCATCATAGGACTCCTCTTCCTTTTTCACGAAGCTTTCCAATGCATCACATGTGCTAGCATGAAGTGTATTTCTTAAATTCTCTTCTGAGGGTGACGGTGACAAGTTCATCTTTTAGAGGGAATATTATCTGCTGTATAACACATAACCTCTGTCTGCAAAAAAGAAATAACTGGATAAAATTCTAAACTAAGCATGTATGGATTGAATAGTGTGTGTATGTAGTTTAACAGCACATCATCAGCACCATTCTAGTGGTATAGTGACAATCACAATCTATGTAGCATAAAATGGTAAAGGCAAATGCATTGCCAAATTCCCATGAATATAAACCCCTCCAACTAAAATTAAATATGTACCTGAAGATATATAAAATGGTAAAAATGATGCAAAAACAAAGATAATATGTTCATTGAAAATACAGCAAAACCCTTCATTACCAAATAATGTGAAAACAAAAACTCTCATAAAAGAAAAATGCTCATTATAAATATAAATTTGTTCAAATGATGAAGCCAAAAAAGGGACTTAATACAGATGGCCCCAACAACATGATGCAAACTAAGGTCGAACAGAAACCATGGTGTATTTTCAAATAGCATTGTGAATCATATTAGCAGCTGCACAAAAAATTAATTAATTCAAATGGTCTAAAAATGACCAAAATTGGTTCTTTACTATGGGCTTCAATAATTCTACATTGTTACTTTTTCTTTGTATGTGAACAGTATGCTTTCAATAACCACTTGAAAAGTCAATATAATTTAAGTTTGTAACAATGGGTACCAGTGGCTAGAAGTTAGCATAACAATGCAGGGGGCAGTGGCCTTGACTGATCTTTTGCTACTCTCATCTGCATTAATTTGAAAATAATCTGTTGCCAATATATAATAAATAAAAAAGCCCTTAGAAAATCCAAACAAAATGTTTCAGTTCAATAATGGAAATAGTACAAAAACAGAAGTCAGCCAAACTAATGAAGCATACTCAACCCTGACAGGAAACAAACTTTGACATCAGGGCAGCAGAGAACAGTGTAAGCACCTTGGCCTTTCCTGAATGAGATGAATACATATTATCTGCATTAACAAAAGAAATGATGCAATTATGAAAGCCCATATCAATGAAATATTTTTAGACATTTTTCATTCAATTTTCAGTTGCAGTGTCAAGTATCATTCACAACAGCATCTGAAAAAACAACAAGAGCAGGTTAAAATGTGGAATTCAAGATAAACACTTTACTCTGCCATGTAGGTAGATATTAATAGTGGTACCTACACCATGGATCATACATTGTATGCACTGATACATGATTATATGAAAGAAATGTATATAGAATTCAAACAGGTTAGATTATTATAATTGTTCCAAGCAGGAGCAAAGACCTGTTTGATACATAAGTGTTAACTAATAATTTCATGTATATACTTGCATTTTTAAACAGAAAATCAGTGGGTATGTGTATAAAGCCGAATGATAAATTTGCTGGTCTAGTAACTAACTTCTTGTGCATTCAAGTTCTTGTCTTCAACCTTGTTCCATTCATTTTTGGGGATGAGTGCATGACATACATGGTAAGTCTCCCAGACTGTGCAGTAGTCTTTTGATTTTCAACTTTTTGATCTACCAATTTGCCAACAAAAGCTTTTAGACATAAAAATTCTGCCAAGCATAGGTATTTACAGCTAAAACAACATTCA
The DNA here is from genome assembly GCA_028554795.2 of Sinohyriopsis cumingii. Taxonomy (NCBI): domain Eukaryota; kingdom Metazoa; phylum Mollusca; class Bivalvia; order Unionida; family Unionidae; genus Sinohyriopsis; species Sinohyriopsis cumingii. The sequence continues at coordinate 15,588,190 of CM068836.1, forward strand.
TTTAACTGTTTATTGATTACTGTCATCTGTCAACCAAGTTTTTATTAACCTAACAACCAATCAAATCGTGGCTCATGACATGTGCTGATGCAAGTACTGTGCACATATAAGTTGTTTTACTTACCAATATTTCAATATTGAGTAATGTGTCATGCATACAGATTGCAGGCAACCTGTCAAGTATAAAACAGTTCTTAAACTATTTGGAAATATAATAGTTTTTGTACCAAGTTGAGACATAACGTTAACTGATTCAAAGGGAAATATGCCATTGAAAAAAAGTTCAATATTGCCTGGAGAGATGAATTTAAATGTGTTTAGTGTAGTGAAAATGGGGAAAGCTTTGTGTACTACACAACTTGCAATACACATTTTAACATTTCTAGTGGGGCCAAAAATTAACACAAGGCATATGAAAAGTATGCAGTATGCTGGAAGAGAAAGCATCACATAATGTGACTAAAGTGATGTAATTATTTGCACCTACATCAGCAGACAGTGCACTAAAGAAAATAACTTATAAGAAAATTAATAACGCTGAGTAATTATTGTACTTTATTTATTACTTAATTTATTAATTACTTAATTTAAGTAGTTTTGGCACAATGTGCATTTTCATCCTTAAATTTATGACAAAAATGGTCGTTATGCTAATCTTCCCGATTTGGACCAAATATCCTGGATTGTGAACAGTGATCTCCCTCATTTGGTCCCAGAAAGCTTGGCATGTATGTTGTGGGTTTGGATGCAAGTGTATAAGTGATAGCCAATAGATGGCTATTACTGGTTGCATGGATTCTGTTCATGCTAGACATAAATTAAACACTTTAATTACTCATCTACATTTTTGGGATGAACACATATCTGAGTGGGTGCATGAGAGGTAGGCATTAGGTTACATTACTCGAAGCAATACATTTTACAAGGAACAAAATTAAACCTGTGTGATTATTTGGGTGTCATTCTATATATGACAGGCTGATGTAATGTCTTGAGTAAAGACCGTGGGGAAATAGTTCCATTCCATTGCATGGCATAATTTAGTCAGTTCCATTACTGGGTTTTGATAAGTCCAGAAGATAGCCCCCACGTCTCTTTTGTGTGGTTGTTTATGGCTATAAAAATTGGGACAACATAATAACTAAAACATTGCATGGCATAATTTTGGTCACTTTATGTCAAATACACAAAGTTAGTCAGTGGTAATAATTTAACTCCTATGTCCGTAAATATGGCCGTTTTGGGATCTCAGACATAATGGTGAACATTAGTCCATCTAAGAACATAATTTCGTCATCTACGAAATTGAGTGAACAATCCAACTGAACGTATGATTTAAATACTAGGACTAACAAGCAAATAATTTATGTATCGTATACACGATAAAAGGTTTAATAAAGTTTCTGACTTATTTACATGACTATGGGATTTTGCTGACAAAATTCCGAGGTAGCCAATCTAATTTCCTGGCAAGCGAGAAATCCACAACAGCGTATAGAAACATGTAATCATAAAAATCATTATCATGGGAGACTTTCCTATAATTTCTCCTTAAGCAAAAGCGTTTGAATGACTCTGCATTGGTTGGACTAAAAGACGCAACAGATTATCTGAATCTGGATTACGAATACTTATTGGCAGTTTTCCGGTCACTAAGTTTTATACTTTCAATACTTCAGTCATTCTTACATTACTTTACATTCTCACAAAACAAATTTAATTGCAACGAAATTAAAACTGACGATCGATACTACTGAATAGCATTGTAGAAACCCAACTGATGAAATCAATTCAGCAGATTAGTATAGTGTTTGCCAATATTATGCTTTTTTCTATTTTTAATATATATCCTTTCAAATTTGAATATTGATAAAGGTTAATGAAAAGTATGTCATTTACCTAAGCAGAAACATTTATAAGCATGTATATATCATCGGTGTGATTTGCAAACATATCCTGTACTTCGCTAGCAGTATATTAGGGCAATATGGATTAACATGAGAATCAGCATTAGCTAATGTTATACCTACGGAAATTATCAAATTGGTGAACATAGGGACAAGGGGAAATGAATGCTAAAATGTAAATGGGTTTAAATGTTATGCTAAAACTTAACATGAGATTTTCCTTTGTACAAATGCATCTATTTTTGTTTTAACATTGTCGGTCGGTATGTGCAAAAGGGGAAATGCAATGATAAAAATGCCCATATGTTTAACATTATTAGTCGAAACAGGTACAAGGGAAATATAATGTTAAAACCTGCTATATATTTGCCAGTATGGCCCAGTATAGAAGCATTGGGAAATGTATTGTTAAAACTACACATGCTATCGAATACGTCAATCGGAGTAACCAAAGACCAGTCATGTACTTTCAATTACTCGCACATTTACTATCCAAATCGCCGTTTGGAGTTCCCCTATGAGTTCCTTATCATCTCCATTCAAATAATGCTAACACACCCTACCACTCTTATAATCCATATAGGCCTAACCTTAACAGTGAAGTACAATGAGAGAAAAATTGAAGGAATATATACGCTCATGTACAATCATATTTATATATCTTTCATGGAGTGAAAGAAGGGAAGAAGTTTAGGTGTGAATGAAAGAAGGGAAGAAGTTGAGATGCTCACACATGCACTAACATACTTATAAACAATCATACATGAAACGAAAAAAAGGAAAAAACCAGGATTACTTACAAGCATACACAAATATGGTTTTATATGAAACAGGATGGAGAAAAGAATAAACACACACATAATAACATGTAATTGCTTAATTTTACAAACCAAAGGTGCGTTACAACATATCCAACATAGACATTGACGATGAATGGAGTCAACAGTGTTTAGAATTTGTAATACTTTTTTATGTTTGCCGTCATAGATTTTATTATCTCATTAAACGGTAACATTTTGTCGTTTGATAAACACTGATAGAAAGTTTACCTGAAAAACTATCCAGTGTCAACTGAGACAGATTTAGTTCTTCAGTTTGCTTTCCTAGTGTGAAATGTCCCCTATGAACTGTTGAGACGATAGTAAAATTTTAATTAAAATATAAGAGTAGATAAACACGTTTTATACCCTTGACTTTCAGCTGGTAGCAGAAAGGCTCCTGCACTTTGGCATGCATTTTCTTGGAGTTTTCCAAAAGCGTTTACTACTAGTTCAGTTCAGTTCAAATATAAGGGACGATAACCACATTTTCCCTCCGCCATCAGAGAAAATATATTTGTTAATCCTGTTTTCTGGCATGCTGTTTCTTGCAGTTTTCCTTTAAGTAATGGGATTTCTATTTGGAAATGTTGTGGGCCCAGAAAACTACTTCAATTCAATTTAAATATAATGGCGGATCACGTTTTTCTATCTCCAAAACATATATCTGTTCATTCAAAACTTTTTATTGCGCAAAGGATGCTAAAAGCTAAAAGCTTGACGCACCTTGGCATGTAATTCGTTTGAGATCTCCTTTCTGCATGGAGATTTCCATCTGGAAATGTGATGGGTTATTACAATGCGTTCAGCTCCGTTGAAATATATGGATGAAGAGCCACGCCCCCCCCCCCCCCACAAAAAAAATCATGTACATTAACATTTATTTTCTCAGCGTTTTCCTTTAGGCAAGGGGATTTTCATCCCGAGAGACAATTAGTTACCCTTCCCCTTCCCCTCCTCACGCCATAACAAATAAATAGTTATTCTTTCAAAGGCCTTGATTTTGGTTAGGAAGCTTGAAGCTTCCTGCACTTTGTTGCCACACATTCATGGCCAACAAGAGGGGGGTGGGGCAAGCGGGGAGACAGTAAGGAGACACGGGCCGAACAACACTTTTTTTTATTTGAACAAGAACTAGGAGAGGCCCGGGTGTTTCTTATCCCAAGGCCCGTCATCGCTCTCTACGGCCCTGCATGCATTTGTTGAAGTTTTGTTTGTCATTTGGGAAGGAGATATTGATCTGGAGATATCAAGAACGTATAAAACTACAATCTAATTTCCATCAAGATTCCAGAAATGTGATGGACACGTACAACCAGTTAAATTCATTTGGAAATGTGGTGTCCACGTACAACCAGTTGTATATGGCACTCTATGGACATATCATAATCGCATAGCCGCCGATAACTTAACATGCGGGAGCCACTATAGAGACAAAGGGAAATCCTATGCTAAAATAGTATATAGGTTTAACATGGGAATGTTATTATAGGAACAAAAGTGATTTGGGACAAACGGGAATGGTACTGTTAAAATGGTGAAGGAAAAATTGGTCGAAGTTTATTGGGACAAACGTGAATGGCAGTGATAAATTAATAAAAGGAAAAATGGTCAAAAGTCTATTGGTACAAGGCAAAATATAATGTCAGCATTTTTTAAATAAAAATCTACAAACCAGCAAACACCTCGACTATCCAAACACACTATGTATGCAATCCAGCACTCACATTTTAAATACCATCCAAATACACTACGCTACCATCCAACGGAAAGGGTAGAAAGTGTTGATGTACACACTTTCACACACACACACACACACACACACACGCACACGCACACACACACACATATTATCACACAAGAGGAATGAAGGATGTAAATGATGGATATGAAATAGACACAGACTTCCAAATACAAATATGCAAACATACTATCATACAATAGGGTGGGGAGTGTTTTATTTTACAGATATACTACTATAACTGTATAAGTTTACCTGCATCTATACAAACACATGCAAAGCGATAAAGGGATTTAAACGTTTAGTAGTCAACAACATACACAAACAACAATCACATACAACACAAAATTATAATAAGATTAATATATCACTTCTCAACTGATCGGAGTGGCCGTTTGAGTTTACTACTTCCTTAGCAGTGTCCACACCTGTCAGGTCGGAGCCCGCAGATTGCACATTGTTGTACCCATTTCTTATATGATGTCTTGGTGGAGACCACGAGCCTAAAACAACGCTCCTTGCTCTCCTTCTTTCAGTCTTCCTTTTCCTACAGATGCAATCTGGATGTCCCATTCATTGACCTTTCTCTCCTGGATCTTCATGGCATTTAGAAGAGGGAAGTCCCTCTTCCTCTTTTGCAGCTTTCTTTCGTTCCTTTCCAGCTCCCCGAGCCTCTTTAACACGCCGCCTTGAACTTCTCCATCTCTTCTCTCATTTCACCATTGGGAAGCACAAATTGATCAAAGCTCCCTCAGCTATCTCGCCGCCGATGAGTAACCAAGCTAATACAGTGTTATTCTTACGAATACCACCAACTGACTGGTAAACGTATCCTGAATAAAATTTAATCATTTAATTTGACTGAGTTGACATTGTAGCTCAGGTGATCATTTGTGTGCGTTTTCTACAATGAGTTTGATAACACCACCATTCCGGAATAGTCCAGTATCAGCAAGAACTTCGCCGGTTATTGTGGTAATAACGATAAGACATTTCAACGAGCGATACAGCGCAATAATGTCTCTGGGACTGGCGCCAATTTCTCTCACAAGCTCTTCCCACTTAGTTTTCCTTGCATGTCGATGTTCGGTTAAACCAGAGCCTTGTGCTGCACCAGTAAAATGCTCAAAACACGCGCAGCAACACAATTAATTGTACCAATGAACATTTGGTGCCAGTGCATAGCGATCTGGTTTATTCATCACGTACATTTCATGTACAACCGGAGTGACCGAGTATTCATTTTTGTTATAGACGTCGTCGATGCCCGTCAACATCCCAGGTGGCGACCTCAGCGTCAACGTAATAACTGACTGACGACTTTGTATCCAACAATATTCATTGACACATTGCAGGCCAAATTAAGTTGTCTTCCCCATGTGGAGCCATTTGCATTGATTCTTTCAAATCATATGCATTAATATTATAATGTTTCTAATTAATTTCAGCGTGGGGGAAAAGTGGCAAAGGGCCACCTAGATGTTTGATTGACAATTGTGCTAACAGGCCGTACGGGTCCTATTAGAAAAGATTTATTTCCCAGTTAAAGTTTTCATACCTGGACGTACCATAATCGTAAGTAGTTTACTGGCAAATAAATCCTTTTCAGTAGGATCGGTCCTTTTAATATAATACTGATTTTCTGAAAGTGATCACAAAAAAAATCGACCACAACCGGTTGTCAGTGTGAATTGAAAAATTTACGATTGTTATTTTTTCTAATCCCACATCCCCTTCTTGATATTAAAACTAATGATTTAGATTTATATCATAATTGTAACTGTACCTCTTTAAAATAAGTCCCCTTTCTCCATCCGACTCTCTTTTTCCATCTCTCTCCTTTTCCGTCTCTTTCTCACTCTTTTCGTCTCTCTATTTTCATACAGACACATCATGAAATAATAATAATAATAATAATAATAAGAAGAAGAAGAAGAAGAAGAAGAAGAAGAATTGTATATACCCAATTGAGTATCCACTCATCTCTTTCTCTCAACCCCCCCTCTCCCCCGTTATGAAACACCTTTTGCTTTGCAATTCATTTAGCGTGCAGACAAACTCACACTTTCCGCCCAAAACACATCTAACATTGTTCCAATTAGACAGACTTACATCAACAAGATGGTGGTCTAATGTCAATTTTCCGTTCGGATCTAGATTTCTATAATCTTGTTTAAAACATAACTCTCGTTCGGGTCTAGATTTCTGTCATCTTATTTAAGTCTGATCTTCCGTTTGGGTATAGATCGCCATATTCTACAAATATCGTACCATTAGAAAATTATTTGAATACTGATAATTCTGGTGTAGAAGTATTGTATGCTACTTTTGCATTAGTCTAACTTATTCAAGAACATCTCATTATATAAAGAGAAATATTCGAAACAGGACAGAAGAAACGGAATATTTATATAAAAAGTATAAGGAATTGTTACAACTCTATGGTCATAAATTAAGTAACAGAAGGAATCAAAAGCAACACGTTTTGTAAAACTTAGCAAATAATTTAACTATCAAAGTTATAAAATTAAAATAAAAGAGGAACTTATAGTATTAATAAGTGAATCCAAAATATTCATAAACGTTATACTCAAGTAAAAGAAGAATACCATGTTCCGGAAGAATTTTATAACCTCCAATGTACATATCACAATGGCATTGTCCAGAAGTCCTTTGAATAATTCACAATGGTTCCAGAGTCATGTTCTAGTCCAATGAGCACTTTGTAATTCCTATAAATAATCCTAATAAACGTATCCTCTCAAATTATCTAAACACAACATTAAACATATCTGCGGTCTGATTTTAAACACTGAAAGAAGAATCCGAAACAGAAATTAATCAAATAAAGAATGACTTTTATTGCTCAGTTCTCTCCTTATATACACTTTCAAGAGTCTATTACGATTATATATGTATATATATACCTACGTGACAAATATTGCTACTCAATCTAATATTTCAAAACGGGAAATAACTTCTAAGAACTCACCTGACATATATCCTCCAATGGGAAATAACCACAAGGTAGTTAACAGGACTTATTATTAATGTTATTATTATTGGTCTTAAACACCTACGTCAACAACTATTCATAGATCTATGCAAGCTACACTCCTAATATCTTAAAAGAGATTTTTTTTTTACATGGGTACAAAAATGAAATGTCTAATATGTTCACTTTATATGATCTTTACAATTTATAGTCAAGAGTAAAAACTACACATATCGCGTAAATATTGCTGTGGTTGGATAAAGTTATGTTAGTTGTGGAGACTGGTTTATGAATACATTCTTCTGTGAACATAGGTGAGATTATTTACTTCAGTAAGTTCACATTTAAACCATGATCGCTCCGGTGGCCTAGTGGTTAGAGCGTCCGCCTCGGGTGAGGGAGGTCGTGGGTTCGATCCCCGGCAAAGTCATGCCAAAGACTTACAAAATGGTACTAACAGCTGTCTTCCTTGGCGCTCCGCATTAAGAGATTAGTGTTAGGACTGGTCGGCCTGGTGTCAGGGTAATGTGACTGGGCGGGACATCATGCTACATGTCTGCGACATGATGCCCCAGTGTTTGACATTACTATAAACTGCCACACTGCAGACATCGTAGCGATATGACTGAAAAATTGTTAAAGCTACAATAAAAATCCAAATCACACACTCACATTTAAACCAAGCTTGTATATAGGGTTAATTCCATGCTATAGATATACCGCCCCTCCATCCCAACCCCCGTAGATTTACTTGTTGTTATTGCTCTTGTCTTGGGGGTTTTGCCATTTTTCATGTAATGATATGTTATATATGATATAATAACACCTGTGGGGGAAATTGGCAATACTGAAACAGATGATACCATTTTCCCCCTATTCCCTTTTGAGAGTCGAATACAAAAATGGCGGGTAAAAATGTTCAGTGAAAACAAAAAATTCCAAAAGGGGTTAAAAAGGTTACCCCACGATCGCAGCCAGTCAGTAAAGAGAATGATACACAATAATTTCATGGGCTTATTTGGACCAATCAGAATCACATAAAGTGATATGTTCACATGTTATAATATAAAAAATATGAAACTGCACACTCTATAGGCAAAGTGTACAGACTATGTGATAAATTGAATTTATAGCTTACACATGTACATTGATCGCATTCAGAAGGAATCCTTAGGGGGGGGGGATATCTTTACGAATCATTTCGAAGGAATCTTTATGGAAAGGTTTCTTATATTTAAAGACTAAGATAATGCTACGATTGTAAAGCTTACATTAACTGCTCATCTTTTCAAGGAAACTAAATCGGCTTTGAATTTATTTGCGGGATTGGATAATTTTTCTTTTCCTCATCCTCTTCTTCTTTTATCTTCGGAAATTTACTTCTTTTTAAAATATTTCTCTTCATTGGGTCACTCTCAACACCTCGGTGTCCTTTTTCTTGACAATGACACCTGGTATCTTGTTATGTATATTAGATTTTTATTCTTGGCCAATTTCTTTCTCCATGATTATATGTTATGTATAATTGTATTTGGACTTGACCGTGTCAAAAATCAAGTTCATTTATTTTGTGAACAACGTAATATATAGTTAACGTTTTTCTATAAGTATGGGTTAAATATTCAGATCATTATCGATTGAGGTAAACATGTTTATTTGGATTTGGGTCTAGTCCCCCATATAAACCTGGTCTACATGATGTTTCACATGGTGTTTAGTATAATTTTTTTTACCAGACTTTATCTTGTTGACAACTCAGAAGTTTTTAGAAATGAACGTTTTACCCTCATCCTTGTTTTAATAGTGTGTCTTAGCTTTTTATATAATCTTGTTTAAGTGAAAAATTGCTAATTCTTGCTATAACATCTGAAGCAGAATCATTTGTATTATTGTGTTCAGTTTTTTATTTGGATTTATTCAAATTATTAGTCACTGGAATTAGAAAGTGCTCATTAATATTCATGGACAGAAACACTAATTTTGAATGAGAGTGAATTCAAACAAAGACCTCTTGGATTATACTATTGTGATTCATCAAAAGGCTGTTGGCGCATTTCCATGTTCCATGCCACTACAGGCACGTTAACACATTCAGAGTTTACGAAATTTTGGGACACCACTGGAAATGAATTAGAACTTTATTCATTAGGATTGGGGATGGAACCTTTTGGACTATTTTGATTTAATTAAAAATACTTTAAGTTCTTTTTTAAATGTTCAATTAGTATTCTAGGGAAATAAAGTATTTGTTGACTTTTTACAAAAATTGATTTTCGCTCTTTTCTGTTATTTAGTTTAAGATCATAAAGTTATAACAATCTTTACATTTGTGGACATTCTGGAATCCAATGTCCTTTCTCTTGACTGACATAACAAATATTTTGACTTTTATCTTGAGTGGAGTGGTCTGGAGTTTCTCCAGACGTTTTCTTGTGAGTGCATGTTGAAAAAGTCTCTGTAAATCTCAGAGCAAAAGTCTGGCTTGATGTCGATCTTTCATTTTAACAGATAAAGTGCCACGAATGTATTCTCTGTGTATAGGGAGAAAAATTATTCGAATGTTTCTTTTCTTTTGCACGAAACATATTTACATCTTTGTTAAAAATTTAATGTTATATTTCTTTCATCGGTCACACACTGTGTCTTTGTCATACGCAATTACCTCTGTTTCCATGTGTCTAATCCAAGACTTTTCCGGTCACGCACAGCCTTCCAGTCATACAGCTCTTGGTGTAGCCAACTAGCTGTATTTATGGAGAGTAGATAAAGTGCGACGACGGTCTCTATAACACTGTCATAATGAATATGTATTGATCACCGTTCGTAGCACTTTTAACAACTATAAGTTCGCATTACGCGCCAAGACTACACATAATTTTTGTCTAATCAATCAGTGACCACAAATATCACAACTTCACAATTACATGGTTTCACCTTTTTAGGATTCCGTAGTGTAACGTCAGCACCTCATACCATGAAATACAAATCACACCTCAAACACCCATTGGAGGGAACTATTTTTAGACTCTATACCCGGGTCAACCGAAACACAATTCTGAACCACAGTTAGCATGTGTCCTTCAATATTAGCATATGTCCTTCAACCAACATGCCTTCACATACACCAATAAAAGGCATCTACATATACAGGAACAACTGCTTCTAAATTATTAATTGGAACATCTACATATACAGGAACAACTCCTAAATTATTAATTGGAACATCTACATATACAAGAACAACTCCTTCTAAATTATTAATGGGAACATATACATATACAAGAACAACTCCTTCTAAATTATTAATTGGAACAAAATATTAGTCCCTGCCACGAATATTTCACATTGAAAGGCACAATCACTCAACACCTTTAAATTGAGATATGGACCCCTCACCCTATCTCAAACTACGGAAATAATCCACGCCATCATCAAATCTCATGAATGCTGTACACTTTGACGTCTGTTCCTAGAAATTGGCCTATTAGTCGGTTGATAAATATTTCCCCAACACCGACTTCCCATTAATAAACCACTAAATCGCTAAAATCTAACACAGCCATAAGCGGAGACGTAAATACAAATGGTTCATACCTTAATTTTTTGTTTACAATATCATAAACGTGGACGATAATAAGATCCTACCTTAGATGAGATGGTAGTTTTATTCTTCTGATGACTATGCTGTTAACCTTGACGATAACAGGAAAGATCTTTAGAAGACTTTGAATGCATTCTGTTTATATTACAGAGAATGGAGATTACGAGGAAATGTTGAAAAAATATTCTCTGTGTAGTAAATAAAAACATCAGTGGGAAATCTAGTAGTTGATTAGTTTGTACACTTTGGGACGCTTTTTAAGCACAATGGTTCATTTCATCAGATAAAAAAAAGATTTACTCTAGATGCTAATACACAAGAAATCTGCACAAAAAAAAAATATCTGAGTGTAGGGATATAAACATTTATAGAACTGATATTTAAATCATTTGTTCCTATATAAACTCAGAACAGTTATGTATAACACCGTCTCATTACTTTTTGTCGTGTGTGTCCAATGCAAATATCTCCTTTTACCCTTTACACTGGAATTCATTTAGAACACTATATACTTTTGTGCTTCTGATAGAACCTTCAGGATTCCTTGGGATTTAATTCACAATACTGGGAGTTCTTTTTAAATTTTCAATTTGCATTCTAGGGAAGTAAATTATTTGTTGAATTTTGTTAAAAATGTTGGTTTTGCTTTTTCTGTTAGTCGGTTTAAGACCATAGATTCGTAACAATCATGTGTTAATATAAAAGAAAAATATATTGTGTTTTGTTTTTCTTGGTTTTCCCCCGGAGTGGGTTGGTTTCTGTATCAAGCGGCGGAAATGGGAATGAGGTGAATTCCTCAAGGACACGCGGAGACAGTCATCCCGGGCTAACCTGAGTGGATGATTTTACAACATACGAGCAGTGACAATTGAATTCAATTGTATCCAGGACGTGTAGAATTTGCCTGTATGAAAGGAATTATCGGAGACTGGCATAGCTTTCTTTAATCGACACTTTCTAGTCTCTATTTGTCAAGTAAATCATATCTTATTAGTATTGCAGTCCATAGCAAGTGCTCAAATTATCAATGCAACTTAACTGTTGTCAAGTTCAAATAATTTCAAACCCAAGTTCAATGATTTTGTAATGATATTTGCACAGACATGGCAGCTTATTCTGTTTGGTGAGCTGCGGCGTCAGTTTGAACTGCTATCACATCTAAAGGCAAATACATTTCTGAATATACCCCGCCTTCTTTGGAGGTCCGAACATAGGATTAATTAATATACATGAAAGAAAATTTTATGTAACCATTTAACGGTGCATGCACGTGTTCTCTCATTTGGCACAGTCGTTTATACAACACCAAATTTAAAGAAATTACTGTCATGAGACTAGACTGCGGTTCACGTATGTATTCTTTTATCTCATGTACGTTACCATTTAATTGTTGCAATCGTACTTCAGTATATTTGTATAATAGATAATGGCAATTCGCCTCATATATATCAACCAGATTTAGCATTTGTGGTAAGAACAAATAATTTCTTCCATTAAGCTATAAACAAATAGTCCTACTATCATGGTAGATAGGATGCACTTTTTTAAAGCAGGGACAGCTGATTGTTTAAGTATTGCAAAAATTGTCTTTGATATATTATTAGCATATGAGGAATTACATGTAACTACAAGTAGAAATGAGTGACTCGAATCTCTTGTCCATCATAATTTTCATGAATATTACCTGCATGAATTGTATTATTTTATTTGGAAAAAGTGGCGTAAACTACATTTGCAAAACCGTCTATTCAATTTTTATTTTTTCCCGATCTTTCGAACTTGGTCAAAATGAGTTATGCTCTGTGGTATACATAAACATGTAATCGATCTTCCTGGCTGTGATAAAATGAAAATATATAATCCACATATGTCTGTGCTTGCCTGACTGATTGGAATCCTGGCAGACCTTCTTGATGCCAGATTCACTAAGTACCAAAGTGAATGATTATCTGAATAATTCTGAATCTTGAAAGATATTGGTCCTAAACATCGCTGCGTTCCATTTAAACCAGATACTGTCGACATGTCATTAAATTTTGAGCAATGTAATTTCCTCTAACGTGTCGCGTTTGATCGATGTGTGATAATCTGAACATTTTCAAAGTAATTAGTCTTTTGATAACAGTCTGATACCAATTATTAAAAAGTAATTTCAGATACCAGTCATTTGTGTTTCACTTGAATCTAGTCTCTGTAAATGCGTTCACGTGGTTCCAAAGGTGCATTTTTTTAAATGCACTATTCTATAATGGCTATTTACGCAAATGTACTTTGGTTTTTATTTGCAGACGTCATGACGTCCAGAAGCTTATATGATTTATATCCACGTATAGTTTGGTGTCTGTCGTAGTCTTTTCTGAGAATAAGCCTTCTTATACTATTTGGATAGCAACAGTTTTAAAATGTTGGAATTATTTAATTTTAATCTGTACAAAATATGTGTTAACTGATTTATCACAATTCCAAAGGTACTTTCTGGATTTGTTCTTCTAAACTTTCCATTCAAATGAATACTGGGAGCAGCATCACCCAGCGTGCATGGAGTGACATCACACCCGGTATAGTTTAACTTTGCTAAGGTACATCATTCTTTTCTGTGGAATTCACTATTCTCGGTTGATGTCAGTACTCAAATTGATATTTTGTCTTGGACATTTTTTATATCGGAGAACGTTATGTATTAAAAAAATAAACAAGCTTGGCGCAGGGCTTTGGGGATTTTTCTATCAAGTAGGAAATACCATTTTTTAAATGAAAAAACCTAAACTATATCAAAGTGATCTATCGTACATGAGTATTTTGTACTTGTTAAGAAAATAATTTTTCCCTCTGTATGTAAATATGACTATCGCACACAAGCAAGGATAAAACGATTAAACACACTATACGCACTAACATGCTTATAAACAAGAGGAACAAGGAGTTTAAGTTTTAATTTTAGTTTTTAATTCAGGAGGACATATGCATACACATAAACAAAATTAGAATGGCAATGATTGAATAGGAGATTTGTCTTTTTTTTCAAAATCGAGTGGCCTTAAAATGGACCTTTAGGGTTTTCTTAAAAAAAAATAGCGGTAGTGTTTGCCGCTACTTATAACATTGACAGCAGAAGGTTTAGGTATAGGTTTTATTCTCTTATGTTTCTCAAAAGAAGTTTGATAACGTTTATCAAGTGTTTTAACTTTTCTAAAATGTCTTGTAACACAATCAAACGTTTGTTTTCATTCTTGTCTTTCTGTTCACTGTTTAAGGATTTCATCCTTTTGTCATATTGCTTCGCCTCTCTTGTTTTTGTAGAATAAATATCTCTTCTTCTTTTTGGCGTTGCAAAAAAGTCTCTAACTCTTCCTTCTGTTTCGTTCTGAAATCACCCTAGCCTTGAAATGATTGAGAAGGAGTTGATGGTGCCACTACCAACAATAATATTTGCGAAGAAGATAAGAATTCGCATGAAACCAGCACCATCATTCATGCTATCACTTGGAGTATGTGTCCATAACAGGCGTATCCCCCTCTCCAGAAAAAAAAAATAATTTTAGGAATGCTATACTATACCTGATTCTTTAGCAATGGTACATCGTAGGAAGCCTCCTAAGTAGTAAGGTGGCATACATTAGCGACAATGGGAATTAGCATTACAGAGACCCCTGGGTCAGATTAGCGACAATGGAAATTTAACATGGCGAAAATTCGTGGGTCAGATTAGCGACAAGGGAAATTAACATGGGGAATAAATCGTGGGTCACTCTAGCGACAAGGGGAATTTAACATGGAACTATAGTGTGGGTCTGTCTAGCGACAAGGGGAAATTAACATGGGGAATAGAGTTTGGGCTTGTCTAGGGACAATGGGAAATTTAACATGGGGAATAGATCGTGGGACTGTCTAGGGACAATGGGAAATTTAACATTACGGAAACCCCTGGGGGATATAGCCTCAAGGGAATTTAACATATGGAAATTGAACATGGTGGATCTGTATAGCGTCAAGGGGAATTGAACATGGTGGGATTATCTAGGGACAATGATGGTAGAGGGTCAAACACAACAGAGACAGAAACATACAAACACTAGTACAAGCGTGGGATTTATATATAAAGCGTTACCAAGACCTGAAATCTTGCTGGGGTGTTCAAAAATTTGCATAATTGTAATGATGCTATAAATAGCTATAATCAAGGAAATGCTCAACGACAAAATGGATGTGACTAAAAGTAACGTTAAAATGACGAAATTGTCCCAGTATTTAAAGGAAAATAAACATATCCCCGAAAATTAAGTTACAATGGTTTAGACTAAAATGGATAAAATTAGTAACTACTTACAATATCAACTTCTGTGACGATCGTGGATAAATACCTATGTATCTATAATCAGCTGAAATTCCTATGAAATCCCACTATCTATTTATAGCTCCAACTTGTGGGTTTTTCCTTTGAAAAATCCCACTATCTTTTTATAGCCTCAGCTTGAGTGACGTTGCTGTTTATGAATTCTAGTATATATGTATAGCTACAAAATGTGGAAATCCCCAAGTCGATATTTCCAGCGTCAGTGACGCCACTGTACTGAACACTAGGGGATAAATGGCAACAGTGTTGCAAGTGGCTGACCTGAATACGCGCTACTGTAGGTAGGTAGGTAGAGTGTATCTGATAGGGATAAAATGAGTTTTATAGGGACAAACAGAGACCAATACACACACACACACACACACACACACACACACACACACACACACAACATACGCGCGCAGACACACTCACACACACACACAGAGGGAAGAGGAAAAAACAAACCCCAAATATACTATCCACACTCGGGAGGAAGAAAAAAAACAACCAAATATACGATCTACACAACGTACGCGAACACACACACACACAGAGGGAAGAGGAAAAAACAAACCCCAAATATACTATCAACACAGAAGGGAGATAATACAAACCCCAAATAAACTATCCACACAAACGTACGCGAACGCATACAAACCCCAAATATACTATCAACACAGAAGGGAGATAATACAAACCCCAAATAAACTACCCACACAAACGTACGCGAACGCATACAAACCCCAAATACACTATCAACACAGAAAGGAGATAATACAAACCCCAAATAAACTATCCACACAAACGTACGCGAACGCATACAAACCCCAGATATACTATCCACACAACGTCGCTAACGCATACAAACCGCAAATATACTATCCACACTCGGGAGGAAGAAGAAGAAAAACAACCAAATATGCGATCTACACAACGTACGCGAACACACACACACACACACACACACACACACACACACACACACACACACGCACACCACAGAGGGAAGAAGAAGAAAACCAGTATACACTATCCATACGCAGTGAAGAAATAACCCTTTATATATATGCTATCAACAGAGAGTGAAGAAAATAACCCATTATATTCCATCAACACAGAGTGAAGAAGAAAAAGTTTTTTGAAAGCACCTAAGCCCTCACCTGCAATGACCAACTCTGCCAAACACCTACACCTCACCCACCCCCACTCCCAACACTACAAAACCCATTTAACCCGTTATTTTATGGCATCAGTGTGTGATTTAGGAAACATCAAGACACAAAATGATGGACGAATAGACTGACTATTGTTTACGGACTTGCATGCCTGAAGAGCGTGCGTGAAGGAAAACATCCTTCCATTTCAATTCTAACTAAAACATGATCCAGAGGGATAGAGAGAGGTGAAAGAGCACAATTTCATAAAGTGTGAGTAAAAACAAAACACGCCATCCTTATTATACAATGTCAAGACCAAGAGACACTTACGTTTTCTTTCTGGTCTATTCTCTTTTAGAAGGTAGTATGAAATTTCACATCAGGGCCAACGCATCGGCTCACATTGTCAATTTTTCCATTTCCATGTTTTTACTGGCACAAGTTCTTCATCATCTTCAATTTCTTCTTCTTCTGAATCCCTCTTCTCTGTTTCGTCTTGTTTTTGTTTCTTCTCTTTTCTCGTAGGGCACTCTGAATTCCAGTGTCCTTTCTCCTGACAACGATATTAGGTATCTTGACTTTTGTCTCTCTTTCTTAGACGAAGCAGGTATTCTGGAGACAAATACCCATTTACCTTTGCAGATATAGCAAACTTCATTAGCACTTACACACTTTCGTATGACTCTCATCAAATCAACGACCAAAAGAGTAAGTTTTGTTGCCACTTTCGCATGTGAATTATGCTTTCGTATGACTTTTAGCAAATATTTGACCAGCAGGTCGATCTGTGCTGACTCTTCCATCTTCTTGATCGTTTGAGAGCGGAATGAATACTCTGACGCTAAGACACTCTCCCTATATACATGGACCTGCTGCGTATGAAACCTAGTCAAATATAATTTTGCAATAAGATGAAACGATTTCATTGAGGAAGTAAAAAGCAATGATGTACCGTATCGCCTCACACAAAACCTGAAGTTTTAGTTCAAATCCGTGTCAGCGATTTCGAAGACGACATAACTGAGCTTTAATCAATGCTCTCCAAATATGCCACAAAACCACGAGTCCTGATTCACGCCAAAAGAAATTTCGTTCGGTCCATAAAAAATAGTATCACATCTGAGAAACGCAAAAACGAACTTCCAGAAAACTGAGAACGACGGCTTACACCTACAACGTGAAATGTATGAGTTCAAGTAGTGCGTAAAACTTAGTCAAATTAAATTTTTATAGCCAAGACGAAACGATTTCTTTTCGAACAAGAAAGAAGACACCAAGCGACAATGGCGATCCGTGTCACACAACACTTTTCAAAATGTATATTATCAGAGGTTTGTTCTAGCGATCTGCACGGTTAAATTAAATGTTGATGTATTTTGCAATAAGACGGACACAATTTCCATGGGATCGCCCATGGTACGATTGTTCGTGCATTAGTTTAATTTTTAAAAATATTTTTTTATATAAATCGCCTATAGGATAGACCCAGTAAAGCATGGCCATTCTCGTCACTGTCTGAATAGCTACTCAAGTCAATTCGAAGCGAACGCGGTAAGAAAACAAGTATAGCCAATGAAATGGCTTACAACGGGTGATGCATTGTTTTGTTCTAGGGCTGTGTGGCATAATAATCCCTATGTTCTTGCGTTGTTACCATTACAGTGCAGACAGACTGAAATGTGAACTTACAAGCCCTCTTTGTGTGTGTTGTACCATTTCCTCTTACCACATCAAAATACTGAGCGTCACAGTATTGGTTCGCGTTTTCAAGCTGACCATTTTTTTATATCTCACTTAAACATTTCGACATAAACACTCACATCGGTAGAGTCAGAACAGACGTGTTACAGTATTGAGGGGCATGTTATCTTTTCTTTTTCAAACTAATAAATTTGGGGTTTGTATGAAGTAAAGAACCGAAAGTACAGTGAAACTCAAGGATGATGACCCAATCTGTCTGTCTATTGATGCGTGTATTTACTTAAGAAGAAATATGACCTCTAAAACACAAAGAGATACGGCAAGCATGATTAGATTAAACACAACGATGTTTTCCTTCACGCCCGTGTAATTTAGAATTTCAGTCGTCTTTGAAGACAAACTTGGTCTCCTTTTGTAGGGCTTGAAATAATAAAAAAAAAATGAAAAATCTTAAGCACTTTGCTATAGATAATTTCATCAACAGACCAAACAACATAAATACCGTTACAACAATAGAAAGCCTTAAATCTTCTATCAAAAAGAAATGCATGAAAAAAATTGAAGATTAACGATAACTAACCAATGAAACCGAATTTAACAAAGGCAATGACATGTGAAGAAATGCCTCTCACTTTGGAAAGGTAGGCGAATGTACTCTGTCATGCACCGTCAACTTGAAAAACATTATAAACAGAGAGAAACCTGAATTCAAAATTCAGTTGTTTCTTTTTCTTCAAAATTATTTCGTTTCTTTTTTTTTTTTTTTTTTGGAACAAATCTAAGCACTAATATAGAGTGGAAAAGGGAAAATGCACATACAAGCTTTGATATTTCTGAAAAAAGGAGGGGATATTCCTAACGTTCATAACCACCTATATATGCTTGGACTTGTCTGTGACTTATCCACAAAACAAGATATACATATTTCTGGTCAAGCTGCAAGTGTGTGCGTGTTTTTGAAAATGGTAAAAATTGGATATACAATTTTCTCGTGACACTTATAAAGTGAAGAGTCTGTGCAAGTGTCAAAAGCCAAAGTCAAATAAGTTTTGTATTTTGTACGGCTTGTAAAGATTTCTACTTTAGAAAATGTGAAGTATCACAAGTTATTATCACAAACAGAAGTGGAACATAGGGGCTTGCAAGAAAGAAAATAACCCAGACAGTTGGTGTCATCAAGAGTGCTAGAGACGGTACCCGAACTTGCTTGCCTGCTTACTTGAATTAAAGTGATTTTCGCTCTAATGGAGCATGTATCACTGGTTTAATAACGCACCGCGTGATTTTTAATTACTCCTGGGGAAGGAAAGAGAGCCTCATCCCCCAGGCTTTTATGTACTCACAGACTATTTTTAAATTTAGCCACTGAGGTGTAGGACTAACTAGTCCTTAACAACCTGACTGAAAGACTTTAAACATGAGTGGGAATTGTCTCACCACACACTCATTTTTCTGTCCGAGCGTGGTAAAGGAGGAAAAAGGTGTTCAGCAAGACAGCCATGGATGTTAAGTACTCACCAAAACGCTAGCCCGTACTTATTTCAAATCAAGTCCCGTTTTTGCTAATGGACAATAAAAGGTACCAATAATGTGTTAACCACCTGTGCAATTAGTTCAAATCTAACGAGTCTGTTAAATTTCCTACTTCCTAACATATCTGTCTAATATTAGTACTTAGTGTACATAAAAATAGCCATACTGATCTTATTTTAAATTATTATGTCTAAGCGACATATACCAGTTTGGTCACTGTTAGGTTTAAAAAGTTAAGTTTGTTGTGGTGTTCCAATGGGTCAAGTTTGTTTCGAGAATAGTTTAGTCAAGGAGGGATACCAAGCCAAATATGGTTCCCTATTTAATTTAATGTGTGTGTGTGTGTGTGTGTGTGTTCGCGTACGTTGTGTAGATCGCATATTTGGTTGTTTTTCTTCTTCTTCCTCCCGAGTGTGGATAGTATATTTGCGGTTTGTATGCGTTAGCGACGTTGTGTGGATAGTATATCTGGGGTTTGTATGCGTTCGCGTACGTTTGTGTGGATAGTTTATTTGGGGTTTGTATTATCTCCTTTCTGTGTTGATAGTGTATTTGGGGTTTGTATGCGTTCGCGTACGTTTGTGTGGGTAGTTTATTTGGGGTTTGTATTATCTCCCTTCTGTGTTGATAGTATATTTGGGGTTTGTATGCGTTCGCGTACGTTTGTGTGGATAGTTTATTTGGGGTTTGTATTATCTCCCTTCTGTGTTGATAGTATATTTGGGGTTTGTTTTTTCCTCTTCCCTCTGTGTGTGTGTGTGTTCGCGTACGTTGTGTAGATCGTATATTTGGTTGTTTTTTTTCTTCCTCCCGAGTGTGGATAGTATATTTGGGGTTTGTTTTTTCCTCTTCCCTCTGTGTGTGTGTGTGAGTGTGTCTGCGCGCGCGCGCGCGTGTGTGTGTGTGTGTGTGTGTGTGTGTGTGTGTATTGGTCTCTGTTTGTCCCTATAAAACTCATTTTATCCCTATCAGATACACTCTACCTACCTACCTACAGTAGCGCGTATTCAGGTCAGCCACTTGCAACACTGTTGCCATTTATCCCCTAGTGTTCAGTACAGTGACGTCACTGACGCTGGAAATTTTGAGACTATAAATATCGACTTGGGGATTTCCACATTTTGTAGCTATACATATATACTAGAATTCATAAACAGGAACGTCACTCAAGCTGAGGCTATAAAAAGATAGTGGGATTTTTCAAAGGAAAAACCCACAAGTTGGAGCTATAAATAGATAGTGGGATTTCATAGGAATTTCAGCTGATTATAGATACATAGGTATTTATCCACGATCGTCACAGAAGTTGATATTGTAAGTAGTTACTAATTTTATCCATTTTAGTCTAAACCATTGTAACTTAATTTTCGGGGATATGTTTATTTTCCTTTAAATACTGGGACAATTTCGTCATTTTAACGTTACTTTTAGTCACATCCATTTTGTCGTTGAGCATTTCCTTGATTATAGCTATTTATAGCATCATTACAATTATGCAAATTTTTGAACACCCCAGCAAGATTTCAGGTCTTGGTAACGCTTTATATATAAATCCCACGCTTGTACTAGTGTTTGTATGTTTCTGTCTCTGTTGTGTTTGACCCTCTACCATCATTGTCCCTAGATAATCCCACCATGTTCAATTCCCCTTGACGCTATACAGATCCACCATGTTCAATTTCCATATGTTAAATTCCCTTGAGGCTATATCCCCCAGGGGTTTCCGTAATGTTAAATTTCCCATTGTCCCTAGACAGTCCCACGATCTATTCCCCATGTTAAATTTCCCATTGTCCCTAGACAAGCCCAAACTCTATTCCCCATGTTAATTTCCCCTTGTCGCTAGACAGACCCACACTATAGTTCCATGTTAAATTCCCCTTGTCGCTAGAGTGACCCACGATTTATTCCCCATGTTAATTTCCCTTGTCGCTAATCTGACCCACGAATTTTCGCCATGTTAAATTTCCATTGTCGCTAATCTGACCCAGGGGTCTCTGTAATGCTAATTCCCATTGTCGCTAATGTATCCCACCTTACTACTCTCCTAAGCGCGCGCGCACACACGCACAGACACGCACTTAAATTTTTCGCATATAACTTAATACATTGTTAAAACCAGACTCATCATGTGAAAAAAATGAACCAAGATGCAACCTAATGTTCATTACCTTTGCCCCCACCCCAGTAAATGACCGAATGGTGGTCAGTCCAAAATACATTTTAAATAGTAAATAGAATAAAACATTATATTTCTTGTTATGGGCCTGAGAACTTAACATACGATACATTTGTATATTGTATTTATTTCAGTTAGGTGCGAAATAAACCACATTTCCCTCCACTAACACAATACGTTGTGACAAATTCATCTAATACGGCATTTTGGTTAGAGCAAGGGTGAACGACCCCCGGCCCGCGAACATGTTCTGTCCGGCCCTCAGGGCAAATTAAAACAACACAGAAATCTGGCCCATGAACAGTAATTATATGAAAGAAATTAGTGTTATGCAGCCCTCGAGTGGTCTTAGAAAATGCAATCTGGTCCTTGGCCAAAAAAAGGTTGTGCACCCCTGGGTTAGGGCATAACTGCATCCATAATATTACACTGCAAGAACATATATTTCAATTGTTACATGATCTGTCGGTAATACATTTCAGTTGCTTTGTGGCTCTGAGAATGAATGAATATTTCCAAGTGTTTGTGCAACAAAGAGATATAAGGAAGGCTCTCTCGTGATGGTAGCATTACCGTAGTCTGCCTTTGGTCCATTATGAATCGTCCCCCATATTCTGCCTTAGAAAATATTTACCTGGCGCATTTACAAACTAGCTGGGTATTATTTAATTCCTTCATGCCTTACAAAATATCACCCCCTCTCCAGTGGCCTAGTGGTTAGAGCGTCCGTCTCGGATCCCCGGCCGAGTCATACCAAAGACTTACAAAAATTGTATTAACAACTGCCTCGCTTGGCGCTCATCATTAAGAGGTTAGTGTTAGGACTGGTCGGCCTGGTGTCAGGATAATGTGACTGGGCAGACACACACACACACACACTCTCTCTCTCTCTCTCTCTCTCACACACACACACACACACACACACACACATACATACATACATACATACATACATACATACATATACATACATACGTGTCTGCGGCATGATGCCCCAGTGCTAGACATCACTATAAACTGTCACACTGCAGATATCGTAGCGATATGACTGAAAAATTGTTAAAGCTACGTTAAAAATCCAGATCACACACACACACACACACATATCAGACCAAACGTTAGAGTAAAATTCATAATTAAGTAGCACTTAATATGTTAGTGGTTAGACTTAATTTGAAAGTAATAATTAAAATATTCATATGACAATATTTTGTCTACCGATTCAATATGAAAACAAATAAAAACAGAAATATTATTGTGGCATTATACTGTATATACCATGCAAGATGTATACCACTTTGATGACTACCTCTATAATAATTTGAAATCATAAATACAGTAACAAAATTCTCTAAATCATAAACAAGTCCTTCACTTCATTATAAGTATGTCATATAAGCATACATACAATACATACATACATACATGCATGCATGCATGCATACATACATACATACATACATACATAGTTAACTAAAACCGAAGTATGCTGACTGAGCAATGATACTTTCGGTGATTATAATGCCTATACAGGTACTGAACCAGATTTTATCAAATATGATTCGCGTTATAGACTTCAAGAATTTCATTATAC
Organism: Sinohyriopsis cumingii; assembly: GCA_028554795.2. Classification (NCBI taxonomy): domain Eukaryota; kingdom Metazoa; phylum Mollusca; class Bivalvia; order Unionida; family Unionidae; genus Sinohyriopsis; species Sinohyriopsis cumingii. The sequence continues at coordinate 15,611,752 of CM068836.1, forward strand.
AGAAGATAAAAATAATCATAGTCGGGCCAGTCAAGACGTAAGGGAGATAAATCACTATGGAGAAAAACTTCTATATCGGTGCCATGTAACTGGGTTAAGGATCACTAGTAATGGATGTACATCAGACAGAGGCATATGGAAATTTCCATGTATTGATGGTAACTCGGCCTCGGCAATAAATTATGTTTTAGCTGATGTACGTGTTTTAAAAAATAATACATTGCCCTCTGACATAAATGACAGATTGGAATCTCTGCAAATGCCCATTTTATTTTCCCTCTTGACTACATGGGTAAATTATAACACAACTCTGTGACTGATGAGATTTTAAATGATATCAAATATAATAAACTCAGTGAATGTGTCGAAACAATTAGTGGTATTTGCCATGATGTAGCAAACCCAATGAAAACATTCAGTAGAAAGCAAAACCTAGCCCTGACACATCCAAGTATACTTCCTAAGGTTCAGTCTTGGTTTGACACTGAGATTGCATAGCCGCTAAAAGCAAAACCTTAAGATATCAGAATAGAAGACACAATATAATCACTTGAAGATTATAAATTCTTTAGAAATATGTATAACTGTCTTGCAAGAAGCAAGCAAGCAGCACGAAGTAGAACAAAAAACTGTACATGTGCTTCATCCGTTTGGCTCTAAAATATCTCTCATTCTTAATTAGGTTGCTGAGTTCATGGGTTATATGATGCCAGTGAATTTGAAAAGGCTCGATTCCCATTTTTAAAATATAATTTCGGTGTATCTAAGTCTATTCCAAATGCATTCGTATTTTAAAGAATTTGGAATAAATAAAATGCTGAATATAAGATATAAACGTGTTGACTTAAAATTTTAGAAATGCCAGAAGACAGATATCCTAAGCAATCTTACAATCTTAAAATCTACAACTAAGATGGGGAGAAAATTGTGATTTCTATGCTAGCAGGGATGAAAAGCTTCTATTTGCACATCCATTTGGCAATGTTTGGTGTTGTCATGGGTTGAACGATGAAAACACATTTCTTAAAATGTTTAGTCAAAGATGATAAGATATTTTTTGGCACAAATTTTAGGACGAGATTTAAATCAATGGATATACTGTGTTCCTATAGGTCATTGAGAGTAAAATTCACTTATGAGAGAATTTTTTAATATCTAGAACTGTTAGGAGATGGAGGTTATTGCTACATGATCACAGTACTTACAGCAGGTATTTTGCAAATCAGAGATAATACAGGACGATATAAAAATATTTGTTATGAAAAACGTTTGTGCCAAATTTGTAATATTAATATTGAAAATGAATTTTGATGCTGCTTGTCCGCTATATGTATCATTATGAAGAAAATATTTACATATCTTTGTATATAAAATTCCAACTTTAGAAAAATGTAGGACTTTTATGCAAAATGATACATAAGCATTTGATGACTAATTTATCATTGTCTACTATAAGGCCTTAAAGATTAGAGAAACCATTCTATCAGTTTTGATGACTAATTTAGCATTGTTTACCATAAGGCCTTAAAGATTAGAGGAACCATTCTATCAATTTTGATGACTAATTTAGCATTGTTTACCATAAGGCCTTAAAGATTAGAGAAACCATTCTGTCAACACCTGCTACATTATATCAATATCACAAAACTCCTGTTTGCTCCTTACAATCTTTAGGGTTCTCTTTATTTTGTATTGTATGCTGATTACAGTGTAATATATTTCAAAAAGTTAGAACTAACGCAGTAATGATTTATTACGTGTATGACGCTTTCAGTAGATACGATATTTTTCTCATACACATTTGTAAAGCACTCTTTTTACTGCATGATATATGGATATGTATCATGGGCTTGTGGCCCCTGTATTACAAATATACCTTATTATTATTATTATTATTATTATTATTATTTTGTTGTTCTTTTGCATGATATATATTGTTATGTATATTTAATTTGCATTGTCTGTTAGCTTTTTGGGGTGTGTTTGTTTCTATATGCTATTGATAATGTAACCTGGTCCAAACTCAAGCTCATTTTCTACTTGACCCGAATAATTGATTTGTTTTTTATTCTGTAGACAACTAATGCATAGCTAAATAGTTTTCCTAAGAGTAGGCGTTAACAATTAGGATTATAACAATTGCCTGAGTCAAGGACATTTTATATCCTAATAAAAGCTAAGATTTTATTTGGTAAACATGATGAATTTTCCGCTTTTCTGGAAGATTATTTTGAATTAATTAAACTTTTTTATTAATTTTTTTAATATATAATTGAAAATGCTAATTGTGACCTGAGGTCAAGTAGAGGATAGTATAATCTTGTTTCTCTAGAAGCTATTCTTTCGTGTTTTAAGATCTGAGCAGACTTAATTGTATTCTTGTTGTGTCCAGAAGTTTTTTTGGGATGGAAATTATTTATTCAGATTATTTATTGCCTGGAAATAAAGAGTGCTCGTCAAAAATAGCATTCTTGTAAATAGATACTTGAATTTATAGTGAAATTTCCAATAAGGGTTTAATTTTTGGATTGCCTTATTGTGATCCAACTAAAGACTGTTGGAACACCACAACGAAACGGGCCACTACAGGCACATCAACGCATTTTCAGCGTTGGATTTAATTTGGATTTCAGCTTAAGTTTTTCAGAACTTTATTCCTTAAGACTTGTGTCTGTTATTCTATGATTAATTAGAGTTTAATTAGCAATACCGTAAGCTCCTTTTTACACTTTTACTTTATATTCTAGGGAAATAAATTATTTATTTAATTTTACAAAGCCTGTTACTTCTCACTCTTTTCTATTACTTACTTTAATATATATATATATATATATATATATATATATATATATATATATATATATATATATATATATATATATATATATATATATATATATATATATATATATATATATATATAGTGGACAGCATATTATCTGGGTGAATGGGGGTGCCATATACATATTCTTTGTTTTAAATTCATTCAAAATTGTAGCTTTAAAAGTCACAATTTGCTAAAATAATAAATGCTAATCACCCGTCCGCCATGGTAACATGACTGTAATGACCATGTTCAAAAGTCATCCAAGACAAAAAAATTTGAATCCAACTCAGGGAATTCAGCGTGACACCATTTCCAATGTCAAGGTTGCGTGTCCTATGCTGCGGAATAGTTGCTGCTTACATCATTTTGTGCAATTAATCCATATTTAATTTTTTAAATGAAGAAAGGCAAATCTATTTGTAATTTGATTATATTTGTCGCTTGGTTTTATAAAATATAAAATAATAAAAAAAGAAAACAAATATTGATAAAATATCTCTCTCTCTCTCTCTCTCTCTCTCTCTCTCTCTCTCTCTCTCTCATGCACAAGGCAGATAATACGGGGATGTAGAGTGAGAGCAAAAAAGAAAACTAAACTTGCCCCAAGTAACCTACAAGAACCTGGGGCTTCGTAATTGTTAGGTGTAAACGTTCTATGAGATTTTAATGCAGTGTTCACAGTGCCAATAGTAAAAAGTTAAAATTGCCAGTCAAGACTTGTAGGGTACATTTATAATAAGGAGGAATACACATAATGTAATCTATTTATTTTTATTTATTTCTTGATGTTTTATAAAACCTTTCTATAAGGGTCCAAAATGTATTATTGAATATTGTAATATCCGAAAGCCGATCTTTCTCTGTCACTGTATGGGCTGGTAAGGCAGCAAACTAATCGACCAATAAAGAAACATAGGGATGGGCAGTAAATAAATGCCTTTATGGTAGTTCTCCTCAACCCCACCACCTCACATCTCTCTCTCTCTCTCTCTCCGTAGAAAGATACAAGGGAAACTCTGGAGTACTGGGGTAGCGTATTTTCGCCTGTATCATGCGACGATGTCTCAAGACCTATGAATGATGGGAAAAATGTAGTCACACGAAGCAACATAAATGGAAAAGTTAGGAATGGAGAAGCAATTGTATGGTTGGTAGCAATGTTAAAAAAAAAAATTAAAATGATGACTTAGATGAACTATAAATACATTGAATTATTTGAATTACCTCTTGCCGATTATTCATTTCGCTTAGTTTATATTTCCAACTCGTTTCAATGTGCTAGCCGGTTTTCCGAAAGACAGCGTGTTCAGTGTTCAAGCAGTTAACCATGCTGTGTTTGTAGTACTCTACTTTGTTAATTTAAACCACCTTTCGTACTTAAATCATAAGTGTGTCTTATATTTATTTAATCAATATTAATAAAAATAGTCATTCCAAAACCAAAAGAAGCAACTTATCAATTTGCAAAGGAGATTGCGACTATTCGCAAAAGGTTAAGAACTATATTTTGTAGCGGACACTGAACAGGGCTATGCATGGTTAATTCCGTCAATACACAGTTGCTTGTAATCAATCTTAACCGCGTTGGAAATTGAAGTATGTGTATTTGTATGTGATATAAATAAAATATATGTACAGTATGTACGCTGTATCTTCGATATACCACTCGTATACTTTTTCATCTCGTATTATATCAGTGATACGGCGTACATACTATACATATATTCTATATTTATACCACAGAAATTAAAAATAGCACGGCTTTTAAAGTGTTGGTATTAAGCAATGTGATGTATCAACATTATTGGTAATTTAATAAACTTAGAGTATGCGCATTTGCTTATAGTATTCCATTTTAAGGATTTCTTAGCTTTTTTGTGATTACTTGTTTGATTATGGGAGGTCGGTGCTGGGGATATAGTTCTCAGACGGAATAATGAACTAAAAAATTTTTCTAGGAGCAAACGTCACTGAGTGAAGTGTTAGTGAGACATCATGATACCATGGCTTGCTTTCGGTGAATTCAGGTCAGAGCCTCATGAATGTCCCTGACCGCAGTAATCCCCATTCAAATCTACTTGTGTGAATTGATCGTATGACTCCAGGTGCAGTGTTTATCGTTGGAGACTGGTAAATTATACAGTGGAATAAACGAGAAGGGACCGTTCCGTCGTCGGCATGTGTCATTTATTGTTGCTAAGGTGGTATATATGGTGCAGATTTACAGGCGAAATGTGGCTTATAAATCATGATTTGACAGGACTAAGGAGGCGTAGTAAAAATAGTTCCCTGTACTAGGTGGTTGAGTTGCATAGTTTTAAGTCGTGAAATACTGGGGGTACGTTACGGAAAGTTTAGGAAAGCAAAGTAAATGAGGAGAAACCGTGAAGTTGTGCGGTTGACAAGAAATTGGGAAGTTATTAGTTTTGCCCGGTTTTAATTTTGACATTTTCATATTACCGCGATAGAATTTCAAAGGCATGTGAACCCACTTTCTATATTTTAGAGAAAGAGAAGCTACGTAACATTTCCTCTTGTGCAGTATTTTGAAATTGCCCCCGAAATTCCTGTATGAACTGCCTTTATTCATATTTTGTTACTCTAGTAACCTATTTGATTTGCATGGAAGAAAATAACTCGTAAGGTATTTGCAAAGTTAGGGACAAAGCTCTACTGCCGATTAAATCGAGATTAGCTTATTTTCTTTTTTTTTTGTTGTGTAAATATATTTTTAAATGTTCTGCCTGTTGTTAATTTGTTTATTTGTTTATTTATTTATCGATAAAATCAATAAGGTTAAATAAATTAATTAATTAATTTAATAAGATCCACCGAAGAGTACTTGAAGGGCATGAATAGGTGGCACGTGGTTTTATTGCATCATCCAGAGTTTATTTCAGTACAAACGAGCTAAAGCTGATTCAGATAAACCAATTCCTGTATTGCTAACATGTAGTGGTGATTAAACAAACATTTATAGTCCTGGTTTTCACCCCATTTACCACTTTGTGACGTCAGCTGATATACGAGGTGCGCCCAAATTGTAAGAAACGGATCACTGTAAATACTGAGATATACCATTCATGGTTAACAACTTTATCTCATATTGTCCTTACAAGATCACTGTGTAAGTAGGACGAAGGCACATAGACTGGAAAGAAAGACTGTCGTGTTTACCTAAAGAAATGTAAACATTTACACGACGGCTGGAACACGAAATGATTCTATCTCAACGCGATTAATACATTTACATGCCAGAACTGTCACTTTGTGCCAATGTGAGTTGTTTTCATTACGGATATATAACATGTAAGGTTTTGTTAATTACGCCCGAAAATAAGTATTTTGCAGAATAATTTAGATTACTTCATTAAACACTGTTTGCCTAACTGCCTAGCTTTCGCTCGACCGTTGGCAGAAAAACGGGCGCTACATGCATACGAAACTTCAGAACGATGACAGTATTTCGGAACACGGACCGACTAATTGCTCTAATGATTCTATCAAAGACAATATTTTTATCAACATTAAAGGAAGAATCAAACTTACTCTTCCATATGCAGGTGAGTTTAATCGGTCTTATACCTATCCTTTAAACATCTGCTGTACATGTACACTGAAAGTTACAGAAAGTTGTATTCGATCACTACAGTGTTAAAAAAAAAAAACACGAAAAAAAAACGTAAAGCCCACCACACTGTTACCTATTAGAAAGAATGCATAACCACGAAAAAAAAACGTAAAGCCCACCACACTGTTACCTATTAGAAAAAAAAACGTAAAGCCCACCACACTGTTACCTATTAGAAAGAATGCATAACCACGAAAAAAAACGTAAAGCCCACCACACTGTTACCTATTAGAAAGAATGCATAACCACGAAAATTTAGTCACATAAAATAACAAGAGAAAATTATAGGCATTTTCTTGATTTTCTCTTTCAATGTTCATGAACAACAGTTGAGATGTATGAAAGTCATTAACGCCCTTGCAAAAATAACACCCATGTCATAACTGTCCCCCCCCCCACACCAATATAGTCAGCTACATAGCTCCTTCGCCAAGCAGTGGGGGTCACCTCAAAAATAGTTCATAGTATAACTGCATAGAAGACATCTTTTTGACATTGTTTCTTTTTTCCCCAATCATTTTGTACAAGGGGTTTAATTCGGCACAAAGTATTTTTAATCCCTCTCTCTGAACATTAATGATTGGTATTATGAATATTTAATTTATATTGTGTACCTGACTTTTGTTATGATTGTAAAGTGAGTTTTGGCCTACCTAAATTTTGTCATGTTGGTTGTTGAGGATGCGGAGTTTTGCCTTTATAACTTTGGTCATAATTTTATTTGGTTAGCAAGATGTTTACCAAAATTTAAGTTCAAGGATTAACCTTGCTTAAGACTTGGTGAAGTTTTTCATTAATTTTCCAGAAAATGAAGTGAAGTGTGTGTATATAGAGGCTTGAAAAACAAGTGTTTAATTCCTGTTTCATCATTCTTTGGGAATCTATGATCAGAGTTTGTAGTTGTGCTCAGATATAATTCTAGAAGAATTATTTATTTAAATACTATTTGGAATTACTAAGCGCTCAATGACTTGGGATCAACACAATAGTTTGGAATAATTGTGAATTCATTCAAAGATATTCTGGATTATATCATTGTACATCTGGACAATCAAGATTATTGTAATTCACTCGGAACGTTATGTACGACTGGACTTGTGATATAACATTTGGGATTCGATTCACAATACTGTAAGTGTCCAAGGCCGATTCTTGTCAAGTGTTGGTGGGGTCCAAAATTTTAAAAGGCCATGACTTTCCTCGAAAGGGCACCAAAACAAAAGTCTCTGTGCATGTTTACTCAAAGTGTGGTTACCCAATAAACCCGCGCAAAAATAAAACAATGGTCAAATTTCAAGCGACGGGTGACTGTACGTTTGTGTGTTTGTGTGTACTTTGTTAGCTGGGGATTGATGGTCCAGGAATTCCCCATCCGGTCCTGGTTTCTTCTAAGTTTTCACTTTGTATTCTAGGGAAATAAATTGTTTGTCGAATTGTACTTAAATTGTTGGTTTCATTTACTTTCTGTTACATATTTGAAGGCCTATAGTCATAGCACTGGTCAGAGATTAGGTGTTTTTATGATTAGACATACAACTGGCAATTCAATGCGGAAACTTACTGTTGGATGAATACATTTTACTAGAGACTACCTACGTGCTCAGAGACTTCTGTATATGTTTCAAACGGTTGAGCATCGTGCCAGAGCTACCTTCAGTGTCCGAACCACTATTGGATACAGTTTTATGTTAGACTCGAAATTTTAGATCGTTTGTCATGCTTACTTTCAGCCAATTCGAATAAAAACAGGATACAAAGCTACATCATTTTGTTACGCCCTTATTTTATCATTTAAACAGAAGGCACGTTTGGTAAGCGTTACCGGGCTTGTACGAAAAGGACTTTGCCGCCATAATTTAAATGTAAAGTTCACCCACTTGTCAGTGGCCTCGGAAAACCAGCGCATAATAAATTCCGATGCTAAATATAGGCCATGAATTGCATAATAAATTCCGATGATAAATATAGGTCTTGAATTGCATAATAAATTCCGATGCTAAATATAGGCCATGAATTGCATAATAAATTCCGATGCTAAATATAGGCCATGAATTGCATAATAAGATGCGGCAATCTTGAGGCAAGCAAACTTGTATGCTACAAAGATGTCATGAAGATGAGTAAATTAACGGCACACCTTTTGGCTCACTTTAGTCACACTAATTCTAACTGCAACTAACGGCACACTTCTGGCTCATTTTAGTCACACTAATTCTGACTGCAACTAACGGCACACTTGTGGCTCACTTTAGTCACACTAATTCTCACTGCAAGAAATGTGCCATACCCATTATCATCTTTCGGAATAAAAATGTCGCATGGCATTTAGTTCCTTCTGTACAACACTGAATTGTGTGTGAAAAGTATATTCGGAATAAAATGTCGCATGACATTTAGTTCCTTCTGTACAACACTGAATTGTATGAAAAGTATATTCGGTATAAAAATGTCGCATGACATTTAGTTCCTTCTGTACAACGCTGAACTGTATGTGAAAAGTATATTCGGTATAAAAATGTCGCATGACATTTAGTTCCTTCTGTACAACACTGAATAGTGTGTGAAAAGTATATTCGGAATAAAAATATCACATGACATTTAGTTCTTCTGTACAACACTGAACTGTGTGTGAAAAGTATATTCGGAATAAAATGTCATATGACATTTCGTTCCTTCTGTACAACACTGAATAGTGTGTGAAAAGTATGTTCGGAATAAAAATGTCACATGACATTTAGTTCCTTTTGTACAACACCGAACAGTGTGTGACAAGTATATTCGGAATAAAAATGTCACATGACATTTTGTTCCTTCTGTACAACACTGAACTGTGTGTGAAAAGTATATTCGGAATAAATTGTCGCATGGCATTTTGTTCCTTCTGTACAACACTGAACTGTGTGTGAAAAGTATATTCGGAATAAAAACGTCGCATGACAATTAGTTCCTTCTGTACAACACTGAACTGTGTGTGAAAAGTATATTCGGAATAAAAATGTCGCATGACGTTTAGTTCCTTCTGTACAACACTGAACTGTGTGTGAAAAGTATATTCGGTATAAAATGTCGCATGACTTTTAGTTCCTTCTGTACAACACTGAATAGTGTGTGAAAAATATATTCGGAATAAAATGCCGCATGATATTTTGTTCCTTCTGTACAACACTGAATAGTGTGTGAAAAGTATATTCGGTATAAAAATGTATCATGACATTTAGTTCCTTCTGTACAACACTGAATTGTGTGTGAAAAGTATATTCGGTATAAAAATGTATCATGACATTTTGTTCCTTCTGTACAACACTGAATTGTGTGTGAAAAGTATATTCGGTATAAAAATGTATCATGACATTTAGTTCCTTCTGTACAACACTGAATTGTGTGTGAAAAGTATATAATAGAAGAAGAAAACAAAACATAACCAGAGGAGTAATCAGAGATAATAAACTGACACAATAAAGTAACACATACATATATACACAATTATGTGCTATAAATAGATTAGCTTTGAGTATGTACGTATTTATGTATGTACATATGCATGTATGTAAGAATGAAAGCATTACAGAGAACTAAAAGTACTTTTGGGTGTGTGGGTATGTTAATGGCTCTTTCAACACATTATTGGCTATACCATGCCGAGGATATGGAAGCTAAGTGCATTTTCCAAAGACTTAACGAGACAACTGACCACGCTGGCCGAGTCTAATCTCTCACGACAAACGCCTATTAGATTTTGTACATCGAAATAATCGACAACAACATTTGGATATCATCCCTTTTCAAGATGGAGACTCCCACAATTTCATTTGATATGATATTCGTCCGTCTTATTGAAAAGTCAGAAGGGTTTTATGACCTCGAAAAGCTTCATTTCTCAATTCCCCCAAAAATGAAATAAATGGCTCCCTGACGTTTGTCTGAGATCAGTCACATGATGTACGTCTTGGTGGCATTGAGCACTCCTGCTGCATGACATTCAGGTATGACAACTCCTTACAATCCGAGCGACTATATGACTTAGGACTTTTTTTTTTTTATCTGTCGCGAGACATATTTCCATCATCTAGTTGACTGTTGTTTTTAGAAAATTGGAGAACTTTCGATCTATGAGGAACCTAAAAGTTTTAATTAGTAAACTTCTTGCCATTTGTCCTAGATAAGATATTATATATTTATGTGTGTGACCATGACTTCACGCTTGGTCTAGGATTCCAATCTAAGAGTGCTTATGTGTTTAACAGGATGACATTGACCGAGACAGAAAAGTAATTTGGACTAAACATTGGGCATATTCCGGAAAAGCACGGATGGTCTCTCGAATGAATGTAGAGCAATACCAGATATACTTGGTTCGCCCAAAGGAAGCTGCAGAAAAAAGATTGTGATATAAGATACTATGTACGTTAAAGTATAACTTGTGAAGAAAATCATTTTCAAGATGGGATCCAACAGCATATTTTTAAGAAACGAAAGGAGACAGGATCCGCGGTGGCGCAGTGGTTTGTGTGTCGGACTCGCGACAAAAAGGGTGCCATTTCGAATCATTCCTTCGGATGAGTCTGGGTCGGCAAACGAGGTTTGTTCTTTGACAAGGTACTTTATTCTAAATAACCTGCTGGTGTTGTTATGATGGAAAACACAAAAAGAAACTAAATATTCCAGGCATAAGTCTGAGCTTTGCGGAAGTCACTGAGAGGCGAAATATAACTATAAGGCAAGGTTGTATTGGCATAAAGGCGCTGTAGAATGAATACACTTACAGAACAGTTAAAAACTAGAAAACTTGCTTTACTTCTGCACACATGCTGCAAGATAAAAGCTGTTCTGCATATTTTTCTGCGAATGTTTGCATAGGTGATCAACAATTTCTTGTTTTGCTTTTCAAACTGTCTAGATGGACAATTTTATTTGTGTCACGTTCACAAGCACTAATACGGTTGTTTCAGCATCGATTTGGGACTTTGATTGCTTGAAACAAATAAAAGTAATACCCAATTTACTTTTGAGTATATACGTTTATTAGTACAGTACTAGCAGAGACTTTTGTGTAGCATATTACCGTTCTCTGTACAAAGAATAAGTCATTACATGTTTATATCATGTATCCAAAAGTGATATTTTTATTATTATTATTAAAACCTATTTCCCCATCGTTATAAATGTTTTCTTGGTCTATCGATAGAAAAACAAAAATAAAATAAAAACAAAAAATGATGTAATACATTCAGTTTTTTATAATTACTTTTTTTCGCAAGTTTTATGTTTCAGAATTCTGGGGTCTTCTTGTATCTCCCCGCAAAAGTAAGGAGGCTTGTAGTTTTAAGAGTTATTTTTAATATTAGCGCCAGAGTTGTCTTTTTGTTTACAGGATATAAGTATATAACAAAACACCAGGAATAACAGTGGCTATGGACATACATTTCTCTTGCCAATTTATAAGTTAGCAGTTGTTTTTGCGTTTACCATTTTAAACGATTGTGATCGTTAAAAGATTACATCATTAATGTGCTTTTTAATTTTATGGAGAACACTAGCTGAGGCTACGTTTGGCCTGGCAGACCCTTTCTGTTCATATAATGGTGGAGATTTCAGAGCTAAGATCAAATGCGTGCATATTTTTTTTTTGCACTGTAATAATAATAATAATAATAATGACGATGATGACTTTGTATAGCGCATAATCTTTAGAAGCACTAAGCGCTTTACATTAGACAACACCTATAACATAAAAACATATATAATGATATGATTGCAAAAACCAAACACCATGAAATTAGAAAACATAAAAAACATGCTGAAAATATTTAAGGTACGAAACATTATTAGGTCTTTAAGTTTGTTCTTGCAGTCGAAATAAGTAAGTTTTAAGAGCACTCTTGAATGGGATCACTGAGTCTTTGTGTCTAAGTTCAGTGGGCGATTCATTCCATGTTGCTGGGCCCTGGTATGCAAAAGAACGTTGTCCATAGGACTTCGTTTTCATAGTAGGAATAATGAGTATACGATTGTCAGAAGAGGAGCGTAAGTATCTTGCTGGTGTATACACATGGGTGAGGTCGGATAAATATGTTGGACTAGAGTCTGTCAGTGAAACGTAGCACAGAGAACAAATTTTGTAGCCCATTCGATGCCAAATACAAATTTCTCTTGTATTAAAAATGTTTGATTCTATATTATGAACTAGATAAGAAAAGAAATTCAGCAAACTGCTTCGAACTTATCACGGAGCTTCAGATGTTTGTGTTAGAACAAACCATCCGTTAGAAAGCCCTCTATGTATGTACTTATTCAGCGAGTTGAAGTGTCACGTGCTTCACTTGCTACCAATGTAAAATAGGGTAACTGTTCAATGCATTTATTTCCTATTGTACTTAATAAATTGTCACTTACAATGAGGTACAGATGCACTTAGTCTATTGTATTGAGGTCATAAACCTCCCGTAAAGTGTCAGTATGTCTATAAATATTATTCTACCTGACATAAGAGTAGATTTCTGAGAAATTCAAAATAAAAGATTTTTGTATTGCGTTTTGGAACAACACACAACGTTGCTAGCGAATTGTCCACTATGAACATTCGAGGCTTCACTGCGATCAGTTTAAAATCATGAATCAAATAATTTGCATCCATGTACCAAAGTGCATCGTAGTTGAATTCATTTTATTAGGCATTTTGCCAAGCGTTGTTCGGTTCAGCATAGTTCCGTGAACTCTTTATGCTAATACCTCAAACCATTATGAAGAATAGTTTTGTCTATACGACCCAAATCAGAACTAGTACTGTATTTAAGTACGATTTTTCTCTTCTCACGCGAAGTATTCCATTTTAAAATGAGCCATGTGTTGGCAAGTACGTGCTTCCTGTACTACAACATTGCTTAGTTTTCTTATTATGTAATTACATTACATGGAAAGAAAAATAGCGCAGTGAAACAGTTTGCCCTGCATTCCATTTTTCTTAAGTTTAAATCAACCATTAGATTAGATTACCAAGGCTGGGAGTATCAAGGTATCGTAAAATTAACAAGATTACAGCACGAAAGATTTTTTCATATTTTCACGGTGAGCGGTATTACGGGTCAAATATTAGGTAGGCATCAGATCAGCTCTGTCAAAATCACGTGCTTCCATATTAGAATCAACCACAAAGTACGGAAATAATCATCATTGAACCTTTTCTGTGACGATTCTTTCCATGTTTAGAATACGCGTGTGTGTGTGTGTGTGCGTGTGTGTGTGTGTGCGTGTGTGTGTGTGTGCGTGTGTGTGTATGTGAAGGAGAGAGAAGGAGGGCGGAGAGAGAGAGAGAGAGATTTGAATATACCGTGATTGTATTTCATGTACCGTCTTTGATGCCTTTCTTTCCATGTTTAGAACGTGTGTGTGTGTGTGTGTGTGTGTGTTTGTTTGTGTGTGTGTGAGTGCGTGCGTGTGTGAGTGCATGTGAGTGTGTGTGTGTGTGTGATTTAGCTGTACCTTGTTTGCATTTCCTGTACCGGGCACTGTCTTTATTACGTCTTAATCCATTCAATATATGAAATATTATTCAGCAATGGATCCTTATATGCCCATCGATGACGGTAATATTAACGTTGACTGGGGTGGGGGAGCAAGGTCAGTGCCACAATTGGGGTTTGAACTGTGATTGGGCACTAATGCGTTAACCTTTGAACCAACACCTCCTTCAAGGAGCAATACTCATTGTCAACCAAACATTAGTTTTACTATTCTTCGCTGGATAACTGAATAATCTTTAGAAAATAGACGTTTACAGATTTATGAGAGAATTACAATTAGATGCAAATAATTTTAAACAATATAGAGAGAATATGCATTACATTGTTCTGGGACAAATTAAGCCAATATTTTAACGAGATTTTGCGCACAATAGCCATGTATCCCTGCTCTTTTTTCATTTATAATTAAGTCAGTCACCGAACACCAGTCCATATAATATTCCAATCCCCATCAACCAATTCTGAATGCATCAAAGTGTTGTAATTTTCCATGTTCAGCAAATTTATGCAAAGAAATAAGATGGAGATTTCATTATTGTTTTGCTTGCTTCTTTGTTGTTGTTGCTGTTGTTTTTTTATAATTTGATCCAAAAGCAAAACGCCCACTTCACATTGTGTAGTAGTTTAATGATGTTTAACCTCTTGAAATGGTATACCATCAAAAATGTATTTGGCTTAGAAACAGAAGTGCCTTTTTAGACCTCACTTTAATGAAATTCAGATCCTTTATTTCATTGCCTGTCAGGTGCTAGTGACGTAAAAAATTAGTATCGATACTTGTCAATGGTTGAAAAATTTGAAACTACCTTTGACCCATTCTAAAAACAACAACAACAAATAAAATAATTAGTTACTATTTTTGATTAGTCATGTCACCAGGTAACATCACTGCATTAGTCCACTCATACTTTAGCGTAAGCATAAACTTTGCAAAAATTTATTCTTAAGAAGTGATACAATCCGTATAGACGTACACTAATATCCACGACATTTGATTTTATTTCCCATAGAAATCTAATTTCGCTAAAAATGACAAAACAGTGACATTGCACCCGAAAGTTATCACACGCTCGATATGTTGTTATTGAAAAAATCATATACAGCGCCTGGGAAGGGGTACCTATCCACCCAAGTATCCTTTACCTGCTTCTTTTAAAAACCAAAACTACCCAAGGGCACGTAACTAAGTTATTTTTATCATTCTTAAGCCGATTTAAAGTTTAAACTACAACAAATTTATTACAATAAATACAGAATTATAAACTGAAATCGAAAGAGTCTAAATGGCGAAGGAAGTGTAAAGTGTAATTAACAAAAAGGTATTAAAACAGGTAAATGCAAGAGAACATCTTCTATACAGGGTGTATGGTTGGTGTTAGAAAATGCTATGGACAACAACTTTTTAACAAACATTTGTAACACATGTAACACAGAGGGAGCATAAAGTTACAGCCCCGACGCTACTACAAAGCGTTTCGGTGACAAAATAGTGGTTAATAAATTATTTTGGAAGGACCAGTACGGTGCTAGGCCAACAGGTGACAGTCAAAAGAGAACAAGGTGGAAAGACTATCTGGGGATATTTTAACAAATTAACTTGCATGGTGTAAAGATTAAAAAACCAATATTTTAAAAAATATTTCAGAATCCTAAATATGTAAAACTGTTACAGATGATGTTAAAATGTTTAATTTTGGAGACATGGGTGACATTGGTATTGGTCCTGTCATGGTGTAATTTGTCTTTGGCTGGTGGGGTCAGGTGGGTTCTTAGAAGAATTAAGTTACTTCCCATTAGATGTGTTATGTCACATGAATAGTTTTGTGAAATATTAGCTTGAGTAGTGAGACCTGTCACGTGGGGCTTGTTGCGACATAGAGTCTTGAACGCGTACATAATGAGCGAATTGAGCAGTCAGTTCATTCCTATTTCGGATTCTTGTTTCATATGTTAAAATCATCCTGCATGTGTGTTTAAAGTGGTGTTGAATTAAGCTGAGAGGAGATATTTGTTGGGTTCATTCATTTGAATTACAAAGGACTCATTGGACTAAAACATTATTCTGGGACTATTGAGAATTATTCAAAGGATTTCTGGACGATGCCTTTGTGATATGTACATTCGAGGATATAAAATTTATTCGATACATTCGATTCCTTTGGACCTCAATAGAACTTTATAGGATTATTTAGGATTCATTTCATAATACTGTAAATTCCTCTTACATTTTCATTTATATCTTTGATAATTAAATTATCTCTCAAGTTTTACAAAACGTGCTGGTTTAGCGTCTTTCTGTAACTTAGTTTATGACCATAGAACCGTAACACTCTCTGTATGGTAGAATTGGTATTGTACAAGGAGATGATTGATGGAATTTTAGAAAAGATAGTGAACGGTCATATTACTTTCTGGATATTAATATAAAGCAAGATTTAGACAATAGTTTGTTTTTTACATTTTTATTTTAAAAAGGCAGAGATGGCACAATATTTAGCTAACAAATAATTTTACTATGGATAAAACTGACGTAAAATCTTATAATAGTTACCTAGTGGAGAACGACAGCACCGTAGTTATATACTGCCTTAGGTGTTTTTCATAAAGACTGTTTTTATTGCTTTGAAAATTACACAGATTTATTTGGCAGTTTAACAGCATAATCAAGCATAACAAATATATCAGTTCACCCAACTGGATGTTTTAGATAATCTATATTTAATACTTGCAGGTACATATGGCATGTATGTACATTCGGCATGCAGGTACATATGGCATACATGTTCATTCAGCATGCAGGTACATTTTGGCAGTCATATGACAAAGTAAAATGGTTTAAAAAGATCGGATGGACTGTAAGCAACTGTTGTTATGAACATAACATTAAAGAACTAACAAGACAATAATTAAGACTTAACTTTTTACCAAGAACCATATGTGGAACAATGGAGAAGGGAAGTTAATCTTTTATGACTTTTAGTTTGTTCACAACAAAAATAAGCAAATAATACTAGTCAGTTATTGGGCAAACCTACGAGCAAAATCGAACAGCATTGACCAGAATGTATCGGACAATTGTGAAGACGATATAATTGTTAACATGTTTATCTGCTTCCAGCTTTTACTCAGTATTACAGAAGGGTAACAGAAACAACACTTAACGTTTCACACAGAAAAGCATTCATCGAAATTAGCAGAATGTAGTGGAGCTCTATTGGGTAATGATTTAATATTGAATTCATGAAACGTTTTTAATAATTCCCAGTTTTTGCAAGCCTTGGCGATCAAAAACCAGACAATTATTCAACGAGTTCTATAAATGTAATATTAAATCATTACACCATTTGAGATTCTGTTTATCATATTTTTTATTTTATTCGAAAGATTTTAGATACAAACAACAAACAAGAACAAATGATGTTCTGTATTTCAATTAATCCTGGCTTAACCGTGTCACCTCTAAATGCTTGTACGTGAAAAAATAGTAGCCGACGCGAGTTGAATAAATAATAAACAATTCGCAAAACCAGTACAATTTTGAGGATGGATTATTTTTCTGTTTGTTTTTTCTTCTGTGCAAATTATATTTCAAAGAGCAACTGTCCTTCGAAATCAATAGAACATATGACATAGACAACAACATTCTTCAACACTGGATCTCCGATGGAAGTTTTGTGTGATATCACAGTTCACTCGGGTCAGGTCAGCTGGAGTAATTGGCGAGCCATGTACATAGATTTTTATGAGACTGTGTCGATTCTACAATCGACATTCACCATGGATGCGGTTTGGATACGGCAGAAAAAATTATGATTCTATTTATTGGATATTCGTGCAAATGGGTGATTACTTTATGCAGAAATTGTACTAAATATAGACTTGACGTGTTGCTGAGTATCATGATTCCGGATTTAATATTTTTGTTACCGAATATTTGTTTTATTTGATTTGGAAGAATGCTATACCTGAATAACTTTCTGTCCGTAGACCAGCATTTGTCGACATTCTTTTCATAAGACAGGTGATTTTATTTACTCCTATAGGTTGATATTTAAACCTCGCTTGTCCTGCGTGCAGGGTTCAAGATCCATACCGCCTTGTAGCAGCAATGTATTCATGCTCTTGTTTTAGTGTGGTATTCGGAACATTCCATAAAGGACAAATGAGTATATTGTGATCAAGACTACATATGTACGAGTTCATTCTAGGTCATCGTGACCTTTGTATTCACCAGGTGTCTTAAAATCTAAGACAGTCATGACCCCACTATCTACCAGATGTTGTCTAAACGTATGACAACTTGGATAATATGATAAATGGTAATTTATTGAAAAACGGCATTTATGGTATATACTTTCAACCACACGTCTTTCACTTGTTTTTCATATATGTTTTACATTATCATTTAATATGCGCTAACTGTTGTACTCAAATCAAACGCCACACTTTATTCCTCTATTAAGCAGTCTTTAGAGATTAAAATACCAACAAGAAACACAACTACAAAATAACATAAACCAAGCAAAAACAAAGTGAACTATTAAATTAAAATCCTCAACTTCAAACACGCAATATTTTTTCATTGATTTACACTAGACCACCGCCTCTGAGCCAATGTAACAAACTATTTCTTTCCTAAAACAAATTTACATGTAAACTGGTGATGAAAGTTTAGTAGAAAACAAATGAGTTATTTATTGTAACGAACTTTCATGAAACGTTTACTTAATCTGTAGTTAATCGCCACACCTTTAGAAAAGTAAATGGCACAGCTTAATCGTTATCAAAACAATTTCTGACTAAACTTGCAAATAAATCAAGCTCAAGTAATAACTCGCAAGAAAAAGTCCTCAACATTCTAACGCCAGAACTCTATCACTTTAAATTCAAGTCTATGATTTGAAAACTTAACTTTCTTTACAGTCAATGCGTATAATCGCTCTACAAATAAACAGTATTTTCAAATCTAAACACCCCAAGTCACACACAAAAAGCACAACATTTTAAAATCCAAGTTGTTTAGACGCTTTATATTTCCTTTTATTCAGTGCGTATGACCTCTTTACTAAATAAAGAGTAGTTTCAAACCTTAACACTCAAATTCCAGTATAAAAGCCCGCAACAGTTTTTAACCTAAGTTTGTGGCAATATAGTGCATATAAACCTTCTTCTCAATAAAGAGCAATTTCAAATTCCAACATTCAGCTCACAAAAATAAACAACACAGGACAAAAGAATTACCATAAAGCGTTTGGTGAAGCCCCGACACTCTTCGTGTTATAGCATAGAGACATAAGTGCACCAATAAACCCAGACAAAATAAAAGGAACTATTTAAAATAGGTATACAAATTCTGTTTATGTAGGTCATGATTTCTTAAGGCATTAATTTTTTTTTTTGACAAATGAATCATTCAATTCAAATTTAAAGAATTACACAGCAGTACACATTGTTCATGCCCTGCAACTCAGTTTAACACCACAGTTAATAAAGGAATTACACAAATATTTACAAATATACGAAATACACTAAATATAAGACAATTATTGCAGTACAGGTCATTGACCATTTTTGACATTCACACTTTAAAATCTGACTCTAAATTTTCTTTAGTCTTCCGGAAGAAAAAAAATTCATATTTGTATCCTTTGTATAACCACTGTTCATGACTTTTGTTGTCTTTTCAAAGTTTATTTACAAAGTTAATATTTCTGTTTTTACAATTACTATGTAATTCACTTACATCGTTTACAATTTCTTCCAACTCATCTTCATTACGTTTTGTGCCTGCCTGTTAATTAACAGTTGAATGGATAGGCAGTGGGCTTCTTGCTTGTCTAGTAATGAAGGAAATTCATCTTCAAATGTAGGATTCAAAAGTCTTTTTTTGAGAGTTTGTTTGCTACTTGTTGGCTTTGATATCTTTCCTTCTATTGTCCAGCATAAAGACTTTAGAAAGTCACTTCCATTTGTTTTCGTAGCTTTAGAGTTATGTACTAACATTCTTTTGGAATGCCATTTTTAGAAATGTGTATAGGTCGCTCACTTACTTCTTGGCTTATTATTTTAATTCAATTTGTAAATGAGTTGTAATTAATTTATATTCACTGTCCATGCTACAATCAAGTTTATCAAGTTGATTATTGAGATGTTTGAAATCAGTCATTAGATAAATTATCAGCAGAACGAGAATGTATTATTGCATCCATACTTTCTTCCTCATAATAATCTAAATCATATATGTGATAAAAAAATTTAATTTCCCATCTGCTTACTTCTGGTATTTTACAATATTTAAATGGATCAAAACAACTTACAGAAGAATTGTGTATTTTAAATAGAAAAAATGGTACTAATAGCTGCCTCGCTTGGTGATCGGTATTAACAGGTTAGTGTTAGGACAGGTCGGCCTGGTGTCTGTATAATGTGTCTGAGTGAGACATGACGCTACATGTCTGCGACATGATGCCCCAGTGCTAGACATCACTATAAAATGCCACACTGCAGACATGGTAGCGATATGATGGAAAAATTGTTAACGTTACGTTAAAAATCCAAATTTCTCTCTCTCTCTCTCTCTCTCTCTCTCTCACACACACACACACACACACACACAGACACACATACACACACACAACTTCCCATTACTTGGGACAGGTCACATGAATAGGCAAGTTAGAGATAAATTGAGTAGTAAGATCCGTCACGTGAGGTATTTTGTGAAATATAGTCGTAATAGAAGGAGTATTTGGAGTCACTTCCTGTTATAAGTTTGCAGACGTGTTTTATGTTGTACTTAGATATTATTCGAGAGGAAAAACATTTGTTTGAACTCTTCAGTAGAAATAGAAAGTGCTCATTATTTGGATTATAATATTGTTCTGGAACTGTTGTGAATTATTCAAATGAGATCTGGACAACGCCATCTTGACAATGCCACGATTCATGGAGGACAAGTACATTTCCGGTCTTTAAAATTCATGTTTCTTTAGGACTTTCATACTACTTTATCTAGATTAATTTGGATTCACTTCAAAATACTGTAAGATCCTCTCACATTTTCAGTTATAACTTTGATAATTAATGATTTGTTACGTTTTACACAATTGTTGGTTTTGCTTGTTTCTGTTACTTAGTTTATGACCAAAGTGTCTTAACATAAGACACAATAATAGAGCCAGAATGTAGGTCAGCCTCCTCTCTAAAACATTCAAAGCTGTCGGCAAGTTTTGGAATTTCCAAGTGAAAAACTAATATCCTTCATTAATATAGAAGTAAACATGTTTACAATTGATAATTATCTGAATATTTAAACCATAATCTGAGAAATATTAGCTATGCATTGTGCTCTTTGCAAAATAAATGTCACTGATCAGCTAGACCATTAACTTGATTTTGGACTAAGGTCAGTTACAAAATACAGATATACATAACATACAAATTAAATATACATAACATTATAATGACTGAACTGACATATCATCACACGTAATGACGAAAATATGTATATAATGATGAAAGTAACTAATATAACAAAAAAAGTACCCAATATAGATATGAATATATCACTGAAGACATCCCTAGCGTTGTGTACAACACTACTGCAGCTCAAGAGTGATCAAATAAAGTTAATAATTCCCAGTCATGTAGACCGTATTTGCCTCTTGTCAACATACGGAGTGTAATAATTACGTAATAAGAAAGCACATCTAATTGGCTAACGCGACAAAACGGACTTAACGGTAGAAGTCCTAAAGTATTGTTTCATGTCGATTTGGGTGGGGAATATGGGTAGGGTTCCTTTGGGCATTTTCGCTTGGCTTAATAAGATATAAATCTCACACAGGTGAAGAATTAAATTGTTCTAGTTTTTTGTGGTATATACCAGTAGACTTTTGCAAATTCATGCGATGTCAATTTATTTTTGCATTCGAAAATTTAAAAAGAAACAAACAAAAAAAAAGGTGCGTGCCATTAAATTTGCAGGATCTAAATCAAAGGAACTAAAGTAAACTTTGACCGCGAGGCACTAAATATTAGATTTGCTCTAGTTGGATAAATGTTCAATAGATCGGTAAGGTAGGTAGTTTTCGGTAATGCTAACTCGTCTGACATGTGCATGCCACTGAGTCTGAAACATTTACTTAGAATTACATTAGTATGGAAAGGAGGTTACTGTTTCCTCCTCTTAAAGGAAATACTTAATCTTTCTTGAGCGAAACTCCATACCTACTAAACAATTATGAGAATACTCCTGGTTTAAGCAGATTATCTGTCCCACTTCACACACACCTTCCCACCCTGCCACTTATATATAAATAAGAAAAAAGTGTATTTCCAAATCAATCAATGAATTTATAACACTGCCATCAAGCAAAATTTTAGGAAAGCTAATGTTTGTTACCTTCCCTTGCTCTGAGCCGTCTGCACGTTGTACTACTTTAGAAGGTGGGCGTGGCTTACGAACTGCAGCAGGCCATTGGAGATACCATTTGATAATGACCAAACACACACCAATCATCCGATCTTTACATAATGAGTCAAGTACTAGCCACCACGTGCTTCTGATAAATTGTCTTTTCCTAACTTTAAGCAATATATATCATACCAAGTACTCATACACAAAGGATAAACTGGGGTCAGGACAATGGCGCCATGCGAAACCCGACTGATTTTGGAAGAATTCAAACTGAGAAACTTGTGGTTTTATCACGACAGAAGGGAGGACTTTTACAGAACACAGGTAGCGTACTTCCTCATATAAATGTACAGTTGTCTTTTCTTTTATCTTCACCAATTCAAGGGCCGAGATAATCAATGGAGTTTCCACTTTCGATTTGATATAATTGAATTGCTGACAATTGATTCGAAATTGTTTAATACACAATCGATTGCTGACAATTGATTGTTTGCATCTTGTCCTTAGAAATGTTAGATTTAAAACAGATGAATATTGCTGTACTTGCACCTTGTTAAATGTTTCTTTTTGTCTTGGATGCATAATTAAAATTATAGGCGTAACACACGATTTGGTGAAATTTAATGGTTTCTTGAAGTACTAGAAAACCACTTAGGACCAAGACCAAAACCTATGGGTTCATAGCATCTTTTGAGTTCTCCAGCATATATTTGAACGTATGTTAGATCGATAATTTTCAGAAATACAAAGCACACAAATATTTTTCTTACAAATTACCTACAAAATGGATTTTTTTTTTAAAGAAAGAAAGATCATTCGCTCATTAGATATGTCAAATTTCAATCCTTAATTAGCACACGTCAGAATCATTTTGAACCGGTTTAGTTTTGTGAGTTAATTGCCACTTTCGTTGCTCAATGCTGTATTATCACGTCCTGTGTGTGTGTGTGTGTGTGTGTGTGTGTGTTAAAAAGGGATAATATCCACATAATATATACATAGACTCTCCACATTCAAACAATGCTCACCACTGGTACTATAATCTTTGACGGCGAGCAACATGTAATTTTTTGGAATGATGGGGTACCTACTACTTGATAACCAAAAAGCTTTCAACCGATAGGTGTTTTTTTTTTAATTGTATGCAAGAGAAAACAAATAAAGAATGGCTCTCTTTGTTTAGAAAGAAGTGTATCAAACATGCATAAACCCACTGTATAAATTGTAAATCCACTGCACAAGTTTTAACAGTGAATATAAAGCCCTATTGACGGACAGCTTAGATGTCGGTGTAAAGTGACCTCTGAGGTGGAGGAAAAGTGTAGAGTCCATGGACAACCAACACCTTTGGACAACCTACTCCTTTGGATTTTTCAAGCTGTTGAAAACATAGAAGATATTTTTTTATTGAATCAATCCTTTTTTTTCTCCATTAAATATCTTAACCATATGAATTTTGCAAACTTGCCATACATTGCCTAATTTTCTTGTTCCAAGCAAATCGAAACACAGGCAAAACATTTTGTTTGCTAGATGGGTGTAAAATGTCTCTATATAAAGGAAATGTGTCTGCCATAACACTTACATAAACAGTCTCTTTCAGGAATACACTATATTTTGGAATTTAATGGTGTAGATCCTACTGAGCATCAATGTCATTATACCATCCTTATAAGTCATCAGAGAGAGAGAGAGAGAGAGAGAGAGAGAGAGAGAGATTTGAAATGAGCCAATCAGAGAATGACGAAATAACCATAACATCAATTTAAATCTTAAACCGCATTTAATTTTTTCATTTTGATTTTAAAGTGACATGTACGGTTTGAATACAGTTGAGTACTCCATGGATAAATTTCACAATGAAGTTATTATTATTATTACTATTATTATTATTATTATATTATTATTATTATTATTATTATTATTATTATTATTATTATTTGAAGCAAACTCGTTACCGCTACCCGACCCCATCCCCGACCACTGACCAAACTTTGAAGAATATGTCTTATATGATGTTGATTCAGTTCAAACTAAGATGCAAAATATATCACCAGATTTTGTATTCAGGAAACTGAAGGTTGAGGTTCAAAACCAGAATCTTTTGGGACAAATTACCCTAACTTCTGCCTTGTTCTTTGATCATACTTCTATATTTGTTAATTTTTATTGGAACAATGTACAAATGTTAAACATTTAACGGATTTTAATTTTTTATTTATTTCACAAGACTATCTTAAGCGCGAATCCCTTATTGTAAACGGCATGTCACTGTTACTTATAATACGCTGGTTACGGTCTCCCTTATTGTAAACGGTACGTCACCGTTACTTTTAATATGCTGGTTACGGTCTCCCTTATTGTAAACGGTACGTCACCGTTACTTTTAATATGCTGGTTACGGTCTCCCTTATTGTAAACGGTACGTCACCGTTACTTTTAATATGCTGGTTACGGTCTCCCATATTGTAAACGGTATGTCACCGTTACTTTTAATATGCTGGTTACGGTCTCCCTTATTGTAAACGGTACGTCACCGTTACTTTTAATATGCTGGTTACGGTCTCCCTTATTGTAAACGGTACGTCACCGTTACTTTTAATATGCTGGTTACGTTCTCCCTTATTGTAAACGGTACGTCACCGTTACTTTTAATATGCTGGTTACGGTCTCCCTTATTGTAAACGGTACGTCACCGTTACTTTTAATATGCTGGTTACGTTCTCCCTTATTGTAAACGGTACGTCACCGTTACTTTTAATACGCTGGTTACGGTCTCCCTTATTGTAAACGGTACGTCACCGTTACTTTTAATATGCTGGTTACGTTCTCCCTTATTGTAAACGGTACGTCACCGTTACTTTTAATATGCTGGTTACGTTCTCCCTTATTGTAAACGGTGTCACTGTTACTTTTAATACGCTGGTTACGGTCTCCCATATTGTAAACGGTATGTCACTGTTACTTTTAATGCGCTGGTTACGGTCTCCCTACCTTTTCACAAATGTATCCAAACGAGACATGGCGAATAAAAGTTTGAAATTATTTGACGAAATTCATAAATTTCATTTCGCATGACTATATACGTTACAGTCAATCGCTCGCGTGACAAAAAGGAGTGATCTTATTTGACCAAACTGTACAAAAGAGTAGTCCAATGACTTTGAAATCTTCGTTCATTACGCTTCTCACTTGCATAACGTTATGACGTCATTTGAGTATTATTACTCGTGTTAAATATATGAAAATTATGATATGCATATATTAATGTAAATAACGCAGTAGTCATGTGACCAATGGATATTCTATGTTACTTTGCTTATGATACTTTACGATACTTTACGATACTTTTCGACAATGAAAACTATCTCTAGAGTTAGAAAACTGTTCAGCAGGAAACACTTTTATTCTGAAAAAAAGAATTCCTCATTTTTGATAACATCTTTAAAGTTTCTCTGAGATAAAAACAAAACTCGTGATTGTATGGCTGTTTTTTATAATTATTATACGTTTATGCCTGCTTGATGTTAAGTGAAAAGCAACTTGGAAACGAAGCAAAACGAAAAATATTTAAAATCTCAATTTGAAGAAGAAAATTTGAGATGATAACTGAATTTGGGCATGGTGAAAACACTCACGTACGACGACAATGTGAAAAATATCATGGCTTATGATGTATCTGCTATGTACAACTCTTGCATGTTAGCCTACAATATCATTATTAATGTATCTCTCAGCCTACAATATCATCATTAATGTATATCAGCCTACAATATCATCATTAATATATCTCTCAGCCTACAATATCATCATTAATGTATATCAGCCTACAATATCATCATTAATATATCTCTCAGCCTACAATATCATTATTAATGTATCTCTCAGTCTACAATAGCATCATTAGCGTATTTCTCAGCCTACAATAGCATCATTGATGTATATCTCAGCCTACATAATCATCATTAATGTATCTCTCAGCCTACACTATCGTCATTAATGTATCTCTTAGCCTACACTATCATCATTAATGTATCTCTCTCCTACAATATCATCATTAACGTATCTCTCAGCATACAATATCATCATTAATGTATCTCAGCCTACACTATCATCATTAGTGTATCTCTCAGCCTACAATATCATCATTAACGTATCTCTCTCCTACAATATCATAATTAACGTATCTCTCAGCATACAATATCATCATTAACGTATCTCTCAGCTTACAATAGCATCCTTAATGTATCTCTCAGCCTACAATATCATCCTTAATGTATCTATCAGCCTACAATATCATCATTAATGCTCACGAAAGTACCAAAAGTTTCACGTTTTAGGTTTTGCGCTATTTTTATCTCCTTTATACATGGACTTACATTCTATAGATAGATTGAAGTTTGGGCGGGGTATTATCAACTGTATACACAAAATATCACTCGACTTCTTCTAGACTCTTGACTACATGTACATTATGCTAATTTTTTTTACATTTGTTTTGTTTTACCAGCGTGACAAAAGACCATTGCAGCTGAATTATATTCATTTCGTTTTTGACTCAATCCTCTTTCTCCATTTATATTTAAGTATTTGAAATTTTACTTTCTTTAAACCTTTACGTTTACGCCATTAGCAAACATCCAACATTTTCACTGAAGTACTGGTGACAACGGGATGGGGTTAGTCACATGAGTGCATTGTTTTGTAGTGACAGCCTATGCATGTCACGCTTTGTGTCAATAACGACACACACATCTCCATAATCGTGCAGTCCACGCTTTGTCATCATATCTTCGACTGAGCCCAAAACATACATTTTAACAATACAAGGATCAGTAAACGAGACATCTCTCTTTCGGCACATTCATTAACTAATCACGGATCGATCCGTTTAAAACTAGGAGTTTTTGTTTCTCAACTAGGAGAGGTTAGCAGTGTTATGACATTCGAATGTCGAACCCACCGTATGAAGTGAGTTCCATATTAGTCAAATCTAATTTATATATTCCTCAAATTAAATTCAAAACATTATACTGTCTTAGACTTGGCTTGATCAAATAAAACGAGCAATTTAGAACTTGCCTACCCACGCCCCAGTTATATTTGTCGTGTACAACTTTGTGCCATACAAATTAGAGAAAGAAAATTTTCTCTCATGTGAAATAAATAAATAAACATCTGCCAAGAGATAAGGTCTGACACTCCCATCTCTCTCTCTCTCTCTCTCTCTCTCTCTCTCTCTCTCTCTCTCTCTCTATATATATATATATATATATATATATATATATATATATATATATATATATATACAAGCATTATGCACAAGACAAGTTACGATGAAAACGAAGTTTTCTAAATGAGATTAGCAGGTGTACGAACATATAATCTCCTACGAAGTCCCATATCGATCTGCTTGGCCCAGTAAGAGCTTCTGCCGTAAGTGTGATAAAAATAGGATTTTAATTTATTGATGAGAGAACATGTCCATTTCCCAGTTTGGCAAAATAAAATGTTCCGTCATGAGACACAGATTGAAGGCATGTGGTGTGGAATCCTACTACACGTTGCCACAAGTATATTTCTCTCACACTCATAAATACTGATAGTACAGACGAGACTAACTGTGTGTTTGCTCAAATATATGAAATACATGTAATATTGGCACAAGTTTGTCTTGGTATCATATGAGATTATTTTCCCAAAAGAGACAGTACTAGCAGGTTAAGAGACATAGTTTTAAGTCCCCTACAGAAAGCTTAGACTTATTTTACTTAGAAATCCCGTAACAGCATAGATATAGTCTACAGAAAGTCCCGTACCAAGCTTAGACATATTCTACTAAGAAGTCTAATACCAAGCTTAGACAAAGCCTGCATAGAAGTCCGATACCAAGCTTCATGGCATAGTTAGAGGAGGACTTCAGCAGAGGGTATGATTTAAAAAATGCCTTTTAATAAGTAACAAGGAGAGAACATTGCCCATAATCAAATGGAGAGAACATTGCCCATAATCAGATGGAGAAGACATGAGAGACAAGGTTATCCCAAGATAAATGGACCAACACTTTTCTCATATGCACATGAGAGACAAGGTTATCCCAAGATAAGTGGAAAACACTTTTCTCATATGCACATTGCTGCTCGCCCATTGAAAGGCGTTTCAGGTTCAGAGAGGATAAAACGTTATTTTTCACATGTAAATGTTTTACAGATAGTATAAACATATCATATTTGTTTCAATCTAATATGAGAAAACGATTTCATCTCATGTGAGAGAAAAGGCATGAGATCTGGTCCCCAACTACACGTTCTCGCATGCGCATCCCTGAGACACTCAAAAATACTTCTGATGCCAAGGATATAAAAATCAAGCTTTTCATATACATAAGCAGTACTAGTAATGTTCACACGATATGTTGGTCCAAGTCTAATGTGAGAAAATAAAGCTTTTTCATATACATAAGCAATGCTAGTAATATTCACACGATATGTTGGTTCAAGTCTAATGTGAGAAAACTGCAATATTTTCAAGTGTTAGAGGAGACTGTGGATGAAAAAGCCCCATCCTCGTCTTAGAGCTACGGGGGGTGGGGGGTGGGGGGGGGGGCAAAAACAAAGTTTAATTGTATTAAAACGGCCCCCAGAAAATTCAGAATATATTGTGATGAATTGCAAGTAAGATATGTGAATCCGCACAACAAGTTCTATTTTGTTTCAAAGCTACTTGCGTTGCAGAGCAGACAAAACAGTTTTCTTTCACACACACACACACACACACACACACACACACACATATATATATATATATATATATATATATATATATATATATATATATATATATATAAAACCTATAATAAATATAAATAAACTGCTATTTCCCCTTGATGTTTGGGTAAAATAGTAAAAATCTATTTTAATTGCATGGACGTGGGAAATTCCCCCGCCCACTCAACACATATATGTAAGCACACAACGAACCTTCTCTCATGAAAGACATATTTCTGGCAAGAGATATGCTACACACTGGAAATGCCTACATGTGTATTCCTGGCACACTCAAAACTGCTTCTGGTACAGGGGAGACAAAACTAGCTTATATCATACTTAAATTCCAAGCAAGGAATGTAAAAAAAGTGGGAATACAAATTTTCCAAAAGTGAAACAAAACAAAACATGCAGGTATTAAGGGGCACTGTCTATGTTGAAATCCAATACGGATCTTCTGGCACAGATTGAACCACTTCCGCTTGGTGCTGGGTAGAATTACGGTATAAAACGGATCTGAGCAAGATAAAGAAAAAAATTGATGACAATAAAACAGCATAGAGATCAACAAAGGCATGATGAAGAGGATTAGGCCCGAAAGGATCCGATTTTACCTATTCTTAAACGAGAGTACACTGCTGAAACAAATATCTTCAATGATGATGTAAGCAAAGTAAAAAGTTTGCATGAGTAGGATAATTATACAATAATTAAGAGAGATTAAAAATATGAAACGAAATAGATACCATAAAAGAATACTTACTGAATGTGCAGAGACAATAAAGACAATCAGACATTGGCATTAAAATGAGAATACAAATCAAATACAAATACAATACAAATCAAATGGAGTTGGAGCTGGTACAAAACAAATAAAGTTACTCATACTGTATACTTATCTGCGACTTTTATCTTCCATCTTCTCATGTGAGTCTAGGCAAACACTTTGGAGTATCTCTTCATGTAATGATACGTGCATACATGTTCAATAATGAAACTTCCAATTTTTCTATTTCAAACATATACACGAGCAAGCATAACAGTTATTCATTGTTAAATCAGCTAATTAACTTCTAATAAATGATTTGATAATAATGGGAAAAATCGCAGAAGTTCTCAATTTATTCATGTAAAAATTAATTTTAACAGCCGTAATACCATTCATGTTGTCATTGCATAGTTATACTTTTCCGGGAGGAAAATACCCGACCGAGGGACCAAACTTCCGTCCTCCTATTAGAGTGAACCAGAATCTTCCAGAACACTGAACCAGTCCTTTTTTCTTTGCGAGAACCCCCAAAAAATCTCGGGCATGTATGATGGTTCTCTTCACAAATTTTTTCGTTCACCATATCGTTTACGTCAAGAAGATTAGCCGCCGCTTACGTTGCTCAACGAGCGAATTATTATCGTCTTGTATGCTGAATATTCTTTGTGAACGTGAGGACCATACCCTGATCGATTTTATTATTGTTTAAATAAGCTCACTGAGCCACTTGACAGTCTTTTTCATAGACAATTGTTCCCCATGCACGATGTACAACTTAACATTTTACTTTCCTTAATAAGGGTCCTAGTATTTTAAATTGGTTGTTTAATCTGTATTCAAATAACATTTTCTAAGTTGCAAGAGTAGGTAATTTATTTTAATTTTCCGATCCTTACCGTTTGCAATCTACGGATTCGCCTGTCAGGCATTTTATTCTTATGATCCATATAGTGAATTGTGACCTTTCTATACGTGGAAAGTAGGTCACACACCAATTTTCATTTAAATTATCTTTCAATCGTTTATCGAACTTGTGTTCTTTTTATTTTTAGTTTTGGATAGTCTTACAAAAGTTTTCTTTATAACTAGAAATCGTAACCTACTGTTTCTTTTCTAATATTTTTTAGTTCTCACTTACTGTTTTTAAGACTGGTCTTTTCCGTGAATAAATTATATTGGCCCAGACTTAGTCCACGCTGAACATGGTGCATACGATATTCGAAGAATTTTGTATATCAAATCTTCTTTCAGCATATTTATTTCAAGAACAATGTTTAAGTAACGTGTGGGGAAGTATGGCCACAAGAAATCTCCCTCAGACAGACGCCCTACTTGTTTTTTTTTGCCTGTGCGCACAATAAGAGGACATTTGTAGCTTTTGTTCTGACGAGATATGGGATCTCACGGAGAGTCGATGAACCTACAAAGCGAGGAAGAAAGCATCATCGTCTTCGTTAGAGTTCTCCAGGTTCTCTTTCTATGAGTTCCTCGGGTCTAAACGAGTCCGAAGAGCAGTTAGTGAGCCCCCCCACTCGCAAGGGGTAGCAGCATAGTTTATTCTCCCACAGCTCGGTAAGGGTTGATTGTGAGTAGCACCCTCTAACAAGGAGGTAGCAGCACCCCTTCAGTCACAGGAATCCCGTTGTTATCGTCGCCACCTAGTTCGCTGTCAAAAGAAGTGCTAAGATCCAAGTCAGTCCGAATATGGGATGGATCTTATTGCAGATATGAGTCACCTCTATATTCCTGGCCCGGTGAATACCGTTAAAGTCGCCTGTATGCTGCTGGCCCGGTGAATAACATTTCATCCCATGGCGGACTGGTAAAGTCGCCTGTATGATCCTGGCCCGGTGAATACCGTTTCATCCCATGGCGAATTGGTAAAGTCGCCTGTATGCTCCTGGCCCGGTGAATACCATTTCATCCCATGGCGGACTGGTAAAGTCCCCCTTGCCTAATATTTCTCTAAATCCCTACGAGAGGTGGGACTTTCTCTACGGGGAAGTGATTGGAACTGCGGGCCGTAAACCTACTTCGTCTTGCGAGATTGGATCTAAAACGGATGAAGGGGATATACCTTCTTCCTCAAAACTCTCTTGGCGGGCGCAGAAAGGCCCTAAACCATTAGCGGAGGAAATCGCTTTAAACGGTTTATTATCTACGCGGGACGAGTTTCCAGATAAAGTTTTTCCTCCCGCCGAGTTTCCCCTTAAGCAGAGAGACACTGGATCACGTAATAGTGCCTTCCAGGAGAGAGTGCTGGATGAAATTTTCCATTTTGTCCCTGTTGGAGCCAACGGGCTTGATGCGGTAATCCCTCCCTTCGGATCCACTACCCTTTCTCAAACTTATGTCAAGGAGGCAGAATCATGATCGTTCGATAAAGCTGTAAACCAGGTTTACCGCCTTTTGTCGAACTGTCTGTATCAGGTTCTGGTGACTCCAAAATTCCTTCTAATTTAGAGAAACTTTCTGGTGCAATCTCTCGACCAAATCTCTTGCTCCTTCCTCACTCAGTTACGATCAATGAGGTTTCTCAAAGGTTTAACAAGGGAGAACCTTTTGCTAGACACGTAGGGGGTCTGTCCCTCACTCTACTTTACGACACTGCGCAGTTGCTTCCAACTACAAGCTCCATATACCTTTCTGGCCCACTAAATCTCCCACTTTGAACGCCGTAGCCGCTCAAGAGGGTATTTCAAGTGGATATGGGCTCGCCTTCCAGTGTAAGCACTGGAATACTTAGAACAAAAGGCTAGGTCATTAGTGACCTCTTTATAGCGGCCTCGTTCAGCCTGCTTTGCTAAGTCAGTGAAGTACAGCGTTGATCATGCTAGAAAGGCCATACGTCTATTTTACCAAAAAATCAGATACTTCAATCTTCATATAGACATGCAATTGTATCTTTTCGATATTACTATGTTACCCATTTTACTATATGGACGTGTTTGGGGATGTGAAATTATCACAATCATTGAAAATTTGGATTTCGGATTTTTTAAGAAACATTCTAAACAGGAAAAGTGCTTCTGCTTACATGCTTTATTCAGAACTAGAACGATGGGATTTTGGATGTGTATTATCAATAGTAAATGGGATAAACTATCTAGACTCCTTTATCAAATACTTTTTTTTTACTAGGCCAAGGCTAAAGATAATAGTTATAAATGGATGCATGTCATACAGAACACTGATAACAGTTGGGAGACATGATTATATTATAAATGTATTAATAATCCAAAAGGAACAAAACGCATGTTAACAAACACTTGAAATACTTTAACATACATGAATGGCAAATGTCGATAATCTTATCAACCAAGAAAATATCTGACCAACGTGTTAATGAAGCACATATTGGTATGTCAAGAAATTGTTCAATATTGGTCACCATTTTACTGGATTAATGTAAGCCCATATTTTACGTTATGGTCTCCAATTTATGTTGCTTTGTTTCTTAAAGAGAGAATTAAAGGAAAGAAGGAAGGGAAGATGGATAAAAATAAAATAGGCATGAAGGTCGAATAAATTACACGTAAAGAAGGTCCTATACAAAATAATTCAGAGTACGTAAAATCCGGTGAATTATGTACACGGCTGAAAAATGAAGAGCCTGAATATCACTGATGATGGTACTGAGAGATTCAAATTTCGGATACGCCATTGCATAACTGAATATCACTGATGACGATAATGAGAGATCCATATTTTGGATACGTCAATGCAGAAACTTAATATCACTGATGATGATAATGAGAGATCCACATTTTGGATACGTCAATGCAGAGACTGAACATCACTGGTGATGATAATGAGAGATCCACATTTTGGATACGTAAATGCAGAGACTGAACATCACTGATGATGACACTGAGAGATCCACATTTCGGATACGTCAATGCAGATACTGAACATCACTGATGATGATAATGAGAGATCCACGTTCTGGATACGTCAATGCAGATACTGAACATCGCTGATGATGATAATGAGAGATCCACATTTCGGATACGTCAATGCAGATACTGAACATCACTGGTGATGATAATGAGAGATCAACATTCTGGACGTGTTGTAATTATCAAATAATTGTAATTAACACGCAGTAACCAAACCACAAGAATCCGATTAGTTATGATAACATATGTATCCATGCGTAATCGTCGTTTGCCAAAAGTCATCGATAAGCTTCGTTGCTCCTTGAGTGAATCGACGACCATGACTTTCCATGGGTTGTGTCTCCAATGTTGCACGATACCAATGATACACGATACCAATACAAAGTTACAAAAGCGATCTAATGTGTACAGTTCTTGCTAAAGTGGCAAACACATTATTCTTATAAAAATATAAAAATGTTTTAAATGAACTGTCTAAAACATTCAAATGCCTGAAAGTATCGTTCGATGGCGTGCGTGAGCGTGAATCAACCTATCAGTTTTATCCCAATGGATCCAGATCTCTCTCTCTCTCTCTCTGGATCTGTGATGGCAAAACTGATAGACACACTGACTAACTGAGAGAGAGGAAACAAAACATGATAGTTTTATTTCGCCAGGGATCAAATGATACAAATGCGTCTCCTTTACGCATTTAACCAGGGTGAGTGAAAACAGAATCGCACCAAAGGAGCAAATTAACAGTTTATTGTGAATAGCTTCAAGACATTCTATTGGGTGTGTAAAGATATTGTCATTCTTATATTCACTCTTAGTTTTATCGGAAATGCATGTGTGCGGGGGTGGGGTGATTGTTTTGTTGAGAGGCATGTAGTATAAATAAATACGTGTATATTATGGACACTCTTCAAGACTACAGTGGCTCCCTAGCTGAGCACCCGAATGCAAAGAAGACGTGTCCTTTGATTCCTGTTTTTGTGAAGTTGATAATGAAACACATCTTTTAATATTCAGCTGTTAACCATCTTCACGAGATCTTATTATATGGTTACGTTTTTTTTAAACTTCTAAAGAAAACAAAATATAAATCTTCTCATTAATACCAAATATAAAATGTATAGTTAAAAGCACAAATAAAATTCTAATTAAAACCAAATATAAAATTCTAATTAAAACCAAAATTAAACCTCAATTATTAAGATTGATGTCCTCCAGGCGGTTTCGATGGAATCGGTAGAACATGAATATTTATTTCCACGAAAAAGGGAAACTATTGTGAATTATAAGAAAGATTTTATAGAAGAGATGCGTTTATCTGAATAATTTTTATGGCCATTCCTTGTCCAGACGTACGGACAGTAATATGTATGCATGTCCCTTAATGGGTATGGTTGTGACTGGCACAGATTAAAGACACGGAGAGAAAATCTGAAGGAGACTGTCAGAAAGACTACAATATCATGTCTGACCACTTTGATCCATGTCTGGATTTAAGATAGCTCCAGCCAACATCATTTAGGACCACTTTGATCCATGCCTGGATTTGAGATAGCTCCAGTCAACATCATTTAGGACCATACTACCAATATAAACGTTATACCCACTTTAAGTCCCCATATAATTTTTTTTGAGTGTATACATGCAGATATGTCACTGTCTCAACAGCCCTCACAGATATCAGTCAATAGAACCATATTTTATCAACTGCCTTTCACAACGTTGTAAATAGAAAACTGCCACACTTATGTTCCCTAAAGTCAATAATCATTGATGTACCAAAGTTAGCTTGGCAACAAAAATATCATAAAAGTTAAAATATACCACTTGTTAAAATTCAATGTCAGCTGTTTTGATAACTAAATGATCTCTTGTTATTCCTGACAGATTCTGTGATTTTGTTTTATTCTTTTTCTTTTTCGCTTCAAATTTCTTCGAGAATTTGCTACCCAGTGGATTTTTCCCTTTAATTATCATTTTTGCTCATTTCGTGCATTGTTATTGATTGTTACATCAATATAGAACATTATTTCGAGTAGGTACTAGTTATTCATGCCCAGCGTCAATGTACGTTGACCTTCAAAACATTTCATACACTTTGATGTTACATTGTTCTGTAAAATTTGATAAATATTGATATTATCGTACTTAAGTGCGTCAGTTATCAATCTTCCATGTCATGCTTAAACTTGAACGACACCCAATACAACGACTACACACATATGTACTTTGGGTGGAATGCGTCATCTCCCAATGCAAAGACTGCACACATATGTGCTTTGGGTGGAATGCGTCATCTCCCAATGCAAAGACTACACACATGTGCTTTGGGTGGAATGCGTCGTCTCCCAATGCAAAGACTGCGCACATATGTGCTTTGGGTGGAATGCGTCATCTTCCAATGCAAAGACTGTACACATATGTGCTTTGGGTGGAATGCGTCATCTCCCAATGCAAAGACTGCGCACATATGTGCTTTGGGTGGAATGCTTCATCTCCCAATGCAAAGACTGTACACATATGTGCTTTGGGTGGAATGCGTCATCTCCCAATGCAAAGACTGCACACACATGTGCTTGGGTGGAATGCGTCATCTCCCAATGCAAAGACTGCACACATATGTGCTTTGGGTGGAATGCGTCATCTCCCAATGCAAAGACTGCACACATATGTGTTTTGGGTGGATTACAAGGGAATAAGATTAAGCTGCACGGTTTAAATTTTTTTATTTTAAATGGTCAGTTCCCAAACTGGATTTTTGTTCTTGAATTTTTCATTCACCATCATCTGACTTGGCACGAAAAGTACAAGTGAACAAATGTTGGATCAACAAAACCGCAGTTTGTATATTCTTTTATCAGAGATAACCTGCCATGTTGTCATTCACTGACATTGATAAATTGTTACCTATGACTTAAGCATAGCATGTTACAGGTATCTAAACACATTACATTGTGCACAAAGGATTTCATCACAAAGAAAATAGTTTTGTCAAAACCTTGGCATAAAATCGATTCATTGATTATACAATTTGTGCTTATCATGGCAGAAAAGTAAGTAAACATACATAAAAGTACATACGATCCAGCCTTTTGGAAGGAAAGGATTTTCTTTGAAAATAATATTTTACTTGTGAATATTACAAATCAGACAATTTCGTACAAACAAACAGAAGTAATTGGTTTTCATGTATTCTTGAAGAATGATGAAAATATATATATCGGATTCAAACGTTAGTAAAACATTACGTAAAGAAACATAATGCATTTTAATTTTTTTTAGAAGTGGTGAATAATGTACTCATTGTGTAATCAACGATTACACAACTGAGCTCTGTGAAACGTCTAGAAGTTTCCATTGGCTTAGTCGACCGCTCCGGTGGCCTAGTGGTTAGAGCGTCCGCCTCGGATGTGGGAGGTCATGGGTTCGATCCCCGGCCGAGTTATACCAAGGACTTATAAAAATTGTACTAACAGCTGCTTTGCTTGGCGCTCAGCATTAAGAGGTTAGTGATATGACTGAAAAATTGTTAAAGCTACGTTAAAAATCCAAATCACACACACACACACACACACACACACACACACACACACACACACACACACACACACATTGGACTAGTCTATCTGGCTAAGGTGTCAGTGACAAAACGTTGACCCCTAACGTTGGTATTTTGTGTGCAGATTTTTATCTTTTCATCTTCAGAATTTGTTTTTGATTGGCACTATATAGCCATAATTCTGCTTACCCTCTTTTAAACCTTAAAAACACACACACACACACACACACACACACACATACATACATACACATACATACATACACACATACACACACATACATACATGTACATACATACATACATACACACACAAACATACATACATACATGCATACATGCATGCATGCATACATACATACATGCACACACATACATACATACATACATACACACACATACATACATACATACATACATACATGGAGGAATGAACCCTCTAACAAGTCTGAAGATTTGGAAAAGAATTATTCTACCCTCGGTCCTATATGGATGTGAACTATGGTCAGGTATCACAAACTCAAATATAGAAGAACTTGAGTTATGCCAGAGATATGCAGCGCGACGTATGCAAGCTTTCGATAAATATTCGCCTACGGAGGCAACAAGTAGTACCTTAGGACTCTGGTCAATGGAAGCATACATAGATAGGATGAAATTGCTCCTTTTCAACCGATTATGTAAGGGCGATTGGACTTTTATCTGGAAAAAGATTTTAATTATGCGCCTATGTCAGTATCTGAACAACCCGCTAAAACAGACGGGATTTATACCTGATATTGACAAAATAACTAAGAAATATGGTATGGGAAATGTTCTTTTAGACTATGCAGAAAGTATACAAACTGAAGAAAAACTCATCTGGAATCGACATATTACTGATATTATCCAAAACCATGAAGAAACTACCTGGAGAGCAAATATGGAACTAAGGGATGATTTAATTCACTTCAGAAACATTCATTTGGACTTAAAACCAAGTAATATATGGTTTCTTGGGCGTAAATATCCATCCATGTTATGGCCTCTCTCTGAAGTAATGAAACTATATATCATGCCTGTTGGTAAAGTTATGGTATGCAAACTCTGTGGAAAAGAGACTGACGACAGAGCGAAACATCTTATTTTAGGCTGCGAAATGCTGCTTGAGGAACGAAATGTTTTCTTTGAGAGAGTGATTGACTCTTTAGAAGTGAGAGACGGGGTTAACTTATTCAATCAAGAAGACGATATATTGTTGGAGACACTTCTTGGAAGCAGGGTTGACTGCATGTCGTCTATTGACGATGACGTATCAGAAAGGCTCATGTTGGTGACCGCAAACAGCATAGCTTCATTCTACAATAAAATGTGTGCCCTACTATCAACTAACATGCCCTAACATGATATTAAAAGTAAGTAGTAAATTAACATTAAATATAAACAATTAAAGGCCAAAGTCTTCTTGTCAAATCCGCAAATTTTGTTGTCTGACAGCTGTTTGTGTGTGCGTTTATGTATTTGTTTATGTATTTGTTTCTGTTTATTTCCAAGAGATTTCTATATGGTTTTCTGTATTTATATATCTCATTTTGTAAACGCATTAGTTGACGATGTATATATCATGCTTGCGTTCTCGTCTATGATGTGTCTCATAATTCTATGATATGTATAATATGTATCTTAGCAACCTGATATACTCTTTGTTGTAGAGGTTGC
Source organism: Sinohyriopsis cumingii (assembly GCA_028554795.2). NCBI lineage: Eukaryota > Metazoa > Mollusca > Bivalvia > Unionida > Unionidae > Sinohyriopsis > Sinohyriopsis cumingii. Next base: position 15,650,838 of record CM068836.1, read on the forward strand.
TAAGTCATTTAGACAGTCAGTCATAGATAAATGCATGCACGCACGCATACGCGCAAACAAGTATATATATGCATAAATAAATGCGTCATATGAAGAAAAGAAACTACATATAGAATTACACTGTTATAAGTTTTACATTTCATTTTCGTTGCTATCTCGGACTTAATGTTAAGCACATAACACTATAGACGTATTAACTTTTCGAAATATTATCATCATCAAGCAACTGTTAAAAGATCAGTGCCATGCTCCGCCAAATGATTGCAGATCTGCATAATTGCAGGTATTGAGATATTTCGTTTTGTCAATACGGTAGCTGACAGAGTATTACAATTGTATTACTACTGTATCTTTGTCACTTTTCTGTACTATTTTATGATCTCGTATTATTCTGAATTTGTTTAATCTGATGTAATCTCTTTTTAAAGAGGAAATAAAGTCAGTCAGTCAGTCAGTCAGTCAGTCAGTCAGTCATGGATACATACATACATACACACACATACACACATACATACATACATACACACATATACACACATACATACATACACACACATACATACATACACACATACACACACACACAAACATACATACATACATAAATACATGCATTACGTTGTAAATGATTAGCCACTATAGCTGAGGCCTCGCACGAAGATAACGCACCATATGTATGTATGTATGTATGTATGTATGTATGTATGTATGTATGCCACTAGGCAATTTTTACAGAAGAAATTTCTAAGAAATTAAGAAATAGAAACGTGAGCAGTGGGAACAAAGTCATGTTTAGCTGCCTATTTCACACACTATAATGGGTGTAGATAGCGAGCACCAGTGGAGGAAAAGCGATAGCGAGATAACAAGCTTAAACGAAGATGGCCTTAGTGAACTGGGTATCGATAAGTGTGTGCATGTGTGTGTGCGTGTGTTTGTGATATGGATTTTTAACGTCACTTTAACAATTTTTAAGTCATATTGCTACGATGTTTGCAGTGTGGCAGTTTATAGGATGTCTATCTCTGTGACATGCCATAGACATGTAGCATCATGTCCGCCCTGGTCACATTATTCTGAAACCAGACCGACCAGTCCTAACACTAGCATCTTAATGCTTGGCGCGAAGCGAAGTAGCTTCTAGTATCGTTTTTATAAGTCATTTGGTATGAAATTGTTAAATCTACGTTAAAAATCCAAATCACACACACACACACACACACACACACATATCTGTTTTACTACCAGTCTTGCGTATAAGAATTAGTGAGCATTTACACAAGTAACTAAGTTTTATTTATATGTCGTATAAGAATCACAAAGTCCGCAGGTACACACGTTTCTTGTTCTTGAATCGTCACCAATTCACTAAATAAATGGCAACATAATAAAAAAATAGTTAACTCCTCATCAGCAGTAAAGAAATAACAAAAGATATAAAACATCATAATCCAAGTGATATTAAACCTGATCAATATTTGGCGGTGATAATACCTAGATTACAGCCAAATATCGTGATCATATCTGCTACGTTTTATTTCTTTAATATGAAGGTCATTGTAGTGGCAAATAAATAAGTTGTAAGCAATTTAAGAAGAAAGCTTTTTATAGATAAAATATTTTTTTATAGTAGTGATGATATTATTAGTCTAAATGATTATAAAATGTTATGATATTTAAAAATTTGCACTTAGCAACAGCTGTGAGAACAAATATAACAGAATAGTGAATGAAAAACCACGAACGTTAAGATCAGGAGCAGATAAAGCACAGAATACTGGTACTGAGGCTGTATAGTTTACAATATATGAACCATGCGTACAATACAGGACTGAAGCTGAACAGTTTATATTTGAACCATGCGTAGAATACTGGTACTGAGGCTGTACACTTTATAATATATCAACCATGCGTAGAACACAGAAATGAGGTTGTACAGTTTATAATATATGACCATGCGTATAATACAGGACTGAATTTATACAGTTTATAACATATGAACCATGCGTATAATACAGGAATGAAGCTGTAGATTTTATAATATATGGACCATGCGTAGAACACAGGACTGAAACTGTGCAGTTTATAATATATGGACCATGCGTAGAATACAGGACTGAAACTGTGCAGTTTATAATATATGGACCATGCGTAGAATACAGGACTGAAACTGCAGTTTATAATATATGGACCATGCGTAGAATACAGGACTGAAAATGTGCAGTTTATAATTTATGGACCATGCGTAGAATACAGGACGGAAAATGTGCAGTTTATAATTTATGGTAAGAATTTCAAGATACCACTTGAGTTCTAAAGAGTAACAGATAATTATCCACCTATTATTGCATGCTTCCTCGGAATTCAAGATTTGCATCAGAGAAAGCATCTGCTACGATGGTGCTACAAACACTCTCTCTCTCTCTTCTTTTCTTTTATGACTATTACAGTAGAGAGAGAGAGATGTTGCTGTTAATAAAACCTTAACAAATGTAAATAATCTGAGTCATTTAGAATGAGCGTAAAAAGAGAATTTCTATTCTCTAAAAGAAAGAAAGTTCATGAAATTTATTTAGCACAGCAAAGATGAAATAGCGATCACTTTAGACGGTTTACCGACCTGTTTTATTCCCAGGGTTATAAAACGGAGAAATATTTTTTTTTAATAAAAAAGGTACACTGGTATTAGTAATACTAGTTTACTTTAAAGTGTACATAACAAATTATCTGCAACTATTTTCAACTATTAATTTATGTTGTAATGGAGATAATTTAGACAAATGTGAGGTTAATTCAGACAAATCGGAGGCTAATTCACATAAATCTGAGGTTAATTCAGACAAATTTGAGGCTAATTCAGACAAATCTGAGTCAAATCTTTCAGGTGATAGTGAATAGCCTTTCAAACACGCATGAAAGAGAATTTCTAAATCAACTTCCAAAATTCTACCAATTCTTCGTCATCACCATCCTCCCAATGCATTACATTTTCCTTAATATGTGCTGTCTGTTGTTTTCTTCCCCAGCTGGGGCCCCGAGTGGCCGAGCGGTCTAACGCGCTCTCCGTTACGGATCACTGCCATCTCACCTCTGTCTGCGTAGGTTCGAGTCTCGGATTCGGCCAATGTGGGTATGTGAGAAAGCATGCCAGTAGCTTCTCGAGGGTCGGTGGTTCTTTCCGGGGATTTCCCGCCATGTATAGCCTATCGTGTGCTGAAAAATGGCGTTAAACACTACAACAACATCTTCCCCAGCTAAAGATATTTAAAGGCATTGGTTTGCCTGTTTCCAACAATGTAATTTGTCTGCGTTTAAACAAGCAAGACGCGATTTCAGTCGTGCGTTCCTACATTATTTATCATTACGAACGCCTTGTTCACCTTTATCTCTAAAGTAAAACGCATGGTTTGCTTGTGCGTATCTGGATCAAGTCATACTTATTCCGCCAGTTCTTCTTGATCCAACCATTACAAGTATATTGTAAAATATTTATAACTCAAATTCAACACCATTTGTCTTTAAACTCGCATTATGTACTACCGAATGTCTGCTAAATAATTTCCTGGACCTACCTTGTAGTTATTTATGCATGCTGATCTAAATTCAACAAAAATAATGTATATATTTAGTGTATATTTTTTATCGCCGTAATCATGAAGACCTCCAACAAAACAATTTTGATTGAAGGGTTTCATAACATTTGTAGCGTTTTCATTATCATCTTTGCAAATGCAAGATCCGGTAAACGTTTTTAAAATAAGTTTTTACTTTTAAGTACCTAAGTATCATTCAGCTTTTCAAAGGAATTTCATATATACAGATAACGATAGGTCCATTTCCTTAAATATTTTGACAATTAATTATACAACAGGTGCCAAAATTACTTCTTGTTTCTGTAAATTTACCATCGCTTAAATCAATCGCAAGTTGCTACAAAGATAATTCCAACAAAACGAAAGCCATAAGTAAGCAAATCTAGTTGATTCTTTTATGACACTTCATATTCTATCTTTTGCAGACTTCATCACTTTAATAACAATATATATATATATATATATATATATATATATATATATATATATATATATATATATATATATATATATATATATATATATATATATATATATTTGCCATCATGTTTATTAAAATAGTACTACTGCATGAAATGAAAAAAAAATAAAAAATGCCAGGAATTCAAAAGGAGCGTTTTCCATCTAACAACACAACTTTCTGCCTTATAAATTAGGTGACAAACATTTGGACTTAACAAATACAATCTATGTCAAACTGAATTGAGAAGTGTTGACGGCTGTTGGGGCTTTTATAAAATGCGTACGGAAATAATGAATACAGAGTCGAACAATGTGGCTGTTACAGTAGAAGCTCATGTTTCCATGCAAAAAGAAGAAAAGCGAGAAATCCGCATCTTCAGATGGTATTAGTTTGATCAAGAAGACGGAGAAGGAAGAAATATAAGACAGCACAATAGATAGTATGGAGTTAGATGCTTCCAGCTTTCATTTATCTATTTATTTTATTTATTTATTTAACTATTTATTTATTTAATGTAAATGCGGATGGTGGTTCTCGTACCAAGATATCAGTCTTCAAAATCGTATTTTTATAGATCACAAAGAATCTCATAACGCCATTTTAAAATAATTGAAAATTCAGTGGGATAGCCATTGTTGATAGGTAATAGTACGCCGTACATATCTACTTGCATAAATAAATTTGTCTTGTTATTCCTAGCAAGTGTATACATGCTAATTTGATGGTCTACATGCTAAGAGGCCGGGGCTACGTTCTCGGGGATAGGTCCCAGTCAGAAAAATATCGGCACTTGGGTTAATTATTAAAAAAAAAAAAATGACAGCTCTAATTTCTCTGACATGTAAAATCACCCCACTCCCTAACTCCAAACAAGGAGTGTGATCAAAATTCGAAAAGGTATAATCTACACATATAAGACTACCTTTGACCCAAGTTTCGCGCGTCTTTCTCTAACAGTTTTTGGAGAGTTCATTGACATTACACACATACGACTGTACGGACAGTGTCCTAAAATCCTCGCTTCTTTGAAAGCGCACTGATGGCAAATACCCTGAGTATGAAACACAAGGTAATTACGTGCCCAATACAGATTTTATTGGTGTTGTTGTTGTTGGTTTTAATGTATCTTGTAATACATTTTTGGTTATGTCATGCACTAATAGTTAATGGTATGTTTTGGACCGTTTGGTTTAAACCGGTTTTTATGGTGGCCACTGCCTCTATATCCATGACATTTTCCCAAGGTAAAAAGCCACACGTGTATGTGCAACCCACGGATTATAAAAAGTAAAAAGTGAAAGTGACCAAATAAGAGAACAGATTCATGGGGTGTTGAGTCTTTTTTCCTATATTAGTAACCAACAAAACGCATATTATCACACAACACTGGTAAGCGTCTTCGAGACTGTGACATGATAAATTGTTTTATACGATTTTTGTTGTCTATCAATCCGCTACGACCCAATTCCTTATCTGTGCTCGGAGTTGCCGAACTCGAACTCGGCCATGCTAATTATTGTATCCTCTAACCATATTGAGAGAACTTTGTGCTGCCGCGAGAGGTTCTGAATAAATACGTGTTCGTGAATATGATCATATCGAAATTAATTTGCTTGGAACACCATACACACCGGTTACTAGCCATATAGCCTCGACAATAATTCCGATTGGTGTGCCTATGATGGTTGTTGTTGCCGTGATTACGGTCACACCAAAACCAATAGTTGTTGTCGCGGCAAGACCATACATAGCACCTATGACTAAACACATGGGTTTGTATTTCAAGATCAACGCGGTTCTCTTGTTGATTTAATTTTACAGTTGTCGCTTCCTTTTGATTATTTTTTCAGGTTGGTAACGCTGAGGATCCATTATAGTTCTTTTAATAATAATGTAATCGCGTAGTATAATTGCACGTCAGACACACCCTGTCCAAAGTCATCATGTCCAGGTGCAACAAACATACAAACACAAACAAATGCGCACACACACGCACACACACACACACACACACAGACACACACACATTCGACCAAATACCCTTTTTTACCGGCACAATTGTCATACAATCACGCATTAAATCCCTGCCAGAAGAACATTTAAGTTATCAACATTCTACATTAATGGGGCCCAGCATTACGTTCATTAAAATATATACTGCTTTCACCCGTGTCTGGTGCATGAAACAATCGCTTTCAACTTTGCACAATAAATGTCACCCGATCACGTGCGCCTTTAACGAATAATAATCGAGATCTTTTTTGTCTCAATTTTAGTTAATGTTTGTATAAAATATTAATTGGAAAAGGTAATCGGGTTGGATGCAGCAGTGAATTCTGCTTCATCGTTTAGAAACAATCCCTGCATAATTTCTCATCTGGTGGTGCAGTCGATGATTATGCGCTTTCGCGTGCTAATGCAACGATTCCAACTTAGCTTCGAGTTGGTATTATTAAATAAAAGGTGGCCCCAACGGTTGACTTTTAGTTGACTGTTAATTAGTTGACTGTTAATAAAATTATGTCAATGTATATGATAGTTTGTTAACACCGTTTTAAAGCAGATATTCTTCGACAAGTGTAACGAAACTGCTATCAATGTTAGTATCTTTTGGTAGATTATTGTCAGTATATTCTGCTACTTCATCACCGCAGTCAGAATCTAGTGCGTATATAATGATAATGTAATCTTAAATACAAAGGTGTTCAAAAGCAGCTGAGTACCCTTCCTGATAAATATTGCATCATTCGACCTGAATTTCATCTCCGGTGACTAATGATGTTGATAATGCAAATGTATAAAATTCGAAACTGCTCGGTTTCTCAGTGCGTGACATTAGTGTTGCACATTCATGACCAAAATATCACTTATCATTCATCAACATTCACACTCGACCCCACGAGCCTTTAGTTCAAGTTATGACAAACAATTATGATCCGAACACGCGCACTTTTAAGATGTGACGTTTACTTCTATCAAAACCATTTGCAATAGAAACCGAATACAATTCGGTAATTTGCTAAAGTTGCGTCTGTGTTTTACCTCTCCTTCTTAAATTAATATTCGTTGAATTCAACTCGATGATGTTACTGCACGCGATGATGGGGTCACATATGTGATTTGTTCATCCCCATATTATTGTATGCCCTCATTAATGGTATAAACAGTCTTTAATAAACGCAACCGATATAATGGGTCCATTGATCAACCGTTTTCAGTAATTTCAGACAGGTTCTTAACCCGATAGCAATAACTTGCATGTCTACGTTAGACGTTTGTAATTTACCAGTAGGATGTAGAAAAATCACATGCTGATCAGGGTCAACATCAACAACAATCCGACCAGTAAACTTGTCATATCCGTTTTGTTTGTAAACCTGCCTAGATCCACATTATCACCGCGTTTTGTAATTGAAATAAAATATAATATTAAACATACTGTTATGTGAAATCAACAAGTGTTGGTTGAGTTTGTCTTGAGAAAGTTTTGCTTCCCAAAAATACATGCAACGCTTTAACAACAAGATGGCCGCGTACTGGCCGGCAACAAAGTTTGTATCAGTTATAATTGAATGAAATAATGGTAGACGAAATCATGTCTACGTCTAGGTAAATAGTCACTAAATTCAAGTGGTAGTGCAAGTCCATATGAGTCAAAATACGGTAAATTATTAGGTTTCCCCACATATGCAACTTAATGAGTGCCAGGTCCTGTTGTCAAATCCAAATTAACAATACTGGTTTCACGTGTTTGTGGTACCATCGCACCATCAATGCAAGTTCATTTCGCATCAAAACACAACGAAAACGCTTGACCGATTTTATCATCAAGAGTAAACCAAAATAATTTAATTATAATTGCTTCATCGACCTTCTTGACATTTTTAGATTTTTTCAACGGTGTTAACATCGTCGGGTATTTTTGGGAACAATGATGCAAGATAATATTCTCGAACAGATCCACATGGTCCGCAAAGGCGATTATGTTATTTGACTCCGATGCCACATTTACGACATGGTCACTCATCTGTACCAACACATAATACCAGCAAATGTGATTTTCAGTTTTTATCATGATATGTTCTGCCACATTGTTCATATTTTCCCATGCATACGCCATTACACGTATTATTTCCTAATGACATTGAATTTCTTATATGTTTACAGATTTCATGTCTATGATAAAAATCATCTGTGGTTTTTCATCACATACGTTTTTAATTGAGGGTGCTTTAACCTCTGCTGTAAGCAAATATAAAGGGCATTAAAATAATTTGTTCTCCAGGCACCATCTCATATAATCAAAAGCATTTACCCTTGGTGATCTTCTATACTCAGGCTACATTCACTTGATGTTTAAAAATGACCCACGTCATCTTCATCATATGTACTTAGCGTTTGTTCCTTTATTTTTTCTTGCACAATATTGAATAATGACTTGTCGGATTTTTTTTCTGTTTACCATGCTCATTTCGTTGTTGTTCTAAAATAATTTCTAAGTCAGGTAATTGAAGAAAATGTTCCGAAACGCATATAATATCTATAGGGCCTCTTTGATAAATATGTGTGATGTATTCATAAGAAACAGCGATTTAATCTTTTCTTGCAACTTTTTTTTATACTCAAACCATCTGGCAAAATTATACCGCGTTTAGATATTTCCATATATTTTTCAAAATACTATACGCATCTGTCTGTGAATTTTCGTCATTATTTACTATGGCAAGTCTTTAATGTAATAATATTCCCTGCCGGTACAAAATATTTTCTGCTGGTATAGCCACAATCAATAATATAGACCTGACTGAAAACTTCACCACGCAGGTCATTCTCATATTAAAAATAGTGTCCACCATAGTAGTGTCGTAAAGGGTATTTTGTTGGTTGCTGATATAGGTAACAGTCTCGATACCCCATGATTCTGTTCTATTGCTTGGTCACTCTCACTTTTCATTGATTATAATCATTTGGTTACACATATACTTCTGGCTTTTTATCCATGTGCAAAAGTCATAGGTTATAGTGTCAGTGACCTATTAAGAAAAAAATGATTTAAAACAAACGATCCAAAACATAAAAGTAATTACCACTACCAAAAATAAGGAAATGGGAGCTAAGAGTGCTTTCCAAGGACACAGTGAGGCAGCTGAACCGGAATGGCGTGGGCGGGTATCGAGCCCACTACCCTTGAATACGAGTATCACGATCTACCAACTGGAACATCGCAGCTCCCGGAGAACAACACATCATACACATTGTAAAAGGTCCTGTTCTCGGATTTGTTCATATGTTGGATAGACAAACTTTCTTTCCACATCTTATATCTATTATTGATTCTTTAAATTAATATTTTGTTAACTCGAATTAATACCTTTCCCTTTAGAAAACAAATTCTTTTCCCCAAATTACCATTTTGTCTTGTCACCAATAATATTTTGTTCTCTTAAATCAGCTGTTAGTTCGAAATTGTTTTCTCAAATTAATGTTTTGCGTTCGCTTAAATTAGTGTTTAGTGTCCTCATTGTAAAACAATGTTCTCTCTTGTTATTATACCCACACGATATTATTTCTTCCCTCCAATGGATAACTCGTTCCTTAAAGTAAGCATACATTTCCCGTAAATTAACAAATCGTTCCAGTTATTATTTCTTAGTATGGTTAATCCCAGGAAACAAATTCTAAATCTGAGGAACGAAAATGTAATTTGAGGAAGAAAAAAAGAGAGACAATATTGTGAATTTAAAGAAACAAAGTGTTAATTTAAAGGGACGAACTGTAAATTTAGGTGAAAGAATTGTTGTTTTGAGGGAAAATAATAACTTCAGGGAAAGAATTTAGAATTTCAGGGAACAAATTAATAATTTAAGGGAATGCAATTTTAATTTGATGGAACTCATTATTAATTTAAAATAAGAAATTAAAATGAGTATACAAAATAAAACTTCAGGGACCAACATAATATTTTACACTTCGTGCCTTTCTAATGCTCCAAATACAAAATCGTTAAATGTGCGAGTTATTTCTGGTTTAGTGACTCTAACGCTACCTGCACATACAGCGGTCTATACTAAACATCTCCAAATATCATTCGTTCAAATAGATTCTATTCTACTAATTCAGCGTGCCGTTTCGGACCGTTCACATTGGGTTTCTGGTCGTACCGTTTCGTCTTCGTACAGTTTCTGACCGTTTTTGTGCCGCACAGTAACGTATGTATACCGTATCGACTTCGTATAGTTTGTAGTGTTGCCAAAAAAAAAAAAAAAACAACCAAAAAACCTATACAAACACTGTTGATTGCGCATGTGAACAAAGGGATTTGCAGACTGGTTATGCGTCTCAAACGACTTTGTTAATAAGCAACAATTCTCATATGGAAAAATATTGCTTCATTACTGCTTTATTATGTCCAACAATAACAGTGTTACGAAAATATATTGTTACCCTTTTCCTCTCATCCGCCCGCAACGAGTTTGGATCATTTCATGTATCGTGGTGGGCATCTGAGTTTCAGGAATTCATTTATATTTTCTTTCTCTTTTTCCAGTGGCGATGGAACCCGTGGATATTTATTGTGTATCGGCTTTTGGCGGCTTTCTACAGTACAGGTAGCTTGATTGCTGTGATAGTAACGTCTATTCGCGAGCCAGGCGATCACAACATCATGGTATACCTGACCATCTGGACCTATTTACTCCTCACCCTGTACTTTGTGCTGGCCGCTATCCTGGCTCTATTTTGCCATATGTACAAGGATACTCATAGAAACGAAGTTTGTAACTTGCATTCGTCTCATATAAAAACGGGTCCGTTGGATAATAAGTCATTTATAATAGAAGAGGCTGCGTTAAATACTTGTTCCGGTCAAGCAGATGTTCGAATTGTCTCCAAGGATCCAATAATTAATAGCACCTTGAGTATCAGCTCATCGTTTAAGCTACCATGGTACATGAAACTTACATGGCTTCTTGCAAACGTCGTCTATGATTTTTCCATCATCGTCACCATCATCTACTTCAGCGCTATATATCCCACTCTTGGGATGGCAGGAACAAATATAAACGATCTGAATATGCACGCATTCAACACCTTACTCGTACTGATAGATTCGGTAGTCGTTGCACGACCCGTGCGACTGCTCCACTTTGTTGACGCTGTAATATACGGACTGTTGTACTGTGCATTTAGTGTTATTTATTGGAGTGCTGATAAGACTCGTAACGTATTGTACAAAAATGTATTAGATTGGAATCAGCCAGGAATAGCCATTGGCGTGATGGCTGGAATTGCAATTGTAATCATTCCAATTTTACATTTTATGCACTTTCTTATATTCAGACTTCGTCTTTACTTGTCAGAAAGGTTGTGATTAGCAATATCCTAGTCGTATTAACTCAGACCGCTACAACAGCACTAACTATTAAAGATATAAGAAGAGGAAGAGGATTATGACCTAACGGTACTTATTATATAGAAATATGGGAACCAGTCTAAAATTTACTCTGCACAATCGCTCTAAGTTAGCACATCCACTTAAGAGAGCTTATTTTATTTCTAAGTGACAAAAATAGAGACAATGTTAAATTGATGCAAATTGTACGTTTTACTGACTTGACTTTGGAACATTTTGTACTGCAATTAGTACCTGATTATTCACCTGCGGAATTAAAAACACGTTTGAAACATATGAAGAAAAAAATTGCATCAGCTTATATAGTTTTCTTCACGCAGGAGATTGCATCAAAGATGAGTCCATACTGAGAACTGTAACTTTGCATCAAGGACGAGCCTATACTGAGAGATGTAAGTTTGCATCAATGATGGTATATACTGAGATATGTATGTTTGCATCAAAGACGAGTCTATACTAAAAGATATATGTTTGCATCAAGGATGAGTCTATAATGAGATATGTATGTTTGCATCAAAGGCGAGTCTCTACTGAGAGATTAAGTTTGCATTATGGTTGAGTCAATACTGAGAGATGTAAGTTTACATCAAGAGTGAGTCAATACTGAGAAACATAAGTTTGTATCAAGAATGAGTCGTCACTGAGACATGAAGTTTGCGTAAAGGATGAATCAATACTAAAAGATGTGAGCTTGCATCAAGGATGAATCTATACTGAGAAAAATAAGTTTGCACCAAGGACGAGTCTATACTGCGTTTGCATGAAGGATGAGTTTTTACTGAGACATGAAGTTTGCATTAAAGATGAGTCACTTCTGATAGATGTGTGCTTGCATGAAGGATGAGTGAGTGAGAGATAGGAAGCTTGCATCAAGGATGAATCTATACTGAGAGTTGGCGACAGAAGAATTATGGTAACAAACCTAGTGCATGTGCTATTTTTTATGTATCCGTCTAGCTTTGCTAGAATCTAGTGATTAATTGTTTGATGATAGAGAATCGGAGTCGGGAAGATATTTTTTCAAAATGATGTAATCAGTCATTTATTACGTACAGGTGTCATTCAAGGTGAATTGTATTCACGGGCCTTTACGATAGCTTGGATACATTTTGTAAAATGGCCCCAGTCAGGTTTCTTAAAATATGGAATTTTAGAGACATTCTCTCGTATAAGTGCTAAGTAATTTAAGAGAGTAATATTTTTGTGCATTAGGTGTTTGGGTCCTATTTCGTAGTACGTACCAGCATTAATTAGAGTCTCGTGAATTGAGGATTTTGGAAATAGGAAACATCGACATCAGTCCTAACTCGTGCAGTGCGTTCGACATTATTTCTTCACTCGGTCTTTATGTGAACTTATACTAGCATTTTTAGACCCCTGGCATGTTACAATAGGATAATACCTGGCACGTTACAATAGGATAATACCTGGCATGTTACAATAGTATTTATGCTGGGGCATAATCCCGGTTGTCTCAAGAACTTAGTCGGGTTTGCGGTTGGGTGAATTCCATAACGATTGATCTTTGGGACATGTTGCAAAAAATGTGATGATAGACAAAAGGAGTCACTCATAATCTGAAACAAGAAAAATGTATATTATCTGCCTACATTTTACTAACGGACTGATCGTCTGAGCGGGGTGGGTGGGGTGAAAAATGTTGATGTTTATCACAATTTACTTTCCTTCTCGACGTATCAGACGTCCTGATATGTTTATTTATCCTCTGTTTTAGTTTTATCTAAGACCTTTAAAAAATAATATCTAACTGGTGTTCATATAGCTTGCTACAATACAATTTCACTAAAAATTATATGCTCTTCATTTGGTTTGATGTTGAACGTTGACAAGTTAACATTGATTGGCCAGGGGTCATTTGATTCGAAGTCAAAAGTACAATTTGCTTCAGGTAATTGGAGAATTATATAGGAAAAAGTATTATATAAGGCATTTTTCTTCAAATTTCGTCGGGGTGGGGAGGGTAAGAATGTGATGGATGGTGGTGACGAGTCTGCTCCAAATTATATATATATATATATATATATATATATATATATATATATATAAACCTTTCCAAATTAAAGTAAACTTGTGCTCGTGAAAGAAAGATATAAGGGAAAAATGTTAAAATGTGTTGGGTTTTTTTAAGATAAGAATTTGGTATACAAACCGTGATCTTTTCAAACGTTTGAGATTAGTTCTGGTGGCACATCATGAAAAGTGTCTCAAATGAGTTTACATAAAAACTATCTCACAGGGTGGAAGTCGATACACTCAACATTAACGTGCTCCACTTTCAGTGGCAATAGATGGGCATACATTCAGGTCGAAGTTCACCTTTCAGGTAGTACACAGGGAATGGGTCCTTGAATCAGTTACCATAAAACTTAATTAATGTTAATACGTTATAAATCAATGAAATCAGCTTTGCAAGACAGGCGATACGAAGCAGCATTTTGAACCTCTTGCTGCTGAACAGGGGGGCATTCTGGTCTGCACCTGATAATATAACATCGAAACAAAAGCCCTTATGCTATTTTCCCAGTTGAACATTAAACATAGGATAATTTGTTGTCACCTATAATACACAGATTGATATTTATGAAATTTATAATCAAAGAAAACTAAATCCATTGACTTGCCAATGAGTGCATCTCAGAATATTTAGTACTCCATGATTGATGCCTCCACCAGGAGGCTGGTTCTCTGGCTGTAATATAATAAATGGACTGTTATATTGATTGAACAATATTTACTTTTTTCTTCATTTTATTGTGTATTGACAACCTCAAACACCAAGAATATAATTTACTATTTTTTGGGAGATATTTGAAGTACACAAACTGATAAATATCGACGTTTATGTAATGCCGATAGACGATATGAATAAATGTTTCATTTAAAAACTGTTTACCGTGCTCATATATTATATATATGTAGATAACTTAATAAATGCAGTGATTTGAAACGTTGTCTCGTGTTTTATTCAATTTTCTGTATCTGTCATACTTATGTACATGTATGAAATATGTACCTATTGACATTATGTAATAAGGGGTATCAAATTACCCCCCACCCCCCAGTTTTCATCAGTATATGTTACAAAGACGATATTTTGAATGCCTAAATTGTTTTTGATGAGAACATTCGTTTTAATGAATCAAATTAAGAAGTGACTATCATAGGTTCCTTTTGCTATGCATCACATGAGACATGAATGAATGTAGGGGTTTGCAATCATGGGCCAAAAGTACGTTCTGGACAGACTGTCAGGTGATACTAATTCCGTTTTTTATGTAAAGAAATAAAATAAACAATGCATACTATAAATCCAGTACAGAATAAATATCTTGTTTACACTTTGAAACTCAGATTAAAAACTACAGTCATATTTACAGTGTCAAAAATGACAAAAGTGAAGAAGAGAATCAAAGGTTATTTTAAAAGGAGACACTGCCATTTCAAACCAGGAAATGTTTCTGATAACAAGGGCGTAACAAGTAAACAAATGTAGAGAAGGAATCACAAAGACGCAAGATAAAAGACTTATAGAGAGAAAGTACAATATTGTTGCGAACCCCCACCCCCAACCCCACCCCTGGTTCAGACTGAAATGCTTATAAAGAGGATTAACACCAAATTTACGGGCGAACTACCACATCTTCCCCATAAAAACAGACAGCACAAAAAGAATAAAAAGCAAACAGAAGAAAGAAAAATACATTTACCTTTATCCAAAACGCTTGATTTAGGATAGAAAGTTAAAGTTCCCTGCACATTCACGTGTATTTTTTTGAATTTTCCTTTCGGAAAGGGTATTTACACCTGAAAATGTAATGGGCGTATGCAACTAGTTCAAATATAAGGGTGGAAAGTCACATTTACCCTCCCACTAAAAATAAACAAAAACAACAAAAACACGTAACTGTTCATTCAAGGTTACCTGCACACTTGCATGCATTTTCTAGGGGTTGTCCTTGTCCTTTCGACAAGGAGATTCCATATGGAAATGTGGTGGGCACATACAACTAGCGCAATTCGAATCGCTAATAAGGGACGTTAAGTACGTTACCCGACACCCCTTCCCCCAGTAAAACAAATAAAGAAACCACTTGTTCGTTCAAATCTCTTTAATTTAGATTGGAAGATTTATGAAAATTTAAAAATTGATTACGAAACTAGTGTAAAACAAGAATGCGCATTCCCCAAAAAAACAAAAAACAACAGTTAAGCAACAAAACGGTTAAAGTGAAAAACATTTTAGGCGACATTATTTTAGGTTATGTCCTACCACTGTAATAAATTATATCAAACAAGAAATAACAGAATATAAATTTAACTACAAAACTGAAAAGAAAAACAATCTGAAAGAACATAAAAGCTAGTCTGCGACATTTTAAACAAGATGAAAGGGAACGAATAATCACAATCATGACATATTAACTTTTGCAAAGTTAATTTAAAACAACACACAAAACAACCAACCTGCCAGCCAATAAAGAGAAAATTAATACACTAGCGATTCACAAAAATTCGCAATCAATTATATGTTTCACATGACAAAATGTTCACTACGAACAGTTTTAATGCCTGGATGAAAACTAAAAGCATAAAGAATTACCAGGAAATTAACCAAAATCGATTGACATAAAGGATATTATTACATCCCGTACATGAAGAAAAAACGAGTACACCTTTCATGGTGTACAATTATATAGATATTGAATATTGAGTTTTCAATGAACAGTCATTTCGTATTGATTCAAATAAAATTACTGAAATAAATGGCGCAGCCGTCATCATAAGAGATGTGTCTTGAAGAACAACAGCATCTGTAAAATGTCACAAACAAAAAAGAGAGGAAAACTCTCAACAACAAAAAAATGCAAAATACCAGAGATGCAAAACTTTGTGGAAATAAACTAGATTAATTTGGAGTGGAGTAAATAAACGTATTAGTGAGAAAGAAATCATCAGAGAATTACCTTTGAATGTGGAAAATCAGTATATTATCAATTTATTTGCACAAGAAAAGCCCAATTCAGATACTAAATAAAGATGGTCATTTTTAGCAGAATAATTTAGTGATTTCAAATAGATTGATAAAACTAACCAGTAACTCACCTTACTGTCGTCTTGCAGCTCTGTTTTATGGAATAAATTTGTTATCTCACTTTAACCGTGTTAACATATCAAAAAAATTAACCGAAATAAAAGTAACTAAACTTAAACTGAATGGTTCACAGACAATCCGGTAAGCATTTTTTATATATACACCTTAAAAGTTGACAATGATTACTCTATGATCATTGTATGACATCAAATTTATCAGAATCTACTAAACTGAGAAGCGTTGATGGTAAGATCTGGCTGTGGGATTTTGTGGATAGCAAGATCTGCCTGTGGGATTTTGTGGATAGCAAGATCTGGCTGTGGGATTTTGTGGATATCAAGATCTGGCTGTGGAGTTTAGTGGATAGCAAGATCTGGCTGTGGGATTTTGTGGATAGCAAGATCTGGCTGTGGGATTTTGTGGATAGCAACATCTGGCTGTGGGATTTTGTGGATAGCAACATCTGGCTATCTAATTTTCTTATTTCATGTGATCCATAAGGGCAAGAGAAAAATATCACATTATTATGCAATTTTTATGTTTATATGCAGATGCGAAAACTAAAAAAATATAAAAATGACTTCATCTGACCACTGTATATTCAGATCAAGCAACCAGATCATGGATATGTAATAATTTAATTTGATCCGTAATAAATTTAAAATTACACATCAGCGTGATTGGAGATACCACCCTGCAATACTTGATATATAATGATAGTCAATAAGAACTTATAACTTTACACGATGATTATGAAGAGCATACACCTGCTATTATGTAATCTGCTTTCGAACTTCACGACAGTTCTAGAGTTAGTACCGTTAAATGCTGTAGAATACAGCCAGCTGATGAAATTACTTAATGGCAAACAAAAATCAATCTTCTGCCTTGGTTCACTTTTTTCAACAAAAATAATAGTGGAGTGACAGTTGAAGGTATCGCAATGTTGATCCAGGTATGCAGTTTCTATTGTATGTGCACGAGTACAGACTCTGTTCCAAAGCCAATGGAGCTACTGGTGTTTTGGACAGCAATGTTCTAACACAGACGAAACGTTGATGGTAAAGGTTTGAAATTGGACTATGTTGTTGGTGGGAATTGTATATTTTTGTTACCGAGTGGCTTCTTGCTGAAAATGAATTTTATCGTCGTATACAACACTAAAATACAAAGCTCTCGTTAGTCGTTTAAAATGAGGTTAAAAGTTTACTTCAGTACAGAGACAGAGGCAATAAATAACTGTATTCCATCAGTTGATAAACAAGATGTGATAGTATGACAATAAACCGAATATATATAAGTTTTTCTCCGATTTCCAAACGTTAAAAGGACACATTACAATCAGAGACGTCAAAAATTCACCATTAAATAAACAAACAACCATTTATTTTGATACCCATTGCTGTGGGAGCTGATCTGCCTAAGTTGTAAGATATGTTACTAATCTTTTACACTTTTAGCTGAATTTTTTACACTTTTGATAAAAAGGCAGATATCAAAAACCTACTAATGCCAAATCACAACAAAAAGAAACATTTTGTCCAGCTCTCTCGCAAGTAACGTATCATACTGAAAATAATTATAGACAATGCTGATCATGCTTTTATTGTGCAATCCAAACAAATAGTCAGGTAAATATTATGCATATTTAATTTGCATTTTTGGGGGGTTATATGTTTCATTTTTTTTACCTCATTATATTTTTATTGATAATGTGACATTGTATGTTGGATTTGACTTTTTCCAAACTTAAGTTCAATTTCTACCTGACCCGAATCATTGATTTTGGTTTGTAGTTAAAATGTTTACCTAAATCTGAGCATAGACCTTTGAAAACTCCACATGAGTTGCCAAGTATACCTGTTGTTTTTACTAAACATTTTATATCATAATTTTAGTGTGTGTGTGAGTAGCAAATGGGGATACCGTAGGGACTAGGGGACTTATCATTAAAAACATGGGTTTTGTACCGTAGGGACTATAGGAAAAAATCCGTTGTACTATAGGGACAACATAATGTTATTTTCCCATAGTCCCTAGAGTACAAATAACTTTACAAAAAATCATAGGTATTATAGGGACAAGGAAATTGAACATGGGGGGGGGGGGAATAACATTAGTTTCCCACTGTGGCTCTACAGTCCCAAGGGAATGGAACATGGATGGGTTTGTATAGGGACAATGGAAATGTAACATAGGAATACAGGACCGGTACTTGGGGGACAATGGGACTGTAACATGGTGGGTTTGTCTAGGGACAATGGGACTTTAACATGGGTGGGACTATAGAGAGACAAAAGGTATTAGGACTGTCTAGGGACAATGGTAAAAATCACGCTAGAAACGAAACAAACTCTTGCTTTACTATTCACAAGCCCCTAACCAGGGTGTATTGCCTATGTTAAATTTCCCCTTGTCGCCAGGGACTGTCTAGCGACAATGGGAATTTAACATGGGAATTTGAACAGGGATGGGTCTGTAGAGCGACAAGGGAAAATGAACATGGGAATATATCTTGGGTTTGTATAGCGTCAAGGGAAAATGAACATGGGAGATGGAAATAACACAGACAAGAGACAAACACTGAGTTGACAAGCCAAATCTAACCCCAAGCTCTATTATCCACACAGAAGGGGAAGGTTAAATAACCACACACTCTACTATCCACACAAACGTACGTGAGGGCATACAAAACCCAATCATATACTATCAACACAAACGTACGTGAAGGCATACAAAACCCAGTCATATACTTTTCACACACGCTAATCAGCCAAATCAAACCTTAATCTACGATCCACACACGCTAAGCAGCCAAATCAAACCCCAATATACTATTCACACGCTGACAAGCAAAAAACATAACCACAATCTATGGGCAGGGTTATACAGTGCAATGTCACTCGCGTAGCAGCAGAGAGGGTGAACAGACCACTTAGGGGAATGGTCACCCTTGTGTTTAACCAAAAAAAAATAGTGACCACTCATAGAGGTCAATTATCACGTCTACGATTATTGTTTGTCCCAAACAGAATTGTAGACGCCCCTCTCTGCTGCTATCAATATTGGGAATCATCATCTGAATCATGGGAATCTTCATCTGAATCATCTTCATCTGAATCTTCGGAATTTGTTCTATGTTTCAAGTAATATTCAAGTTCTGATGGTGGTTTTTCTATTTTGGGATTTATGTTTTTTCTGTGTTTATAATATATCATCAAACTTCTGTATTCCTCTTTTGCTGATATTAATTAAATTATTATGTTATAATAAAAATGGTACATCCAGAATCTCATACTGCAAGAACAGCTCGAGAACGATTAGAAGCAATTAAAAAATTTCTTCCTGTCAAAGACTCATCTAGAAAAAATCTACAAGCGCAGCAAGAAGCAAAAGTTGAGTATGAAGAGGACACTAAAAAACTGTTTAAGCCCGTCACTGCAGCTACTGAGAAAGTTGCAACTGTCATCAAAGAAGATCTTCTTCCGGTATCAGTAAAAATAGCAAGAAGAACTAAACAGGCAAAGAAGATTTTACGAGACCTTCCAACTGACATAGCTGCAGCTCAGCCTCCACCTGTTGGTGAGGAAATACTTGAAGGTATTGGAGAACTTCGTGCTGAAGTCGCCGATGTGAGAAAAAAACTTGCATCTGAACCCAAAACAGCAGAAGAAAGCTTAAGAGTAATTGCAAGATTTAACGAAGGAGTTGTTGAGGAAATTAGAAATATTGAAAGAGAGAGATTACCTGAGATGATATCAAAAAATATATCTAATAAATCTAGTATTTTAAAACCCGGTCATGAAAAAACAAATGATGATAATTTCATTAAATGGATATATCGCGTATATTACAATAAAAAACAAGCTAGAGGTCAAGAATTTAAAAGACTTAAAGAAGAAGTAAATAGACTTAGAGGGAGACGGGAACAACCAAAACAAGGAGAGTCCTTCCATTATCAGCTTCCTCCACCTCTGCAACAAATAGAACAACAACAACAATCTTCTTCGCCACAGCAAAGGTTGATGTCGGAAATTAAAAAGGCTAAAGAGTCACTTAAATCATCCTCCTCGAAGAAAATTCCTTCACCTTTACGTAAAATTTCTGCACCGAAAATGACATTTACACCGACAGATTCACCATCTGAATCACCCCCGGACACCACTGAAGTACTTACTCCGGTAATGCAACCACCAGTATTTAAAACACCCCAAGATGAACCTAAAACAGGACGTGGTTTATGTCCTGATAATATCATCAATGACGTGTCACGGTTAGAGGTTCTCATAGGAGGAAAACGTGCCGGAAATAATTCACCAGAAATAACCAATGAAGCAGCTGATATTTGTCGGCGACTATTTCAAGGTGGTATCATGGATATTGGCGTTTACCGAGAACTTATTGATGAGCTCGTTGATGACTAGTTGTTAGATAAATGGTAAATAAAATAAGATGATTGTGCATGATAATCATCGTAAACCCACACAGGTTAGAGCGGTAAACTCACGATTACCAATCTATAGTGTTATTTACGGAGATGGACTTGGTGATGTCATTCGGGGATTATTCACGAGGATAGCTCCAAAAGTAGCACCTGTAGCAAAACAATTATCGATGAAGGCTATTGATATTGTTCGTGATAAAGCTCCTGGTGCAATTGTCAATGTTGCTGGTAAGGCGTTCTCGGCGATCAAGGAAAGACTAGCACGATTATTGCGACGAAAACAACAACCACCGGTGAAACTGGCAAGTACTGAGGTGATGCCCTCAGACGTAAGTAAAATAATAAATCAGGCTGCAAATCAAAAACTAGCGGCGATATCTGAAGAAGCAGAAAAAAATATAACAGCAAATTTAATAGCAGGAAGTGGTCTTCGTCGACGATGATCATCATTTGGAAAAATGGTAACTATAATAAAAATGTTCAGGCGCGAATCAGACCCAGTATTTGATATGGAGGCACCTGTCCTTAAGTACGAATCTGTACGTGATTATCAATTTTATTCCTATGACGCAAGACTACCAAATCAGCGAGGGAGAATCGAATTACAGGTTCATGATACAAGTAGATATTTCTTGCCCGCTGAAGCGTTTATTGAAGTAGAAGGTATACTTGTAAAGGATGATGATACGGCATATGGTGCTAATTTACGTGTTGGTTTTGTCAACAACGGGATTATGGCACTGTTTGATAGCGCCACATACATGATTGATGGAAAAAATATTGAATCAATTCAGAAGGATGTTGATGTTGCTACAACAATAAATGGTCTGGCGAGATATTCTGACGACTTTACAAGATCAGCTGGTCCAACAATGATGTTTGCCAAGGATATCACCGACAACGCCAACCATAATCAGTATATCAAGTTACTTTCACCACAGGGTGTTTCTGTTGCTAATCAGGCAGAAGCTGCCAACCCCGATCGTGAAACTAGACCAGCAGGTGATTTTGAAATCATAAAAGATATTGCCATGACTTACAACTTAGGGTTTGCAGCACGCCGATCAGCGCTGTCGGGAAATAATAGAAATTTTTCATGTGCAATTCCGCTGTCTCACATCTTTGGATTTTGCAGAAATGTTAGAAAAGTCATCTTTGGAGCTAAACACACAATTGTGCTCGTAAGAAAAGGTGGTGATAATGATGCAATCTGGCGAGGTGCTGGTGTTGCTGATGCTGGTAAAGTAGATATAACAAAACTTTCATTGTGGATGCCAGTAATAACTCCATCTATTACTGAGGAACAAAAATTACTATCTTTTATGGATCAAGGCGGTAAATCATTGCTATCATGGTTAACAGTAACCACAGATGCTGCTCAAAGCAATATTAATGGTTTATTTACATGGCATATAGCATCACAACAGGGTGTTTCTGCACCACGACATATTTTTATTGCATTGCAAAATATTAACCGGATAAATGATCAAGAACAATCACATATGATATTTGATAACCTTGGAGTTAATGAAGTTTCCTTACGGATAAATGGACATCAAGAACCAACAGAAAATATACAACTAAATTATGCACAAAATCATGTAGCGCGCGCATATCATCGTTTAATGTCATTCATGGGACGTGATCAAAATATAGATACTGGTTTGCAAATATCACAACTAGATTTTACAGGTCTATATCCGATTTATTATTTTTCACTAGAACATCTTGATTTATCCAAACAATCTGTTGTTGATATACACTTTCGAGCTCATGTTACTAACCCACCAGCTGGTGGTGCCTTTTACAGAGCGATCGCGGTCATACTTAGCGACAAGGCCATGTTACTTGAAGGTGGCAGTGGTCGAATGAGAGTTGTTGATGCACCGGTGGAAAATCTTTAATCGTCTTATTTAGAAAAATATATTTTATATAAAAATGTCGTATAGTCATGTTAATGTTACTCTGACCCCGGGTCAGGTAAAAAAGCTTCAATCAAAAACCGCCAACAAATGCGGAACTAAAATATCACTAAAACGAGATCATATTAGTGGTGGTCCAAACAAATTATCGTTGACAAATAATCAGATTAAACATTTCAATAAAGCCCTAGAATCAAAAACTGGAGTTCAATTCCATCTCTCCCCGAGCGCCATCAAAGACATGGTTAAAACGGGTGGTATATTTCCACTTCTTGCGGCCATTCCGGCATTAATAGCTGCGGCTGCTCCAGCCGTAGCAAAAGCGGCCGCGTTAGGAGCTGTTGGAACAGCCGCTGGAATGGCACTAAAGAAAGCAACAGGGCGGGGATACAAAAAAAAGGGACGCGGTCTAAGATTACCGGGATCTCGTTGGGGGAGAGGCCTAAGGCTTCCAGGATCATTTCGTTAGACGTTCCAGCATCAAATTTTGATTTACTTGATGCTGCTAAAAAATTAAAAATATCCGCCTTTAGAGGTGTTTTTATGCGAGATCAATTACCGAAACAACCAAACAAACTAGAAACAGGTATTATTAATCTTGACAAACGTTCTGGACCTGGTACTCATTGGGTATCATACGCGATTGATCCGCGTGGAATTGTTTATTTTGATTCGTACGGGTTAGCTCCACCTGTTGAATTTATCAAGTATGTCGCACCACTCCACGCAACAACTTCTGGTTACAAAGTTTGGTATTCAACGCTACCCACACAAACAATGACAGATCCGCCAATATGCGGCCGTGAAGTAATTAATGTACTCGACGCTATATCAAAATCATCCAGGCCGCCACATAAAGTCGTGCACGATTATACAAGCAACCGATTTGTTGCGCGTAAAGCATTTTAAACAACGGATCTTATTATAATGGTTGACATTTACGGAAGATCTTCTACTAGTAAGAAAATAAAATCCGACGTTGATCTGTCAAAGTATGCGACTAAAGATGACCTCGCTGATATTATGAACCTTGCTGGAGTTGACCCAGATGAAGTTGTTATTTTTCAAGATCGATATGGTAAACTAAAAACCAGCAATATCAAATGGAATGATATAGTCCGGCGAGTACTTGGTGCAGTTACGGATAATATTCCCGTGTTTACTGACGGTGGTAGAATCAGAGATTCAAGTATGTCACTTAAAACCATTAGAGATGAAATTGCAAAAAGTGTTGCTAATCGCGTGAGAAACACCGGTGACACGATGACAGGTGAACTTAGCATGAACGGGAACAAAATAGTAGCTGTAACAGCTCCAAAATCTGACAACGACGTCGCAAACAAACTATACGTCGACGACGTGGATGGAAAACTATCCACGCTGCGGGCCGAGTATGACGTTCACGTAACCGGTTTTACAAGGCTTCGAAGAAATTTTCAAAAAACCGATGATGCCATAAATAAGTTCTTTGGAACTCCTTCCGTCATTGACATGAAACTCGTTGATATCAAAAGTAACCTAGACACGATCAAACGAACACAGCTAGACATCGTAGCGGGAATTCCTGAGATTATCAATAAAACCAATCTGATTAAAATTCCAGCTGAAATATCTCCCGGGCATATCACAAACATCGTATACACGGTATCATCGGGATTCGCAACATGGTCAAAACAGAATAATACTATCGAATATATCGCAACAACCACTGGCGTGTACAGGTTGTCTGTGTTCAGTGCTGCAAAATTTGAAATATTTACAACGTTTCCATGGCGTCATTCCACAGACAGGTTTTCCGGGGTTGTATCTGTTATATTAAATATCGGATTCAAAGAAATATTTATCCTGGAAGCAGATGATAAGACATTAACCGCAACATCTTACTGGTGGTGTTTGGAATTTGTAGCTGAAACACCTCAATTGGTTACTGCATAAAAATATATATGGACGGTGCACAATACAGATACAATCAAGCGCGTGAATGGCAGGCTGCGCTAAAAGATCAAGTTGATCAATGTACAGTAAAAGTAAAAAAATATCGACGACGATTGGTTATCGTTGATGTGATTGTTTATTCAGTATCCGCTGTTGTTGCTGGAACCGGTGTAATATTATCAGCGTTGACAACGATGGCACCAGTAGCTGTAACTATCTGTATTTCAGCAGCAACAACTATTGCAGGTGTGCTTGGTATCATCACAAAAAAAATATGTGCTTGTACGAACGAAAAATTATCCGATTACAAAATAAAATTACACACAACGACGGTAGCATACTCGAAATTATCCTCGTTGTTATCAGCGAGTCTCAGTGATGGAATTATATCTGATTTCGAATTTTCAATGATGACCAAAATATACGACGAAGGTATCGGTATTAAAGATACAAGTATCAATAATGACAGAATTACTCCAGCAGATCGTGACCAACACAACTCCGCCAAAGATAACGATGATCTCGGTAAGTTCAACTAATCCTGAATTTAGTATTAATTTTCCTACTGCAATTCCAGTAAAAGAAATAGCACTAGCACAATTACGAGTATATTACAGCTGGCCAAATATCAGATCAAAATCATTTAATGGTACACCAGCAAATAATTCGCTCGTATTTACTAACAAGAACAAACCCGATGGAACACCTGACTGGGTTGTTGTTGGAATACCAACTGGCAGTTATGAGATTGAAGAGATCAGTGAGGAATTTGCGCGTAGAATAAAATCAATAACGGGAAAAGAATCAAAAATATCAATTAATGTTCATGAGCCGACGTTGTCCTCGACGATTGAAATAAACTCGCTTGATTATGCCGTTGATATTTATAAATCTTCAATCAGATCCGTGCTAGGATGGCCTGAAATTCCCCGGTGCATGAAGGATCACCAGAACCAACGAGGGGTGATTTTATCACGGACGAAACTAGGTTTATAACAACTCCAGAATATAGAGAAAAATTTCCATGGAATAGAGCCGGTGATGCGTACTGGGTTTATAATTTCAGTGATGATATAACCTACATAAATGTTTTTAGACTGTATACTAATCCCATTAATTTTGAGATCCAGCAATCAATCGACAAAATACAAAATCTGTTTTCATTGTTATCGCAACATTATTCTGAGGATATAAAACAACAAATTATTGAGTCAATACAGCATCTAAATCAAGTAGGATCAGATCTTAATTATATTAATGATGTTTTTTCTGAAGCAGCATCTAAACATGCTCTTCCCTCCCCCCGTCCTAGAAGACCATTTCTTGATCATTATACAATATCAGAAAAAGAGTATGCAGGGGGGGTTAATATCGTATTTATATTACCAAAATATGAAAAGGATAAAATAGACAGAATTATCAACGAAAACCTCCCTAAAATACTCGATGCATGGAAAAAACTAGCACCATTAGCAGTTGTTCTTAGATATGATAATGATCCACACGGCGGTGGAAGACACGTATCTCCGGGGATCGTTAATATAACACCGACGGTCGCGGTCAATCTGGTTTGTGACGTAATCGATGGCAGCTATCAAATAGATCTCGGAAGATCAAATCAAGCTCAACAAGGATACATCCTGTACACGTTCACACCACAAGTTCCCCCTGGAAGTTTAATCGTGCAAGAACCAACTAATCCCGTGTATTTGCGGTGTCACAATAATATGTTAACGCGAATCAATTTTAAACTCACAGACCACCTTAATCGCTTGATTGACATACGTGAAGAAGAGCTTGTAATAAATCTGTATGTAAAGTCGTAAAGACTTCCGTCGTAAGACTTTTGTCGTAAAGACTTCCGTCGTAAGGACTTCCGTCGTAAGGATTTCTGTCTAAGGACTTCCGTCGTAAGGATTTCTGTCTAAGGACTTTTGTTGTAGATCTTCAGAATCAAATTCGATCAACTTAAAAAAATATTTTATTATTACTGGCACAAATTTGTGTTTGGTACAAATTAATCGGCCCAGGCAACTAAAAAAGCTAGTCGATGAAAGTAAAATTAAAATTTCTATCACAAAAAAAAAAATATTTATTAATTTTCCTGATTTTTACTGAAATTGTACAAATTACTTGATTTTGACTACCAACTACCCCCTCAGAAACATAAAAATGCACGAACTACTTGATTTTGACTACCAACTACCCCGTCAGAAACATAAAAATGCACGAACTACTTGATTTTGACTACCAACTACCCCGTCAGAATCAAGAAAGTTCTAACCTTGTCAAATTGTTCCTAACAAATTTTATTTATTATAAATTAATTTTATTTATTAATAATATTATTTTTACTGAGATTTTTTATTTTTTTTTACTAAAATACAACGAAATTGCTCAATTTTCCTGATTTTGACTACCAACTACCCCGTCAGAAATCAAGTAATTCGTGCATTTTTCTTTGATTTTGACTACCAACTACCCCGTCAGAATCAAGTAATTTGTGCATTTTTCTTGATTTTAGTAAAAAAAAAAATAAATCCTCAGTAAATAAATAAATTAATTCAGAAATAAATAATTTGTAAAATTAAGAAATTTGTACAATTTTATGTTTTTGATGGGGTAAATGGTAGTCAAAATTAAGAAATTTGTACAATTTTATGTTTTTGATGGGGTAACTGGTACTCAAATTAAGAAATTTGTACAATTTTATGCTTTTGATGGGGTAAATGGTAGTCAAAATTAAGAAATTTGTACAAATTTGTTAAATTTCAGTAAAAAAAAAACAAATTACTAACCCATCAAATTCAGAAATAATATTTCTGATCAAAGATCTCAGTCATCTTCAAAATTACTACTTTGGATCGTTTCACCAGTAACGAAGTTACCTTGGATCGTTTCACCAGTAACGAAGTTACCTTGGATCGTTTCACGATCTAACATAATTTTTCTTAATAGTCTTATGCGAGTACTAATCGTTTTCTTTGCCTCATACTCGTGGGATAATAACAACTTAATTCTTTCTACGGCGGTAGAAAGAGGAACGAACTCCTTCACATGATCATCTTCTACGGTAGCTAGCGACTGAAACATTGCCGATTGAATCCGTTTCATGAGCCTGTATTCAGATGATAGTGTGTGTGTCCCCATGGTTTTACGTTCTTGTAAAATCTCAAAGTCAGAAACTATTTTTTCAGGATTAAGTTCATCAGATATATTAATTCCATCTTTTTTTAATTTTTTAATAGCGACAATTACGTCATTGATATTTTCATGGTTCATTATATAATATATAAATCTTTAAAATAAAAAAAATATCCCAGAACACCTATCGAGTGTATTAGCGTGTTCGTCGGGATGTTTCAGGGACAGCACAACCAAGAACTCGTAGCTTGCCACCGCAATCTACCAAGTTCATTAGGCAAATATTCCCTCTACGAGAGCCCCTAACCCGCCAAACAACGGTCTAGAGGCCCAAGAGGGAGGACAGCACAGTCCTCATTAAACTCGTAGCTTGCCACCTCAATCTACCAAGTTTATAGGATATACATATAACATATAACTAACTAAGGACAGCATAAACTCGTAGCTTGCCACCGCAATCTACCAAGTTTATCGGATATACATATAACTAACTAAGGACAGCACAAGGACAGCACAGTCCTCGTTAAACTCGTAGCTTGCCACCGCAATCTACCAAGTTTACAGGATATACATATAACATATATACAATGAAATGGTTATATACAATGAATGAAGAGCCCCTATCGAGTGTATTAGCGAGCTCAGATTATGAATGAAACGGCACTAACTAAGGACAGTACAAGGACAGCACAGTCCTCATTAAACTCGTAGCTT
Organism: Sinohyriopsis cumingii; assembly: GCA_028554795.2. Taxonomy (NCBI): domain Eukaryota; kingdom Metazoa; phylum Mollusca; class Bivalvia; order Unionida; family Unionidae; genus Sinohyriopsis; species Sinohyriopsis cumingii. Next base: position 15,679,577 of record CM068836.1, read on the forward strand.
GCCACCGCAATCTACCAAGTTTAGAGGATATACATATATACAATGAATGGATATATACAATGAATGAAGAGCCCCTATCGAGTGTATTAGCGAGCTCAGATTATGAATGAAACGGCACTAACTAAGGACAGTACAAACATGTACGCTCAGCAAAATCACACCCACAATAATTAATCCAGTGGGTGATACGAAAATATGTATCAACCACAAGTCAATATTGTGGTTGGGAATTTGCTGAGCGGGGAGGTTCTTGCGGTTCCCCCCACTATTATAAAAATCGCAATTATGCGCACCACCGACAAATTGTCAGCCATGGGGATTCGATCCTGGACCGCGAGCGTCACAGTCCAATACCATACTGATCGAGCTATCAAACATTGTTACGAACATATGTTTCGGAAGTTAATATATAGCTAAGGAACCAATATTTACACTAAACAGCGGTTTCTGAATAATAACAGTTTCTGTATTTATAACAGTTTCTGTATTTGTAGCGGTTTCTGAATAATAACAGTTTCTGAATAATAACAGTTTCTGTATTTGTAGCGGTTTCTGAATAATAACAGTTTCTGTATTTATAACAGTTTCTGAATAATAGTTTCTGTATTTGTGGCGGTTTTCCTAAGTAGACTGAGAATCAATAATAACAGTGGCATTAATGCACCAGTCAAAGAACTTTCCAGAATGTAAGTTCAGTGAACACACAACTGCAGGTCGATTACAATGAGCAACGGTTTCTGTTTCACACACAGCTTCCTACGGATCAATAACATTATCATGTGTTGTATGATGGGGAAATATTTAAAAAACATAAATAATACTTCTACGAGTAATTAGTTACGATGTAATTAGTTACGATGTAATTAGTTAAACTGACTAATTACGATCATAAAAAACCAACCATCTACGAAGAAAACTATATATTACAAAGTAATCTCCCCTTATGTAATCAAAAATTCAGTAGTGTATGGAGGACCTACTGTGACATAAATTAAAAAAATTAATTCAATGTGGTGATGATAGTTATTGATACTTAAAGATAATTTTCTGTTTATATTTTTTCGATAAAGCTGTTTTATATATATTTTCTGCGACTTTTTGTACTGATTGCGGGTGAATATCAAAATATTTCGCAGCAGAAGATATTGAACGAAACATAATTTCTTTGCCAGTTTCTATGTTTGAGGAAATTACCGCCCTCTTTCCGATTGTCTTACATCTTCCTGTATTACCGCGTGTATTATTCTCGCTGTGAGAGATAGCTTGTAAATTGGATAAATTACTGTTTTGAGTGTCCCCGTCAATATGATCAATAACAAGACCATCATTGATCACTCCGAAGAAACATTCATACGTAAATCTATGACACAGATAATGTTTCTTTTCCCCCCCGCATGTGAACATTAGATAACCAGCATTAGTAATATAACCAACTTGTTTCTTCAACTTGCAGTGTCTGATGATACCATTAATATTTGATTCATAGTTTGTTATGACAGGATGTGGGACAAATATATTTTGCTCCATTATAATAATATTATATGTTTAAATCATTGTTTGTCTGAAATCTTGATATATAATCCCTCACGGATTTTATAGCGTTTTCACCGCTATTATTTTTTTTGTCATAATATCTTTTGAGTTCTCTGAACCGTTTCCCGCCACACTTTCCACATAATTCTGTCTTTCCTCGCACTCCAATACCACACCGTAGACATGGTATTGGTCCTAGACTTCCTCGTCGTATGTTTTGTGAGTGCATCCAACAAAATTCCTTTCTACAGGATTTGTTGCATCGATTTACTGAGCCGATCATCAACCATCTACATTGGGACATTGTATATATATATATAATTTTCTTTATTTAAATATTTGTTTTAATTATATGAACGAGTTTGAGAGATTATCCCAAACTAGGCCTGTTAAGTATAAATTCAACCTTGACAGATTATCTTCTGACTTGCCAGTACGAGATCTGGTTGATCCGAAAAATAAAAGTTTGATCTCGAAAATTCACGACGCCAAGAAAGAATTTTACACGGATGGTGCATCTCATACATGGTCAACGTTCAAGATTATACGCAACACTGTCACGGACGCCACAATGAACGACAAGCGAGCGGCAACTATCATTAACTACATCGCTGAATACGAGGGCAATCAAAAATATTTCTTCAGAGTAAAATTTATTGTATTAACAGAAACAGATAGTTGGATTATCCGTGACAAATATGATCCTGTCCTTGGTAATAATAAAACTATCATATTAAGTAAAAATTCCAGACCGGGTCTATTGACTGGTATTGATAAACCGTATTATGAACGAGCATATCCTGTAACAGCAGTTATTTATGGAATCTATGAGATAAATAAAAAACCTAACGTTGATAAACTAGCGCCGATGAAATTTTCAAGGTTAAATTGTGTAGCCGAGCGAGTAATAGAACACTTTACAAACGCGATGCGTGGAAATGGATTAACTGATTTAAGGCGTGAAAAAATAAACTCGTGGGCTGATTCAGTTAAGGATACCGGTGCTACAATAAAAGATGTTGCTGGGTTAGGAAAAATATTAAAATTTCCAATAACTGTGGCGACAATAACGGGAGAAGTACTGTACCAGTCGAAATATAAATCGAAAGGAGCTCCAATAAATATTATCGATCATAACGCACACGCATGGACTAACGCAGTAACAATATTTCCACGTGATCGAACTGTTAGATTTTACCCCACAGATAATTCTGTGGCAGATAATTCTGTGGCAGATAGTATGTTTGATTTTATCAACGAAATAAGTAAAACCGATCCTGTATCGGTATGGTTATTTAAAAGTAATGAGGAGGGTGAATTTGATCAGTTTGTCAAACCGAACGGTGAAATATATCGCACAGAATCCCTCCATGACGAGATGAAAAATCTTGCGACGTTTTTACAGTGCAAGCACGCGGAAAATACTGACAAATTACTAACTAATTGTTTTACCGTTCCATCTGTTGCGGCTCATTTCGCCAGAGAACGAAATTCATGGAAACCAACACGATTTGATTTACTCGAGGACGTACGCGCAAGTTGCGTCGAATATGGACATGGCGGATTATGGAATACCAAATACAATTACAATGATGTTATTTCGGTTGATATGGTTGCATGTTATCCAGGAAGTTTTCTGGGATACGAAGATTGTTCTGTGTACTTTGAAAGATTTGGTCATCCAACAAACGAGATGACGCGAGTGGCAATTAATGGACCATTACCTGATTTTGATCTGACTGGATTCGCCTGTATTGAGTCGTTCGAGTTTAACGAAAATCTTCACAAGATTTGTTATGTTTGGTTTGGTAGACATTTTTGTGAAAAACGTTGGGCACCTATAGTTTTGTTGCGATATATACTAGATTGTGCGATACTGACATCGTTGGTGGTCAGTGAGGCAATTATATCATATCATGCACAGACCAAAGTTTGGTTGCCCATGTCAGATTCTGAAGTTATTAGCGAGTTTAAGGAAAAATATCCTGATATTTCCGAAGATGATATTCCTAATAAACTCAAAACCGCAAAAGATCTCGGTAGAAAAATTATAGGTAAATTTACTCAAGGTGGTGCATATGATTATAAAAGACATCACGCACGATTAATTTTAGATGATGCCGAGTACGATTTTATAATCGCTGATACAACGGCGAAAAATACATTTGTAAATCGAGAGAGTGTTTATTTATCCGACGGAACAAAATTAGGTACGATCGTTAGTTACATAAATGACGTATCCCCGCAATATACTCATCTAAGATCTTCCATGTTGGCTTATGTTTCTATAAATTTATTATCGATGATTAATAGATTTCCTGAGACCGCAGTCAGAGTCGCAACGGACTCGTTTTATATTTCAAGTAAATATTTAGAATCTGTTATGAAATTTACAAGTAATGATGAACGATGGGGTTCGTGGAGAATAAAAAAGGAACTATTACACAATTACACAGAATCAGCAGATGTTCCAGTGAGAGATTTTTATCGTGAGGGTAATAAAATATCAGAAATGTCGAAGGCACCATCGTTGAGTGATCCAATAACCAGATATAAGACAGTATATCTCAATGGACCTGGTGGATGCGGCAAAACAACTCGAACGATTAATGTTTTTAGAAATTCAGATATAATCGTGCTGACACCCACACATAGACTTGCACGTGAGATGAAACAGCGGCAAGTACAATCGTGTACGTATCATAGTTTCTTCCGATGGCGCGGGGATACATGGACTCCTGAGCGAATGGGAGAAAAATATATACCTAAAATAATTATTTGGGATGAGATATGCACGGTCTCATTGGATACATTAAAAATGTTTCTTGATTGGTTGTTGACGAAAAATACCGCCATAATAATGTGTGGCGATCATGGTCAACCGCCGCCTTTTGTTGGACCATCTCCACATGATTGGTTAAAAAATTTCGTCGATTATTACGAAGAAATAGATGATGATCATAGAGCTCTTGATGCAAATTTAAAGGAGTTTAAAAAATTAATCAGATTACAATCAAACAAAATTCAGTGTGAAATAATACGTGGAGTGATCTCAGAGACATCAATGAGTGATTTTTTGAACTCATGGAGACCCAACGATTTGATCGTAGCAAGTAGAAAAATAATCAGAGACGCTTTACAACAACAGTTATTTCAACTACATAAAGAACAATATTCAGAACTACCCGTTCCGTTGTGTTATAGACCATCAGATACACGAAAACAGAATATTAATGTTGATATTCCAGGACCCTTGACAGAGTCAAGGAAACAGATTCTCGTATTAAATGATATTGTCGCCGTTGATATCAGTGTGGTCGAAGATGCATTACGCGCTGACAAATCTCCATGGGTGTTGGGATACGCCATGACAATCCACTCGTCTCAGGGATTAACTATTTCTGATACACGAGTCTGGATTGTAGACGATCGCATCGAGTGGTCAAATTTAGTTTATTTAGCGGTATCGAGGGTCAGAAATATATCTCAATTACGTAGAATCATAATTCCTGAAATCGTTGATAAATTTAACATCATCGATGATGATATAATAAGAAAAAAATTAATCGGATACAAACAATCTGACAAAAAAAATAAACGTGACTTTGATCTTGATGTTGAATTTATTATTGAGTTAAAACAACAGCAGAACAATCATTGCGCAAGTTGTAATTGTATAATGTTATGGCGGTATTCGAGTAATGATTCAAGACAATTTACCGTAGATAGAAAAGATAATAGTCGCGGTCATACACGAGAAAATACCATGTTAACCTGTCTTGAGTGTAATCGACGTAGAGGCGCCAGTTAAGTGATCGAAATCACCGGAGTGATCGCGGTGGTAGTTGTGTATCCGCGGGAATTATTTGTAGTTGTTCACGTGTAAATCCACGTTGAGGAGCGGCCAAATCTAATCTGTAGATTGCAGGTCTGGAAACGCCTACATTTCTTCCAGTGGATCTTGTCACGGTAGATATTTTGTGCGTTCTAACACTCCAAATAGGATCAGTTGCTCTCGCGCTACCACCTTCAAGTTCACCAGGCTCATATAAATATCTGACTGTAACATCACCTAATATTTTTTGTTTTCCAGCATCTTTTCGTTGTGTTGGTATATTTTTTTTTGTGACCGCGCTAATGGGTTTCATGTTGGTTGTTCGTGTGATCTCATTATTTAATGCAGCTATCACGATTGGTAATCTTGCAACCCATTCGCGAGATCTTTTATCCTGAATAAATTCCCTCGCGTATTGATATCCAAATAACCGCTCAGCAAGTGTTCGATTAAATCGCTCAACAATTGCTTGATCACGATGAATTGCAGTATGACCTCGTCGTATTTTGGTATTATGTTGTTTCATCAACGATGATACTGGACCAAGAAATTCCTTACCAGGATCAACCTGTAGTAGCTGTGGCCATCGTAGACCACCTTGTGGTCCAAGTCCTCGTTGATAAATTCGTTCAAACGCATCGGCTACTTCAGATGATGTTTTCGCTGATAGCGGTTCTGCTTCTTTATATCTACTTGCAACATCAACTACGGTTAGCGCGTACTTGTACGTTTTTCCACGCACAGTATCATGCGGTAAAAACAGAATATCAGCTTGATGAACTTCATTAGGAACACTGACATCGAAATACGCGTACTGAATTTGTTTAGGACGTGGTAGATAAATTTGCCATATTGCCTGCCTGGACAACCACGCGCTAGCAGTAGAATGTTTAACCGATGCTGCATCAGCGAGTTTACCAATTGCTGCTTTGCCTCTCCAGTATCCTCTCGGTGAATAATAAATTGATTCCATTATTAATTACCAGCCCCAATCGCTAATTTACCTTTCATCGAGGATCTTACTAACCAATTAGCTAATGATTCTCTAATATTTTTATTTTTTATAGAATTTAATGAATGAATTAATTTTACATCTGCAATATGCCTATCTTGTAGATTTTGACTTTTATAAGCTACATCATGAGCATGACAAGCTCGATCAATAGCGTTTATTGGTTCCTCGCCTGGTTTTGGTTGATCTTGATCATCGAGCCTGATATCAAGTCTGGTACCAGGACCGCAATAATTATATCCTGGTAGATGTTTTTCTCCGCTGTATTTAGCCCATGGAGCACCTGGAAACTTTGACATCAAATTAGCAATATCACCACCGCGCTTATTAGGTAAAAACGAAAATTTCTTTCTACAGCACATAGAACATTTTCCACCGTACGCTATTTTTTTGTTTTTTGTTGTAACTGTAGCTAAATCAATAGTTGGAGTTTTAACTTTACAGCGTAAACAATATAAATTCATGTTATAATATATATGGATATAATTGATTTCTCAGCAACTCGACAACGAGAGCCAGTTAACCATCATCCTGCGCTACCGAACTCCATCAGAATGATTATCATAGGACCATCTGGATCGGGTAAGACGCAATTATTACTTAATCTGATAATGAGATGGTTGAAATGGGATAAGTTGTATTTAGTAGCACCATCCGTTGATGATCAACGATGTTATGATGTACTTAAAGATTTCAATGAAAACGCGCGATTACTGGATGAGGATAATGATGTTATAGAGTTTATAACCGATATTGATGAAGCACCATCCGTAGATTCCATAGACGGATTTATTAATAATTTAGTTGTATACGACGATGTGATGCTAGATAAACAATCAAATCCAGCCAGAATATTTTCCCGAAAGGAGACATAAAAATACAGACGTGATCTATGTTACTCAACGATATACACAAATACCAAAAGTGATCAGAGACAACTGCAACATTTTAGTTGTGTTTAATGGCGTAGACACACACACGTTGCGAAATATTCATCAAACTTGGTGTGGTGGTGACATGGATATAATTAAATTCAAAAATTTCTTCTCACGAGCGCAAGCTACCCCGCATGGATTTATAACAATAAATTTACATGATCCAAGAACAAGATATCGTGTGGGTATTGATAAAATATTTGGGTAACAGGGGTGATGATAAAATTAAATTTAATTAAACAGATATCATTAATATAATGAACAACTGTGCGTGGCTGCGTCAAGGAACAACAGATAAATGCAACAAAAGGTGCCGTGGAGAATATTGCAAGAAACATAATTATCTTATAAAGAAAAACCCTCATGCTGGTCCACGAAGATGTGTTGGTTGTAACAACGGTGTTAGAGGATTATATCAGATTTGCAAAAATTGCGGTGGAGATCGATATCGAAGTTTGATGAACTATTACAGAAAAAGAAAGAACATAAATCCCAAAATAGAAAAACCACCATCAGAACTTGAATATTACTTGAAACATAGAACAAATTCCGAAGATTCAGATGAAGATGATTCAGATGAAGATTCCCATGATTCAGATGATGATTCCCAATATTGATAGCAGCAGAGAGGGGCGTCTACAATTCTGTTTGGGACAAACAATAATCGTAGACGTGATAATTGACCTCTATGAGTGGTCACTATTTTTTTTTGGTTAAACACAAGGGTGACCATTCCCCTAAGTGGTCTGTTCACCCTCTCTGCTGCTCGCGTCGTTCTTCAACATTGTTACAATTTTTTTCCGAACGTGTGTTTTGGTTTTAGATTTCAGAGTTAACCATAGGCAGGGTTATACAGCGCAATGTCACTCGCGTCATTCTTGAAAAAGCCTTGTGTTTGTTTCCTTTCTTGAAAAAACGGTAGATCTAAGGTTAGAATTTTTCCGTGACACATTGCAGTGCCAAAATAAAGAGAAAGCTACGATACCTGAATTGTACAAGCTCGTCCACTCCAGATTTTATTTCATCCACCGATTTACTGATTTACAATTTGTAAGGATGTAAGTGTTTCAAAAAAAAAAAAATTACATGACAAACGGAACATTTCACAGAAATAGGGTGACTACTGGTCACAATTTTGGAGAGGTATCTTCACACGGGAACAGATACCTTTAAGATTTCAAACAACACTACTATGACGGAGAGAGAGAGAGAGAGAGAGAGAGAGAGAGAGAGAGAGAGAGAGTTATTCCTACTGTAGAACATATCAAGACACTACGTTTGTTTTTACAGTCTAATTTCGTGAAGAAAGATTCAAAGAAACACTCATTCCACTCAGATAATCACAGCCATAGAAAAATTTCACCATTATTAAATATCACCAGAGTGAACTGCAGATTTAGGCAACTAAAATTCCCTCCTTTTTTGATAACGTGGATGTAAAGTTCTCACAGAATAGTTCATCCAAAATATGCTGTGATGTATTTGACTATAAAACTGATACAATTTCTGCGGGATCGCCCAGGGTACGATTGTTCTTGCGTTAGTTTTACTTTTTTTAATTATTTTATTAATCGACTAGCAGTGAGACACGACTTATCTCGACACTGTGTGAAGAGATACTGAAGTCAATTCGTAGCGAACGCGGTCAGAAAATAAGTCTAGCCAATGAAATCGTTTATGATGAGCGATGCTTTGTTTTGTTCGAAGTTAGTTTGGCAAAATAATGCCTACGCTCTTGCATTGTTACCATTGCAGTGCAGACAGACTGAATATGAGCTTGAATCGCTCTGTTGTGTATTGTACCATTTCTTCTAACCGTATCAACTACTGAAAGGTCACAGTACTGGTTCACTTTTCTGAAATTGTCAATTTCTTTTTTACCTCACTTAAACATTTTGACATACACACTCACATAGGTGGAGTCAGAAGTGTACTGAGTGGCATGTTTTTTTTTTTTTAAATTGTGAATCTGGGGTTTTTATGAAATAAATAAACTAAGGTATAGTGAACCTCAAGGATCGTGACCCAAGCTGTCTGTCTATTGATGCGTGTATTTACTTCAGAAGAAATATGACTTCTAAAATAACAAAGATATACGGCAAGCATGATTAGAATGAACACATTGGCAGCTAACTGTAGGAACAAAGGGGGTGTTTTCCTTCACGTCCGTTTAACTTAGAGTTTCAACCCTCTTTCAAGACAAACTTGTATCCTTTTGTAGGGCTTGAAATAAAAAACTGAACAAATGTAAGCACTTTGCTCTAGATATTTCCTTTTGCAGCAACAGACCGAGTGGGAACGCTAAATTAGTGACATGGGAGGAATAGAGAGAAGTCAAAGAGCATGAATCATGATACCCATAGCAAAACAAACGACAAAGGCATTTTTTTTTCAAAACACAACATTTTTATTCAAATCACTTAACACTAACAATTCACAATTTTTTTTCAACAATAATCATTCAATTTAACAATAAACATTTTTTCAACAATAATCATTCAATTCAATAACAAACATTTTTTCACACTCTTTTAGGTAGACAACATGGTGAATGAAACTGAGATTTCCACTGTTGCAAGTCATTGAGTCATGGATGGACACTATGTTTCCTAGCTGAAGACAACAAAATAAGCATACTAGTCACAAAATCAACGATTTACTTTCTCATCGTTTCTAGAAAAATCACGATCAAAATAAGTCACTAAATGTTCTTTTGCTGATAATAAGTGATCAATTTCGATCTCGATTTTCTCTTTGAATTTGTCAAAGAGGGCTTTGATGTAATGGATTTCTTGAGTCGTTAATGGGGGACAGAAATGTTCACGCAAGTCTTTATACCACCAACGTAACACGTCTTTTTTAAACAGACTCCAAGCTTCGTCCAGATATTCGTTGAATTTTTCTTCTTGACTGATGTTTTGACATCCATAGTAATCATGCTTCATCCATATCGTAATTGTGTCTGCCAGATATGTAGCACAGTAGGAGACCAATTGCTGTTCTTGTTCTGGACATCTCGACTTGATCACGATGTCCATTTCGTCTTTGTCTTGGGATTCTCCTTCCACGGTCTCCTCACATTCCATCTTCAAAGCTTCTCCACTAGGTAAAGAGGGAGAACAGTCTTCCATGCTTCTAATAGTCTAGAATGACTTCTCTCAAACTGTTGATTTCTAGGGTATTGTCAAATTCGGCATACAGGATGACGTTCACTGTGTGATCTGGAGGTGGATTTGCAAACTGAAGTTCCACACGAATCTGGCCGGATTTTATAGGGTGGAAATGTCCCTCGTCGCTGCCTTGGTCTGGAGTGAAATCAAAAGCCCACAAAGCATAGCCTCCTGCATAATCCTCGTACGTAATACCGTGACTGGTGTTGGTTCCTAACTGACCAGTGGCTTCGTACAGGGACAAGTACGATCTCAAATAATTCCTGTCACCAAACTTAGGTTCGAAGGGTCTGGTACACAAGGTCTTGCCATCGCGACTGACTTCGATTTTGGCTACGTTGTAATGTTGAAACTGGAAAGGGTTTTCGTTGTGAAGTCCATTGAAGGCTGAATTCTTGACGATACCAACGACCAAACGTTTGGGTAATTGTCCTTGGAAGAGATGATCATCGATCATGGATCGCTGTCCAGCAGGAATAGTGAACGTTTTCACTTCCACTCTTCGTATCGGATACTTGGCGGTGGTTCTGCTCAAAGTGTGACTGATGTCGTTTCCAGCTTTAGGTAACACTTCCACACGACGCACGTAGAGCCTGGCTTCTTGGATGATATTTTTGTCTTCGTTGGCATGGGCCATCAAATGGAAAGCGGCACTACTACGATTCAGTCTCAGGCGGACATCCACTCCGTTTAGCAAATACTTTTCTTGTAACCACATGTCCAAATGCAAACGATCCATCAGTTCTAAACTTCGCCCTTGCAGAATTTTCTTACGACGGTCATTAAACCCCACATTGTGAGGATCGTCATCTGCTGTCAGGACTGTGCCGTTAAACGTGTTCTCACCCGCTCTGTCAGGTTTCCATACCACGCAAGCATCCAGATGAGTATTCTTGACTTCTTTTCCGTACGTCAAGAGATTTTCCAGGTAGGCTCGATAAGGGTAAGTATCCATGCTGCTGCTGACCAGTTTGTTATTCAAGTACAAGTCCACTTCGCTGAACAAGAAATGCATAAAATTGTTGACGGGAGCTACTCTAGCATCGGCTCCTGGATTGGTGTTGTCCGTTTTGATCACTTTGACTTTCAAGTACAGGTAACTGCTATTCAGATCGATGTAATCTTCGGGTTGACCTTTGATATCAAACTCAATGGGAGCTGATTCCGTCAAAGAGGAGACGGGATGAAATTCGACCCACTGGGATTCTTGCATCGTCATCATGGTAGGGGCATGGCAAAGAGATCTAGTTCCGACTTGGAACAGGCACAAGACTCTCGGTGCATCATTTTTCTGTGTCTCAATAATTTTTAGTAATCAAAAACGTCTAAGTCTCGAACGGTTCTTCTTTTCTTTGTCTTTCTAGCCTTAGAAGTGTGAAGACTGGTGAAGGGGTGTTTTCTTCGTCGCCTTTTTCTGCCGTGTCCTTGCTGTGGAGTCAGGGAAGCGGGAATGCCTGAATCGGTAGCGTTCAGGGCATTTATAGGTGTTTCTCGTCGACCCAAAATGTCTTTACCCGTTTGCAGCAAGACATTTTTGCCTGCCCTCAAGAAGGCTTCTTTAGGGTTTTGTTTGTCGATGATGACATTTTGGAGAAATTCTTTACCTTGCGTCAGTGCGGCATCTTTCAAGGCGTGCAATCCTCGTGTCACCATCGGTTTCAAGACGGGAGCCACCGAACGAAAGGCCGATTTTAACATATCTCCTAAACCGTGTCCTCGCTGTCGAGCAACCCCTTGGTACAATGGATACATGACTTACGAGTCGTGAGAGAACCGTTTTCGAAAATGAAGTTTCACCGTGACTTTTCCTTTGGTGAATGGAATATTTTGTCCCAGATCTCCTTTTATAGCAATGTTGACAGTGTCCAAATACGACTTACTGACGGGCAGATAATGAGGATGTACAAATTCGCGGTGAACGTGATAAGTGTTTCCACCTTTCTCGTCAGCGATCGTGGCAGAATCCACTTTGAAAGGAATGACACGCAGTAACGGTGCGGAGGTGTGTCCCACCACATTGTACTCCACCACATCGGAGTACACAAAGATCAAATTCAGTCCTTGGCTCATTTCTACCGGGGAACGAAATAACTTGCTAAAAGAATCGTTGTCGGAAATGACTGCTAGCTCACCTTTTTGCTCAAATTTCTTTCTCATCTCCATGTCCACGCCCAACATGCCAAACAATTCAGGACAAAATAAAATAGACATCGTTTTACCTCCCTCAAATTTCACCAGGAAGCGACGAGCTACTTTGTGGTACTCCAGGGTGACACTTTTTCTGACACTCTCCAAAGCTTTAAGAAACACGCCATTAAACATGGAGGCTATGGTGCTCACCAAATGATGACCACTAAAATAATAGCCTGGGGCAACGAACAAGTGGTAGGTCCACTTTTGAGTTTTGTCATCATAGGTTTTATTGTCATATTTGACATGGGTATTCAAGTACTTTTGCATTTGCTCGTCATGAACTTCCACCGTAAAAAATTTTGATTGGGAAGGACATTGAGGACTTGGGTCGGGTGAATGATTTCCACTAAAGCCACTTCCCAATGGGCTTCGTGATCTAATTGGATGGCTTGAGGTAATTTGGCTTTGTAACAGCACAAAGTGTTGTTGGGAAACACCTCCATAGAACTGTCACTGGATAAGGTTAAGTAAAATTGGTTAGGGTGACTCATAATTCCAGAGTTCTGTGACTGTCCGAGGGGTTACTGGAAGTCAGAGGAGTGTCTACGCCCAAAATGGGGTTATTGTTGTTGTTGGAGTGGTGACTGGCACTAGCACTGGACACAAGGTTCCCGTTGTTCCCGTTCGAGGAGAATTTCAGGGAGGGATTGGGAAGCAGGTAACCGATGCAACTGCTCAATAAAATGGTCCACAATTGTTTGTCTCCTTGTTGCAAGCTCAAATTGGCAATGGCTGCACCGATAACACAATACACCACGAAGATTTGGCAGAAAAAGACCATTTGCGTTTTAGGCACACGTTCTCCACACCACACCCACAAGGGTTCTTTTTCTAAATCTTGCAGAGAAGAACTGGGTGAAGGAGTGGTCGCAATAGCTGAGTCTGTGTGAAAGGGCATGATGGTCACTTCTTTTTATAGTCGATGACTTGCGAAGCGTCGATCCAAGAATCAAAACTGGGTGGATATCCTTTCCAACGTACTTTGACTTCTTTGACACGTCGTTTGCCCACTTTACGGGTTCTGCGTTCGAGAATGCTTTCGATGTCGTACACGTCGTCTTCTTTTTTGGTGACACGTTGTAACTCGGGCAAATAAAACGTTCCTTTGAGCACTTCTCCGTTCATGTCTTTCAATTTATAGACGGCAGGATGACGGCCATGCACTCGTCCAGTGACACGAAACAATTCGGTGGTCCATTTAGGTAAGTAACCTTTGTCAAAAGTGCGTTTGGTTTTGCCAATGCGCACCCAGTCTCCTACGGTTAACACTTCACCTTTCCTGGGGACAGCCACCGTCGGGGACCTACCAAACAGGCGATCAGAAACCAGCACTTCGTTGTCTGGAGTCACCTCTTGCGGGGCACGTCCAATGCTTCGATGGTAAGATTGGTTGTACGCTTGCACCAGGTGGGGTAAGATATCGATGTACTTCAGAGTGTGGTGATGCGTAAAATATTTCCACATGCGTTCTTTCAAAGTGCGTTGAAAACGTTCCACGATGCTGGCTTTGGCTTCGGGATTCTCGGTGGTGAAAAAGTGAATGCCACGTTTCTTTAATTCTTTTTGGAAAGCTTGGTTCAGAAATTCGGTGCCTTTGTCCGTTTGCCATCGAAGAGGGTGACGACCGCTTTGTTTCAACACTGCTCAATTTGGAAGTCAATGGTACGACCTAGGCGAATTTGGAAAAGACGTCGATGACACAAAATAAATATTTGTAGCCACGATTGTAGGTGGCCAAATGAGAGACATCGGCTAAATCGGCTTGCCATTGATGATCGATGCCTTCCACTAGGGTGCGACTTCTAGAAAACTTGCGTCGAATGGGTTTGTGCAAAGTGTAGGTAGCTTGTTCTTGTAACCATCGTTGCACTTGAGGTAAACGGAGACTTTTCAGTCGAGTTTTGGAAGCACGATACAATTTCTGAACTTCTCCGTAACCTGCAGGATGGGATGGATCGTAGTAAATGCTGGTTAACACCTTCTCCATTTTTGTGTGTGTGTTAATAAGTCACCCACTCTTCGGCGATGCTACTGCGGGCGGGCCGAAAGGGTGGTTTGGAAACGGATTTACGTGTCCGATGGGCTACGGGAGTAGAAGTCGAAGGTAGTGGTGGAGGTGGTAATGGAATGGCTTTGGCCTTCTTTTCTTGTTTCACTTCTGGTTTCCCTTCTTTCTTTTTCACTTCTGTCGAAGGTGGAGTGGACATCATCTTTTTAACCCAGGCTTTCATTTCTTCTCGTTGGGGTGTGGGGGATTGGGGTCAACAAGGACGCTGGAATCTTACTAGAAATGGGAGCTGCTGACGGTGTTTGAAAGACTTCTCGTATCTCTTCTTCCTCAGGCCTTCGTGGGGTATCGTCTCTCACAATCCCTGGGGATGGTGGTGGTACTGGTGGTGGTAGTGGCGTTTGGGATGGACTTTTCATCAAGGTCTTAAAATCTTTCAGAGTGGGTAGAGATGTTTCGTCTAAAGCTTTTTGGTGAAAGAGTTGCAGCCGTTGCAAGAGTTGACCATACTTTTGCGATTTTTCTGTTTCGGACAAATCGTGGCGATGCATTAACGACTGCAATTCGTGTTGTAACTGGGACATCTCGCTCAAATGGGGATTGGGAGGTAAATGCGGGGTGCGTTGTTCTTGCCAACGATGGTATTCCATCCATCGTTTGTAAGGCACCAAAGCTAGTTTTCGTCCTTCCATTCGATGTCAAGGATCAATTCTGAGGTCTTGGGACTTCAGAGGTCCTTTTTATCTTGCTCCCACCAGTCCTCCCAACATGGTTCCCAAGATTCCTTTCAGCAATGGGCCTAACAAGAGGGGTAAAATTCCTCCACGTTGCACCAACATCTTCTTCTTTTGTCCATTGGGAATTTTCTTTTGAACCATTTGGCGAAGAACGTGACGATGTTTGCCTAAGCATTGTTTCTGGTGTTTGGACAAAGGGATCGTGCCTTTCAAGACGTTCAAACAACATTCGCACACGATATCGATGACCTCTTTGGAGGCTGATGGAATGAGTTCTTTTCGTAGGAGTGGAGAAGCTTTGGACAGGACAGACAACATGTCCCCATGTTTGACTAAACGAGGAGGTAGTCCTTTCCTTTTCTTTCCTTGGGGTTTAGAAGAGGGATGTTTTCTGGGGGGTGGCATCTTTGGTTCTTCAGGAGCACAAAAACACTGATACCCAGGCTTTGTCTCAGGTCATTTTTATACTGGAACGCGTCGCCACTGATTGTCATTACTTCGTATCAACTTGAGGGCAGGCATCACACGTCGTGGAGGGGTTCGCAACGGACTAAATCGAGTCAGTTCTGGCTTGGACAAATCCAGTAAACTCTGTAACATGCCCGATCTCTCTTGGACTTTGATTTTGGGAGCAGGTACTTTGTGAGCAGCGGCCACTGGCACTAAGGAAGAGGAGGAGGGTGTCACCCCTGGAGAAGAAGTTCTTGGAGACACGGGCTTCCGTGGTGTCATCAACGGAGAAGTGGATGAACCTGAGGCTACCGGAGACGCGGTCACCGCCCTTGCAGGTCGTGGTTTGCGAATGTATGGTTGCGTCCTAGCTGAAGTGCCTCTCTTGCGTGTTTTCTGTGGGCTTTTCTTTTTCTGGGGTGGTGACCTGGTCTTGACACCGTGGCTCTTTTTCTTCTTGGGGCTTCGTTTGGCTTTTTTCTTGGGGAGAACTTTGGGAGCATTAGGATTCCATCTTAAGAGGGAACGAATGATGACCCCTCCTAGAGTACCGCTCCCTCCAGGTTTCAAAATGATTCGCTTTTTGGCTGGAGTGTCGATGCGGGGATCGGCCAGTTGGGTCAAAGCGACTTTGTTTCTATCAAAAAAGCGTTTGGTTTGATGAGGAATCTGAATGATCCCTTGTAGTAATTGACGTGCTGTCACCGTGAACCATCGTAAGACTTCTTTTGAGACTGGCTTCTAAGACACGAGCCCGTATTTGTGGATTTTTTTCTCGACTGATGCCATACAAGGCACGAATCAATTTGACGGGAAGATGAGACTGAAGGGACGTCATGTTGACGCTGTGTGAGACTGACAAAAAGTGTCCGAGGTTTTTATAGATTTTTTTTTGAGTGAAGTTAAGTCGAGGACGGGGACGTGTAGAGAACAGGCCCTCCGTCTTGACACCAGTGGTGAAACAAATGGGTACGAAAACGCAAGTCATCGGGGGTAGTGGGTTTCAAATCGACGAGTAAATAGGCATGTGGAGTTTGAGTGGCATCGTCGTACGCCTGAGTGAGTCAAGGCGTTCCTAACTGTTTGGCTAAGACATGCACTTGCGATTTATCTCGAGGGCTTTTAAACAAGACCACGTAATGAGCATTGAGACTGATGGTACGATGGGCTTTACTTTGTTGAAACAAATTTTGAGTGATGTAAACGACACTGGCATTACGGTGATGCCCTTTGCGCGTAAACCACAGTTTAATTTCTTCTTCGTCTTCTCCTAACATGTCGTCGAAAATGACCAAATGGGTTTGACGGGAGTCAGAGACGATTCCGTCGTCTTCTTTAGGAATGCCTTCCACAAACACGATGGAATCACCTTGACTTTCTCGCAAGAGACTGTACGCCGATTGCCACTCTTTGTAACACCACACGATGCGTTGAGGTGGTCGATCGATCAAATGATGTTTATGTTCGATCAAACGTTTGACGAATTCGGTTTTGCCTGAACCGCTAGGTCCAGCAATGAGCATGTTAAAGGGATGGTGAAGATACAAAGCCTCCCAACTGGCACGATCTAAGTGTTCGTCGATGACTTTGAAAGTGGAGGAAAAGGGAACAGAGACAGCAGAGGTAGCCATAGTGTCAGGAATGTCACTTGTGACAGGAAAACAGACAAGACAAGAGTTTATATACTTTTTCAGGACACGTTTATTGAGGTTTCAAAAATAAACACGAAAGACTAAAATACATCAAAGTCAAATAGTTATGTACAACGATAAAAGGCACATGAAAACGATCAAAGTGAAATAGAAACAAGTCTCTGTAAAACATGTGTTTGGTCACTAAGATGTCTTAGGGACAGAGTGTAATGTTCTGACAGTCTTTACATGAGGTATTGTCACACAAGTGTCCTCCCGAAAGGGTCTTTTGGGAATGTAAACGACAGTCCTGTCCTGAAGGGAATGGTTGTCCTCAGTAACGGGTTCTTCTGACACTTGACCATTTACTATTGGCCTTGCATATGATTCCTTTTGATATACTGTCCGATATCGATGTGACCGTACGGCAAAGTAAAGTGGTTGGGAAGACGCACTCGCTTCTGGTACACGATTTGATAGACTTTTTCCAAGGGTCGACTGAGGATGTGGTGAGTGGGTAAACGTACAATCTTGTTCGGTTGGTGGGTGGTCACTTTAAAATTTTCATCCTCTCCAGACTGCAAGGCTTCTTTCAATACGCCAAAGTTCACCACTCGACTGGTACGATAATTCAGAGTCAATCCTTTCACTTTACACTTCCTGTACACTTCTCCTTGTTTGTCACGGTATTCATAGCCGTAATTTTTAGGACCGCCACTCGCGAAACTTAGAATCTTGTCATCAGGATGTTCGTCTGTCCAGGCTCCTAATCGGTCTCCTTCGATGTTAGGGTGTTGCTGACCCGGGCGATGGATGTAGATGCAACTGTCCGTGTCAAAGTACAGGACGCGATCCCCTAACAGTTCTAAAGCTTCGTACAATTTTAAGCGAGCATGGGCTGTCACGTAAGCCGCAATGATGACATTTCCAAATGGATCGTCTTGTACAAAGTTCAGATCTTCTTCGTAATTGACTAAGATCAAATCCTTACGAACGACGTCCACGTCTTTGATGAATTTCGTTTTGTCGTAAATCATCTGGAAGTAGCGGAAAGGTTCTGTCAAATATTCCGTCTTGGGTAAACACGGTCGTTGTGCCATTTTGCCCCACAAGCAATTTAACATCACTTTGGCAAACGATCGCCTGCCTTCATTTTTCTCGATGTGGTCTAAAGGGATGCCTTCTTGTGCCCAGTATTTCTCTTCGAATTGTATTTGGTCTTCGGCAGTGTGACACCAGGAAGGATAGCCGCTGGCTTCTTGCTTCAGTTTCAAAAAGGCATCCACGTAGTCTGCGAAAATGCCTTTCTGAGTGGGGTCACCCTTGTGGTATTGTTCTGTCTTGGGAAAGTGGCAAATTTCGTACACTTCTATCAGTTGGTATCCCATGTCCAGAGCTTTGAACAATTCTACGCTGACCCAGGTTCCCGTCAAGGCTCGTTCTTCCTGGGTGTGATGACAAGGTTGGTCTTGGTTGCACGTTTCGGCACATGTACGACACAAAGGAAACATCAGTTTGTCTTGGCAATGGTGAGGTAAGACGGGATGGTACAAGTCGGTGGGAGGCAAAACTTTGCACTTGATCAAGCCTTCATATTGTCGAATGTTGGCCAAGTCGATGTGTTCCGTCAACAATTGCGGTTGCCCTGCAGGAAAGTGACAATATTTGCACACGTAGGGATACAGCGAACACACGTCCAAGTATTTGATTTCTCCTCCTTTCTCTTCGTCGACTTGGTACAGCAAACAGGTGGCATTGGTCCTTCCTCCGTACAAACTATCCCTCGGGTTCAGGGGGTCCATCAGCTTGTAACTTTCCACGACACGTTTAAACTCGGGATCGGTTTTCAAACGGCGATCGTATTCGTGTTCCCACATTTCCACCACTTGGTATCCTTGCTGTTCTAACTTTAGGCGTCGCTGACAAGTGTCCTGGTACAAGTCTTCCATGGTTCGTTGTAAAAACTGATTTTTAGTGCCACGGTCAGGGTAACAGACGGGACATCCGTGAAATAAGCAACCGTTAAACTCGTACACGATCTTGGGGTTTTCTAAGTCCCAGCCATCCACGGAACAATTTCCGATGATCTTTTCGCCTCCTCCGTTGCGGGCATGTTGAATCCATTTGTCTTCTTTATCGCACAAGTAATGTAACCACCGTAGGGCTTTGACCGAGTATTGACGTTTGACATAGTTGGTCGTTTGAGGACTGATGACAGCAACGGTGTTTTCAGGCATGAATCGTTGCCGATATACTAAGGAACACGCTTTGGCAATGGTGCAAGCTTCTTTCAAAGGATCGACCCCTCCGTGTTCCATGAACAGTTCTCGAAATTTTCCACAGCAACGCCGTAAAATGTCCACGTCGGAAGGACAATACTTTAAAATTTCTTCCTGAAAGTCAAAAGGGTCGGAGGCGTGAGCCTGGTACCAAGCGTAGAAAGCTTCTCGTTGTTCGGTATGCATGTTGTCGGGGTCGTAATAGTGAGCCTTAGGCAAATGGGGTAGAACGGCGTGTTGATTGGCTTCCGTATTGAAAAAGTGTGGAAAGTACCCTTTAGCCATTTCTGTCATTCCAAACGTTTTAGGCATTCGACTCAAAGGCATGGCCAAGTAGCTCATCGAATCTTTAAACTGTACTTGTCCCACTTCCATGAAAATGATTTTGGCTCCGTTCAAAGTGACTTTAGGACGTTCGGTGCCATGTTCTGTATAGTATCTGAGAAGAAACTGTCCATCGTATCCGGAGAAATTGTGAGCCATCGCTGTGGCGTGACGATGACAATTACCATAACTTTCGATGTCCTCTTGGCTCCACGTTTCGTCGATGGGGTGTAAGACCCATTGGGCAAAATCTTCTAGTGTCTTGGGTCCTCGAAAGATTTTTTCACGCCCTCCAGGAATCTTACTGCAGTGAGGGAAATGACTGAAGATAGGTTCTTGAATGCACTTTTCGCACGCTCGATGAGCCACGCAGAAATTAGGAATGTGAGTGCCGGTCTCTTGCATGCATTCGAAATCGAAAAAGATGAAATTGCCTTTGTTTCTGTCATCTTCCTCTTGTTGGGGTTGGTATTTTTGCATGTAGCATTGATGTTCCAAGTCCACGATGTGATGACAAATGTGACATTTTTTCTTTCCTGAACATACGTGTGCCTTGGTACTATTGGTACGTATGCCTTGTCCACACGTAGGGCACAATCTCAGGAGTTGACAAGCGCATTTCTTCTGTGAACCTTGCGTCTTCAGATGTTGTTGGTAACAGGCAGGGCTGACAAACGTGCGCAGACAAGCAGGACAATGCACTGGTTCTTGCCCTTCGCTCAGACAGGGTTGAGAGGCCAAACATCCTGAGCATTTCTATCCACAATGCTTGTGTTGCTCTCGATTGTTATAGCCATAGTCACATTTCTCACAATCTTCGTGATGATAAAGGTGAATGTATTTTCCATCTTTAAAATCTTGGCCTCGAAACAACAGATTTCTTAGGGTGCACTTTCAAGGTGTAGCGTGGAGCTATGACATCTTGCAAGTTTTGCATTTCAGGAATGCCACAGGGTGTGTCTTTGGACAGGCCGGCTTGTTGTAACAGGAGTTCTGCTTCGTTTCGTTGTTTGGCTCGGTTCGATTTTCGAATGTTCTCCCAGGCTCTTTTCCATTCTGCCGTGTCGTTCTTGTCGGCATACGCTCGTCCCACCACGATAGCCCTGGCTAAACACATCTGGTCTTGAGGGTTGTGAATTTGGACGAGGTTACGCTTAATACTACGAAGGCCGTTCACCATAAAGACCTTTTTGCGACCACTCCCTTGAGGAGGAGAGGTGTGGGTCATTTTCACTGTGACTTTTCCATCGGTGATGTCAAACTGGTCGTTGGATTGTTGCACCTGTTGTATCTTGTCCATGACTTTGGAAGGGGTTAGTTCTGCGGGTCTGATAAACTCGATCCAAAGAGGGGATTTCAAGCCGTCGTGATATATGGATAGTCCCAAGCGATCGTCTTCTTCGGGTTGATATTGTCGCTTGAGTGTGGTGAGCAAAGAATCCCACACCTCGGTGATGAACCCTTCTGCTTTCTCCAAGGGTACGTCGGACTTGAAATCTTTAAACTTCACCGTGTATTTGTAAGTCGTGGTTCTAAATTTTCTAGAGGGTCGCTTTTCCGTCTCTCGAATGTGATAGTACTTTTCAGGGTTGACTGGTGAACTTGGGTTAGGTGCAGACTCACTGGGGTTCGATTCTGGTTCACTCATATCATCTTCAAAATCACTGGCATGAATTTGTGCCAAGACTTCAGCGATGGTACGAGGCAATGGATCACGTTTCTGCCTCTTGCTTTCTTCTTCTTCTTTCTTCTCGAAATGATTCAATCGTTTCATCTTGATAGCAAAACGTCAAATGACTAAAGTTTAAACACCATGGGCTACTTTATATCCATGTCAGACCAAGCGCCTATATAAAGGGGGGGGGGGGTGTCTTACGGTCCACTATTCATTTCACTCTCACTGGATCAGAATAGACCTGGCATAAAACGTAAGTGTCTCTTTGTTGTAGAATAAGAACATAGGGGCTAACTAAAACCCTAGAAAAGAAACAGTATTCCATTTACCAATGTGTGAAAGTCGAGATTACTTTTTTGCTAGAAGATTTAAGGCTTTCTATTGTTGTAACAGTATTTATGCTGTATAGTCTGTTGCTGCAAAATGGACATATCTAGAGCAAAATGCTTACGTTTGTTCAGTTTTTTATTTCAAGCCCTACAAAAGGATACAAGTTTGTCTTGAAAGAGGGTTGAAACTCTAAGTTAAACGGACGTGAAGGAAAACACCCCCTTTGTTCCTACAGTTAGCTGCCAATGTGTTCATTCTAATCATGCTTGCCGTGTATCTTTGTTATTTTAGAAGTCATATTTCTTCTGAAGTAAATACACGCATCAATAGACAGACAGCTTGGGTCACGATCCTTGAGGTTCACTGTACCTTAGTTTATTTATTTCATAAAAACCCCAGATTCACAATTTAAAAAAAAAAAAACATGCCACTCAGTACACTTCTGACTCCACCTATGTGAGTGTGTATTGCAAAATGTTTAAGTGAGGTAAAAAAGAAATTGACAATTTCAGAAAAGTGAACCAGTACTGTGACCTTTCAGTAGTTGATACGGTTAGAAGAAATGGTACAATACACAACAGAGCGATTCTAGTTCATATTCAGTCTGTCTGCACTGCAATGGTAACAATGCAAGAGCGTAGGCATTATTTTGCCACACTAACTTCGAACAAAACAAAGCATCGCTCATCATAAACGATTTCATTGGCTAGACTTATTTTCTGACCGCGTTCGCTACGAATTGACTTCAGTATCTCTTCACACAGTGTCGAGATAAGTCGTGTCTCACTGCTAGTCGATTAATAAAATAATTAAAAAAAGTAAAACTAACGCAAGAACAATCGTACCCTGGGCGATCCCGCAGAAATTGTATCAGTTTTATAGTCAAATACATCACAGCATATTTTGGATGAACTATTCTGTGAGAACTTTACATCCACGTTATCAAAAAAGGAGGGAATTTTAGTTGCCTAAATCTGCAGTTCACTCTGGTGATATTTAATAATGGTGAAATTTTTCTATGGCTGTGATTATCTGAGTGGAATGAGTGTTTCTTTGAATCTTTCTTCACGAAATTAGACTGTAAAAACAAACGTAAGTGTCTTGAGATGTTCTACAGTAGGAATAACTCTCTCTCTCTCTCTCTCTCTCTCTTTCTCTCTCTCTCTCTCTCTCTCTCCGTCATAGTAGTGTTGTTTGAAATCTTAAAGGTATCTGTTCCCGTGTGAAGATACCTCTCCAAAATTGTGACCAGTAGTCACCCTATTTCTGTGAAATGTTCCGTTTGTCATGTAATTTTTTTTTTTTTGAAACACTTACATCCTTACAAATTGTAAATCAGTAAATCGGTGGATGAAATAAAATCTGGAGTGGACGAGCTTGTACAATTCAGGTATCGTAGCTTTCTCTTTATTTTGGCACTGCAATGTGTCACGGAAAAATTCTAACCTTAGATCTACCGTTTTTTCAAGAAAGGAAACAAACACAAGGCTTTTTCAAGAATGACGCGAGTGACATTGCGCTGTATAACCCTGCCTATGGTTAACTCTGAAATCTAAAACCAAAACACACGTTCGGAAAAAAATTGTAACAATGTTGAAGAACGACGCGAGTGACATTGCACTGTATAACCCTGCCCATAGATTGTGGTTATGTTTTTAGCTTGTCAGCGTGTGAATAGTATATTGGGGTTTGATTTGGCTGCTTAGCGTGTGTGGATCGTAGATTAAGGTTTGATTTGGCTGATTAGCGTGTGTGAAAAGTATATGACTGGGTTTTGTATGCCTTCACGTACGTTTGTGTTGATAGTATATGATTGGGTTTTGTATGCCCTCACGTACGTTTGTGTGGATAGTAGAGTGTGTGGTTATTTAACCTTCCCCTTCTGTGTGGATAATAGAGCTTGGGGTTAGATTTGGCTTGTCAACTCAGTGTTTGTCTCTTGTCTGTGTTATTTCCATCTCCCATGTTCATTTTCCCTTGACGCTATACAAACCCAAGATATATTCCCATGTTCATTTTCCCTTGTCGCTCTACAGACCCATCCCTGTTCAAATTCCCATGTTAAATTCCCATTGTCGCTAGACCGTCCCTGGCGACAAGGGGAAATTTAACATAGGCAATACACCCTGGTTAGGGGCTTGTGAATAGTAAAGCAAGAGTTTGTTTTGTTTCTAGCGTGATTTTTACCATTGTCCCTAGACAGTCCTAATACCTTTTGTCTCTCTATAGTCCCACCCATGTTAAAGTCCCATTGTCCCTAGACAAACCCACCATGTTACAGTCCCATTGTCCCCCAAGTACCGGTCCTGTATTCCTATGTTACATTTCCATTGTCCCTATACAAACCCATCCATGTTCCATTCCCTTGGGACTGTAGAGCCACAATGGGAAACTAATGTTATTTCCCCCCTCCCCCCCATGTTCAATTTCCTTGTCCCTATAATACCTATGATTTTTTGTAAAGTTATTTGTACTCTAGGGACTATGGGAAAATAACATTATGTTGTCCCTATAGTACAACGGATTTTTTCCTATAGTCCCTACGGTACAAAACCATGTTTTTAATGATAAGTCCCCTAGTCCCTACGGTATCCCCATTTACTACTTGTGTGTGTGTGTGTGTGTGTGCGATTTGGATTTTTAACGTAGCTTTGACAATTTTTCAATCATATCGCTATGATGTCTGCAGTGTGGCAGTTTATAGTGATGTCCAGCACTGGGGCATCATGCCGCAGACACGTAGCACGATGTCCCACCCAGTCACATTATCCTGACACTAGGTCTACCAGTCCTAACACTAACCTCTTAACGCTGAGCGCCAAGTAAGGCAGATGTTAGTACCATTTTTATGAGTATTTAGTATGACTCAGCCGGGGATCAAACCCGCGACCTCCCGCATCAGAAGAGGACGCTCTAACCACTAGTCCATCGGAGCGGTCATAATTTTAGTAACAGACTTTTAATTATAACGAACATTTTATGTACTAAAGCCTTCCAGAATGAAGATTTCCATTAGGTAATATTTTTTTAAATAGAAAATGTTAATTGTGACTTCAGGTTAGATAAAGAATTATATAATCCAGTTATTGGAAAATTATTTATTATTGCTATTAGATCTTGAGGCAGAATCGGTTGAATGCTTGTTGTGTTAATTGGTTCATTTGGGTTAGAAATTTACTTATTCAGATTATTTAATTAATGTGATTCTTCTACGAAAATACAAAGTACTTTTCTAACATATTCTTGGAAATATAGACTTGAATTTATAGTGAAACTTTTAAAAAAAGTGTTTAATTTTTTTATTGTAATATTGAGATTTAAAAAAGGCTGTTGAAACCTCGCCGAGACACAGACCGCCACAGACACATCAACAATTTCAGCGTTGGATTTAATTTGGATTTCTAGTAGAGTTTATTCAGAACTTTAATCATTAGGGCTTGTGAATGCAATTCTATGATTAGTTCGCCATACCGTAAGTTATTTTCTTTTATATTTTCATTTTGCATTCATGGGAAATAAATTATTTGTTAAATTTTACAAAGCTTGCTGTTTCTCACTCTTTCCTATTACTTATTTTAAAACCATAAAGTTGTAGTATATTACGGAACAACACTTCATTTTTCTGGGGCAGGGGGACTTTCACACTTTTTTTTAGTTTCTGTCGATAGCTGGAAAATAATATCTTGCTTGCATGTTCAGATTTATAGCAAAATAACACCATATTATATCACTGATATTATTTGGAAAGAAAAGAATTATCTTGAGATGAAAGAAACGAAAATATTTTAGCTGAAAATAAAATGACAGTGATGATCCTGAAACCTACAATTTACTAGCTACACTACTGATATAATAAAGAAATTTTGATATTTATCAGAGAAGGACAGTAAAGAAAATAGAGTTAATCAATAAACGAGAAATATTTAGTGCACTTGTGAAATTAAGCAAAGTTCTGACAGAGAATAAGTGCGCTTCTGACAATCGTTGAATGATTTGTAGTCGTGCAATGGAATACACATACTGAACACGTAAATATCTACAACATGACACCTCATTTTCTAGTTTTCTTTTGTTTTTAAATCCTCCTTTTTCCAGAAAATTGGATTGGGCCCGAAAATGTTTCACACCTTTCATTTGGTCACTGGGTTGGCATACGTGACACATGTCAAACATGATGAAAGAATAATAAATATAACTGTGTTTGTAATATGCGCCGTTAGGTTGTGCTAGATACAATCGTTTTGCAAAAAAAATTGCTTAGTGTAATCTTTGGGGATTTCAAAACTGATTTATCTAAATATATCTACCACTCTCGGTATTTTCTTCAGCTATTTAATAGATAGGTCACAGCACGACAAGGGTATGAGATTTATAGGAGACAAAAACAATAATTAAGCAGTAATACCAAAGACCTCATTTTGAGATAAATCGAACTGTTCATTGAGGAAATGAACAGTGTAGCACGTGAAACGTAGAAGAGTTAACTGGTAAAGCCTCATTCAAAAATGTTGGAAAAAATGTACAGAAACAAATTAGGAAAAGGTTTGAAATATTTGTATATGCTAGAGCTGCTAAAATTTCCAAATCATTCTCAGCAATTCTATTTAAGACTGTGGCATCAATAATAAACAAATATCTTACAGTCGACAGTTTTGGGCAGTTCACAAAATTAACTGAATGGTGACTACATAACAACCGACGGCATTGAATACTTCAAATAAGTTGTGTCAATTAAACTATATTTACCTTTGTTTTTATTGACCGCCGTGTTGATAACTTTCAAACATATTAATGTCAAAATCAGATTAGACCGCATTGTTCAAGATTTCCACAATGATGGAGACAACCATTTTGAATGCTTCAAGCGTCTGTTTCTACGATGCGATGTTTCCAAGTTGCTGGTCATGTATCTAGTATTTGTCCAGAAGAAACATTTTCTCTGTTGTTGAAAATCTTACAAATCAATGAGGCACATGGGATGACACGATCTATGTCATAATCATCCTCACTGGTACATGTAGCTTAGGGGAAGGTTAGCCAGCTACAATAAAGGTTAATTTTAATTAAAAAAAGTAGCATTAATAATATGTTTAATTTTGATGTTTTGCTTGATGTTGATAAATTCTCATGTTAAATTATCTGTTTCTTTATCATGTCACCATTGTCTCTTGTACATTTTCGTGTATTCGTTACAGTGTTCTCTTTTTTAATTCTTCTATATTTAGATTGTTTTCTGCAGCATTCATTATGACAAGGTCCACAGTAAGAGGTATTTTTGTTAAAGTTATGTATATTTTTATCTTCTTCACATTTTGGATATGTCTTAGGATTCATTATTTTATGTATCCAATTAGATTTCAAATTAATTTTCACCGTTAGTCGATAAAATTGTAAGTCAACCTGCAATTTACAATTCTTCAGATTTATATTTATGTTGATTGCTGTAAAAAAAATCTTGTCTCAAAATTGGAATGTAAAACGGTAAAATGTAAGATGGTAGCAAGATAAGAGATGAATCAGGAAAGGTAATGGCAATAAAAAAGATCCATGAAACATTTAGCACGTTAGGCAAACTAAAGAATGTTTACTGGAATTAAAAACAAGACAAAACACAACGCGTAAGGAAAGAAAAGAGTGTAAAATGTCGAATACTAAATACGTTATAAATTCTAAAAGTGCACAAGGTAAAAGAAGTGAAACAAGATCAAATAGCTTTTTCTAATATTTGATAGGATGGTGGTGTAATTGCTTGTGCAATCTTATTCATTTCATCAGAAGGTTGTTAAGATTTCTTGTAAGTCTACAGCATGATGCTCTTAAAGAAGCTGACTTTGACAATGACCAATCAACCAACGCACAATAATACAGTCCAACCATCTCTGTATATTAATATAAATCCCAAGAAATAATTTAATGGACATTTCAATCTGCGCTCTTGTTGACTCATTTTTTTCCAGATAATAAATTAATAAAATATCTAATGAAATAAAAAGCGGTTTTAACTCTGTTTAGCAGGCAACACTTACATCTGTTTTCTCAGTTACCTACAACATACTGTTATCGAAACTGTTTAATATGTCAGTTGGTCTACCATGTTTCCATTTTCAATTAGTTCACGATCGACTACTTTATAGTACATGTAGTTTTACGATTGTTAACATCGTACTAAAAATGTAGAACCATACGTACATTGCTAAATGCTTAAGCAAACGTTTATGTCTGCGATAAAGTTTCCTAAAGTGTTTGGTAAAAAATAACAGAATGTTAAGAGAAGCAAGCACAAAAATCCAGAGAAAAAGAAGTAAATGCATCATTCCAATACTTTATTTTACCATACATATCTAAAACAGCTCTAGGCCTGAGTAAACTGTATATTGAGCAATACCAATGCTGACTCTAAGATATCGAGTGTACCTGTTAGATGTTTGCTTTGAGAGTGAAAGGTGATGCTAGAAAACAGTGGTAAACGAATTGAATATAATGCTTGTAATACAAATCACCCTGTCATAAGTAAGCAATGATCTTTATAAATTAGATGACCGCAACATTTTCAAGATTTAATAAGATTTCTCATTAATTATTTCATTATTACAACAGACTTGAACAAGGGAAACTAAATGAAAAATTTAGAACATTGAAGTATAGGGCATAAAATGAGCAAAACACCGGTAATGAAGCTGTTCAGTTTGTGGTATATGGGAAAGAAGTTCAGAACTTGACTTAATTTTCAGATACTAACAGAACATTGTTCACTGTGGTCATGTGCTATACTCCAGGATTTTAGGTTTTACATTAAAATTGAAAAGACAGCTGACGTTGTAGCAGATGGAAACCAAGACTGCATACTGGAAAATATTTGTTTCTAGTACGATATAATTTCCTCCGAATCATTTGCGTAAATGGTTAAAAATAAATACAGAAATTGAATTGTTATAATCTATGACTACATCAATCTGGAGAAAATCATCGACACATCAGTTAATACAGATTTGACAAAACTTTTTATCGGGATGAATTTACAGGATATTTATCTATGATATAAAAAAGCCAGCAAAAGAAAGAAAACATCGGTAAGTGTAGAAGGTCTTACAAACATAATTCTTTCGGCCTCCCAACTGGCTTGTAGAAGCTACAGAGTATTTCCTTCATGAACAATAAAAGCACACAGAAATTTGTAGCGTTCATGTTGACAATTTTTGCATTGAAAAATAGTGTATCTGGCTAAGTACTCAAAAATAAATTGGTATCATGCAATCTTAAATTTGCCAATCTACAACGAGGCGTCCACTTTTAAATCAACAGAAACAACGCAGAGGTCATAAAGTGTATATTTTCTTCGCATTTATTGCTCGGGTGAATATTCAAAACAATCAAAAAATTCAATTATGTTGATATGTTTCAAAACAAAAACCAATGTAATGTGTGTAACTGATGCTCCATTAGGTTCGTAAGCAAGAAAGCAACTAAACAAACTACAGTATTTATTAGACCCAAGAAATGTATTGCTTTCAAAACATTACCGTGACCTTGACTTCTTAGAAATAAGAGCATATGGAATAGGTCTGTCATGATTCTGATGCCTTTTTTTTTTATTTATAGCAATTAGAAATAACGTGTCTTTTTTATTGTAATAGATACACGTAGGATGAAACAATGATCTTGAATCAAACTTATCAGAAGCTTGATATTTAGAAGTTGTGCCAGTTTGAGTTTTAGAAGGGCCTGTATTAGGCTGAAATACTTTTCTGCCAGAAGACTGTTGAGTAGGAGTCTTATTTACAAAAGGACTTTATGAGTTAAAGAATACTCATCAGCAGCTCGAGCAACATTTTCCAAGGTTTCAATCTGATGCTCATCAAAATAATACTTAATGTCACTATGTACACAGTTTTTGAACTTTTCAAGTAATATATGATGTTTAAGACTTTCATAATCTTGTTCAACTTTCTTGGCTAAACACCATCTACCAAAGAACTGTTCTTTTTCGCTAGCAAATTCGACATGAGTTTGTCCAGCTTCTTTTCTATAATTTCTGATTTTTTTTGCCGATAAGCTTCAGGGACTAACTCATAACCCTTAAAGATGCATTCTTTAACCGTATCATAGTCACCACTTTGTTGAACTGACAGTGAACGGTAAATATCACTAGCTTTACCAGTGAATACACATTGTAATAACTTAGTCCAATGCTCCCTAAGCCATTTAAAATTTTCAGCAACTTTTTCAAAATAAAGAAAATATTTGTCTACTTCTTTTTCTCTGAATGGGGGAACTAGTCTAATATTCTTTGCAAGATCAAAACTTAAATCTGTAATTGAAGTATGAACGTGCTTTTCACTTGCCAGTTCCATTTCTTTCATTCTAAATTGACATTACCTTTCTTCCTTCTCTCTTAGCATTTGCATTTTTTATATATAATTGCATTTGTCTTTCTTTCTGTCTTTCCTATCTCTCTCTCTCTCTCACATCTTTCTCAAATTGTAAATTCATTTGTTCTTTTTCTTTTTTCCAATCCCATCTGTTCTTTTTCTCTTTCCAATTGCAACTGCATTTGCTTTTCTTCTTTTTCTTTCTGAAATTCCAACTTCCTCAACTCCAATTCCATCTTGTATTTCAATTCTAATTCCTTCATTGTTATGTCAGAGTCTGATACAGATTTACTGATGTTTAGAGAGATAGAGAGAGAGTGAGAGATCTTAGAGTGTCCTGGCTTTTAAACACTTGATGTCAAGTTGTTTTCTTCTGTTGTGATCAGTAATTAATTTTTGAGCTTTTGAGTTATTTGTTAATTTTTCTTCAGATTATTTGGACTCTAAAAGATTAATTTGTTTTTTGGAAATATTATTGTATTCATACAGAACAGGGACCTTTCCTGAAAATTTTATTGGATTTGCAAGACCGGAGGATTAATTATTGTGCTTCTACAAGGAACTGTAAACTTCAGCACAGTACAGGTTACAGCATACGCCATCGCCTTCCATCTTGGATTCTTCGTCTGGACTCGAACTTGGAATTATTAGAACATTTCGATATTAGGACTTCAACATTTTTTATTTGTGGATTATTCTTGGATTATTTTTGGATTTGATTCTGGAAACCGTAAGTTCATATTGTTTCATTTTACAAATTTTTTCCAGGGAAATACCTTATTTGTTATATTTTTCAAAGCTTTTTGTTTTCACTCTTTCTTGTGTTACTGTTTATTGGAGCCTAAACATGTAACATAAGAATGGTAGGCATGTTGAAAAATATCAGTAATATCAATCGAGTTAGGAGAAACACGTGTTTCTTGGTCGTCTTCATTATGATGGAAGAAAGACAATGGAAACAGTTGGAAGAAAACCGTGTTATTCCGGAGGAAATGAAACAAGATGTTACAGATACATTGAAACAGAAGAATGCTATTGTTTTCTAATTTTTAATTTTTTAATTTTCTTTTCTGATCACATTTTATTAACCGTTCTTGTTTGGGTTAAAATTATTTTACAAAAACTTTCAACGAGACTTTTTTCGCTTTCTTACAAGGTACTGACGTGTGATCAGATCAAGATTTACGATATTCGCTATATGGCGTCTAACATAGTAAGATCTCAGTGCTACATTGTTCATTTTGATGCCGAATGTCTGATGGTTATACTTTCTGAAGAAGTGTATCTTTAAATAATTTTCTTCATGTTGGAGAGGACTTTCCGTACATCTCGAATTTAAACTTAATTTTTAATCCCATATTTTTTAATTCATTCACATTCGTCTCGTTCCTCTCTGTCCGTTTCAAATAATTACAGGCTTCATTAGCACACTGGCTAGCTTATATTCGAAATGACCAGGAACTTTCGTATCCATCTGTGGTATGTTGAGCCCGCTGTCAGTCAGATAGTCACCGGTGTCGTAGACCTTGTCGTTAATACTTATAACACTGTAAACGTTTTACGTCCAAAGATAGCAACATAAAGAATTCGTATCAGTTATCAACAGTCTCGATTTACTGCTGAATTTATTTTTCAGCTTCTTGTATTAAAATGCATAAAACAACCATTTGGCCTGCTTGAACATAGCTAAAACACAATAGATTGATTTGGTTGGTTTTGTTGTCTTGTTTCATTTTTCATATTGTCTAGGACGTGTAAGTAACACTGATCCATACTAGGCGCCCTAAACCTATGCACACGTACCCGATAAGTGCTACCTTTTGTTTGTTGCCTTAAAAACATGTTCAACGGTTTTACTTGTATAAACCATGATGGTTTTGAATGAAGATATGCTTTCATCTGCAAATCGTTGCCCGGAATTAAACACCTGTAGGATCTCAAAGATGACGGAAAATGTTAATGACCCATGCTCAAAACGTCTCACATCCGCCAATCTACCACCGGTGCTTTACAGTTTTCATTTCTTTGTAATAAATTGAAGCTCTTAACAATCTCCGTCATCATCGCCATCATGTCCAGCATCACTGCATCTGAGTACAGAAAAAGGGATTGGCGCATTAAACTCAATAGCAAAAGTCACAATCCCTGACCAGACAGTATTGTAGATGAATAACATCTTGCAGGTAAAGTTTCTGACAGCGAATGAAACAAATACGTATACGCTGGTCTCAACAAGATTACAAGTATCAGGACTGAACTCACATACTTGATATGCTATCCGCCATTTTGAACTTAAACAACGTGTGTGTGTGTGTGTGTGTGTGTGACTAGTCCATTTTATCATCAAGTTTCTGGTGCTACTGGTGGATTTTAATGATAACATTATCATGGTTGTTAAAAAGAATTTACTGAAGCATAGGACGGTGACGCAATTTTATGCAACTGTCTGCGCTGTTTGCAATTGTAAACAAAATTTGTGAATCGTCTTGTCGATAACATGTTTGAAATCTCCATTGCCGAAATCACGTGTTGGTGTTTTTTCGTCAGCATAGGATGGGTTGATGGGTTTTAAGTATACTGGAACAAGCTGATCTTATCACAGATGAGGCTCATTCAAGAAATTCGATGTGTGTGCGCCAGAACATCATTCGAAATAAGTGTTATTGACAAGGCACTTCATTCAGTCCTTTGCTCATTTCTGACTTTATACAGGACGCTTGTAATATCCACAACAGATGTCAATAGGGTCAAAATAGTAACGGGTTTGGTAAATTAATGGATTGTTTTCGTAGAAAAGGAAGGCGTAAAAATACTGCTATTTACATAAATGATAACGACATATGGCAATAAAGTGCATCAAGTAGATATCACCTTGGAACCTACGTGTGGCAGATTATCTTTGGGTTCTTCATCGATCACTCGAGTGTTCCAAGCATGAGAACTTTTTATACTGTGTAATATTTGATACAAAACATGAAGTTGACCGGAAAGATACTCAGAAGGGGGAGACGGTACTTTTTACGGTTTAAAAGTTTCACCAGAAAGAACTTGAAATAAGTTTTCTATTTTGTATGTTGAGGATTTTAATCTAATTAAGCAGGAGTTTTCTATGCATGCACACTATAATGTGTGTTGAAGATTATAACATATCGAAACAATTTTTTTTTACATCGCATAAACTAGGAACAGGCAATACACACCCATCAATTATAGTAATTTTGGACCCGCAAAATTACTATTAACATTTCAGGGGACCGCCCAAATATCCTAGATAAACCACTGCTTGACGATCATTGTGTTCATTGCAGAGTAAGCAATGTTAACATTCAATGCACTTTTGTAAAGTTTGAACTCGATCAGGTTATTGTCCACATAGCCCGTACAGTTTCAAAATCAGTTTACTGTGAAACACAACATTTAAGTCTTTTCGGAATATCTTCCTGGTGAACTTCAAGGGAGCTAATTGTGATCTGGGATCACATGCGTCAAGCCGTTGAAAATTTGAATATTGCTGAAATTATGTGGTCTAGTGGTGGTGGTAGTACTAGTAATAGTAGTAGTTCTTGTTGTTGTTGTTGTTGTAATGATAAGGATGATGTGATAAACTTTACGATGATGACGAAATGAATAAGAAGACTTACACGATAATCTATGTTGTAGTATATGAACAAGTCACCATTTTATGTTTGATTTTAAATGTTTGGCGGGCTTTGTAATGCCATATAGCGTCTTAGTTTTGGGTCACGTAATTCCGCCTGGGTATATATACGGGCCAACTGTGGCTGCTATGGTGGTGTGTGGTATTGTGTGATGACGTCCCCTTGCAAGTTAATCAGTATAACCATCCCGCCTGAGAAAGCACATTTGGTAGTATTTAGTCAAACATGAGAAAGCCAGGCCATTGAATCGGAAAAGAGTAGGAACAAGGTCTTACGTCTCGCTGAAACGGTATTTATCTTTGTTGCACCGGTATGAATATAATTTAGAAATGATATTTATCCTACTGTTAGCACGATATTCAAATTCCGGTGCATTGGTATTTTTGTTGTTTATTTTATAGTTCCAACAGTAATTTTAGCATTGTGACGATAAAAAGCTACCGTTACAAGAGTACCATCTATTTTTTTCTGCATTCATACATATTCAGTGTTTATATCATGATTGGGAAGAACACCTACCGGGTAATTAAATTATTTTTCCCGACAGGCATAATAGAAAACTGATTTCAGGTTCCTTCAGTTTAAACTTGTAATCCTCAAAAATGACCATCTGCCCCTTTTTGAGTACCTTTCCGGTCGACTTCATGCGTTGCATCAGTATTATACTGTTTAAAATGCACTCGTGTTTGAAACACTCAGGTGATCGTTGAAGGACTCTAAGACAATCTGCCACACATAGATTCCAAGGCGAAGACTACCTTGTGCAGCTTGATGCCATATGTCGCCTTCTCTTCGTAAATATCAGCATCGATACTCCATTTATTCCTTAGATAAATGATTTACTAATTTACACCAAAATGTGCTATTTGCGGATAATACACACGTATATTATGAAGGCAGTAATTATACTGTAATGGCTGGTCAATGACACTCATACCGAAGGCTTTGCTGACGTACACTCATCGAATTTCTTGAATGAACTTGATCTGTGATAAAAACAGCTTGCTCCAACAAACTTTGAACCCATCAACCGATCAGCTGCAGACTAAACGACACGTGACATCAGCAACGGAGAGATTTCCAATAAGATGTACACAACACGATTTTACAAACTTGGTTTATAGTTGCAAACATCGAAGTTCGTTACATAAAAAATTTTCCTATCCATCCTATAGTACTTTCTTTTTACCAATAATGATAATGTATGTTATCATTGAAATTCACAGATAGCAACTGAAACCCCATTGTAAAATGGACTTCTATATAATAATAATAATAATAATAATAATAATAATGAAGACTTTGTATAACGCCTAATATCTAGAAGCTATAAGCGCTTTACAACACTAGAAAACATTTAAAACACGAAAAACATAATATGAAATGATTACAAGAAACAAACACCATGAAATTAGAAAACATAAAACACGCTGAAAATATTTAAGGTAGGAAACATTATTAGGTCTTTAAGTCTGTTCTTGCAGTCGAAATAGATCACTGTGTCTTTGTGGTATGCAAAAGAACGCTGTCCATATGACTTCGTTTCCATAGTGGGGATAATGAGTATACGATTGTCAAAAGAGGAGCGTAAGCATCTCGCTGGTGTGTACACATGGGTGAGGTCGGATAGGTATGTTGGACTGGAGTCTGTCATTGAAACGTAGCACAGAGAACAAATTCTGTGTTTGATTCTGGATCGAATGGATAGCCAGTGTTGGGTACAGTGCATGGGGGAGGTGTGCTTTGATCGCGGTACTCTAAGGATGATCCGAGTAGTGTTTTGAACTTTTTGAAGTTTCTGGAGTAGATATTGAGACGAACCAGACATAGCTGAGTTACAATAGTCCAGTTTTGAAAGTACTAATGAACAGAGAAGTGTTTTAGTGGCATCAACTGAAATATATTTGCGAATGGAGCTGATGCGTCTCAGCTCAAGATTTGCAGCCTTGCATATGTTCATGACATGTTTGTGCAATTTGAGAGTACTGTCGAGAGTATTTATGTCATTTATCTCATCACGTGTAAGATCTGTAGCCTTCAGTATGTAGGAAAAACCGAATTGCTACACAAAAGGATCAACCTTCATAGATCTGATTGGATGACAATTGAGCTATACAGAAGCCCGGTCGCAGAACACTTGTCCTCCCTTGGCAACACTTTCAGTGATATAACACTTATTGCAATTGCTCACAACCCCAAATGGAGTTCCCAAACACGGAAAGAAAAGGAATCTTACTGGACACGCCGCCTTAGAACATTGAAACCAAGCGGTTTAAACCAAGAAGGCTAGAAAAAGACAACCATGCACAAACAAAAAAAAACTTTTGCAGCCGACACATTTTCTTTTAAATAATTCTCTTAATTTGGTTAATAGCCTATGACTACTATGACAATGAAATATCAGGGATATAATTTGCGCTTAGATAAATTTACATACAATAACAGATGTCGTTATGGCTCCTGAAAGCTCTCTTATTTCGGCTCAACAATTTAAAACAAATTCGACCGTTAATTTAGATAACCTAATAACCTAATTCAAATCCCTATTAATTCGTCAACCTTTTTGTCAACTATCCAAGAGATACCTCTGCGTATTGCAGTATCCAATGCCCAGTCAGTAGGACCACCAGAAAAGCGCACAAAAATAGTTAATTTTATCAACGACCAGAATATTGACGTCTTTTTCCTGACAGAAACATGGCTAAAAACATCAGGCGATGAGCCCAATTGTGCGGATCTAACACCCACTGGTTACTCCATCAAGTCGTTCCCCCGTAACTCTCGCGGATGTGGAATTGCTGTCATCACAAAGAACTCCATGATCAAACGTCTTAACCACACCACAACATTCAATTTCGACCACACATCGTTTGAACTAGTCCAAACTACACTCACACTGGAGCAAAGGTCAGTCCATCTTTCTGCCTATACCACACTCCTCCTGGTAGAAAAAAGAAGCTTACTGAATCTCTCTGGAGTATGGAAGTTCGATAGGTGGCAACCTGATTATTTTTGGAGATTTCAACTTTCACTTTGACTGTCCCGGAAACCCAAACACATAAAAACTCATAGATTCCATTAATGTTTTCAACCTCAAACAGTCAGTCAACCAACCCACCCATAAACATGGTCACATTTTAGACTGGATTCTTCATAGACCTGATGATAACATTCTACGGTCCTCCCTGGTATCCCATGACCTTGCATCAGATCACCTCTGCATTATATGCCATCTTGATGTATCAGTCCCTAACCCTCCACCTTTATCTGCTACTAAGAGAAACCTCCGTTTGATAAATAGAACCAAACTAATGCATGACATCCAAGAAAACATAACAACTTGCTTACCTCCTACAGCAGAACAACTCTCTAACTGCCTGCGTTCACTGCTCGACAAACATGCCCCAGCTACCAAGTGCAGAGTATCAATTCAAAAGTGTTCTCCATGGTATAGCAGTGTTAGGGACCAGCTTCGCGCTGATAAAAGAGACCGCCGTAAAGCCGCCGTAAAGCTGAGAGGCTTTGGCTTTCCACCAGACTTACTATTCATAAGCAAATCTATGAAGCCGCTAAGAAGAATGTCACAAATATAGTCCATGCAGCGAAATCAGCCCACTACAGTACTAAGATCATGGAAAGTTCCAGCTGCAAAGAGCTCTTCCAGATTACTAACAAGCTAATGTCAAGGAACAAATCTACACCACTTCCAACTACCTTCTCTCCAGTCGACCTTCCGGACATGTTTGCAAATTTCTTCCGTGACAAAGTATAAACCATTAGAGATAAGCTTGACACCACAATTTCAATTGACTCGTCGTCGCCATACAGTTGGTATACAGAATTTGAGCGGCAACCATTAGCAGCATTTGAACCTGTCTCTATGGATTTCGTACGTACAATCCTGATGAAGAGTGCACCAAAGTCATGTGAACTTGATCCAATTCCAACATCACTGCTGCTTGAGTGCTTAGATCCAGTATTGCCTTCACTAACTGATGTTATTAATACCCCTCTCTCTCATCCGGGGAATTCCCATCATTTTTCAAAACTGCCATTGTAAAGCCTCTGCTGAAGAAACCAACACTAGACCATAACGATTTAAAGAACTACCGCCTAGTTTCTAATCTCCCATTCATATAAAAAATCTTAGAAAAGGTTGTTCTATCCCAGCTTGTATCTCATCTGAATCCAAACAGTCTTTTTAGCAATGTACAATCTGCAAATCGCCCTTGCCACAGTACTGAAACTACTGTTCTAAAAGTAGTTAATGACATTCTCTCTGCGTTGGATAGCGGAAAGATTACAGTCCTCACCCTCCTTGATTTGTCTGCAGCATTTGACACAATAGACCATGATATATTACTTCACCGTCAACAGGACACAGATTGTATCTGCAAATGGAATACACTCCAGCCCAGTTGATATATGTTGTGGTGTTCCACAGGGGTCTGTTCTTGGACCTGTTCTCTTCATTATATACACTCAGTCGCTTCCAAGTGTCATAGATCATCATCCAGTGTCTCACCAATTGGACCGCTCCGGTGGCCTAGTGGTTAGAGCGTCCGCCTCGGATGCGGGAGGTCGCGGGTTCGACCCCCGACCGAGTCATACCAATGACTTACAAAAACGGTACTAACAGCTGCCTCGCTTGGCGCTCAGCATTAAGAGGTTAGTGTTAGGACTGGTCGGCCCGGTGTCAGGATAATGTGACTGGGTGGGACATCATGCTACATGTCTGCAGCATGATGCCCGAGTGCTAGACATCACTATAAACTGCCACATTGCAGACATCGTAGCGATATGATTGAAAAATTGGTAAAGCTACGTTAAAAATCCAAATCACATCACATCACATCACATCACTCACCAATTGTACGCTGATGACACCCAAATATACAAATCTAGCGACCCAACTGAAGTTGATGCTACCGTCCAAGGTGTAGAGAGGCACACTTCTGATGTGAAATCATGGATGACATGTAACAAGCTGCAGATGAATGATGATAAAACAGGCCATTCTAATCACAACACAAAGACTTTCTCATTCACATCCTTTACCTCAAACAATAAATATCAGCAACACCAACATTAAATTCATTCACACAATCAGTACGAAACCAAGGTGTCACTCGGGACAGTACTCTCACATTGCACCAACATATCATGAACATATGCAAGGCTGCATATCTTGAGCTGAGACGCATCAGCTCCATTCGCAAATATATTTCAGTTGATGCCACTAAAACACTTCTCTGTTCATTAGTACTTTCAAGACTGGACTATTGTAACTCAATTCTGTCTGGTTCATCTCAATATCTGCTCCAGAAACTTCAAAAAGTTCAAAACACAGCTGCTCGGATCATACTTAGAGTACCACGATCAGAGCACACCTCCCCACTGCTCTGTACCCTACATTGGCTATCCATTCAATCCAGGATCAAACACAAAAGGTGTTCTCTGTCCTACGTTTCACTTTCGGACTCTAGTCCAACATACCTATCC
Organism: Sinohyriopsis cumingii; assembly: GCA_028554795.2. Classification (NCBI taxonomy): domain Eukaryota; kingdom Metazoa; phylum Mollusca; class Bivalvia; order Unionida; family Unionidae; genus Sinohyriopsis; species Sinohyriopsis cumingii. Next base: position 15,719,219 of record CM068836.1, read on the forward strand.
GACCTCACCCATGTGTATACATCAGCAGGATACTTACGCCTTTCTTCTGCCAATCGTATACTCATTATTCCCACTATGAAAACAAAGTCATATGGACAGTGTTCTTTTGCATACCAGGGCCCAGCAATGTTGAATGAATTGCCCACTGAACTTAGACACAAAGACACAGTGATCCAATTCAAGAGTGCTCTCAAAACTCACTTATTTCGACTGCAAGAACAAACTTAAAGATCTAATAATGTTTCCTACCTTAAATATTCTCAGCATGTTTTTTATGTTTTCTAATTTCATGGTGTTTGTTTTTGTAGTCATATCATTATATATATTTTTGATCTTATAGGTGTTGTCTAATGTTGTAAATCGCTTAGAGCTTCTAAAGATTGGGCACTATACAATGTATAAGCAGTTGTACTATCCATTCAATCGATTTTATTTACAATGAATAGGTATCACATATTCATAATTACAAAATGCACTTGATTTTAATTCGGCCCACCATCATTCCACCGATAATGAAGAGTTATTCTCGATGAAGAATAAGTCCAAATGTCATTCATTATTGAATTCTTTCCAGCGCAAAGAATTTTAATTATGATTTAGAATTGGGATTTAAAAAAAACACAAACGCCGAAGATTCTGTGCAACTAGTTTCGCATTTAATTTATGCTTCTTTAGGCACGAAGTGTTTTGACAAAAAAACAAACGGATGACGTCTTTTATTTAAAAATAACAATTAGGTTCTAAAATATATTCGAGTCTCTAATGAAACCTGAATCAGTAAACTAACAAAATAAAATAAAGACAAACAGTCATACATATAATTATAGTGTTCTAAAGAATATACAATATATCAATTTAAAAATAAATTTAAAAAAATATACAATTTTATATCGTGCATTGTCATTAAGGCCATTGGGATACAAAGTACCTAACTTATGAATCAAATAAGTTTCTTTTATGAGTATATTCATGTCACCATGCACTATATCTATTGGCATGAAAGAAAAATCGATTAGAAAGTGATTATTAGTGTTAAAGTGTGTTGAAATATTAGTGGAAAACTGAGGATCTCGGTAATTTTTATATGAAAGTGATGATTATTCATTCTCTTAGAAACTTGTTGAAGTGTTTGTCCAACATATTGCATGCTAAATTTTTTACAGGTTATCAAACAAATCACATTAATTGATATGCAGTGAGTGTAATCACGTAGAGAAAATACCTCTTTTGTATTAGCGCCACTGAAAGAAGTATTTCTCTTATGCTTGCACATTGAGAGCACCGGTGTCTGTTACATTTAGATGACGAAATCTGTCTTTTTTTATTTTCAGTCTGTTCATTTCTAATTATAAAATCTTGCAAATTCTTGGGTCTTCCATAAGCGAGAATTGGTTTATTTTGGTTAAGTGATTTTACGCTGGTTTTATTTCATAAATTTAGGAGACTATACTATTTATTAATTATAAGACCTATATTAGGTAATGAAGGATTATACTGTATTGTGAAAGGAATTATATTTTTCTCTATTTTACATTCTGCTGTGTTTAAAGCCTCATGTTGAGTAAGATTACGGGCTTTGTTTAGAGCAGAATCAATTATATTTGTTGGATAAGTTCTATTTTGGAAATATGTCATTTAGTTAACGAATTTTGTAATTGACAATCATTTGAAATAATGCGTCGGTATCCTTTAGCCCGGGTTTATGGTATATTACATGACATGGGATGACATGAAGAATATTCCACATATCGGTGGATATTAGTTTCCTTGATATGAATATTTGTAGAGATAGTGTTATCAATATTTTTTTTTTAAAATTACATTTACATCTAAGAATGAAACATGCGTACTAGATGCAGTATAAGTAAATTTAATCGTCGGGTGAAAATGATTTAGGCGATCAATTCATTTTTTCCAGTTCTTCAGTTGAATGGTTCCAGATCATACATATGTCATCTAAGAAAACAAAATAAGAGAGGCAAAGTAACAGTGTTAAACCTTTCACGTAGAAGAGTAACTGATAAGGACTACAAACTACTAGGCAAAGGGTTAGCATTTTGTCCCAAACGAAAAAATCACAATAAAATTAAATTAGCTGAGGAAATTGATATATTGTATATGATTTATAACAATATAATTATATGTATGACTGTTTGTCCCTATTTTATTATATTATTTTACTAATTAGGATTTAGGATCTCTCCGACTTGACTAAGTATGTGTGGGTGTGGGAACCTTTCTGTGAGTGTGTGTGAATTGGATTTTTTTAACGTATGTTCAAACATTTTTTAGTCGTATCGCTACGATGTCTGCAGTGTGGCAGTTTATAATGATGTCTAGCACTGGGGGCATCATACCGCAGACGTATATCATAATGTCCAACCCATTCACATTATCCTGACAACAGGCCGACAAGTCCTAACATTAACCTGCTAATGCTGAGCGCCAAGCGAGGCAGCTGCTAGTACCATTTGCATAAGTCTTTGATATAACTCGGCCGGGGTTCGAACTCGCGATCTCCCGCATTCGAGACGGACGCTCTAACCACTAGAGTGGTGGAACCTTACTGTATGGCCGACAAGATTAAATCTTGTCATAAATCTAGGGTATGTGCCTGTTATATTTACGTCTTCATTTTATTGATTTTTTAGATTTTAACGAATAATTGTTTGATGATGGGAAGTCGGTGTTGGGGAAATATTTTTCCGCCCGAGTAATTAGCCAGTTTCCAATGGCAAAGGTTACAGAGTGCAGTATTTATGAGAGTTTATAATGGCATGGATTCGTTTTGTAGTTGAGTTTAGGTCAGAGCCGGATAAGTGGGCATGAGCCAAGTAGTTCATATTTAAATCTAAACTTTTTGATTATTTGTGTATTTCCACGTGAAATATATGTGATAGGGACTGATATTTTGTACAGTGGAACAATTGAGAAGATGCGGTTCTATTATCTGGAGAAGTATTTAATAGTTGTTATGAGGGTAAATGTAGTGGATGGATACAGGTGAAGTGACGCTGAAAATCGTGTTTCGACTGACCCAGGGATACAGTAGGAAAATAGTTCCCTGTATAGGGCGTTTGAGTTGTATTTGTATTTGAGTAGCGTCATTCCTATTTAAGTGTGTGTACGTGCACGTGTGTATACTTTGTTACGTGTTTAGGCTCTCATAAACAGTAACAAGAAAAGAGTGAAGACAACAAGCTTTGTAAAATTTAACAAATAATTTATTTCCCTAGAAAAACAAAGTAAAAATAATCCAAGAATAATCCAAAAATTAAAAATAAGAAGTCCTATTAATAAAATGTTCTAATGAATTTGAGTTCGAGTCCCGACGAAATTCTAAATGGAAGTCGATGATGTATACTGTAGCCAGTATAGGATTGATGTGTCTGTTGTTCTCCGTTGAACCACAGCAAAATAATATTCCGGTGTTTGAATTCCGAATAAAATTTCAATAAATGTGTTTGTCAAAGAATTCTGTATGAGCACTTAAATATTCCCAGGGTAAAGAATTAATATCTTAGAATCCAAAGAATCTGAAGAAAAATTAAAATGTAACTCCAACTGGTCACAGCAGAAAAATGACATTGCTATCTAAGTGTTTGAAAGCCCAACTGAGATTATTTTTCAAAACATCAGTATTACTGCGCAATTCCGATACAACCAGAATTTCGAAATAGAGGCTATTACATGTAAAACGTCACGTACACCCTGTACAGCCTCGAATCCAATAAAAAATACTACAATAGGACTGAATAAAAAAATAAAAAAGAAGTTGTTTATTTCAAATGTTACTAATTTTGAATCAAGGTCAGGAACTATGTCAGCATAAAGATACTACGTTCTATTAGTAGGTGTTTACGAAAAAACAGTCAGGTCAAACTAATTTCTGGAAAATGTCAATTTCAAGTGAACAAAATTAAATTACTATAACATGTAATGGAAAAAAATTAAAACAAAAAAAAACAATTAAATTAAATCAAATATAAATTAAATAAAATATAAATAACAACGTGCATGCGAGCGCGCGCGCGCGCGCGTGCGTGTGTGTTTTTGTTCTTCATTGTGCCTACTATCTGAAACGAATACTTCACAGTGTAATCAAATATATTTACTCTGAGTATCGTTTGCCCTAACTTCTCATAAATAAAATCATTTTGTATTGTCGTCCTCACACCTAATATCTCGTTGCCAAAATGTGAGTGCTGTCTTGAAATGCATTTAGCATGAATAAAGCATCTAACATGACAACAATAATTTAAGATAGGCTTGATACGTCTGTCAAAAGATCCGTGATATAGCTTGTTTTTAAAGGGTATAAATCCATAAATGGATTCTCAAGTACGACTATAGCTGTTATATCTTGGCCTGTCAAAATTATCTCTGTTTCAGAAAAGGAACTACTAGACGGCATAACAAGTCCAAATAATGCAACTTTACTTACATTTTCTAGTTTGAGTGCACACTAAGTGAATCTTATATTTGCCGGTTAACTACCACCTTTTCTATAAATAAAAAAATAAAAAACATCTTTAGTTTATGAGGTGTTAACGACACCCGGTTTGAGGGCCTTCTGTTGAACCTGAAAAGATGATAATGTAATCTGTGTATAAAATAATAAACAGGTGCAACATGCCGATTTTGATACCTATATCTATTGGCAAACAGGTGAAACATGCCGATATTGATATCTTCAATACCCTTCATGTTACACGCAGTAGTAAGGTATAGTGGGGTTTCTGACGCAGTAACCCTATATTTGCTCCAAACGAATACAAAGTTGCCATTTATTACCACCCTAAGGATACCACCCTGACAATACCCGGTAAAAGGGTTTATAGGTGAGATCCTTAATCGTGACTATAATTATGGTAATTATCGCGAATGTATTTGTTTGGAGTAAAAATAGGGTTACTGCGTCAGAAACCCCCACATACTGTAATTGCTATCATTGCAATTCTATTTTTGTTCAAATACAAAATTTATATTACTTATTGTTTAAATGTAACCTCTTCGCCGATTTAAAAGTTTCAACTGAAGCTATCAGAAATATTTCATCATCATAATGATAAAGACGAAATTTTAGTTGTCCACTTACTCGCTTTCGATAGTCAAATAAATATTTCATTGATATTCTGTTAATCGGATATTTACTATCAGGAGAATATACTCTTGACCGATCAAGATCTATTGTTATTTTAGTCTATTTTTGTTGGCAGATCGGATCATGGAAGTTCTTACACCGCGTTGATAATACTGCCCATAATTGTTCCAGGTATCTGAAATATTCAGAATCTGCAGATCGAATCAGTGATAGTTTAAGTTTATAAAATTTACTAAAACATATTCCAGAAGTTTTATTGTTTATTATACCTGTCAACGGCCTATTGTCCAGTGGAATATTTATAATTTAACTGTTGCTGCTATATGTCACTGTCAAAGTTTCAAGCATTATTTTACATAGTTTAGATAAAATTCCAATGCCTATTAGTACGGTTGGAAAAACATATATAGAATATCCCATCGACGTGTTTGATAGTGACCAAGTGCAAGAGCGTCACTTCCATTTTCGCAAAACCGTTTGCTATAAAAACTTGACAGACCACCTATTACAATCACGTCAGTTTCTACTGTGTGATGATTTGTACGAATTGCCATTGTTCTAACTTGACTAACATTTCCGTAAGGTGCATATTGATAATCATCAAAATTCATTTGTTTTTCAACATATCCTCGAGGTATTCTTTTTGCGCGTTTCTTTAATTTTCGTTTCCTAATTTCAGGCAGTTCATTTTACTTCGCAATCCAATCAAGTAAGATATTACAATGAAGTTTGTTTCATCTGTGAATTTTTAATTACTTTCGTATTGGTATTATCCTGAAATCCGCTGTCGCGCGGATAATCTGATAGATCAAACAGCGATCTGTTATCGTATATTTCCTGATAAATCTCTTCACACGTTATTTCATACATTAACGAAACAGTATCTTTAAACAACAATTTAGCGTTAGTCCATTGCCGTTAGACAAAGTTGTAATGAAAAATGTAATCTGACCATTTCGATAGATCAAGTAAGGTAGCGTCAACGTAAATCAACTTATTTAATTTTAGATTTGCATTTCTTTGTGGCACCGCGACAAGGTTTTCATTAAATATTTTCATACCAACAAAATCATTGTCAGCAACGAGTTTATACGCGACGAACTTTACGCAATACACGTGCATCATCCACTGCCTGCTTCAAGTTCTTGTGATGAATCACATATCGCTGTTTATCAAAGAGATTTGGAACTAGCTTGCTAACCGTTGAATCTTTTCTGTTGCAGGCGACACTTCGCTGATTAACTGATAATAAATTAAATTCGAAAATAATTGATTCTGCGCAAAATGGATAATCATTATGAAGATTATGTAACGAAATCGGGTAATCTAAATCGACTTTAACGAAATAGCTTACAACAGAAGGAATTGCTTTTCAGTTTCTCGTAGAAATTGATCAGGACCAATCCATCGAAATCCACCATAGGGCATCGCTTCTGACATTGCATAACCATAAAAATTCTTTGTGTTTAAGTAAATAATATATTTTGTTATGGAAGATCAGGATTAAAGTTAGGAATATATTTATTATTGGCAGCCGCATACTTTTTCGTGATAACACTGATTCTGCCACAGACTCCTCGCTCAATAAAATTAAACAGTCAGTTAACAGTTCTAGTTTTACGTTACTGAATTTTATAAGTGCGTCCCAACTTAATCCAGGCGCAGAGTAATATCAGCAAGGATCTAATATCAGCAAGGATCTAATCCATAATTTTTATAGCTGACTTGTCTAAAGTTTTCAAATACATCAGCGAGTAATAAGACATCAGTAATCAAATACAACTCATGGTAATCGCCATAAATGTTACAATCAAATTTATTCCAAATCATTTTCGTATTCAGATATATTTTAAATTTTAAGTTGAGAGTAAAAAGCAAATCGATCTGGTAATTGTTTTTCGCTAAACTTAGACCAATCATCAAGATATTCGTAAGGAAATATTCCTTTTTGTGTAAGCAAACTTGATTTATCACCGAAATGGTTTTTCAAATTATCGAATCTATCGCAACCTTTTACAAGTTCAAGACTTGCTCCCATAAACTGTAGGCTATCAATAAATCTCAATTTACCAAGAGGTACTGACATATACTTCTCGAAATTATTCGGAATACATTTTATATTATTATTAAATGCAGACGTTCTCGGATTTCAGGATCACCGAAAGCTTCAACCATAATATGCGAATCAAATCCACGGAAATTGTGAAGGACAACTGGAATAAATTCAGGCGCGCTATAATGCAAGTTAAATTTATCGTGGGCCGCTCAGCGATATTTGCCAGATAAATGACAGTGATCTTTCTCTCGGTCGTAGCTCAACGCAGGCATAAACGTCTTCTTCTTGTTATTAAGTTAATTGTTTCATTGACGTATTTCTTTTTAATATATTTGAAATAAAATCAACTTCGTTGATAAGCTGCTTGAGAAACCAATCTGCTGGATCTAGCTAATTTTCTTTGGATTTGCGATAAATCTTAATCTTTTTTGATAAACTTGAATCAACTGCACAAACCATCTTACATGCAACTCCACAAGGAATATGGTTTTGGGTTTTCCTCGTCGATGATCTATCATGTTTATTTTTAACACCAAGTACAGGCTGTAGCAGACGCTCGAAATCAGCATAAATTACAAATGGACCTTTCATCTTATTGTTATAGTTAAAAACTGAAATATAATTTTGCTCTTTTCAGGCATAGTTAATTGCTGCACTTCCGAGCACTATTGCAAAGGTTTCTCCAATGTTTCTTCGTTCTTAAGCATCTATAACAAAAATGTTTTTGTTCTTTATGTTTGTTGTACTGTTTTCAAACTAATTCCGTTATAATTATTAATCCTTATATAATGATCTTTTAAAAAAAACAGATTAATTGTTTTTGGATATATTCGATCGCGCTCATCAACTCCAAATACGTTTACTGAAATGTCGTTTGACTGCGCAAACTTTGGCATTTGATTTTGAGCAACGGGAAAATCAATCCCAGAAAGGTTTAACATTGAAATATATGGAATATATTTGGTAACTCGATCTGCGTTTCTGTCTTGTGGATAGCGCGCCGATAGAATAGCCCAGAGAAAACATTTATCATCGGTGTTTTTGAAATTATTGCAACATTTTTTGGCTTTTCATTTTCGCTGGCAGGTCAACGAACAAGCTTCCGTGTAACGAATTATATTTCGTAGTAAGATACGACGAAGTTACCGTTGTAGATAAAAAGATTTATGGAAGATCGCCAACTGGAAGATATGATGTGAAGTATCATCTAGCAAATAAAAAATAGCGAAGTTTGATTTTAATGTTGCTGAGCATCAAGTATTTTGGTAAATGCTCAAGCCGTTTATGAACTTATCGATACCAGGTCGACAAAAAATATAAAATTTGGTTTTATTTTCATTAAGATCTTAAATCTGATGTCTACTGCATCTGAAAGAAAATGATATTTTATATCGGTGTGCAATCAAATAAAGTGTAATTCTGTTCTTCAACAATATGAACAAATTTGCAACGAGTTCGCTTGTAAAAATCTTATAATTTGATACTTTAAATTGTCGCTGTATTCTCGCCACTTAACTTGACTTTTACTTCCTTGCTTGCTGATTACTCGTTCTATAAGAAATATGTCTTTATCTGTCTTCTGTAACTCCTGTTCGTAAAAGCTACCGATTACTTCTTCATTTGATAGATCATTCAGATTATAAGTTACTAGAATTGTCATTAATTTTTTTAATCAACAACAAATATTTATACTGTCCAGTTTCTGGAAAATCCTTTTTCAAATGGTTTTTAACTAAAGAAACTCAAACTCGATCGTGTACTCTAATATTGTGTCAGCGGAACATGTTTTCATTTACTAGTATCGGACTTTTAAATTGCATCAGTCGGTGACATCGTCCTGCCGCCAGCGGAAAGTGATTTTTGTTTTGTATTATTATATTCTGATATTTCTGGGTTTTTGTTGTTGTTGTTGTTGTTGTTGTTGTTGTAAAATGTTTATAGATCTTTTCTTTTTGCGTACGATTAAATCGTTCCACAATAACACTCTTTCTCTCGTTTCCTCTATTGTATTTACTTATATTATTTTGTTTTAGAAACTATTCAAACATTTTGTTTAAAAAATCGGAGCCAAGGCCTGTCAAAATCTTATTCGTTCGCCTTTCTGTACTTGCTATTATTTGTTTAATGCATCAATTATTGACGTACATATTTTATCAGCAACAAGTACACTAAACACGTATTCGCTAAATACATCAATATATTTCTTGTTATTGTTGTCGCTAGCAACGTTAGACATATCAGCAAGATCTACTGATCAAATGTCATCAACTGCATTTGCTACAACCTTTCGTCAAGGAAACAATTTTTAGGTTTATATGATTGAGAATCAAGATCGTCATACAGTCCTCTGAGACCGAACTTATATGTAGCTCCAATCAAACCTTGAACTAGTTTTCGATCAACGCGTTCTCGCACATTGTTAGATTGCATTTGATTAAGTTCATCTTATATAATCTTGTCACAACTGGTTTGTCACTCTCGTTGTCGCGATAACAAATACCATGACGCATCTCTATTGCGTCAACGGCGTTTTAAGATTTAGCGGATTATATGGTCCTGTATATTTAAGACCTGGGAAAGTCCAGTCGCCTTTAGGTTTCGGTAACTTGACAATAAGTTTGTGTATATCGATACCAAAACGAATTACTTCACGTTTGTTACATCGCCTGCAATAAGTTACAATTTGATCTTTACATGTCTCACTTTGAGCTATCATTCTTGCACTTAATCATTTACTAAAATCAATTTATCTGTGTCTGACAAAGTCAGCGGAATTATATCTACACCAAAAACATGCTTATCTTTCTGCCGCAACGTGCACACATACTGTATAGCGCCTATCTGTTGCTTTCTGTTTTACTCATACATTTGAGGCAATATGTTGTCATTTTATATTTAGCTGCTAGATAAAACTGCAATCTCGTCGTTGTGTAAACTTGGACGCTGATCAAATTGTAAAATAAACTTAAGAAAAGCGTTGACATTTGTTTGATAAACATAATACAATAATATCTAACAGCAGCAGTTCTAACCGGTTGTAGTTGATTAGAAGAAAATTTTTTTGTGCACTTACTTCTGATGTACTGTTTGATAACGTCACTTGGAGAATGTCCAAATGGATCAAACTAATTGTTTTTGTAAACCGCAACCCAGTGCGTTCCGGACCCATCAGCTAAATTTGGAATGATAATAACGCATGCGATGTCGCTGGCGCGCGTTGGCAATTCATCTTTAGAATATATTCAAAGAAATAGTTTTACCGAGGCAAGTCTGTCAAGTATTTCAGGGTTACTTAACTCGTGCGTGTTCAGCGTCTGGTACCTGGTAACATCAATCCCTTTGCTGTTTTCCATTTTATTGTTGTTATTCCGCAACCGTTGGCTCCAAGGCCAACCCCTAACATATTCGGAAGAAGACTTCCTGCTATTCATGCTTGGAGCGGACCGGTAAATCCGTCCTGCATTGTTTTGCGCAACACCTTTGGATTTTTCGTTCTCATTTTTGTTTTTGGCTGGTATATTTTATCTGTAGTTGTCACACAAAAAGTTTATGTTAGATGATTTGTTTATACCGGCTCCGGATACCGCCTTCGTTGCTGCTCCAGATATTGCACCAGGCATGGCTGCTAATCCTAATGTTCCGAGCACAGGCAATATTTTTGGTCATATAGTTTTTGTTAGTGTTGCCAGTGCTGGACATAGAAATTCACTTTGTCTTGCCATAGCTGTTATTTGAGACGTTGAAAGATTAAGTACAAATGATTCTCCTTTCGATGTTTTTGTCATTTGTTGTTGCAGTAACAGCAGCTTAATTGGCGTTGCTCCAATAGACGCAGCGCTGAGATTTTTTTTCTAAGAAACCGCGCCTCGTTTAGAAACCGTGGTATATAATTTTCAGAGTTGCCCTTGTGTTAAATATATTTCTTGGGCAATGTATTTCATTTTTCACATTAATTTGTCAGACAACATTTCGTTCACACTTGTAATGTCATCAAACCTTTAGTTGCATCAATTGTTAAGAACCTGTCACAGACAACAAGTGCATATGCACAATAGTTTACAGCATGACTTGCACCTAGTGTCCACGTAACTTCAATATCTGCTCCTGATCCGATAGCTTGTTCCGAATGTTTTTATACATAAAAGTAAAAGATCGGATAAAGTCTTTTAAATTCTTCTATTGGTATTTGAGTTCCGCTATCAACGTCTTGATATTTTTGCATCGCTTCCTTCAGGTACAGTTACGATAGATTTTTCTTTTCATTATCGGCAAAGTTACTTTCTATTGCTCATTCTGGATACTGTTTCGAATTTATTCTAATAAATATTCCCAGAGCATCAGATACATCAAATATAGATTTGTGTTGTGTTTGATTATTACGTAGAACTTGTTGCCGGAACACAATAAACACGCGTCTTGGTAACTGTTCGCTTGGTGCGGTTGTAATACGCCAGGTATAATCAGTTGAAATAAGAATTGATGTTTGATAAATTTTATTTTGTTCAAAATAAATCATTTTCGTATACGCCGTTCACATCATTTCAAGTTCAATCACTTTATCAATCAACTTAAGAATACCCAGAATTCAAAGTGCAAGTCTAGTAATTGCAAACTGCATCGACACCACCCTGACGCATCAGACAATCGTTATCACCAGCACGATATAGAATAAGTGTATATTTTGTTCCATTAAATACTTTGTTGTAGTCGCGAGAAATTCCAAATATAGTACTTAGCGGTAGCATGATTGTTACTTGTCTTCCGTCATTAGTTAGAGCTTTTGGTTTAGCATAACCGTCACTGTATCTTGCTTGTCTCAAGTTTGTTGCGGAAAGTCGTATCAAATCGCCAATTTCAGCAGCTACAGCAGTACCAGGATTTGCAGTAAGATTATTGTCATGAGCACCAGCAACACCACCACATGTACCAAATTCTGTAGATACTGCTTAACCTGATCCTGTATCTTTAAACCATAACATATTTGTAGCGACTGATCTTGAATAATCTTCACTAAACGAAATACGATTAAGTATATTACTTGTATCTGACAGGTGGATAGAAATATCTTCTATTGTTTGAATAGCAAGTTGATAGCGTGCACTTCTGAACAAGCTGCAGCCGTTATTAGCTACCGTTATTTCTGTATTAGTAGGTAGATCAGCGATTGGTGGAATAGCAACGACACTACCACGTACTTCAAGTACAGCCTTATGCGGTAATAGAAACATGTCTTCGTCTCGCGTGTTAAATGTCCGAAGACTAGATTTATTTGGTTCGTTTGAGTTTTCATCAAGATACTCAACGTACACACATTCATTTGCTGAATTATAGACTTCAAATTCGTCACTAAGGTCAAGATAGTTTTAATAGACATTCTTTATCTATAATTGTCACACACAATTTTTGTGTGGGATCTAAAACAATAGAGTATTGATCTGAGGTCTTGATTTATTTACCAGTTTCCGCACAATATTTTCTTCTCTTGGTGATAACAATTTCGCTATTGTTGCTACTATAGCTCGTGCTGTATCTACGGTTGGTGCAATCGTTGAAATAACTTGTTTTATATATGCGATCTGCATTGCAGATTGATCTTTGATTTTATCAGCAATCTTTTGTCCAACTGCAGTACCTGCGGCAGATGCGGCCCCAGTAGCAAATTCATTTCACGCGTCTACGGCAATTGGTGCAATTCTATTTGAAATACCGGAAACGCTTCAACAATCTTTTTAAATATATTTCCGAAGAATCGACCTACAATCTTTCTTCGATCAATTTTTCTTTGTTTCATAATTTTACAGAAGTCCATAATAAAATCAATTCACAGAACTCAGATGCAAGTAATATGTTACACTTTCGTTGTTAAGATTAAGCTGTCGTCCGGATCGATTTGCCAACTGCATTGTGATAGAAGATATTTGATTTTCTAAATTGATCAGATAATATATTATTTTAATCGGATTAAAGTGCATCAGCGAGCCAGGTAGGACGTCAGGTAAACAACTGTATATTATTTGAACTCGGCTTCCACGTGCTGAATAAGAACCAGATACAATAGAACAATAATCAGGATTGCATTTACTTACGTTATGTTAACCGGAACTTCACCTTCATGTCTCCTTTAGTGAGGCGATATCGACCGGGAGTCTTCCAAGTTCGTCGTTGATGACTGAAGTCTTTCGAACACCACTGATTGCCTGGAGACCAACTGAGAGCCCAGTCAGCATGGTTTGGACATTCCATGTACCTAGTTTGAGGATTGAAGGTTTCCTTGTTGGTTTTCTTTTGTTATTTCTTAGTGCAGTAGTTGCAGTCCGCTTGTCAGGTACTCGCGTACCTTAAGCCTTACGCACCCAGCAAGGCAGGTGAACTGTGGCGGGACGGCACCTTATTGTCCGGCGGCTGCTCAGCTTGAGGCGGGTGGTACCTGTCCAGTGAGACCTGTGGCGACTTATAACCGGTAAACTGATGCATTCCGTGTTGTGTCGACGCTGTTTAGCGAAGTTTAAGCGTCCTTTTCAGGGCGCAAGCCTGGGCAGGGTGATATGGAGAATCAGCTGTTGCCCATGCAGCTAATTCCCCCTCTCCACGTAGCTGATGGATCCAAGGGAAAGGACAAGCCGATACGTCATGGCGCCAGCTATGTCGCAGGAGTTGCCGAGATGACACTGAAAGCAATGACAAGTCGTCTTAGGGACTCCCTCTCAGGATTTTCTGTTGGGGTTTACTCCCTTAGCTATTTCAATGAAAGTGTATGGTCTTAAGTAAGTGAAGGTTTGAAATCGTAGTTTACCTTCTCCTAGATGGGCGACCATCCAAGATTAACTAGCCACATCTGCCCGAAGAGTCTGGTTTTGAGGCGCCAGAACCTCGCCTCTCATCCTTTCTCCAGTCAGTTTAAACAGGTTTTGTCACTCGTGAAGGCCTTGGGTTCCAAGGGCTGTTATCGCCGGAGGCGGATGTCGGAGATAAGCACACACTTCCCTTTTAAATCCCCCAATGGCTTGCGCCTGAAAGAGCCTCTGACAACCAAATCCAGCTCCAGACCTTCACATATGGCTATCTTTATACTAATATATATGCCAGTCAGTAGACTAAGATACTATTCAGGTATCCTTGCCTCTTCACATAGAGTCGTCTCTCCCATATAGTTGTATATGGTATAACGGTACCAATTGCGCAAGTCCAGGTGGGCGGAGCTTAAGGTGTATGGATCATTGTATTCAGAATTAAAGAACAACACTAGCTGTGATTGGTGCATTACGTAAGAGTTGTACTTTCTGTTTGGCTTAAAAAAATGTTGAGCCTCTTGGCAACATGTGAGTTTGTGTTAATTTCTATCTAGATCATATTTTGTATTTTTTATGATTTTTTTAAAATATGGTACACATGGCTGAAAATGTGCTTGTTGTGACTAGATAACTCTTACCCCTGTCTAGTTCCAGTAGAGTTATCTCTCTTAAATGCAATGGAGTACCTGGTTATGTCATTGTCAAATTGACAATCTAGCATTGTTCTATATGACAGTGTGTGACATGCATGCCCAAGTAGGACAGAAAGTATATTTATTTCACAAAACATTAGCATTGAGGTATATGGAGAAGCAATTGGTACCGTGATACCATATGTGATTCTGGTAATGACCCATAATGGCTTGATATTTACAAAGAAGTTTGGATTAAACAGCTGCTGAAAATGACCGTCTAGGAATCCAATGCTACCCACATCTTTTCGTAGATCTATATTCGTTCACCTTAAAAGTGGGATCCTAATGGCGGAGCTAAACAGACCGAACATTAAAAAAAAAAACCAGAACAAAATTAAGAGCGTTGCAAGTTAACACTATAAGAAAGGACCCAAGGAAAAAAAGAACTAATGCAAGAATGAGGCAATGTCACTAAAACGCGGACATGTTCATGAAAACGTCTCTCAGGTCAGTGACAGTTTCTCCTGCTACATCTTTACGATGATGCCGACCGAACCTTATTTAAGTCCAGTACTTCATAATTCGAAAATGAAATGGAAACTCATTTTTAAAGAAATGTTTTCTTCTATTCTTTTACTGCTCTCTCTGCTGCTGCTGCTGCAAAAAAGTATTCTTTCATAAGATAAAAGTCTAAGACAGAACAGATATGTTACAAGTGAACTGGATTTGTCCAAACAAGAAATGACATGATTTAGTAAATTGAAAACACCTCATTGTCGAGTGGTGTCCAAAGTTAACTTGGAACGAAGTCCAGACAATAAATGGAGACGAATTCCAGAGTAAAAATGAAAAAGTGTTGAAATTTTTTTTACGTCAGTTTGTTTTTTCTTGCAACAAAAATGTACATAATTCATAAAGTCATCACTGACAACGTCAAAACAAACCTTCACCAAAAATAGGAAACAAAAGACTGCCTCCTCGTTTGGCTAATCATTAGAATGCTTTGTCAGAACTGACCATATCCAATGCTCTGAATCGAAAACAATTCATTAAATAAATACTGTGTGTGAATGTTATTTGAAAGGAACGGTGCTTTTGATCAGGATACAAAAATAGCGACAAGAGCGATATCAACACCTCCTTCGCCAAATGATGAAAAAGAAAAGTGTCATCACTCAAAGAAAAACAAAATGTTGGTTCAACAAGGAAGATTTTTTACCCATGTATATAGAATGACTGTTAAAAGTGGCTGCTCATTTGTTAGGACCTCTTTTAGGAATAGTGGTGAGATGATGATGATAAGAAGATAGAAACAACAACGCGTTTCTGGAAAGACATCACACTTGTACTCTTGTATTTACTGAATATCACAATTTAAGTTTAGTTGCTTACAAACGCTGGCTGGAACTCCATCGTTGGTACGAACAACGGACACTCCAATCCTCCCACTCCCACCCTCACCGAGAAACGAGTCATTGTACATGTATTTTCTCTCAACTACTGAACTAACAAAGACTGAATTTGCTGTTTGTGGATTTTGATGTCGGGTACAAGGTCGAAAAAGATTCTCAAATGAATTTTTACATATGTATCCTGTCAACGGAGGAGTCGCTCGATAACTGGGACATGGTTCAGGAGATATGCTAAAATCAGCTTTTCGCACGGCACCCATCCTAAAATCAACGTGACTTGTGGATTGCAAGCATTAAAAGACGCAAGGAAAAGAAATTCTCCAAAACGTAATCCTGAAAAATGTTCGTGAAAGCAGAAATGGACTGCTTTAAACTGGCAAAGGACTCCTATGGTGCTGATACGCTCGTATAAATTCGCTTCACACTTCTTGCCGTGACAGTGCTTCCTCCTCCATACCGCAGTAATTACAAAGCAGAAAGGAGCGCCGAAAACGATTCAGAATTCAGACACACGTTCAGAAAGAGAATAAGGAAAGAAGAATACATGTAAGGGAATTCTACGTTTCTGTTTTATTACTAAGTGAAAATGATGCTCCGATATTCTTGTGAATGTTCCAATTCAGAACTCGATATGTTTGCCATGCCACCGACTATGATGAAGATGTTAGAATCCCAATGGGTAGAATTTCATAGAATTTAAAATCAAATGAAAACTGAATATGATTTCGATCTTACTTGTACTTAAACGTTAAGATTTTCAAAAACGAACAACAGCAATATAAGCGTCGGTGACAGGGTAGCTCCCGTCGACAATTCTATAGGTTCGCTTTTCAATGGAGTGGATTTTTACTAACTAGTCAGCAGATGCGTGGACATTTATCTTTGTCGGGCTTACCTGGAAAATCTCTTGTCATATGAAAAGGAAGCCAAGAGCACAACAGGATGCTTCAGTGGTATGGAAACTTGACATGTCGGACATGTTTCACGACACATGGTTGACTGCTGATGACGATTGTCACAATGTTGGATTTAATGACCTCCGAAAGAAAATCATAGTTTTGAAATGATGGATCCTTTGCATTTGGACGTATATTTGCAAGACAAGTATTTGTTGTCAATAGTGGATGTACGCAAGAGGCTGTATCGTAGCAGTACCGTGTTTCATTGGATGGTTACAGAATAAACAATAACAGAACGGTCATCGAGTAAGCCTGACTTTACGTGCGACGTGTAGAAGTGGTACACGATAACAGTCAAACTCTGAACAGAACGAGTGGAAATCAAAACCTTCTCCATTGTCCCTGGACTCAGAACCAACATCAAAGATCGTGTTTTCTATGGTCATCTGCCAAAATGTTTGTTTATCGGCATCATCAGCTATCGATCAAAATCCTTTCGATTTCCAATGTGTCCAATTTTGGAGTCACCCGAAGTCTCCAAACGTTGTGTAACCGAACTTTGCCCACAACAATTAATCGATATCTTACTTAGTCCTACTTGAAGCCAAGGGTCGGTTGGGTACCAGCAATAGCCACAGTATTTCGTACGACGATTATGCTGGATGATATGCTTTGTGGTGCTTTGTTTTCACTCCAGAAAAAAATCTGTAACAAAATATCCCTTTCCACCCTATAAAATCATGCCAACATCGTGTGGTAATTCGGTTTGCAGCACCTCTGGCGAACAAACTGAACGTAGGTTTGTATGCAGAATTGAACCATACTCTGGAAATCATCAGTTTGAGAGTAGGGGTCCTATACCCTTAGAAACAAAAGATGGAACACAAACCTATGTAGATAGGCGAAGAGAATTGTTTCTATCCAGAACAGCAATGAAAGTCACAGAACACGAGTGAAGAAGACAGAGATAGTTGTGCTATAAAGATTGCCAGAATAAGAACAGCACTTAGTCTTCTGTTTTTTTGCTCGTGTCACAGCTGAAAGAACGACATGCCTTCTTAGAAATAACACAATAAATGTTTGATGATCGGTCCAGGAGACAAGTTGATAGAGTACCTGGAAGATCCACAGACCTTTATCTCAGGAGAGAAGATTCTGAAATTGTAGTTTAAAGACCTGAGCGACTATTTAATTCCTCCATTTATTTCTCTCTAGATGAAACAGATCGAAGCTGCCTTGCAACTGAATAACGAGACTTCTCGCTCACTGACTTACTTGACGGGTAGTTTAATGGAAAATATCAAGAGGGAAATGATGAATTAACATTACTAGTGGAAAAAGAAGAATGATACCTGGTAGCTTTATTACTTTCTGACTTACAATTAGTTCACAGCCTCTTGGAATCCAAATGTGTATGCCTAAGAAAAACTTTCACATCGAAAACAAAATGACGTTAAGGTCTATAACACCAAAAGAGACGATAGCCGTCGACCACGATCTCATTGGTTGTCCGTCTCTTTACCAAAGACCGAAGTGTGGAATACTTTGATTCTTATGGATTACCTCCTCTGAAACGCGACCTCGTCGACTTTAGGAAAAGAAATTGTGTATCTATTCAGTTCAAAGGTCAAATTCCATAGTGTGTGGACACTATTGTGTATATGTTTTTCTTCTTTATCAACGCAAGTCTTTGATTTTCCTTAGGACATTTACTAACTTGCTTTTACCGTAAAAACTCTTGCAACGATGATGCAATGGAAAATGGGTTTTGTGAACATTATAGATATATATTTCCTTTAAGAATGAAACGTTGTGTATTTCACATAGTAATTAAAAAGTAGATGGTGCTGGATAGTAACCAAGAGTGTGTCTTGAATAGTAATCAAAAGTAGGTGCTAGATAGTAACAAAATGATTGTTTTGTATACTAATCTAAAATTTGCAGTTGGATAGAATTTTTTTAAAAACTGTGACGTTGCATTTCCCGTAGTGACCTATACATTTTTAAGATAGAAACCGGCTTGAATAGAATATTTTTACATTAACATTTACGTGGTGCGTTATATTTTTTAAAGATAGAAGCAGTCTATAAAGGACTCAAATATAAACTTAAGGCGTAGTGTTCAATTCCTCTTATGTCGTAAATTTACCCCCCCCCCGTTAAACTTTTTAACAATACATGTCCCCTTGTACCCTATAAATATTTCAACATGGAAACGGTCAATAATTACACATTTTAACATTACCATTCCCGTCGTGTCCTATACATCTTTTAACATGGAAACGTCCTATAAAGCCTCAAATGTAAATCTACTGCGTAATGTTAAATATCTATTATGGCCTAAACCGTCATGCAAATGTTAAACATATGGACAATTTAACATGACATTTCCCCTTGTGCCTCATATCGCCACCCTTATATAAACCTACAGCATAATGTTAAATCGTGTGGTACCGCCAACTGCCACATATTTATTACTTGTATTAGTATCCATCTTGGTACTGTTCATATGACTGCAGTGAAACAATGTCTCCTTGCCACTGATTATCTTCATGACTGACAGAAACCCTTTTGACGTGGAAATATATGTGTTGCTTGCAATGGTAAGTATACTATTCAATTAACCATTCTTTCCACGCGCTATAATTTATTTTCTTATTGCCCCCATTTAAATAAGTCATACGATTTTTTAAATATTCGTGTAAGAAATCGGACTTTCAGGACGTTAGTAAAAATAACTTAAACGCTATTCTTTATCTTCCCATTCAATGTCCATCTTTGGTGAGGATGCGCTATTTCTGAGGTCAGCCAGTAAAAAAAAAACCCCAAACAAATAAAAAACAAAACAAAAAAAACCCCAAAGAACAACAAAGCAAAACAAACAAAATATCCATAAATTAATTTGTGCCCGATATATTCTGTTTATTACCAATCCAACAGGGCGGCCGTCTATAACAGGTACTTTTATAAAGTAATAAATTTGGAGTATGCGCATTTTGTTATAGCGCCCCGTTTTAAGGAATTCTTTGTAATTACTTGTCTGATTATTGGAGTTCAGTGCATTGAAAATATTCCTTAGCCCGAAATAATTAGCCAATTACTAGGAACAAACATCGTGGAGTGAGGTATTAGAGAGTTTCCATGATGCCATGGTTCACTAGTAGTGAATTCAGGTCCAAACCAAATGAGTGTCCATGAACAATCAAGTCCCTACCAGAATCTAGTGGTGTACATTGGTGGTGTGACTGCAGTTGCAGTATTTACGGTAGTAAACCTGTAAATTACACAATCGAATCAACAGGAAGGGACTTAGCACATACGGTTTATGTCAGCATGGTGGCAAATGTGATGCAGTTGTATTGGCGAAATGTGCCTGGAAATCGTAGGTTGACTGGTCTAAGGTGGCGTAGCTGAAGTAGTTCCCTGTATTAGGGGACAGTTATATAGTTTCTACGGCGTGAATTGGCGGTACAGAAACCTAACGTAGAGAAACCATGCAGATGTGCGGTTGATAGATACTTGGCAGGTTGTGAGATCTGTAGTCTTGCATTGGTTAGAGTAAAATTTATGTATAGAACGGACACGTCGGGCTTTCTAATTTACAGCTGAAGTTGTATGGAAGTCTTTGGAAATTTGGGGTAAGGTTATGACTTCTAGCGGGAATCGCGCCAGGGTTTGACACCGCTCAGTCAAGTAAAGACCCCTGGCTTGTAACAAATTTAATAATTTAGAAACATTTCTTGAAACATATAAATGGTTTGTGATTCGTGCTTTAGTTTTGTTGGCCATTTATATGATTGACTGCTGCAGTTACTTCATACACAAAAATTACCGTGTGCTGTTTTAAGTAGAACCTTCCTGTTTTCATAAACTCGAGCTCGTCATAGATTGGTCTTGTAAACTTTACGAGATATTAAGGTTGGAATGTGTCTCAGCTGAATACAAGATAGGTTTGTTTCATTATTTATATTTTATAGGGAGAAAATAATCAATTTAGTGTTCACAAACTGGCTTCCTTTTCTTGCTGGTCCAGTACTTTATCATTTTAATTTTAATGTCTAAGTACTTATACGAAAACACTAAATATTTTCAAACAATATAAGCGGTCTAGTGACTTTTAATTTATAATTTTTAAAAACATACAGCAAATATGTATTTCAATGTTAGGAATCTCGGTCTTAAAATATATAACAAAAAGGAAGTGAAACCAACACTTTAGGTAAAATTCAGCAAACAATTTGTCTCTCTAGTGGAAAGTTAAATGACACATACATTATTATGAATTAAACCCCAAATAACACTGGTCAACAGTGAAATCATTACTGACTTGAAAAGGCCCTAATCTGTAGTATTTTGGTGTGCCGAACACGAATATAACCGTGAAAAATTTGTATTGGCTCTCGTTTCGAAGATATTCATATACCTCATTTTCTATGTTTCACTGTGTAAATTTCTCCAGTAGGACTGCAGCAACATCCGGAATAATGATGTAACATTGCATAATACCATCATGCTCACATCATCCACAGTTGATTGCATCATTTTCTGATGCAATGCAATACTAATGCCATGCGGCTGCTGAAGTAAGTTGACGTCAGCAGTGTACTATACATGTGTAGGCCTATTATACTAATGCCAGGCGGCTGCTGAAGCTGACGTAAGCAGTGTACTATATAAAGCCCAATCAGATAGGTTCAGCATTTAAAATATTTTAGACGTTGTGCGAGACAGTTCAAGCTACTGTTACATAAAACTTATTATTTTATCCATTTACGTACAATAAAGAACAGTAATGCCTCGAAAGTGTGTTAATACCGCGGACAATTTTTGCTATATTTGTGGGGAAGTGACATTTGCCAACCAGAAGAAAAGTATCAATTCTCAAGTGAAGAAGGCATATCATCTTTACTTCGGATGCAAGGTTGGTGACCAAGACAAGCCTTGGGCTCCGCATATATGCTGTGCTACATGTACAACACAGCTTTCACAGTGGTTGAATTGCAAAA
The DNA here is from genome assembly GCA_028554795.2 of Sinohyriopsis cumingii. Classification (NCBI taxonomy): domain Eukaryota; kingdom Metazoa; phylum Mollusca; class Bivalvia; order Unionida; family Unionidae; genus Sinohyriopsis; species Sinohyriopsis cumingii. Next base: position 15,741,122 of record CM068836.1, read on the forward strand.
GGTCATCAATGCCGTTTGCAGTCCCAATGGTGTGGAGAGAGCCAAGCAACCACCTAAATGACTGTTACTTCTGCTTGGTTCCTCCTCTTTCCGGCGGAATAACGAAGCGAAAGAAGTCGAGAATAGTCTACCCAAACATTCCGTCTGCATTGAGACCAGTTCCACATGGTGAGGGACTTCCTATTCCAGAACCTCCAGCAGAATATTCTCTTGATTCATCTGACGAAGACAAAGGTGAGTCGACCTGTTCTTCTCCTGGTCCATCAGCATGCAGTGATCCAGATTTTCACTGTGGTGCATCATCAACCCCACACAGAATAACACAGGAAGAACTAAATGACCTGATTCGTGATTTGGACTTATCAAAGAACAAGGCAGAATTGCTAGGATCAAGACTCCAACAATGGAATCTTCTAGAAGAAGATGTCACAATTACTGCATATCGAAAGCGCCACCAGCAATTGGAGCCTTTCTTCAGAAAGGAAAGTAATCTGATATTCTGTTCCGATATTGAGGGCCTCATGAATGCTTTAAAAATCACTCATGACCCACAAGAATGGAGACTATTTGTGGACTCTTCGAAACTGAGTCTCAAGGCTGTGCTTTTGCACAATGGAAACATTCTTCCATCTATTCCAGTAGCGTATGCTGTCCACATGAAAGAGACATACGATAACTTAAGGCAGCTACTGAATTCCATTGAGTATAACAAGTACAGCTGGCACCTCTGTGGTGATTTGAAGGTAGTTGCCCTTTTAATGGGACTGCAGCAAGGATATACAAAATACATGTGTTTCTTATGCGAGTGGGATAGCCGAGCAAGGGAAATGCACTACATGAGGAAGGAATGGACTCACAGGCAGAATGTAGCCATTGGAGAGAAGAATATCCAACACCCAGCTCTGGTTGAGGCTCAGAAAATCTTGCTACCACCCCTTCACATCAAACTAGGTTTGATGAAGAACTTCGTGAAAGCCATTGACCGGACTTTGCCAGCATTCCGATACCTGCATGAAAAATTCCCTCGACTCAGCGAAGCAAAGATTAAAGAGGGAGTTTTTGTGGGTCCTCAGATTCGAGAGCTTTTCAAAGATGACCGGTTCAACAACTTGCTGGAAGGTGACGCGAAACAAGCATGGAATGCTTTTCGCCTAGTTTCTACAAACTTCCTCGGAAATGTTAGGGCAGAAAACTATAAGGAACTAGTAGAAGACATGTTGATGAAGTATAAGAAACTTGGCTGCAATATGTCTCTAAAGATTCACTTCCTTCATTCCCATTTGGATTTCTTTCCTAGCAACTGTGGTATTGTTAGTGATGAACACGGCGAACGTTTTCATCAAGATATCGCAACAATGGAACAAAGATACCAGGGAAAATGGTCCACTACAATGCTGGCTGACTACTGCTGGACACTCCTCAGAGATGCTCCCGAACAGCTGTACAAGAGACAGGCGAAGAAATCTAAGATGTAGTCAATGACTTGATTTTTTATAGGTAGGCTATTACAGTTGACCTTTTACTATTGGAATGCATTTCGTTATGTAAACATTAATTTCTTGCAGATTACAAAAAAACTAGAGCCAATTTTGCAATTTGACTGTCATATTCGTGTTCAGCACATAAAAATTGATAAGAATTGACTAATTTTATTTCAGTAACATGACTTTTGTAAAAATTTGTTGTCCAGTGTAATCCTAAATGCCATGTCATAAGACCAAAGTATAGAATGATTCGAATGAACTCAAATAGTCTTGAATGTCCTGATGTACCACAATGATATAGTTTAGAATGTCTTTCACTGAATTCTAAATGATCCCAAAGTATTGTTTTAATGCCAAAATTTAATAGGCACACAGTAATAAAAATGAACAATTGAAATAATTCTTCTAGAATAATATCTGATCACTAGTACAAATGATTCCAGAAACTGATAATAAAACATAAATGAATAAGTATTTTTTCTTCTCCAAATCAAACTATATATACACAAATAAACTTGACCTGCGACGTAATAGATTTCATACGGAAACCCTCTCTTAGTCATGAACAAGAACAGGTACTGGATTCATGTAAACATCTTGTTTACTTCTTAGAATCGTGTAAAAAATCAGCTATGCATTTATTCCACAATCCTCTATTAGGGAGTGAAATTACTAACACTGTATAGATAGACATAACATCAAAAGCACTGGGTCAAAAAAGATCGTTTTGGTATGTGAAATAATAGATATGACAAGAAAAGTGATAAACAGACTGAAAATGGAATCGATGGATTCCAAAGTGTTTGTGCTTATCTCACATCAGTATTGCGCTGTTGTTTGTCTTTTTTCTGTCACACACACACACACACACACACACACACACACACCTTTTCCTAATTTGTAGAAGGGAATTGTGTGCTGCTAATAGTTTCTTTTTTTACTGACAAAAGAGAATGACTGAGGTCACAAAAGAAAGTAAAGAACAGCTACAACGATGCGATAAAAAAGAAGTAAAAATAGAGAAATCCCAAACCATGCTAATATGACACGGGCTATTGATGTGATTTGCCTATAACTTCCACTCGAGACAGACTCAAGATAGTTTTGCACACACACTGATTATTTTCCAGACACACAATTTTTCTCTTTTCATTTTCTTGTTTATTTATTTTTTTTTTTTTCGTTGTTATCGGGATCGGAATCGGAAAACTTACCAGATATTCGCCCTTATAAAGTTATGGGAGAGAACTCTGTCAAAGTAAAAATGGCTGACACGTCAACCTGGCGTAATCAAGAAGTGTGTAAAGCTTTTGGGTGCTAGTTTATACGTAAAAAACATAATATCTGTATTCTAAGTTTGTTATAAACTTGCCATAAACGTTCACGTATATCAGTACAAAGTGTTAAGTGATTAGTGTAAATGTTTGCTGTTGAGAAAGCCGACTTTGTTTTCGATGAGAAGTAATGTAAGGGTACATTAACATGAACCAGTCATTTTTTTAATTTGAAAGATAACTCAGTCAAAATTTGCACACATGTAATGTTATTTGAAAGATGCATACGAAAGTTTATTTTATGAAAATATGTAAGAAATTGTATGTTTTATGAATTTGTTTCAAGCAATGTCGATTTAATACAGTTTAAGAATGACTTATTTTTGTGCCAAAAAGTGGTACCATACCTACTGTAGTCCTACAGTGTAAGACATAGCACATGCTGGTTTTGTTTTAGTGCTATGTCTTACTATCCAAATAATGGCCTTGCATAGCGTGTTCTGATGTCGTTGACATCGGAACGAGTAGTCAAAGTTTCAGGAATAGCTCACATTTGGCAGCATATATAAACACTCTTCCACTAATTTATGTGTAATTACTATACTTACTGAGATGTCTTTATCCTGGCAGAATACATACATTTGAATTTTTTGCAATGCGATGGTAGTCGAGGTATGCCAAAGTATGTTTAAGTAGGTTTATGTGGCGGATATGTTTTTTGAACGAAACGAAACGTTGCTTTACAGTTCCAATAGACATAATATATTTTTATTTGTTTCATTAAAGATAATATTTCAACTTAATCCGATTTCAGCATTCCCGGCTTTCATCGCTTTCCATTCAACTGAAATGTAGGCCAGCAAAGCTTGAAAACAGGTTCATTTCTTTGTGAGAATTTGAATGTATTAGAGAAAAGACATCAGAGTAAGTAAAGTCTGACTAAAACATTATGACTTTACTTTGTAGAAAAGTGCTGTTATTTTAGTTGCCAGTTGTGTGAGATATTCCTAAAAATTTGACTTTTGTTACAATGTTAGTTGACATCAAAACACACTACACGGTGCTGATAGTTAGGCAGTACCTGACGCCCAAAACATAAATATCAGCATCAAGGTCTTACATGTAGGACTAGTACCATACCCAGCGTTTTTTTATTTGTAGAGATATCAAAACCAAATTTTGCACATTCATAAAGATTATTTAGCTGTTTATAAAATGCTATTTATTTTTTTTAATTTGGACCACAAATAGATTTTCTTGCTCTTTTAATATAATTATAGCAATTTTAATGTCCTTTTTGGTTACTTTGGGACAAATGAGCCAGAGACACAAAATTTTAATATGGAGAGATAACCACATAAATGTTGCTTCACATAGACTTTTTGTGAAGGAACATTTTAATTTACAGGGCCTTTATTCAGAGAACGAGAAAATTATGACAAAAAATATATGAACTTCCATTTTTTCAAAATTCGCAATATTAGTACTTAACAATGCATGGATACAACAAGCTAATGGTGTTTGAGAGCCACTTTCTTTTTTCTTGACCCAATTTGTTCAGTGAAATTTTTAATTCATCATTAAAAAATATTTACAATTTTAGATTGCAACCTGCACTTGACACTAAGCTGTGTAGTCTACACTACAGCACAATGGCTCATATCATTGCTTACAATTTACCTGTCATACATGTACTATATAATAACTACAAGGGAGGACACATCTCTCCTTTCCTGCGTGACATATTTAAGAATAAATGCCCATATTTCAGGCTACATTTTGCTTAGCGTAATAAATTTGGTACCGATGTTTAGCTAAGTCATTTGACTTTGTATGTGTATCCGAAGTTTGTCTATTTTACCTTTAAGGAATGCCAGACCATTTTCCCATGCTAATGCTCGATATGGCCATGATCGCACCTGCTTAATATGCAAGAACAACATGCTGAATGGAATACTGCCTTCTCATGCCCAACTGAAGATAAGTTATAAACAAATGCAGGACATCATTTTCTTTTAAACAATGAGAGGAAAGTATTCCATTCAGTGGGATTTCACTTGCATATTAAGTATCAACTTCCAGCTTGCACACACATGACCCTTCAATTGAAATCAAATTAAGTTCAAACACTTTATGGTAATTACACATAAAATCCTTGAAGATATGTATTGTTAATTAATTATGATTCAAAGCTATGATAAAATTAAAGCAGAGCAGAAGCTAGTACTATGGAAATCAAGTTTCTGAAATTTTCAAAACAATCGGAATCCTTGATTCCAGCAGGTTTTTGGAACTTAATGCGACTGCACTGTGAGATTAATGTATGAATAGTTTACATTGGATGTTAATTTTAAACAACCAATGAAAAAAATGTAAGAAATGGCATAATAGAACACCCCTGAGAGGCCAGCCATTGTGGACATGAAAGTGAGGCTGCTTTTTTAGTGCAGTAGGAGTTGTGTCCCTTGTTGATTCATGCTAGTGATTGGGCAGGGGACAGTTTTTATGCACAAATTTAATGCCACAATCGCCGGCCTATTATTAAAAAAATACAAAATAAAATACACAAGTGAGGTCAAAAAAGTCCATATTTTTGGATACCTGTATTAAAACAAAGCATAAAAATATTATCCACTTGACCAGAGAAGTGAAAAGTAGTTTATAGCAGAAGTTTATGCACCCCAACCCCAAATTTATACCTGCAATTATCATGGCCGAAAGTCATTTTTGACACCATGTGATGCTCACAGTGCAAACACAAGCCCTTTTCCTAGATGACAGTTATGCAAAACAGTGTCTACTAAACAGGCTGATGCAATTGAAAATAGTTGTCATCCAGGCCTTTCTTCAGATATTCTACTTGCCCCAAACCCACATATTTACTGCTTTGGGAGGCTAGCTCTTCTTCATAGCCGACTATTGGCATTTCACTATCAACATACTGCACGGTAACTATGGAAAGTGTACATGCCTGACATCAATTTCAAGTACAATACAAGCCTGAAACACCTAGTTCACAAATATATCCATATCTTTAATTGGTAAACAATAATACCTGAAAAAGTCACACCATAGCCGTAAGTTAAGAAATTTGCCCGGGGCCAATTTACAAAAATATCCCCTGCAACCTAAGTGTAATGGACCAAATTTTAAAATCTCATCTCAGGTTCATAAATAAGGTGTTTCTGTGAAGATCAGATCATCAGTAATTACAAATTAACAAAAAAATATAATCCTTTTTATCGTTTTTGCTGATAGAAAGTACAAAACAGTTATTCTGTCTATAGTCCTACAATGCGAGACATCGACCCTAATATTTTTATTCTTGGTGGTCAGGGTCTTAGTGAGTAACTAACGGCGTGTTCGATGTCTGATAACATTAGAACAAGAAGTCATATTTTCGGGAATATGTCACACATTTGACATCCCATATTGACTATTTTGTACAGTTAAATTCTTAATGTTTTTGTCCGACTTATATAATTATTTATTTTTTTTTTTTTCTAATAAATTCAAATTCTCACAGGACCCCGAGTGGCCGAGTGGTCTAAAGCGCTCTCCGTTATGGATCACTGCCATCTCACCTCTGTCTGCGTGGGTTCGAGTCTCGGATTTGGCTAATGTGGGTATGTGAGAAAGCTTGCCAGTAGCTTCTTGTGGGTTGGTGATTCTTTCTGGGGTTTTCCCAGGTTCTTCCTCCACCATTAATACTGGCCACCATGTATAGCCTATTGTGTGCTGAAAAATGGCATTAAACCCAACAACAACAACAATCAAATTCTCATACAAGCAAATGGAGGTGCTTTGAAGTTCTGATGGCCAACATTTCAATCGACTGGAACATGATTGAAGCCAGGAATGCTGAAATCCGTTAAAAGTATGATAAGTATCTTGAATGACATGAAGTTGTCTAAACACTTTCTTCAGTATTATTATATTTTTTATTCATTTCATTCAAGAAACATACTTCAGCTTAATCTGATTTTGGATTTCATAACTTCCATTACAATCCGGCTAATATATGTGCCCACAGCAGATGTCACTGCTTGTTCTGTGGTACCCTTCTCAGGTCATCTAGATCAGCCTGTCTTGATGTCATCCAAGATTTATGAAGACCATTAAGAACCAAATTATAACTCAGTTTATGTTACCAGGTCCACTACTAATTGAATATATAATTTTATCCAGTAATTCACCTTATGAACATACAGTAAGACATGTTATGAAGACAGTTGCCATTTTTGGGCTGAACCCCATTTTAGAACTTGCCTTTGATAAAATGACATATTATACAACTGTTACAAAATAAGAGGAGTTTTAATATTTTTATAAAATTTTAATATTATTTCATCATTATTTTAATCATCTGAGAAAGTATGCAAAAACGGAAGTTTAAAGTGACTATTTTGAACATATTGAGTTTTGAACTTTCTACAGTCACTACTTTTTCTTTTTGCCAAGATTGCCATATTTTAGCAGGAAAGAGGTAATGTGACCCAAATATGTGTCCAGCATGGACCTGGGGCCACAAATGAAACCTGGTATAAATATTCAAGACACCTTTGGTAAAGACATGCTGCAGAAACCAAAGTCAGAAGGGCAGTAAGCGAGCCTAGCTCCTGTAAATATAATTCTGTATCAATTCATTCAGTGTCATATCAGTATAAAGCACATGCAAAATTTGGATGAAATTCAACATTCCTTGGTGGCATTGTGCTGCAGAATCCAACGATAATGAGAACAGAGTGAATAACTCGTATAAAAGTACTGGAATGCAGAAAACTGAACCCATTCAGGGTCCCATCAATATCAAACTACACACCAGATTTGCTTATCAGTTTGGGACCCCATTACCCTAAATCAGTCCAAAATTTAGTAACGAATATTTTTTCAGAAATCATTTATCTTTCAGTCACAACATCCAGGACCTTTGGACCCCCCAGATCATTAGTTTATTCCTTATCCAAATGGCAAGCTATCTACAACATTTGGTCTAGTTCAGATATGTAGAACAAATGTTATTATGCAGAAATCATTTCACTTCTTTCAATTAGTGGCTTTTGACCACAAAATCAACAAGCATATTCTTGAACCAAAGTGCTATGCACAAAGATTGGTCCTGGTCTGTGAAATAGAACTAATGTTACTGTGCAGAAACAATTTTTCCTCAGTGACCTTGTCCCTTGACCTATTAGAACACATCATGACATAATATGCACCATAAAAACGGCAGGCGTATAAAAGGGTGGACCATTGTGGTTTGTATCAGAACTGCACCAGACAGCATTCTAACGTGAAAACCAATTCTTAACCAGTTACACATGTACAGATAAAAATATTACTCTTGGCCAGGTGTACCATATGAGAAAGGAAATAGACATTTTATTAAAAAGATATCTTCGATTGACCTTGAAAATTAGCATCTGCTTGCAGATCCAATGCCTTTCTAAAACATAACACAAATCTGAAGTAGCAGATATGCCATTTTTCTATATATATATGCCATATATATATATATGCCATGTATATGCCAGTTATTACATATGCCTTTCTGTCAATCAAACACAAGTAGCAGTACTTTTGTGCCCAGCTCAGAATGTTACAAGCATACTGGAAGCAAATCTGGAAGACCAGGAACTTTTTAAAGTCTCTGGTCTGTCAGGCTAGAGAGAAGTTTAGGGAAGGAGAGAACACTGTCCTGACATCCATGATTATTGCCTTGGATTCATACATAAAAAGTGAATATAATACATAAAAAGTGAATATATTACAACTTAGACCAGTTGGTTTATTTTTATGATAGTAAACAAGCCTCTTAAATTTACTATTTGTAAGTGGAACATTGTTACAATTTATTACAGAGTCAACACCCAGCTGTTGTGGATCTTGATGACATGGAGATGGAAATTGTTGACAAAGATGATTCAGACTATGAGACTAATTTTTCAGGTATGTCAGAGGTTTCAGGCAGGTAAATAATGCTGTCATCCTCACTACTTGATGACATGGAGATGGAAATTGTTGACAAAGATGATTCAGACTAGGAGACTAATTTTTCAGGTATGTCAGAGGTTTCAGGCAGGTAAATAATGCTGTCATTCTCACTACTTGATGACATGGAGATGGAAATTGTTGACAAAGATGATTCAGACTATGAGACTAATTTTTCAGGTATGTCAGAGGTTTCAGGCAGGTAAATAATGCTGTCATCCTCACTACTTGATGACATGGAGATGGAAATTGTCGTCAAAGATGATTCAGACTAGGAGACTAATTTTTCAGGTATGTCAGAGGTTTCAGGCAGGTAAATAATGCTGTCATTCTCACTACTTGATGACATGGAGATGGAAATTGTCGACAAAGATGATTTAGACTATGAGACTAATTTTTCAGGTATGTCAGAGGTTTCAGGCAGGTAAATAATGCTGTCATTCTCACTACTTGATGACATGGAGATGGAAATTGTTGACAAAGATGATTCAGACTAGGAGACTAATTTTTCAGGTATGTCAGAGGTTTCAGGCAGGTAAATAATGCTGTCATCCTCACTAAAATCTAAACCACATTAAGAAAATTTATTACTTTAGTGAGTCTTGCCAGAAGTAGATGTATAGGAAGTGTTCAGAATGGATATACAATCAGAAAATTCAATCTTAGAAAAACTATAAAAAATTTCCCTTTGTCATGTCTTGTAGCAAGAGATCAGAATGTTTTATTATTATTATTACTATTATTATTATTATTATTACAAGCCTGTATAATTTGGCTACATATGTACACTGCACTTCCTGTACATCTACTCTGAGCAAGACTCAAAAAATTTTGAAGTTTTCCAAGGAATTGATCTGGCCACAATTTCACTATACATCTCATATTTTCCTTCTCAGAGATTTTTAATATCTATCATACTGATTGATTTTCTCATAGCATACTCATCTGGCATCAGGAATTAAAATACATTCATGAAATCTTGCTTTATCGCTAATACAGTTTTGAGAATTTCCTTGAATTTGATGATTCCTCAAATCTTTTTTTAAAGAATTTAAATGTTTTGGTGAATTAAAATTTAATAAAACTAAAAAATGAATTTATGTCCTTTCTGCTAGGTGCCTTCTGACAAAAGTATCTTATATTATCTAAATAATGTAGAATCTGAATTAGAGGAGAAAGTTTGAAAATTGTATTGAAACCAGGGCCTGGAAACTAAGACATTATCCTCTGTCCCCTATTTTCATACTTGGCCTGTGTCAGTTGTAAAGTGTGTCAGATAGGAAACTGTGCCAAGATTGATGTTTAAAAAAAATTGTTTCATAAGAACATTTTTCAGATATGATCGGAATATTATCTAATACTGGTAATATAAAATACTGCTGTGATATTTCTATTGCTGCATTTATACCACAATATATCAATCAATATTCAGTAATATTGTATGCCACTGGTTTTCACCAAAAACTCATTGTGAAACAGAAGCCATCTTGAAAATCTTGTTATTGCTACTCCAAGAATGGGTAGTCATATCTCAAGGCTCTCACTAAAAGACTTTTTGCAGGTGTGTCTTGAATATCTTAAAATTACTTATAGATGGAAAGTCTTTTCAACATTGGGTTTTACACCAGAAGATTTCTTATGATGTCATGTTGGATGGTACTGATATATCAGTATGGCCACCATGGCATCCATTTTGAAAATTTGGTTTTTGCTACTTCTTATAAATAGAAAGTAATCTTGACATAACGTTTTCACCAGAAAACTGATTATGATTTTTAGTAAGTACTGAATAACACCAATCTGACTACAGATACCACAATGAACATATTGAAAATCTTGTCACTAATTCTCCTGAATTGCTGGTCATACCATAATTGGGTTTTCACCAAAAGTCTTCTGATGGTGTCTAGATTGTCTTAAATGAAAATATTGAGATGTCTTACATCCGGTATGGCTGTCAAAGAGACTAATTTGAAAATCTTAGTGTTTAATCTTTGTGCTAAAAAAAAGGTCTTGAATTCATGCAAATTCTTTTTATACTGTAAAAACCAGTCACTTCAAGGGACTCTCTTTTTATTGCCATAAATTTTATATTCTTCAGTGGAAATGGGGGGGGGGGAGGAAGAGTTGTTTATCTTACAGTTCACTGCAAAGACATTTTTAATAATATCCAATAGCATTTTAAGTTTCCTTCACATGATCAATGTCTGGTGACCACTGTTGACATCTATTGTGATTATTAAGCTTCATACTTAACAGGCTGTAATTAGTTTTCTGGTCCAGATTTCACCCTGAGTTATTTTGTATTTTGCAAAGAATGGAGAATGCCCTTCCTATATCAGCATATACAATTTTGTAATGACAGGGCAACTACGCTCATCCTTCCAAAAAATAGTTCTAGCTTCTGTTTATTTAGTGTTGCTGGGTTTGTAAAATTGTCAACTGCTCTCCAATAGTCCTTCGAGTTATGTTCACCCCACCGAGGAAGTTCCTGACCTGGACTTAAGATTTATTCCTAAGTCTCATCCTCAAGGGGTTCATTTTCTTTATAGCTCATATCCAGAAATCTTTTGGCAGGCTTTACCATTGTTAATAAAACAACAAAGATTGATTTAGACTTGAAGAAGAAGAAAAAACAGTGACTAAATACATGGTACATTGACCCTGTGATGAACAATTTATCCCAACCTTAAAATGAATTATCTTTTAACATATTGTTAACTGATATATTTTATTTAGATATTGAACTTAATTTATATGTGTGAAAACTTCAAATTATTTATGAAATGCAAAATATAATTACCTTTGAAACATGCAATGCAAACTCGGGATCTTTTGCTTCTTGGCTGCACATTCTTAAATTCTTATATTCAAGAATTGTTGAAATATTTCATTTTTACCAATACATTTTGGTATTTTGCCATCAACTTAATAAAATATGTAATATGTGTCCTTAAATATTCCTATTAAAATATCTTGAACAGTAAAATAACAATTAAACATTACCAAAAAAAAGCAAATTACTTCCTCTAGTATTTGCTGAAACCATATGGATGGTCTCTCCACTTTATCTCCCCTCCATGAAAGGTTGGCCGATTGTCATCAAAGGCTCAGAAGACAACATGGTGCCCACCTTTTATTCCATTATTACGTATTACACTGGGGCCCAGAGTGGCTGAGTGGTCTAAAGCCCACACCGTTCCGGATCACTGCCATCTCACCTCTGTCTGCGGCGGTTCGAGTCTAAGATTCAGCCAATGTGGGCATGTGAGAAAGCTTGTCAGTAGCTTCTCGTGGGTCGGTGGTTCTTTCCAGGGTTTTCCGGGTTCTTCCTCCACCATTAATACTGGCCGCCATGTATAGCCTATCGTGCTGAAAAATGGCGTTAAACCCCACAACAACAACAACAACAACGTATTACACTGGGGCCCAGAGTGGCTGAGTGGTCTAAAGCCCACACCGTTCCGGATCACTGCCATCTCACCTCTGTCTGCGTGGATTCGAGTCCAGGGCTCAGCTAGTGTGGGTATGTGGGAAAGTCTGCCAGTAGCTTCTTGTGGGTTGGTGGTTCTTCCCTGGGTTTTCCAGGGTTCTTCCTCCACCAGTTATACTGGCCGCCATGTATAGCCTATCTTGTGCTGAAAAATGGCGTTAAACCCTAGAACAACAACAACTTATTACACCTCAAAAAACATTTGGCCTTAAACTACCAGGTAATCAAATAACAGATTGTTGTGTACATATCAGCTGTTCCTTAACAATTACAGTACTGTTGCACTGCCCTGCATCATCACATCAGTCATTGTACTGTTGGAACATTTCTGGTCCCCAGTAGACTGGTTCTGGCTGGTTGCTCTAATGTGTTGATAGAACATGAAAAAATAGTGTGGTGTTTTTTTTTAAATTTTTTAAAATATTTTAATTTTCAAAAGCATTCAATTTTAACTAATAAATGGCACGTGTGGTAGATAGCTTTTAAAACTATTTTTGGTGAGAGTAGAATCACATATATTGTGTTTTTGAAAAAATGAGTTTTCACCTGCTTTCAAGAGTGTTATATTTGTATCATTTGAATAAAAATTGTAACTCTGCATAATTAAGCACTTCAGAAGCTACTATATCAGCATTGAAGTTGATTGTTTTACTGTTTTATGCCTGCAATCATTAGTGTTATTACTGAATGTCATGCCTGATTACTATTTTCGGTTAGATTATTAATAGGTTCATTTGGGGAAATGGGTTGGTGTAGAAATTATTAATACATGCCAGAGTATGGCAGGACAAAGTTAACTTTTCTGAGATGTTGAATAAAAAACTACATACTTTCATTTTTACAGTACTTGGAATGTAACTTAATAGCAGTGAAGATTAAGTACAATACTGAATTATTATTAGTTGGGTCATAAAGCAATTTGTTTTACTGGCAATTAAGATTTCTATCGATTTGGGGGGAGGGTCACAAGCTTCATGTCAGAGGGAATGGACTTATTTTCCCAATTTGGTGCTAAGGTCTGACCAACATGACCAGTTCATTTGATGTTTGATTGGAATATGTAAGGCCTGGTCCACCTCATAAATAGGTTTAGTGCTGCATGGTTTACAAATACGATATGAATTTGCCATATTGTGCATGCACAGAAATACCCTATTTGTCTGGTGGACTTTGCCCCCTATGAATAGTCATCTGAAACTGAATGGTATAGTCATCTGAAACTGAATGGTCATCCTGGTTGACCTCTATCATTTTTTCCCGCTTGCATGTGAATAAAAGGCATATGCAGATTAATCCAAACAAAATAACAAAAAAAATCTTGTCATCATCTTTTTTTAAGGGAAAATTCCTTATATACATGACATGTATTTAGCTAAAAGAATGGACAGTGTAAAAAGAATGTTTTTGAGCATTTGGGTTTGTTTCTTTAACTAAAATATTGGGGGAGCAATCCACTCCAACCACAACTGGAGAAAAGAAAGAATTTTTTAACATAGGAGAGATTTAAAGAAAATTCAAAGGAATAGCTTGACATTATATGTACATTGCATACATTTCATGCATTTAGTATAATTTTCAAGACAGTTTGTTAGAAATAAGTGCAAACTTTGCTGTCACTCATAAAAATGCAATTACCCATAATGCCTCTTTAAAAAGTACTATCAGATATCAAAGATCTAAGTTTTTTGTTGTTAATTTGCCTATCCGTCTCTCTATCTCGTATATGACCCTCAATATTTGTTCTTACTGGTTGATTACAGATTCAAAACTGCCACAGAAGTCCCAACAGAAGAGTAAGGAAGGAGGTTACATGGAAGACGTGAAAAAAAGATTTCAGGACAATGTCACATCGATGGTTAGTGTTCATTCTTGTTGGAATAAACATTTTGTCAAAAGCTAGATTAACTTAACACCATTTAAATGTGTATGTTTGTTTTATAAATGGTCAGGGATGATCAGATCCCATTGCCCGATATTCCAGACTTTTCATTTTCAAAGTCAGGTAAAAAGTTTCCAAAGTACTCATCCAGGACAAGTGCTTTTTTTAATTTTAAAACAATTAGGGCAAGCACTAATTTTCGTACATTAATCACTTTACTTACCTTTATCTGGCCCTTCATGCTTTCTGGGCATATTAAATGCTTGAATTGCCTTTATCTGGCCCTTCATGCTTTCTGGGCATACTAAATGCTTGAATTGATTCATTCACATCCTGTGATACCACAGTAAGCGGTGATTGATAAGTGTCTTATGTGCATTCAGTTAATACTTGACTGTATTTTCAGCGAAGCATCCAAATTATCAACCAGTCAAAACACTTCACATGAAATAAATTCGGCATGAATAATTCAGGATTGTTTTAAACAACCTTGTGTTTAATCAACCCGGATACATGTGAGCAGATCCCCCTTTGATTTCAATCCATTGAGTCAGTGCAATGAAGTTATTGAAAGGCATTTTACTGACGTAAGTGTCCATATCTTTTATGAACTGTTTAAATGTCAGTAAGGAGTCTTTAATTTTTTAATTGATTATACAGATTATCAACTTAAATGTGTGATATTGTGCTTGAAAGGATTACACTAATTAAGGAGCAGTTGGTGTTTGCATTTAAACAATAAAATGTACATTATGATACTTTAGAAGATATAGTTGTCTTTTTTATTGTGGATAAAATGAGTTGGCTCAATTATTTTTGAAATGATGGACATATGGAAAAGTCAGAGAAGGAAAATTTATGGAAAAGTAGAGAGACAAAATGTAAGGATCTGTTCAGTCTAAGGTAACTATTTCTCCAAAGAGACATAAGCCAGTCTTTGCAGCCAAAAAATAACAAATATGACATTCCTAAGAGACTAAGAAATTTGAGGCACATTGGGTTGATAATAATACATGGCTTGAAATTACTGACTCTGAAGTGCAAAGAATAAATTAAGCTGGCATTTGTTGGATATTAAACCAGTGTATTTGTCATTACTGAAGTGCAAAGAATACATTAAGCTGGCATTTGTTGGATATTAAACCAGTGTATTTGTCATTACTGAAGTGCAAAGAATACATTAAGCTGGCATTTGTTGGATATTAAACCAATGTATTTGTCATTACTGAAGTGCAAAGAATACATTAAGCTGGCATTTGTTGGATATTAAACCAATGTATTTGTCATTACTGAAGTGCAAAGAATACATTAAGCTGGCATTTGTTGGATATTAAACCAATGTATTTGTCATTACTGAAGTGCAAAGAATACATTAAGCTGGCATTTGTTGGATATTCAGCCAGTGTATTTGTCATTAGAACTGACAAATTCAGGATTTAATTAATCTCAGCTTGTGATAGTTTTGGACCTCATAAAGCCACACAGTATATGCATGACACTAGCCAGCATACTCAGAAAATCCCTGAAGTTGGAGTTGCTAACACTCCACTAGGAATGGTCAATTTGAAATTAAATGAGAATGAAATGAAAAATAAAAATAAAATGAGAGCTCACCTTAGCCCTGTAAGCAAAACCATTTTCTGATATAGAAATGATGTGTGCACTCCAAGAGAAGAAAGGGCCTAGAGTGGCCGAGTGGTCTAAAGCGCTCTCCGTTATGGATCACTGCCATCTCACCTCTGTCTGCATCAGTTCGAGTCTAGAATTCAGCCAACGTGGGTATGTGAGAAAGCTTGCCAGTAGCTTCTTGTGGGTTGGTGGTTCTTTCCAGGCTTTTCCAGGGTTCTTTCTCTACCATTAATACTGGCCGCCATGTATAGCCTATCGTGTGCTGAAAAATGGTGTTAAACCCCACAACAAAAACAACAATAACCAAGAGAAGAATAGTTGTAAACCTGGTGCTAATTATAAGAACAGACCAGGGGCAAGATACTTTCATCCCCCAAGAAGTTGATTAAGTCTCGAGATATGCAGTTAGGGAAAGTCTGAATGTCAGTAAATTGATTTCTATTCTTGCTGATGGGAGTATGGATTCTACCATAATGGAGCAAGACATAGAGTATACCTTGGCAGTAAAAAGTTAAGCCCATTGAAGAAATAAATCTGTTATACATTATTTTTGAAGGGCCCCGAGTGGCCGAGTGGTCTAACGCGCTCTCTGTTATGGATCACTGCCATCTCACCTCTGTCTTTGTGGGTTTGAGTCTCAGATTCAGCCAATGTGGGTATGTGAGAAAGCTTGCCAGTAGCTTGTCATGGGTCGGTGGTTCTTTCCGGGGTTTTCTCGGGTTCTTCCTCCACCATTAATACTGGCCGCCATATATAGCCTATCTTGTGCTGAAAAATGGCGTTAAACCCTACAATAACAACAACAACAACATTATTTTTGTTTTTATTCTATAGATTAAAATGCATACATTTCATTTAAATTAGGTAAGATAGAGAAATTTTGGCACAAGTGAAAATGTAGGTGGGACAAATGATTTCTCTGAAACTACTTGTCATGGAGAAATCAGTGAAAAATAAATTTGATCAGCCATGCTGGTATTATTATGTTGTTTTCACTTTTTTGTTTCATTAATCCTTTGTCGAAGGTAAATTCCCTCCAGATATCTATTGGAGGCCTAGAACAAAAATAAACATAGTCCCAGTCTGATGCCGCAGTCATTTCCATCATTTGGAATAACATTCTTCTTTTCCTTGGACTCCATGCAGTTTACATGTTTCTCTGGGTGCTAAAATGATTTTCACTGGTGTCTTTTGGTATATTTACCTTCAATCATATCCATTTCTGAATTACATTTGAGCATTTCTTCCCTATCTTTGCATTTAATTATGTTTATGTTTCCACTTTTCTCTAGTTTGAAGGTTTTTCTGTATCTCCTAGCAATGATACTATAAATTGTATCCCTCTGTTGATACTGATGTTAGGGTAGGTTCCCCTCCCCCACAAATTTGTTCCATGACAAGTTGTTATTCTTTTTTTCTTCTTCAGCTTGCCACAAGAAGTTGGCAAGTGCTGTCATGAGAAGGCTTCTTGGGACAGCTACCCCTCCAGTACCAAATTGCAGATGGTTACAGATGATATGGGATCCAGCAGAGAACCACTTCTTTTGTAGTGGCTGGAAGAATGTGTGGCATGTCCTTATTTATTTCTGATGGACCTGCTTTTGTTCCAGTTCACAGCAGTCATCAGCACCTTCAAGTGAGTCACACCTTTCAGGGGCAAGAAACACATGGTCATCCTCAGCTGAGTCAGTTAGACCTGCATCTGAGTGGAAGGAGTCTAGATCAACAGAAGAGTCAAGTCCTTGGATATGGACTCCTTGAGGAAGTCATCACCTGATTGGTCATTGACTGGGCTCTGGGTCTAGGCACCCAGCACATTGCAGGACAACAAAAATACATGTTATGTGACTGGGTTCTGATCACTGGTCATCTAGTATCGGGCACCAGTCAATGGTCTTAGTCTATGTATCTGTGTTTGGCAGAATGCGATCCATGTCAAGCTTTACATGACTTTCTCCAGGGACTATGCGTCAACGAGTTAGGGACAGTTGGTTGAAGCTGCAGCCCCAGAATCAGATTTTTTGCCAGTCTGACTGAGATTTTAGGCACAAATTCCCTAGCATTATCATTGTTCTCTAACTGGAACTAGTGAGCAACCTGCCACCACCATGGGTTAGTGCCCTAGTTAACACATCCATTTTCTTAATGATTCTGTGGCAGGAAGAAAGGAGTATTTTCTACAGTGGACCCTTCCTTTGATCCTGGGAGGCATCAGTGTCAATTCTAGTTCACAAAAATTACCAGAACACACTAGTTTGTTCCACCTTTCTGGTGCAAGGAAGGTACAATCATTTTCATCTTGCTATGGTAGACCTGATCCTAAGTCAGAGGGGTTTAGCTTGTCAGATGAATCAAGTTAAGTGGATAGGGACTCGTAGAGGAGAGCGTAGTTTTTTAGGTGTTTGACTGGTCAGCACTGAGCATGGTTATGAATTCTGGTCACTGGACATCTAGTACTAGCCACTGGGCAGATCACTGGGCTTAATGGTCAGTCCTTGCTGAACCTGATATGTCTTGATACTGGGACCATGCATCAGCCAATCACTAGGCAGTGGTGGAGGCTGTAGTCCCAGACACAAACAGTGTTTGATTAAGATGTTGGAAATGAAGTCCTTTGCAATGTTGGCATTTCCTATCTAGAAGCAGGAGGCAACCTACTGTATCTGTCGGAGGGATCAGGTTCACACTTCTCATATCCCTTTGTTTTGATATAATCCCTAGCGGACTTGGGGATTCCCACTGTGTGGCGATGAGTTTGGAATCCATCCTTTTCTCACCATGGCACTATGGATGAGTTTTTCCCCGGGCCCCATTGGTTGGCAGATGGGGCAGGTCATATGCCTTCCCCATATCCTCCTCTGACTTCATATCAGTTATAAAGGATGAAGAGAGGTCACAACTCCTTTCCTTTGCATTTAGAGGGAAACACCAGTCCCTTTCTCCAAGGTGAGAGAAGGAAACAGATAGTCCTGTCTCACCCCAACAGAGGATGATATAAACTCTCCATTCTAGTGAACATGAGTGAGTTTGAAAAGGCATTAATTGCATCAGTTCATTCTTCCTTCTTGTGTCTCCATATGTGCCCTAATATAGTGGTCAGGCAACAGAAGACGAAAAAGTATGGTGTTTGGTAATGAAGTAACAGATCTGTTTGAAAACCTATGGTCTTCTGACACCTATATCCTCTTCACAATTTTTGGAGTAGGCTTTTGAGTGCTCAGTCCTCTGCTGCTTCCACACTCAGCTGTTGTGAATTGCAGAAGTTAGTACAAGTTTGTGGTGTCCTTTCAGTCACTGTCAGAGTCAAAGAGGATGATATTCCAAATGACAGAAATGACTATGACATCAAACTTGGACTGGGACTCAGTGTTTATTTTTGTTCCATGGAGTGAATAGACCATGGACTGGGTACCAGAAAAGGTGAAAGTGGTGTGATAAAGTGGTGTAACAAAGTGGTGTAATAAGCATTACATAATTAAAACTACCATATATACTCGTATATAAGCTGAATAATTTAGGAAAAAATAAAGCCCTGGAGGAAGGGGGGGGTCAGCTTATCTGCGGGCCATTGTCTTAACTTGACAGTTTTTAAGTCTTTTTGTTGACTTCTGTAATGGCTGTAAATCATGGGAAACGAAAAAATAATTTTTTTTCTGTCCTAAGACATATGCATGTAAAAAATCATTTTCAGTGTCCCGACACTTATTTCACTGTTATAAAGTACTATGATTGATTTTGTTATTATTTTGCATGTGTATATTTTCTGATTTCTCCAACACGAAATTAAATAAAGGTAAATGCAGACCTCATAATTCAAGGGCTAGTTGAGTTTACCTGTGAGACCAGGCAGAGCTGTGATGTACAGTACTTACACAGTGCAAAGTGTGCATAGTGTCACTTAAATCCTTATCTATTCCCAAACATATTAGATGAAGATTTTGCTTTATTCATTGTTTTGACCAAATTGCATTCTTTCAGATAACATTTCAGCTAGTCCTTAACAGCTGTTTCATTTACGTTGAATCATGTGCTCACAAGTTACTCATTTTCAATGATAAAAGCGATCTTACAAACTGAGGTCATATTTATGAAAAGGTATGCACGTTTAATTGTACAAGGCACATAACCAACATAATTTACATGTTCACGAAGAGTGGTAATAATAAAGGCTAAAATTCTCATTATAATCAACTTAGATCATCATCAATCTACTTTAGTTTTGCATTTTGGCTGAACAACACCATAACTTTCCACGCATTGGAAAGCTTGATGTTTTGGCATCTCCTTTGTTGATAGTTGGCTTGATTTATCTTTTGTTTTCCGACAGCAATACAGATCATTTAATCATTAAAACCCTGAAGCTGGCTTGTGTAAAGAGGGAATTTTGACTGGCAACTATACCAGTACATTGATGTGTAATTGCCTTTCATTCTATAATATTAGCATGCTTACCTAAGTTTTGGCACTACTCTAGTGGCCTAGTGGTTAGAGCATCCACCTCAGATGCAGGAGGTTGTGGGTTTGATCCCTGGCCAAGTCATACCAAAGACTTTTAAAAATGGTACTAACAGCTGCCTTGCTTGGCACTCAACATTAAGAGGTTAGTGTTAGGACTGGTCGGCCTGGTGTCAGGATAATGTGACTGGGTGGGACATCATGCTACATGTCTGCGGCATGATGCCCCAGTGCTAGACATCACTATAAACTGCCACACTACAGACATCGTAGCGATATAACTGAAAAATTTTTAAAGCTTCGTTAAAAATCCAAATCACACACACCTTAGTTTTGTAAAACAGAATGTAAGGCATACCTGTAAACTTTTCAGAATACAAGTTGGGAGGCTGAATAAAAGAATAGGAAAATTGGTACCTAAAATCAGGAGGTTTTTCCTAGCATTTTTAAAACATTGGTTTCACTAAATATTGACCGATCGTCCGGGTCCAATATGCGTGAAATTCGCAAAGGACACGCTGTTTTTCCCTGTTACACTCTTTATTTTCCCCCAAGACATGCCCCATTTTCATATTCTGGTCAGCTGTGGCCAGACTATACTGTTGCTAAAGCTTAGTCTCAAATAAACAAGCAAGAAATCCAGCGCGACTAATTAGAAGTTAATCCTGCTTATCAGTGCAACTATTTTGTGAAAATGACTGACCCTCCGTGATAATTCAAAGAAACCATGTTCTACACTATTGTGCATTATGCAGCACCAGCAATTGATTTGCAGATAAAAGATTACCAATTTTGTTGAACTAAAGGTACCTAAATAGGCAGCCTTAAGTTACCGTACATATGGCAACTATTTTCCCCTCTTATATCCGACCTTATATCCTTATTGTGAACTCATAAGGCATTTAGTATTGTTTACTGTTAAACAGATGTATTCTGAATTAGTTTTTGAGGACACATGGTGCATGTTATGTATTTTCATTCATTTCTTTTAATTAAACGATGGTAATTAACATTCATATATACAGTATAAAAATGCCAGATGTTCACCCGTGGGAATGGCGCTATAGCATATGAAGTTACAGCATGAATTTTGTAGTGATCATTTTTGGGATTGAAATTAATTGTCGACAATTTTATTGCTGTGGTTTAGTTTTTGTTCTGGTTTATTTTCTGACCTTTGTATTCTTGTAGAGGTATTTATGGAAGAAGCAAATTCTTTCTAGTAAAGTAATTATTTCATCACAATATTCACAGGTGATACAACAGAAAATGGCTTCCATGGATTGCATATGATATATATATTAATGTAGGACTTTTCTTTTTAAGGATAAATGAACATCGAAGACATAATGTAATAATCAGGAGTTCTCTGCAAAAATCGGGAGATCTCATGAAATCAGGAGGTTGGCACAGAACGACCCTAAGAATCAGGATTTTTTTTCCTCCCGGTGTGAGAGTTGACAGGTGTGGTGTAAGGTTGCTTACATGAAAGCAAACTACAGTTCTCAGATTTTACAACATTAGCGTAATTTTTGAAGCATTATTTCTGAAACTTCATTATTGTATTTTGGAGATATCATTCAAGTTTAGTGCAGTGGTGACCATAATTCGACTCCAAGGGATGTACTTAATTCATCAGAATGTACTTCATTCAGTGCATGTTTAAACCTACAATGTACATGTGGTGGCACCATTATATAAATACATTCCGAAGATTAAATGAGATCATTGAATCAAACCGTTTTTTGTTTGTTGTGTTGTCATACTGGGATCACATTTTAATGAGTTGGGTATTTACAGTTTCAAGGCAAAATAAAAACATAATTACTGGTGCACTGATATACACTGTCCAATGCATTAATTCATAAACAAACAATAATTGAGTCAAAAGGGAGTGGTAGTGTTACAGCAACTCGCGAATGCTCAATTCTTGTCATCGTTCAATCAAGTTATACACAAATCTAACTTAGACAGAAACAATAAGAAAACACAAAATTAAATAATTACTTTTCAAACAAGTTTATACCATTTTTTAAAATAATCATAGATGCCAACCCAAGAGCAGTATATGTATAATTTATGTTAATATATTTTGCCAAAATAAATGCATTTAGAACTTACCACATGCATCTTATGATGTCACGAAGTTGTGGGTCTGCTTATACATGGGTCATGCACTTTTTAGTGTTTATACCTATTCAGTTTGGGAGGTCGGCTTATATGCGAATGGGCTTATACATGCGAATGGGCTTATACATGAGTATATATGGTACATTTCACCATAGCAACAAGCATATACTTTTATTTCCCTTACAAGCCATCACCAGCTGGATGAGTGATATTGGGACTAATTAAGCCTCTTGCCTTGGAGTTTGAAGGAAATATAATTTTAATAATGATTTGTTCATATAATTGTTCATAACTCATGATAGCTATGATTTTATGCAAAATTATTCAATGTATATGTCAATTAGGTCAGTATTATTCTTGTTGTATGCAGTTTTTCTGTACGCAGTGATAATGTTTGCAAGTTGAACATGCCAGTATAGATATACAGCTTTCCCTTGTTTTAATGTGGTAGTCATTGTCCATAACTGCCAACTTGCTATGTACCAAACAGCAGTATTGCGAAAATAATCGAAATTTATGATTGTACATGTGTGGCAAACAACATGCCAGTCAAATAAGCTTGTCAAACAGATAGCAGTACACTGTTAGTTTATGTACCTTTTAGGTACTTTTTTATCACTGCATGGTATTTATATATTTAATTGTGCCTGATATGAATATTGTAAAAAGTAAATACAAAATATAATGGCAAGCTTTAGGTTGTTTCTTTCAACTCATATTGTCATAGATGAGATCATGAATAACATTAAAGAAACAATGTAAACAACTCATTTTAATAAATATACTTCTTGCCAGTTATAATTATTTTTTGACTGCTGCATTAAGTTTAAAATACGAAAAAAATATCACTTGCTAAAAAGAGGATTAAATTTAGGTTGCACTTTAGCCAATGAATCCAAATGCTGAAAGCTACATTCATATTTAATTAAGAGTTTACATTTGCATATTTACCAATTTTACACCCATTTAGTATTTAAATTAGTGAACGTCTATCTCTAACAAGTGCACTGAGTAATGTCATTTTTCTATCAGTAAAATGTATCATCAGTTCAAGATATCGGTTACATATGATTATCGACCATAAACATCATGTGCAGCATGTTTTTAGTAATTCCAAAACACTGAATAACATTTTTAAAAAAAATAAAATAATAAACTTACATATGTGTATGTAATCCATTTAAAACCCAGTTATGCCCAAGACACATTTATTTGCATCCATTTAGAATACACATTTGTTTACATCCAATTAGAATACACATTTTTTTACATCCATTTAGAATACACATTTGTTTACATCCAATTAGAATACACATTTGTGTTCAACCAATTAGAATACACGTTTGTTTACATCCAATTAGACCGCTTCAGTGGCCTAGTGGTTAGAGCGTCTGCCTCAGATGCAGGAGGTCATGGGTTCGATCCCTGGCCGAGTCATACCAAAGTCTTACAAAAATGGTACTAACAGCTGCCTCACTTGGCACTCAGCATTAAGAGGTTAGTGTTAGGACTGGTCAGCCTGGTGTCAGGATAATGTGACTGGGTGGGACATCATGCTACATGTCTGTGGCATAATGCCCCAGTGCTAGACATCACTATAAACTGTCACACTGCAGACATTGTAGCGATGTGACTGAAAAGTTATGAAAGCTGTGTTAAAAATCAAAATCACACACACATACACACGCATCCAATTAGAATACACATTTGTGTACTTCCAATGAGAATACACGTTTGTATACATCCAGTTAGAAAGCACATTTGTTTACATCCATCTAGAAAGCACATTTGTAATCATCCAATTAGAATACACATTTGTATACATCCAGTTAGAATACACATTTGTGTTCATCCAGTTACAAGACACATTTGTTAACATCCAATGAGAATACACATTTGTGTACATCCAAATTAGGATACACATTTATTTACATCCAATTTGAATACACATTTGTTTACATTCATTTAGAATACACATTTGTTTACATCCAGTTAGAATACACATTTGTTCACATCCAATTAGAATACACATTTGTGTACATCCAGTTAGAATACACAATGTTCATTCACATAATGTGTATTTGGTTCTGGAATTATTACATAATATTAGGTTGTTTGAGATGGTTGATATTAGGTTTTTGAGATGGTTGATATTAGGTTGTTTGAGACGATTGATATTAGATAGTTTGAGATGGTTGATATTAGGTTGTTTGAGATGGTTGATATTAAGTTGTTTGAGATGGTTGATATTAGGTTGTTTGAGACAGTTGGTATTAGGTTGTTTGAGACAACTGATATTAGGTAGTTTGAAATGGTTGATATTAGGTTGTTTGAGATGGTTGATATTAGGTTATTTGAGATGGTTGATATTAGGTTGTTGGAGACAGTTGATATTAGGTTGTTTGTGATGGTTGATATTAGGTTGTTTGTGATGGTTGATATTAGGTTGTTGGAGACTGGATTGTCCTTGGGGTTTTTTTTGTTTGTTTTATTTAGCAAAGTCCTTGATATTTTTAGCTGCATAATTTTCAAAGGTTTAATGCCCTAACTTTCTAGCCACATTATCTATTTCTTGAACGCAAATATGGCCTTGGAAACAGCTTGGGGTATTTCCTGCGGGTCTTCCTGGTCACTGTTAATGGCAGATCCTGCTTCCTGTTGATCAGGATCAAAGTTTTCTTTTCTGGCCCTCATGAGGATCTGGATGTTGTCAGCATTAGTTTTACATTTGATAGTGGGGTTGTCAGTCCTCATAATTTTGATCCAGTGCTGAACATTGTCAAATAAGAAAAATGTCCCAATCGCACAACTTTAGCTTCTTCAATATCCTTCTCCATGAGTCCCTCAAAATCACAATCCTTTCCTGGAAGTCTCCATTGTAAAAATTAATTGCCTTAATTCACTGATAAATATTCTTAATACTGAACTTGCTTTTAAATGCAGTTTCACTAAAAAGTGAGTCTTAATTGTTTGAATAGACCTTATTTGTAGCTACATAATGCCAAGAAGCATCTGTCTCATTTCAAGTTCAAAAGAAATACCACTGCTAATATGTTGCCATTCAGGTGTCAGTAAACAACTGTCAACAATAAACTGGTCTTCTGTATAATCTGTGAGCTGTGTTACAGAGATTAAGTCACTGATCTCTGGGATGTCTTTAGTGCTAAAGACAAATTCGAATGGCATGTAGACTTAAGCCAAGTACAATAGTTTACACAGATCAATGACATGTATGGCGTATTAGAGACATGGATAATTTCAGGTGTGCAATAGCCTATTAGGAATTCATCTTACATTGCCCGAATGCAGCAGTGACATATTACAGTCAAACTGTGACTGTAAAAACATGTTTTTGATTATGGGTATCCATCATTTGGGATTGTGTTATTACGATGTGCATTATAATGGGGGATAGCTGTATGTGGTTTTGTACAACAACAACAACAGAAATTTAATTAACAGTTGTCTAAATTGTGTAATTATAAGTGTGTGAGTCACACTTTTTAAATTGAAGGCTGACAGACTTAGTGAACAAATGTAATTCAGTGATCAACAAATAATTTTCACCATTGATAGTTCTTTCCAAAGAGATTCTGTGAAATTTTTCAGTAAATATTATATTGTCTTGTTATACTTTTTGCTGTAATATAAAAGCATGATTTTTCGCTTATTGAGATTTGTTTGTGTCTTGTCATATCTTTCTCCGATTCCCTGAAATTAACTACAATGATACCCATTTATCCTTTAGGTGTGGCAGGCAGGGAGCCAGCAAGCTAAGAAAGCCTGGGGCGTCTACGGCAACATTGACATTCTTCGGCCATACTTCAATGTGGAACCTCATGAAGTGCGCTCAAGGTGACACATACATTATTTTAATTGATACTGTATAAAGATTGTCATGCTGAATATTTTAATTGTTTTAGACATAAGGCAGAATTTAACAAATTTGATTGATGAATCCTTCTGCACTTGTCAGATGTAGCATATGTGTGTGTGTGTGTGTGTGTGTGTGTGTATATATATATATATATATATATATATATATATATATATATATATATATATATATATAGTAGCAATTTTGAAAGGGCTTCATTGTAGCGGATGAGTATATTGTTTCTCTCTGAAGTCAATCCATAATGCCTGGGGTGAATGAGGTCTTTGCCTTTGTTTTTAAAAAGAGATTATCAGATTCAATTTGTCATTTTAAAAGGTTCATATTGTTTGTTGATTTTATTTTTAATGTTACCATTATTAAAACTCAATCGAGTGTTTCATCTGTTCATTGTGGTCCAGGACTTTTATACCCTTAGTGTATGGAGTTGATCTCAGTTTGTTGTCAGTGAATTAAGTATTTTTGTTTTGTCTTTAATTAATTTATTTTGTTTCTAAATGGTTTAATTCTGGCCTTTGTATTCATTCATTAGTAAATATATATTCCATATTTACCTAGAGCCACTAATTCATACATAGGACGAGTAGGTGTTTTCATAGCTAACTGTGTAGTGAATTCTTTAGAGGCTTTATTTCTGATCAGACTTCGATTGGATTTTGAATGTAAGTTTGTATCATCAGGATCTCGGATGAGTTCTCTTATGGATAGCAACCATAATATCATTGAAGTGATGTTGCATCTGAGTGGTTGGGCCAGTGAACACATTAAAGGCTATATTTCTGATTTTATCAGACCTGGTAAGCTTGATCAAGATCTCGGATGAATTCCATTGGGTGTGACATCTTTGAAATGGCTTTGATTACTGAGCTTAAGTTTTGATCATAATTACTATTTAAACTTAAATTATCAAAATCTCAGATGAATTAGATTTTGCGTCCATGTATATTAATAAAGTTTGACTGAGCTTATTACCACTCTAAAGGCATTGTTTCTGATCAGATTTTTATCAGATTTAATGAGATTGGTGTTTGTAGATCATGCGGAATATCACAAGATTTAATTATAATAATTTAATATTGAAACCATGTGTGCATATAGTACAGTATGCATACTTACTTGCCAAATTTTGATTTGAAAGCAAGGAAGGTGACTTATAAAAAGGACTGCAGGTATTTAGAATCACATGTTTGGAGTTATGGAAGGTGACTTATGAAAAGGACTACATGTATTTAGAATCACATGTTTGGAGTTATGGAAGGTGACTTATGAAAAGGACTACATGTATTTAGAATCACATGTTTGGAGTTATGGAAGGTGACTTATGAAAAGGACTACATGTATTTAGAATCATTGGTTTGGGGTTATGGATGATAGTTATGAAAAGGACTGGATGTATTAAGAATCACATGTTTGGGGTTATGGATGATAGATAATGAAAAGGACTGCATGTATTTAGAATCATAGGTATGGGGTTACAGATGATGGCTTATGAAGGACTGCATGTATTTAGAATCACAGGCTTGGGGTTATCGATGATGGCTTATGAAGGACTGCATGTATTTAGAATCACAGGCTTGGGGTTATCAATGATGGCTTATGAAGGACTACGTGTATTTTGTTAGAATCACAGGCTTGGGGTTATCGATGATGGCTTATGAAGGACTGCGTGTATTTAGAATCACAGGCTTGGGGTTATCGATGATGGCTTATGAAGGACTGCGTGTATTTAGAATCATACATTTGGGGTTATGCAGAGTTCCCTATGTTTATTTTATATACATTCATCAGAATTTTAACATCTTTACATTTTATATTTTATCTTGGGATACTTGTGTTTACCTTTTGTTTGGAATGCTTTATTTTCTATATCTTTGTGCAGTTCGATTTTGCAGCATTTCAGTCTTCCCTTCCCTTGGCACCACATAGTCACTATTGAGCTGAGATGCCAGATAACATTACTACATACATACATACATACATACATACATACATACATACATATACATACATACATACATACATACATACATACATACATACATACATACATATACATACATACATACATACATACATACATACATGCATACATACATATACATACATACATACATACATACATACATACATACATACATACATACATATACATACATACATACATACATACATACATACATACATACATATACATACATACATACATACATACATACATACATACATACATACATACATCATCCATTGCAGAAAAGATACAAATAAATTTTTAATAATAATTTTTAAAATACAGATCAAATAAGTGTCACTATGGCAAGCTGCACACAAAAAATTACATGTTAGGGTTTAAAGTCATTGGTTTTATGGGTTTAATGCCATTTTTAAGCACATGACTGACTTCACTTAGCAGCCAGTATATTTGGTAGAGGTAGAACATGGGATGAACCACCAACCCATGTGAAGCTACTGGCAAGCTTTCTCTCTAACCCACATTGGTTGAGCTGAGATATTTTTTTTTTAAACCACATATATGGGGTGAATTGTGAGTGATCTGTGAAGACAAGTGCCTTAGACCACTCAGCCATCCAGGACCCATTGATTATAATGAATGATTTGTAATATAAACTGATGAAAAATAAAATCTAATTATAACATACAACACTCTTAAATTGATAATAATTTGATAATATAATTAATTGGGGAATAAACTATTAATACTATGTAGTTTCTGTGCAGAACAGTTTAGCTATTTAAGAATGAGAGTTTTCTTGACACATTTAATTATATGCCAGAAAAAAAATTTTGCTTTGAGAAGATATTGTAAAAGCTGTAATTGTTTGCAGAGATTATTGCTGAAAATGTATCACAATTTTTTTTAATGTTTTGAATAAAGTTTAATGTGCTTGGTTAAATGGAGTTTGACAGTTGCTAATATTGCAATATTAAAGTACCTGCAACAATTATATGTCTGTTATCACATGTAATTTGCATTATTCTACGGTATTTCAAGTTCGCCTCCATTACTCACAGAATATTTAAAATGTATTCAGTGAACACAGATTCGGATAGAACAAGATATGACATGGCTCAGAAATTTGTATAACCTCTTCGATAATTTCTCCTAATCAAGTTTTGATTTACTGCAAAGTTTTATTCCAATGTAAATGACATTCTGATTCCTTAATCTGGTGAGTTGTGTTATATTCTTGAAGAAAAAGGCCTGTCTGTCTTTTAAACAATAAATATATTAAAATTTTCTATTTATAAATGTTCACTGCAATTATGTCAATATTCTGTAACTGCACTGTGTTGTTAGCACTCATAAAAAACCCTGGTACCAGTAATTGTTCATCCCATTTGTACTGAACAATCATCAGCAATTGTTCTTTGTGTGTGACTTATATGCATTTGGTAAATTGTTGTTCAATCCATGGAAAATGTTGACCACAAACTGCCTGAACAGTCAACTGGCATATACACATCCTTGCACCAAGCAATGTGACTGTTGAAATGGATTTATCAACTGAATCAGTAAATTAAATTATGTATCTAATAAGTAATTGTAGGTCGTTGACATACATCCCTCATCAAGCTTCAAAAACAGCCTTCATGCACATGTGGCTTAGAAGTATTCAGTCAGCTGTCACATGATCAATTGAATGGTGTCTGTAAATCAATCAGGTCTTTAGTAAACAGTAAACTCTGCCATCAGTATTTATCCCGTAAAAAGTGGAATGAAATATTATGTGTATAAATTTACTGCAGATGTCCAGAAATTTATATGACTGTTGTCTGACATTAGTAAATAGCAGTATTTGTACTCCCAAACCAGGGCTCAAAATTAGGATTTATTTTTTCACTAACCCACAGGATGACCAAAATAATTGTTCTACAGTTCCTGCCTAAAATTTGACTGATCCTGCTAAAATCAAACAGAATCCAGTTAGGTTTCTGTTTTAAAATTGTTATAAATTAGCTCATTTCACCAAAAAGACTCATAAATCAATTTCCTTGTGCACTTTTGTATTTCACTGAATATTCAGTACAGAAAGTGCTGACTATCACAACCTCATCTGGATCATACTTTAGCCGTTTGTGATCAATTTCCTCAGCATTTCTTACTCTCTACTCTTAATTATATTTTTAATCACACCATGCAAATACCTCCATATGTCTGAAATTGTCACCACACAGTCCATAAAATGTATTTTTCAGCAATGATCTAAATTTTAACATACATTGTTTAGTAAAATTCTGGATTATTCATTCCATAAATGTGACCTTTTTCAATTGGTCAGTAGCAGTCTGATACCCTAAATATTTTTGTTATCATTGGTAATGAAATCAGTGTGTGATGGCAGTACACCAGGCTATTTCCATGTGCATGTAGATTGTTTTGACAACTATCATGGTCATTTACTTAATGAGTGTATGAATGGTTTCACACCAGTCCATTGCACCACAAACATTTATTGTACCTTATCATGTTGGTAGATACTCTGTTAACATTATATTCAAATCAATTAACCATTTAAAGAAATAGTAGCCCACAGCCAATTCATAACTGTTACAATACAACTGGTGGAAAGTTTTACTGCATCAACAGATCATTGATGGCTGGGGTATAAGTTATCCATTGGCAAAATTACTAACTGAGTGATAGCTCTTTAGCTAGCATAAATATTAAGTCCTTCCCACAACTCCCACCCCTTCATCTTACTTCTAAAGGTTAACTCCATAAAAATAAATATATCCCACATTACATCTTTCATGAAATTTTTAAAATCATTATATCGCTGTGTGCTTTCATTCTGACTCGGTTCTTTTTTTTTTTAACTCCTAAAATAAAGTAAAATATACAGATCTTGGCTTCAGATCAAGCTGATGTAGTTTACAAACTTGATAGAGCTACTGTTCCATCTTGGAAAGGTTCATAGAAAACAAAGACTATTATTATAACTAATATCCAGTTTTCTTTTGATACATTCACTAAAGTTTCTCTTCAGAGGAGTGCATCAGTACATTCAGCAGATTTGAATACTGTAATATCATCAGTTTTCATGGGGAACCAATTTTTGTGGTTTTCGTTGAAGCCCCGAACCATGAATTTAAATCCCCAAAGAAAAATGAGCCACATTGGACAATGACCCCCCACTCCCCGTTTTTTTTATAGTGTTTCTTTCCTAGAGATTAACACAGCTACTAGTATTTGATAAATCAAGGTCAATACTGTAATCTGGTAATTAAATATCCGTGTATTTGTTTTATTTTTTATTTTATTCATTTGAAACAAGAATTATAAATAATTTTATGTTATTTCAATGCACACATTCGATAAGGTATCCGATAACTAATTTTAGACTCAATTCCTTAAATCGCGAGGTAAGTAAGGATAGAGAGAAAATAGAGAAAAAGCATAAGGTATTCAAACTATAGTAATACTGAAAATGAAAGAAAAAAATAATACAGAATAACAGTATATGAAAATTAAATTTAATACTTATTCAGATCGATCCTTCATTCGAGTACAACTTGTTGAATGTTTAAATCCTTCTGACAGCACATTTCATTTTATCCAATCATTTTTAATGCAAAAGAACAACAATCCTGTAAAATACTACAGTATAACTATTTCTTGAAACACTATTATTAACGAAACACTATGTACATACACTAATTACAGCAGAGTATTAAATCTCACACTAAACAGATTTTTGGACAAAGCCACTGTATCAACATCGTGTCAATCGAGTCTTATGGTACTCACAAATGCTTCTCAGGTAAATAATCCCCAAATTGCTGAACTAAACAAGTCCAGCTTTCTCAAAACCACTGATAAAAAGGTCCAATCTTTCACTCATTGTCGCGTGAGCTGCAATTATCCATTCAGCGTGAACTGACTTGATTAATGAGGTTGCAAGGTTTACTAATACTCTGCACTGATCGTCACCAGTAACATCTTTTTCCGTAATGGTGTCCATGACCTGTTTAGCATACCACTCGTGGAAATGTGACTTTAATTCTTTTTTGTACTCTTTATTTACTGTCAAGTCTAGTGGCTGAAGTCGGTCTGTACAAGAGGCAGGCACAAACATTAGCTGCCTGGTAAGCAAGCGCCTGCACTGTGTTTGCAGCTTCTGATGGGTTAGGAAGTCCAGGAACTGATGGGGGGTCTAAGTCGAAGTTTACCACTCTTAAGTCACTGTGTTAACGCCATGATCGTCAGAAAGTACTGATGGTGCAACTTGATGGACAGTGGTTAAAGTAAGAGATCATTTATATGTACTTTAATAACCGATTGGCGTAGTGTTGTTGGCTGCATTGGCTTTGACTGATGTTATTCACTTGGTTGAAAACACGGTGTAAGTATTGAACTTGCCAGGTCGTTGATTTGTACTCATACAGGTGGTAGTATTGTTTTAAACATTAAAGTGACTGCCGTTTGCATCGGCATAGTTTTATTCTTTTGTATTCTTTATTTTGGGTATTTGTAGAGGTTAAACCATGAAATTAAATACCTACTAACATGCAGACTTTGACAGGCAAAACCACGAAAATTGATCCCAATGAAAATAAGTGATACTACAGTAACTTAATTTTGATATTCAAAGAACAATTTCTAAAATTATGTAATAGCCAGTTTGTTCGAGTGCACAAAAAATCTGTAATGTCTCATCATATCTTCATCATCTGACTGATTGGATTTAAAAATTTGACCCAAATACAAACAACTGTTTACATTTGTAAGGCATGGCTGTTAAGAAGTACAGAGGGAGGAGATGGTAATTTGAAAAAAACTGACCAAAAGACGATGCATGCCTATTTTTGTGTGTATTATAGATGATATCATTGTCAAATGCACAGTGTTCACATATCTTGAATAATTTCCTTAAACCTGAGAGAAAAGGTCTTATCTATGACATCGTCAGCAAAACTAAAATTAAGAAATGACACATTTGGTGTCAAATGTATCCCAACATGAGATTGACGCTGCTTGTAATTTAACTGTTATGTGTATATATTAAATAACAACGGCAAAGAACACCTCCCTACCTCACCCAGTTGGTAACATGGAAGGAACTGGACACTGCACTCCCCAGTGCAGTCACTGTTTTAAGTATTGTTTAATGTAAATCATTTCAGAGTTGGTAAATGCATCACTGAAGTGAGTTTTGTGATGCCTTTTCAGCTCCCCATCTTGTATAGACACAAAGATACACTTGGAATATTATATTCAGGTAACTTACTTGCTTTGATATTGCATGGTACATCAAATAGTATGATGGCATTTTGTGGATCCCAGCCATCATGTTATAGTGGGGTTTCACTGTAGTTTGTATGTTGGCTTGTAATAATAAAATGGAAATATACATAATATGCTTTCCTCCTGAAACACTTCCAGATTTAATTGTGTAGAGCATCACATCTCCTCACTGCTCAACCCACATCAGGATCATCAATACTTTGATTTATTTGTCAGTTTTTCACATTAAATCAATTATTGTGATTGTATTTCATTGGCACAGCTATTTATTTTTACAATTTCATAATGTTATTTTAAGAGCTCATCTTCCCTTGCTCATTTCTGCCACAAGCCCATTCTTTTACACGACTTAAGTTCTGTGAAATAATTTGTTTTTTTTCTTCTTTTTTAGGCTGCTGTACTCATTGTTTCCACAGAAACCAACAGATCACAGGCAGGTATGGAAGCTGATTTCTGCTTGTACTGAATTTCATAGTTATCACTTTTCTGACAGATATAGTGCTGTTATGGTCTTTCACTTTAATACAGGTACTTTTGTTATGTTTCATTGCATATTTCTCCATTTTACCAATGGTGTTGTGTGTTCTGAATTGAACTGGATATGTACATTTATCGTGAGGAATATCACACGTTTGTATAAAAGTAAGCTGTAGTAATTTTTTATTACAGAGCCATTGATTGTTTTGCCTTTTTTTAACATTTCTCAGATACTGTTATATGTACTTGCTTGCATGTTTTGTTTAAATGGCATTTTCACCACACTTCTGGCTGTATTATGTTGAGGAATGGAAGCTAAGTGCCTTCCCAAAGACACAGTGAGGCAGCTGTCCTTCGCTTGCCTGGTTTGTTCATCATCCTTGGCAAAATATGTGGTATGAAAACACCACAAACTCATGAACATCAAACCCACCATTGTATAGTGTCATCCTTGTATAAACTAAATCAGTGAGATGAGGTGGTATTGGATACACTCATAACTGATTCACACTTACGTCCAGGAAGATGAACCTTGACCCTGATAGTGGAGAACTTTCTTCTTAAGTGTGTTCACTTCCACCTTGTTTAGACAGGCATATTTTGATGCCAACTGTTTGAAGAAACTGTATGAGACATATCACCTTAGAAAATCTTAGACTTTTTAAGGAAATGCAGTTTATGCAACAAATTTTATTCATGTTTTAAGTATTTTGTATGTGTTATATTTATATTTTGTTCATATGCATTTATAAAATTTTAATATCTTTATGCTTTGTATTGATCTTGTACTTTATTTTAAATTTTATTGGAATACTTTATCTTACTAAAATTTGTGCATTTCATTTTTACCTTTTTTTATTTAACCTTTTTGTTACTCTACATAGCATCTTTTGTGCTGATGTGCTCTAAAATGCTACTGCATATACACATTGCCTGGGTGAGTATCAAACCCACAACCTTGGATTACAAGTGCATTGCTCTACCACCTGAGCTATCATGCCTCCTTTCTACAGCATGTTCAGTTGTCAAATTTGATGTGTTCATTCTTTGCAAAAAAATATACTTTATACTGGAAAGTAAATTACTTTGACCCACCTTTCCTCTTTTTTTTTTGGCCTTTTTTATATTTGGCTCACTTGGTTATAAAGTAAAGTGAGCTTATGGTGTGGCCCTATATCCATACTTTGTTGTGAGTCATGTGTTGTTTATCAACAACTGCTATTTTAAACTTCTTAAAACCATCTGAACCAATTTTGACCAAATTCGACTAAGGATTCTGGCATGAAAGGCTTTCACATTGCTAAAGATGAAGCCATTCTGCTTGCAGATGTGACTACTGATACTATAAATAGCAATTTATAAGCCATTCTGCTTGCAGATGTGATACTGATACTATAAATAGCAATTTATAAGCCATTCTGCTTGACTACTGATACTATAAATAGCAATTTATAAACCATTCTGCTTGATTACTGATACTCTAAATAGCAATTTATAAGTCTGCTCTAATGACCACTTCAAGTGGGGAGAAACCATTGCTTGGATAGAAAACACCATACCACTGACTACAGAAGGCAAGTGACTGTTGCATACAGGACATTTCATTTACATAGGAAATTCACTGAGTGGGGAATTACAATGGCTGTTTGAACAGGTGACCACTGAGTAAAGGTGACCATTAGGACAGATTTGATTGTATATATACTTTCCTCTCACTATTAGATGGTCTCCTCCCACCCTGCACTGATGTCTTTCATTAGCCAAACATCCTGATAAGGAATGCTGACACACTATCGTGCAGTGTCATATGTCTGACTGGGTCAATGAACGTGTTATATAATTTATTATATTATATAATATAATATTATATTATATTATATTATGTTATGTTATGTTATGTTATGTTATGTTAAAGTTTTTTTATATAATCATGTTTGCCATGGAGTGCTTTGCATTCTATATATTGCCACCACTGTTTGTTTCTTACAGAGAGTGCCAAGGGAACTGTATGGCCCTCTGATGGTGATCTTCACAATGATAGCCCTTCTACTATTGCAGATGAAAACAGCTGATCACAAAGTGGCAAGTATTGTACAAAACAAAAATAGAATTGATATCACTGGAAAATGAGATCAAGGATTTTTACATGAATTTCGATTTTAAAGTATTATAAGTGTGTGTGTGTGTGTGTTTAGTCCACTGTAAATCACAGATATTTTTTGACAAAGTATGTGTTAACTTTTTTACAGATTGGTTATTTGTTATATGTTGCTAATATGCTGAGTTGACTGATTCTTGAATATTTATTTATGCAAAACTATTTTGCCAGAGTCAATATATCCATTTGTTTTTCAGTCTGCTAATGGAATTGTTTTATTTTCTGATATCATTCAGTGTCAGTTTTTGTGCGATTATAGATAGTTGTTTATCTTCAAAATAACTTTTGCTAATATGTTTGAAGATATAGAACCAAGGTGTATTCACTGCCAATTTAAACAAAAGCAATGGTTTTTTGTTCTTCCCATTATAGGAAGAAGGAACTCTAATGGGGACAGCATTTGGTGTGTGTTTCAGTTACTGGATTGGGGCCTCATCATTTGTCTGGTTCCTGTGCTATGTATGTAACTGTCACATGACTATGCTGCAAATACTGTCCATGATGGTAAGTCGTCTTACAAGCTTAGATAACACATATGCATCAGTCACTTTTCCAGTAGGGCAACAACACAGTTTAAAAGAAATTTTCACTTGCATGGACAAAATGTAGCTAATACTACACTGATGGTATGGTAATTTACCTGCTGCACGTACATCAAGATCTTGTGTTAAAATTATTGAAATTTATATTCTGGGTCAGTACAATAGGCCATGGCTAATGGGAATTAAAAAGTTCCATTTCTCTGTCAGTAAATTACTCATGTTACTGTTAGGATTGAACTTCCACTACCTCCAGAATCTAGCCCTGCCAGAAAGACAAAATATTTTTATAAAATATGTAAGGTAAAAATAGTACCTATGGGGTGTAACTCTTCCAAGGTGCTTTTATGATTACCCTGCTTTATCACCACTAGCAGGCTACATGTGTGCCGGATGTTCTTCAGTTTTAGATTCTGTTTGGTACTAGGAACATTATACCATTATATCTCCTGAAATCCATTGGATTCCTCAGGAATTTTCTGCTGTGAGCCTACAGAGTTGGTATTGTTGCATTATCTTTTCCTTGCTGAAAATTGATAATTGTAAGAGCAATGTTTATACAAGTATTTTTCCATCATTGTAGACTTGCTCAATAACCATGCCATTTGTACTTTTACATTTGCATACCATTATAACATTTTATATAGCAGGCACTTTCTTTATATTTTATTTTATTTGTGGTTTGTTACATGAATTGGTCATATTTAGCTCTGCTGGTCATTTGACCAAAATTAATGGCATGGTCTGTTGTCCATCAATAACAGAAATGCTGCCAGGCTGTAGGATCATGGATTTCTTGCAACAATGATCGCTAGTCACACAACTTCTCAAAACCAGTGAGGGAAAGGTCACAGATTATTTGTAGTTCCTGCAATTTATTGTATGAATGCGTGCTGTTTATTTTTTAACAAAAAAGTTCAAAATAAAGGTTTGAGAAATTAAGTCTTGGTCATCCATTTTGCCCATGATCTCATTCAGGCTATACTAAGTTAGATTTAATGTTTGAATACATGTATCTGTATGATTGTGATCTGCTTCAGTTTTTTGCAGAAGCTATCCAGGCTTTCTGATTTAATTGCCTCTGGGAGGACTATAACAGATTGATCCATTGATCATCCATAAGAGAAATTTATAGAGCATCACAAGCATATGTGCCAACCATTACACTTTTGGCATAATCATTACACTTTTTTCAACTAATTACATCTTTCGCTTGCTTGTATATGGCCTATGTTTTTTCTGGTATATTAAGAATTTAAATGAAAATAAAGCAATAAAAGTTGTGTTTGTCATTTTTGTCATCATCTCTTAAATCTCATTCATAATATAAATTTGAGAATATTTTTGAAAAAAGAAGACCTGTGTAAGAATAGCGTGAGTCCATTTGATATGTAATGGAAGCTTTCCTTATTTTCTAGTCATAGCAACTGTATCTGACACATTTCCAAGAAAGCAGATGGGTTTCTTCAATTTGAAATATTACCTGACATATTCATTATATTGATAATTTAGTATGTTAGTGGACCAGTCTAGTTTTAAAGACAATGGCATCAGATGCTAAGCAAAACCAGTATTAATGGTGTGAGTGTGACTTGTGGATGTTCTGTGCCTGAAAAATATAAGAGCAGATGGATCTTTTCAAACTTAAAACATGTCAGATTAGAAAAAGGATGCATTAACACCATTTTTCAAATTTGAAAAGAAGAATATGATACTGATGAAATACAGTACTCAGACTGTACACATCATTGTGCCCATTGCAGAATTTGTGAACTTCACAATCATTCAGCAAAGTTAGATGAGTAGACTGGTTAAAGTGAGTGTTGAATATAAATAATTTGTCAGTATGTTTTTGTGCTTGTAGTTGGTTCTAATCCACATGGATTTTTCCCATTTGTGACAAGAATTTTGACTAGCTTCAGAACCTGGTTTGTAGTGAAAATTTACATTTTTATTGTACAGTGTACTGTAATTATGGCATTTAATAGATTACACTTTTTATGCTCTGATTACACATTTTGGCCATAATTAGCAATAATTATGGTTATGCCACTCTCAACAATTATTATGAATGTTGAAACGGAAGATAACAGATTTCTTGATGGTAAGATCGTTTGCTATGGTAGATACTATAGAGCAAGAGGTAAGCTCTCATGTTATCTCCCCACTATAGAGACAGCATGATGAACTGTCCATTTCAGCGTCAATAGTACAATACCTGCTATTATTGTGTTGCTTTTTCTGTTGATGGCCTCAGTTCCAAAGAGATTATTCCCACCTCCAATTGTAATTGGAGATCCAGAATAAAAAAGTACAATCCCAGTCTGACACCTTGGTCAACTTCTGATATTTGGAATATCTTCCTTCTCTTTTTGTGAGTTTGTACAATTTTCTCTTGTGATTTCAATGTTTTCATCACTGATGTTGTCTTTTGAGATAGCAGATAATGTAGTACAGTTCTTGAAAAGTGGTTCAGGGAGGTGGGGGGGTATGGTTAAATAAATTTAACTAGGTAATACATGTTTGCTATTATTAAAATTCCTTCCATCCTCCCCACTCAGATTTCCTGTTGTCTTTGTGCAAGCCAAAGAAGGAGAATTTCTATCTTGCCAGTGCCCTGGAGTAAGTTGAACATGTCTTGTTTAATCAAACTTAATATGTGGACATATGTTGACATTGAGACAAATTCAGTGATTAATCTTTGATCGATGATATCTGTTTCATGGTCAGATGCCATGATAAAGAATTTTGTACTACATGTACAGGTATCTTGTAAACATGCTAGTACAAACATTAGAAAATAATTTGGTACCAAATTTGGTTTCTTTGAGTTTATCAGGAATATCAGAGGTGGTTTTAATACTCAGTGTTTCATAAGAAGAAACAAACATATTTAATTCCTGGACCTTCTTATCAGCCAGTAGAGTGTCAATCCTTTGGATGGACACTTGTTTCCACCAACCTAGCCAGAGTTTTCTGCTAGTAACAGGATACACACGTAAATAATCCTGCATCTTTTCCAACTGGAAGTGCAAAATAACCATGACCTGCTTATTCACTCTAGTGATTGGTATCATGCTTACATGAATGCCTATGTGATTGGTATCATACTTACATGAATGCCTATGTGATTGGTATCATACTTACATGAATGCCTATGTGATTGGTATCATACTTACATGAATGCCTATGTGATTGGTATCATACTTACATGAATGCCTGTGTGATTGGTGTCATACTTACATGAATGCCTGTGTGATTGGTATCATACTTACATGAATGCCTATGTGATTGGTATCATACTTACATGAATGCCTTTGTGATTGGTATCATACTTACATGAATGCCTATGTGATTGGTATCATACTTACATGAATGCCTATGTGATTGGTATCATACTTACATGAATGCCTATGTGATTGGTATCATACTTACATGAATGCCTATGTGATTGGTATCATACTTACATGAATGCCTTTGTGATTGGTATCATACTTACATGAATGCCTATGTGATTGGTATCATACTTACATGAATGCCTATGTGATTGGTATCATACTTACATGAATGACTATGTGATTGGTATCATACTTACATGAATGACTATGTGATTGGTATCATACTTACATGAATGACTATGTGATTGGTATCATACTTACATGAATGACTACGTGATTGGTATCATGCTTACATGAATGACTACGTGATTGGTATCATACTTACATGAATGACAGTGTGATTGGTGTCATACTTACATGAATGCCTATGTGATTGGTATCATACTTACATGAAGATTCAGCCAATGTGGGCATGTGAGAAAGCTTGCCAGTAGCTTCTCCTGGGTCGGTGGTTCTTTCCGGGGTTTTCCGGGTTCTTCCTCCACCATTAATACTGGCCGCCATGTATAGCCTATCGTGCTGAAAAATGGCGTTAAACCCCACAACAACAACAACTTACATGAATGCCTATGTGATTGGTATCATACTTACATGAATGACTATGTGATTGGTATCATACTTACATGAATGACAATGTGATTGGTGTCATACTTACATGAATGCCTTTGTGATCGGTATCATACTTACATGAATGCCTATGTGATTATTTCATACATACATGAATGCCTATGTGATTGGTATCATACTTACATGAATGACTATGTGATTTGTATCATACTTACATGAATGCCTATGTGATTGGTATCATACTTACATGAATGACTATGTGATTGGTATCATACATACATGAATGACTATGTGATTGGTATCATACTTACATGAATGACTATGTGATTGGTATCATACTTACATGAATGACTATGTGATTGGTATCATACTTACATGAATGACTGTGATTGGTATCATACTTACATGAATGACAGTGTGATTGGTGTCATACTTACATGAATGCCTGTGTGATTGGTATCATACTTACATGAAGATTCAGCCAATGTGGGCATGTGAGAAAGCTTGCCAGTAGCTTCTCCTGGGTCGGTGGTTCTTTCCGGGGTTTTCCGGGTTCTTCCTCCACCATTAATACTGGCCGCCATGTATAGCCTATCCTGCTGAAAAATGGCATTAAACCCCACAACAACAACAACTTACATGAATGCCTATGTGGATGGTATCATACTTACATGAATGACTATGTGATTGGTATCATACTTACATGAATGACTGTGATTGGTATCATACTTACATGAATGACAATGTGATTGGTGTCATACTTACATGAATGCCTTTGTGATTGGTATCACACTTACATGAATGCCTGTGTGATTGGTATCATACTTACATGAATGCCTGTGTGATTGGTGTCATACTTACATGAATGCCTATGTGATTGGTATCATACTTACATGAATGCCTATGTGATTGGTATCATACTTACATGAATGCCTATGTGATTGGTATCATACTTACATGAATGCCTGTGTGATTGGTATCATACTTACATGAGTGCCTATGTGATTGGTATCATACTTACATGAATGCCTATGTGATTGGTATCATACTTACATGAATGCCTATGTGATTGGTATCATACTTACATGAATGACTATGTGATTGGTATCATACTTACATGAATGACAATGTGATTGGTGTCATACTTACATGAATGCCTTTGTGATTGGTATCATACTTACATGAATGCCTATGTGATTGGTATCATACTTACATGAATGCCTGTGTGATTGGTGTCATACTTACATGAATGCTTATGTGATTGGTATCATACTTACATGAATGACAATGTGATTGGTGTCATACTTACATGAATGACTATGTGATTGGTATCATACTTACATGAATGCCTATGTGATTGGTATCATACTTACATGAATGCCTATGTGATTGGTATCATACTTACATGAATGACTATGTGATTGGTATCATACTTACATGAATGACAATGTGATTGGTGTCATACTTACATGAATGCCTGTGTGATTGGTATCATACTTACATGAATGCCTGTGTGATTGGTATCATACTTACATGAATGCCTATGTGATTGGTATCATACTTACATGAATGCCTATGTGATTGGGATCATACTTACATGAATGACAATGTGATTGGTGTCATACTTACATGAATGCCTGTGTGATTGGTGTCATACTTACATGAATGCCTATGTGATTGGTATCATACTTACATGAATGCCTATGTGGTTGGTATCATACTTACATGAATGCCTATGTGATTGGTATCATACTTACATGAATGCCTATGTGATTGGTATCATACTTACATGAATGCCTGTGTGATTGGTATCATACTTACATGAATGCCTGTGTGATTGGTATCATACTTACATGAATGCCTATGTGATTGGTATCATACTTACATGAATGCCTATGTGATTGGTATCATACTTACATGAATGACTATGTGATTGGTATCATACTTACATGAATGACTATGTGATTGGTATCATACTTACATGAATGACAATGTGATTGGTATCATACTTATATGAATGCCTGTGTGATTGGTATCATACTTACATGAATGCCTATGTGATTGGTATCATACTTACATGAATGCCTATGTGATTGGTATCATACTTACAGTGATTGATATCATACTTACATGAATGACTGTGATTGGTATCATACTTACATGAATGCCTGTGTGATTGGTGTCATACTTACATGAATGACTATGTGATTGGTATCATACTTACATGAATGTCTATGTGATTGGTATCATACTTACATGAATGACTATGTGATTGGTATCATACTTACATGAATGACTATGTGATTGGTATCATACTTACATGAATGACAATGTGATTGGTGTCATACTTACATGAATGCCTATGTGATTGGTATCATACTTACATGAATGCCTATGTGATTGGTATCATACTTACAGTGATTGGTATCATACTTACATGAATGCCTATGTGATTGGTATCATACTTGCATGAATGCCTGTGTGATTGGTATCATACTTACATGAATGCCTGTGTGATTGGTGTCATACTTACATGAATGCCTGTGTGATTGGTATCATACTTACATGAATGCCTATGTGATTGGTATCATACTTACATGAATGCCTTTGTGATTGGTATCATACTTACATGAATGCCTATGTGATTGGTATCATACTTACATGAATGCCTATGTGATTGGTATCATACTTACATGAATGCCTATGTGATTGGTATCATACTTACATGAATGACTATGTGATTGGTGTCATACTTACATGAATGCCTATGTGATTGGTATCATGCTTACATGAATGCCTATGTGATTGGTATCATACTTACATGAATGACAATGTGATCATTTCATACTTACATGAATGCCTATGTGTTTGGTATCATACTTACATGAATGACTATGTGATTGTTTCATACGTACATGAATGTCTATAATGTAGAGGACCTTAATCTTAACAAGGATATTGTGGTGGTGAACATGTCCACCCTACTGTTCTGTAAGAGCGACCACATTTTTTCCAAGTGACTTCTAGCGACCTTTTGACTTACTGGAAAATCAGGTAATATTCATGTCTGGGAATTAATT
The DNA here is from genome assembly GCA_028554795.2 of Sinohyriopsis cumingii. NCBI lineage: Eukaryota > Metazoa > Mollusca > Bivalvia > Unionida > Unionidae > Sinohyriopsis > Sinohyriopsis cumingii. The sequence goes on from CM068836.1 coordinate 15,784,835, forward strand.
TGAATCATCCCTAAGGTAATTAACAGAGCATTGCACCACACCATGGCCAGTGCACCAATGGCCATTACACCATGGCCAGTACACCAATGGCCATTACACCATGGCCAGTACACCAATGGCATTATGCAAGTTCAGTGTAGTACACTTCTTCAGCTCATCCTTACTTAAGTATCACCCTCCAATGTTTCTGTGAACATTAAGTTTTAGCGCTCATTGCTGTTCATTGGTTGCATATAGGAAGTATGGAAATGTCTCTTCAGCTCATCTTGACCCCACCTTCTGGGTTTTGCCCACATCAAACTCAGCCTCAGCGGATAGACAGTTGTCACAGAAGAAGAGATAAAACCCTGATCAGTGCCATCTATCTGTCCACATTTGAACTTGTAGTGATAGCAAGCCCCTTGGAAGGCATGGGGTCGATTACAGGTGCACACACAGTTTTCATGTCTTGACTATATGCCTATGGCCTAATGTACTAGAGTTTTTTGTCTTGTCTGTGTGCCTAAAGCCAAATATACTACAGAGTTTCATGTCTTGTCTGTGTACCTACAGCCAAATATACTGTAGAGTTTTTTGTTTTGTCTGTGTGCCTACAGCTAAATATACTATAGAGTTTCATGTCTTATCTCTGTGCCTACAGCCAAATATACTACAGAGTGTTTTGTCTTGTCTATGTGCCTACAGCCAAATATACTGTAGAGTTTCATGTCTTGTCTGTGTACCTACAGCCAAATATACTGTAGAGTTTTTTATCTTGTCTGTGTGCCTACAGCCAAATATACTATAGAGTTTCATGTCTTGTATCTGTGCCTACAGCCAAATATACTACAGAGTTTTTGTCTTGTCTGTGTGCCTACAGACAAATATAATGTAGTTTCATGTCTTGTCTGTGTACCTACAGCCAAATATACTACAGAGTTTTTTGTCTTGTCTGTGTGTCTACAGCCAAATATACTTTAGAGTTTCATGTCTTGTCTGTGTACCTACAGCCAAATATACTGTAGAGTTTCATGACTTGTCTGTGTGCCTACAGCCAAATATACTATAGAGTTTCATATCTGGTCTTTGTACCTACAGCAAAATATACTGTAGAGTTTCATATCTTGTCTCTGTGCCTACAGCCACATATACTATAGAGTTTCATATCTTGTCTATGTACCTACAGCCAAATATACTACAGAGTTTCATATCTTGTCTATGTACCTACAGCCAAACATTCTATAGATGTTCATGTCTTGTCTATGTACCTACAGCCAAATATACTGTAGAGTTTCACATCTTGTCTTTGTGAGCAGAAGACTTCATCATTATACACAGATGTCATACTGTTACATGGTACAAGTATTCCTTGTTTTTCTCTTGTAAATACATGGCTGTGCCAAATATTAATGCAAGTAAATTAGGTGAAACATTATTTCTGTACCGACAGGACTGTGTCCAGTGTGTACTAAATTCTTCATTGTACTCCATTCCTTATTTGTAATATCCTTATGGACAAAAATATTGAATTCTAGTAGATGAACAAAACAGAAAAGGCAATGCAGCATAAAGGGATGTTTGTATTATTAAGATTGCAGCCACAGATGTGTTAGTTTTTTAACAATGTTGCATGTAAAAAAAACTTTTCAGATAGCAAAAATTCATGAACAATATCGGTATAGTACTGTATTTAGCATGATTTCATATCCTATCTCTGACCAAGTGATATTGGTCATGTTTTTTTGTTTTTATTTTCAGGGTTATGGACTTTTTGGACATTGTATCGTCATCTTCTTGGGAACGATCATCCATACATCACATGATCATCTCTTCTTCTACATACTGTGGGCTGTGTTTGGTGGAATATCAACACTTAGAATGGCAAGAAACTATTCAGTTTATAATCTTCTCAAGTGTTAAGAGTTCAGAAAAATAGTAAATATATAAGAACTGGTACCACAGGGGCTGTGATGAATTGTCAACCTGCCTTGGCAGAAACCCAGTATAGTAATCACTTTGGTATAAATGTTCATGTGAGTAAGTAAATATGAACATTTATACCACTGTCCACACCCTAGATTGATTTTTTTAGATTTATCATAGTTTTGTTTTCATTCTAGCAAAATAAAAAGCAGGTTGGACTAAACAGGATTCTCTTGTTCTATTCCACATCTATAGAATCCTTGTTATACTCCACCACATTAGAGTCCTTGTTATACTCCACCTTGATAGAATCCTTGTTATACTCCACCTTGATAGAATCCTTGTTATACTCCATCTCAGTAGAATCCTTGTTATACTCCACCTCAGTAGAATCCTTGTTTTGCTCTACCTCTATAGAATCCTTGTTATACTCCACCTCAATACAATCCTTGTTATACTCCACCTCAATAGAATCCTTGTTATACTCCACCACATTAGAATCCTTATTATACTCCACCTTGATAGAATCCTTGTTATACTCCACCTCAATAGAATCCTTGTTATACTCCACCTCAGTAGAATCCTTGTTATGCTCTACCTCTATAGAATCCTTGTTATACTTCACCTCAATAGAATCCTTGTTATATTCCACTTCTATAGAATCCTTGTTATACTCCACCTTTATAGAATCCTTGTTATACTCCACCTTGATATAATCCTTGTTATACTCCACCTTGATAGAATCCTTGTTATACTCCACCTCAATAGAATCCTTGTTATACTCCACCTCAATAGAATCCTTGTTATATTCCACTTCTATAGAATCTTTGTTATACTCCACCTTTATAGAATGCTTGTTATATTCCACCTCAATACAATCCTTGTTATACTCCACCTCACTAGAATCCTTGTTATACTCCATCTAGATAGAATTATTGTACTCCACCTTGGTTGAATCCTTGTTATATTCCACCTCGATATAATCCTCATTATACCTCACCTTGATAGAATCTTTGTTATACTCCACCTCGATAGAATCCTTTTTATACTTCACCTCAATAGAATCCTTGTTATACTCCACCTTGATAGAAGCCTTGTTATATTCCATCTCAGCAGAATCCTTGTTATACTCCACCTTGATAGAATCCTTGTTATACTCCATCTTGATAGAGTCCTTAGTATACTCCACTTTGATTGAATCCTTGTTATATTCCACATTGGCAGAATCCTTGTTACACTGTACCTCTATAGAATCTTTATGTCTGTCTATCCATTCATCCATCCTACAGTCTGGTACATGGTCTTGTTATTCCTAATGGAATGACATAAAACTTGCCATGCACATAGTTGACAGATTACTTTGTTTCTACAATTTTTATGAGTTATTGCCCTGTTTTGGCTGGCTGAATGCACTGTTTGACAAAATCTTTGTAAAGAAACTAGTCATGCATTTCTTTGTCAAATGCATTACCCTGATCACATTACATTAGTATAATTTTCTCTGCTTCCTTTGAAACTAACCCTCCTGGAAAGATGAAAAATGTTCAATCTATTAATTGTATGTCAAAGGGAAGAAACTCGTGGGTTAACTCCCCTTTCTAAACCACTAGGTGGCCAGTTATACCCAGATGTACCAGTTTTTACTTTTGTTCTCATGTTGTAAAGTTGTTCTCTTTAGAATCATTAAATCATATACTTAAATATCAAATCCTTTTATTTTCAATGGTTTTGGCATAGTCAAAACTCGCCCAAGTTTGAACTACCATTTCCCCCACCCACCCCACCCCAACTCAAACAACTATCATACATGACCTGCAGTTTATGATAATGCTAACTTCAGTATGCAGAATGATTGGGCTACATACAATATATGTGGATCCAAACTACGTGCACTTCTGTTCTGACAGTTAAGTCCTTCTAATGACACAACTTGTTTCCATCCTAAGTACAGCTTGTAGTCACTAGTCAACCAACAATAAGTATTTGTCCCTCTCCTTAATCCATCAAGAGACGAAAATCTGCAGGGCCCTGTACATACCCTCAGACGATACTTTAGATGCACAGACAATATCTGCATCTGATTCAGCTGTAAAAGGCTATTCCTATAATATCAGGTATACTAATGAATATTTCAGCTCACAAAATATGAGTGACTTACATAAGCCTGGTCTTGCACATGATGTCTCATTTGGGACCTAGTTAAGTCAGCTGACTGGTCTGCAATCTCTAGTTTCCATTTGTATGACATGGCCATGCTAAGGAGAGAACTCAGTCTAGTTAAGTTAATGGTAGCTGCACACAGTGACCACTCTCTGTTCATGAAAGCACAACCTTGGACCCAGACAAGAATTTGCCACTTTCTCTGGATTCACATAGGAAACTTGATAGTCAGACACAAGGATCGCCAGCACAGATGTTTATCAAACTGTCTCTTGTTTTCTCAGCTAACATTAGGACAACTTGATTCTATTATTAGAGCAATCACGTTCCTGCTGGGTGACACCGGTAGAATTAGTCTGCTCGGCATTTCCTCGAACTCTTACCCGTCCTCCAGATGTGAATGTGATCAGTTAATGTATTTAATGAAAAATACAAATTTTTAAAATAAATTATTTTTCTCCAATAATACTTGCCTGATAACATTACAAAATAATTTCCCCACCCTTCACCCGTAATGGGAGCATCCTTTTAGGTTTTGTCTAAGTCTTTCTGGTACATTCAGGTAAAATGGTGGCCATCTTGCAGATAGACAGGGGAGTTTGATTATAAGAGCTGCTTCCCTTGGTCTATATAATGTATAGACAATAACACTTTATCTTTTCTGGGCAGGATGGAATCTGATTTATCAGAGAAAGTTATCTTAATATAATATGTTCAGGTAAGTATTATTAGAGAAATATAATTGACCAAAACAATGCAAGTGTTAAGAGTTTAATGTTGTTTTTTCAGGGTTTATCATGGTATAAACTGTCAGTTGCCGAATTACACAGCAAATAATGCCCAAAGGACGTTATGTAAGATGTAAGCTGTGTAAGTTGGCAACTGACAGTTTATACCACGATAAACTCAGAAAAAACAACATTAAACCCTTAATATTGTAACTCTTTATCACATTATTTATTTTTTATTGTTATTTTGATTTTTAAGATGTTTCCTATCAGTTTTAGAGTCTTATTTAAGTGTACAAATTCTTGATGAGGGCATCTGTTTCATAGCTATTTATAGAACAGGGGATTCTCCATCTGCAATGTAATAGCTACATCAGCATCAAGCAGAAACAATAAGAAAACAGAAAATTAACTACATTACTTTTATACCATTTCTTTTTAATAATCATGCACGCCAACCTCGAGATAAGTATACATGTAAAAAAATTTAAAGATAGTTTGCCTAAATAAATGCATTTAGAAATTACCTCGTGCATCTTGAGATATCTTAGAGTTGTAGCTCAGCTTTTACATGGGTCATGCACTTTTTAGTCTTTATACCTGTTCACTTTGGGGGTTGGCTTATATGCGAATGGGCTTATATGCGAGTATATACAGTATTTTCTATTTAAAAAAATAAACCCACTATTTTTATTCATTTTAAAGGCTTGCAGTTTGTATTCCTTCCGATTCATTGTTTACATTAGTTATTTTGCATGTGATTCTGTTTATAGAAGTATAAAGCTGTTCTCTGTACAGTCTATACAGAAATGCAATTGGGTCAGATCACATGATTATGTTTTGACCAGTGGAAATCTTTCCTACATTTATCAACGGATGCAGTTATTGGTTATTTTCTGAAGATGTTTATAATGAGCAGTTGGTTTGCTTGTACAATTTTTACCGTTTAAAAGTCCTGTCAAATGTCAGAAAACAAAGATCCTGATCTGCCATAGCATAATTCGCCTGCAGATCAGAGTCTGTGTTGTTTGTTCTACTGATTACTCTTAACAAACTTCACAGACCCAGATCTGCCGACACATGCGACAACAGATCTGGGTCTGTCCAGTTTGCAGTTTTATTCATCTTATGGGCAAGTATATATGGTGCTGCCTATTCAGTCTTGTATCTTAATGCATTTTATGACAGTCTCTTTAATGCACAGTGTTTGATGGATTGGCAGGAAAGTTGGTAAATAGATGTGCATAGCAACAATCACAGTGCTTTCACAATAGTTAACTCAACCAGTCATAGACCAGAAGAGCTTATGGGAAGGCCTGTTATCCATTGTTCATTGTCTGTCATTTATCTGGCCATTAAGTCAAGGTTATTGCTACTCCTCCTAAAGTACTTGGACGATTGCCATAAACACACATTCATCACATAGTCTAGTTGATCCCCATAAAAATGGGTTTTCTTGGAGTTAACTGTATGGACACTTGAGCCATTTCACCAGAGTGGTCTTCTTATAAATCTTGTTATCTTTATTCCACCTGAATGTATGGTCGATTCATCATGGGGTTAAATTATATGTGATGTCTGATTGGTCCGGAATGAAGACAATGTCCAGTATGACATGGGATTTTCACCAAAAAAATCTTATTATTGTTACTCCTCCTGAATGGATAGTCACATAAACATGTACTTAAAAATAAAAGACTTCTTTTGATGCCTAGTTGGTCCTTAAAATAAAAACATGGTGCCCATCAGATGTCCAATATGGCTAGCTTGGCAGACATCTTGGAAATCTTATTGTTGCTACTCCTCCTGAATAGAAGTCATACAACATGAATTCTTCACTCAAAGATTTCTTATGATCTCTACTTGTTCCTAAATGCAGTTTGTGGAGGTTTGAATCCATTGTGTCATTGCAGCAGCTGTCTTGAAAATTCTTATTGCTACTCTAAACAGGAAGTCATATCAACTTGAAGTTTAACCAGAATACTTATTATAATGTCTAGTTGGTCCCAAAATAAAAATGGTGCCAGTCTCATCTTCAATATGGCTGCCACAGTTTTATCTTGAAAATCTTATCTTTGATTCTCCTGGATGAATGATCATATAGACATAGGGTTTTCACCTTGAGAGTTCTTGTTATTTCTGTATGGTCCTGATCTGACATGTAGTATGGATGCCATGGCTACTATCTTGAAAATCTATATATATACGCACACACACACACACACACACACATTATACTAATGTAACCACCCATAAACTCTAGTAAACAAACATTTATATACACATTATACTTATGGGATCAGTCATGAACTCTCATAAACAGAACTATATATACAAATTATTCTTACAAGACTTCTCATGCAAAGACCTTTATCGTGGACAAACTCTCAAATTGACTTTGTTATTTTGAGCATCTAAAATAACATACATTTGAACTAGACTTTCTATCACGGTAATATCACTTGAATGTGACATTTTAAAGAATGACAGTCTTTGCACTGTATCACAGCTAGATGGTCATCCAGCCAAGGAAAGTATTAGAGGCTTAAGTGTATCTGTGTGTGATTTTAAATATCTTAAAATATTTATCTTTTTGACAGGTATGTATAGTGATATCCCGAACACACGGACAAACACAGAGGATGATCATCTGTGGTGCCATTGCAGCATTACATCTTCTCTTCCTACTGTACCTGCATTTTGCTTATCACCAAGTTGTGGAAGGTGGGTTATCTGCACCTTCATTTCAGTACCTCACTGTAAAGTCAGCTCTCTTTCAGTACCTCACTGTAAAGTCAGCTCTCTTTTATTTGACAAAGTCTATCACAAGAAAAATCATCAATTAATCTGTCGGAGAAATAAACATTTTGATAAGTATACATAGAAGTTTATGGGGATACAATATTTGTATGATTGTGAATCATAATAATGATATTATTGGAAAAACGAAAGTGACCTCAATTCAGATTGGTAATCAGTCATATGTTTGATAGGCTAACATCACTGACAGAGTTTAGTTTTTAGCTCACTTTGCGGTAAGACCAAGTAGGCTTAAGGTACTATGGTCCTTTGTCTGTCAAATCTTTCATCTTCACCAAAATTGTACAGTAGAATTCAGGCAAAATAGTGCAGTAGAATTCAGCTCAAATTGTACAGAATAATTCAACTCGATTTATTCAGTAGAATTAGCCAGAATTGTACAGTAGAATTCAGTCAATATTACGTAGTAGAATTCAACCAGATTTATAAAATAGAATTCAGTTATACAGTAGAATTCAACCAAAGTTATGCAGTAGAATTCAGCCAGATTTATAAAATAGAATTAAGCTTAAGTTATACAGTAGAATTCAGCCTAAGTTATACAGAAGAATTCAGTCTAAGCTATGCAGTAGAATTCAGCCAGATTTATAAAATAGAATTCAGCCTAAGTTATACAGTAGAATTCAGCCTAAGCTATGCAGTAGAATTCAGCCAGATTTATAAAATAGAATTAAGCTTAAGTTATACAGTAGAATTCAGCCTAAGTTATACAGTAGAATTCAGTCTAAGCTATGCAGTAGAATTCAGCCAGATTTATAAAATAGAATTAAGCTTAAGTTATACAGTAGAATTCAGCCTAAGTTATACAGTAGAATTCAGTCTAAGCTATGCAGTAGAATTCAGCCAGATTTATAAAATAGAATTCAGCCTAAGTTATACAGTAGAATTCAGCCTAAGCTATGCAGTAGAATTCAGCCTAAGTTATACAGTAGAATTCAGTCTAAGCTATGCAGTAGAATTCAGCCAGATTTCACATGTAGCACTCTGTTGTTAGTCTCTCTGTAGATGATGCTGATCCACCATCAAACATGGCCACTATTACTAAAAACAAAAAAAAATCTTCTGACTTCTGAAAAACACTCAACAGAACCTGACTAAATTTGACAACTTTATGATATTTAGGGCATTCAGATTTCTACAAATGATGATGCTCCATTAGAAAATACTTCTCAAAAACCATTCAACAGAATTTGATCAAACTTGACAGAAATCATTCTGGCATAAAGAGATTTTGTAGAAATATTACCAATCTGCCATCAGATTTGGCTGCTGTTACAAAAAAAGTAGAACAAGTTTTAATGCAACTTCTTCTCAAGAATTGCTTAAATAGAATTTGATCAAATTTGACAAAAATCATCCTTTCTTGAATGGCTTTTACATTTCTTAAAATGATATTGACATGCTACCAGATATTGCCGAAGTAAGTAAAAATATGAAAACCTTCAAATGAATTCTTCTCAACATAATTAAGTCATATGTGATATACAGTATCCTGGCATCAAGGACCTTCAGATTTATACAAATGATACAGATCAGCTGTAAGATGTTACTATCATTCACTGTGTTTGAGCCTAACACTTTTCCTGGCAATGTTACTGACACGCCACAGTTTAGTAATGATCACACGATGACATTGACACTTTGATGGCTTAGTATAGTCAACAAAGAGAGAACAGTGATGAAAATACGTTGTGTACAACATTTGTAGAAGACTGTCGGCAGCTGACGTAGTTTCAATGAAAGGACAGTACCCAAAGGGTATTCGTTTCATAGAAATTTCACCAGCACTTCAGTGTCAAGTATGGAGTTTGAGTGCAGAGTTTTGTGCCAAATGTTATCAGAATAAAGCAGTATTGCAGGTTGAGTCTGGACACTCTTGAACTTGTGCAAATAAATCGTATTGATTTTAATATAAAAGACTTTGATCCAATACCAGCAGTCAGGAAGTGCAAAGAAAATCAAAATCTACACCTTTATCAGCAAAAGAAAGAGAATGCTTTCACCAAATGGACGAACTTGGAGTGGATTACTGTAGCACTTGTGGCAACGTCATGTAAAAATATATTTGGTTTTTTTTAATTAAAAAAAAATGGAGCAAAATCATATGGATCAATTTATGTTTTGCTGCCATAACCTGATGAGACCTGCGTAGGGGTCAAACTTCTATTTTAATGAATATATATTACAAGCAGCAGATTTATGTGTCTATGAAATCCATCAACATGTTTCAGGATCCCTGATTTGTGTGTGTTTTCATAAGATAACATTTTATGTGGCTGTTTTGGTTGAAAATAAATGTATGTACTGTAGTTATTCTAATAGAAGCCCCCTGCTAGTAAGCACTCCGCCCTTTTTCCCACACAAACATGAAATTCCTACATTATTCTGGTTTATAAATCCGTATTTATTCATTATGGTATGTCCAGGTAATTGAAACAGTACATGAGTAATCAAATGACTGTTAGAAAAATCAAAACAAGCTACTTTACAAATGTTTTCTGTCAAAAATTGATGTATTCATTGCCATCGCCACCCACCTCCGGAAATTGCACTGACCCCAGGGCATTTGTTAGAACAACTGTGGTAGGTAGGTAGATAGATATGTTGTTTCAGTTCTAGTTTGATCGTTGCTTGCAATAAATGGTTAACTGCCCTATTTCTTCTATTACAGATCTGTCACAAGTGTTTGACCATATGCCTGCCATCAACCATCCAGCACCGCAGTCTTTGCAACAAACTATAAATGAAGGAATTGGGGAAGGAGCAGATCAGGGCAATTATTCTGTCCAGCATGTTGTCAGAAGTCAGTACCAATAGCATAGCTAAGTATATAGACCCATTTCCTGCATCTTGTACATTATTAATATTTCAAACTTTTTTCACCACGTGTCCATATTCAGAAAGTAAAATTTAGTTGTTGTTGTTGTTGTTAGGTTTAACGCCATTTTCAGCACACAATAGGCTATACATGGCGGCCAGTATTAATGGTGGAGGAAGAACCCGGGAAAACCCCGGAAAGAACCACTGACCCACGAGAAGCTACTGGCAAGCTTTCTCACATACCCACATTGGCCGAATCTGAGACTCGAACCCACCAGAAATTTAGTAAGGAAACTCTGTCATAATGTAACATTGAGAACTATGATGTAAAGTAAACTGTACAAGTTTAGTAAGGAAACTCTATTTGTCATAATGTAACATTGAGAACTACAATGTAAAGTAAACTGTACTATTTTAGTAAGGAAACTATGTCATAATGTAACATTGAAAACTATGATATAAAGTAAACTGTACAAGTTTAGTAAGGAATCTCTGTTTGTCATAATTTAACATTGAGAACTATGATGTAAACTGTACAAGTTTAGTAAGGAATCTCTATTTGTCATAATGTAACATTGAGAACTATGATATAAAGTAAACTGTCCAAGTTTAGCAAGGAATCTCTATTTGTCATAATGTAACATTGAGAACTATGATGTAAAGTAAAGTGTACAAGTTTAGTAAGGAATCTCTATTTGTCATAATGTAACATTGAGAACTATGATGTAAACTGTACAAGTTTAGTAAGGAATCTCTGTTTGTCGTAATGTAACATTGAGAACTATGATGTAAACTGTACAAGTTTAGTAAGGAATCTCTATTTGTCATAATGTAACATTGAGAACTATGATGTAAAGTAAACTGTACAAGTTTTCACAAGATTCACAAGAAGTTTTCCACAGATTTACTCAGGAAACTGTCAAAATATAACATTGAGAACTGGTGTAACATACAGGGTTTGTTTGGTTATTAAAGGTAATTGAAAGCCATCGAGACATTAACACCTCAATTCAAGGCCTTAAAAGTCATTGATATTTCACAATGTTCATTAAAAGTCATTTTAGATTTTATTTAAAAATAAAATATCATCGAAAATTCTACTTGCAAGTGATTTATTTTATATTATATGATGATCAGAAGTACAGTTTGATTTTCCATCATATGCTAGCAATTCCACCTTTCACATGACGTCATTAGTGCATGCACACTCATTCACTTTACTTGGTCTAATTCACACTTTGGGTCATGGGGTATTCTGTCATAGTTTGAACCATGCATCGAGGAAGTTTTACAAATGCTTCTTTAAAACACAGGCTTCCTAGAAAACCCAAAATGGTTGAATCCCAGTGTGGTTCATTTTTAGGTGACACTTTTGTTTGGCAAGTACAGGCTGATGATAGTGATGATGGCAATTAATTTTTAAAGTTATGAAGTATATCAGATTATCGGAGCAGGGAAAGTTTTAAAAGTGATCATTTTAGCTGATGCGCCTTGCCTGAAATTGAGTTTTCAGAACCGGAAGATGTATTGCCAGCATGACTGAAGTCACACATATAGCTAATGACCTCATTTTGAAGGCTCGAAAACTCTTTGACCAAACTTGGCACAACGTATAAAAAAATCATAACTTTTAAACACTAGACATGTAATTTTAATAGGTCTGATCACCAGCTTTAGAGGTGTAAACTTCTGGACTGTTCATTTAACAATTATTAGCACCAACTTATGGACTTATAAACATGGATTAACCACTTGGTATTCTTGAGGTGTATTGTTAAGTATTGTCTCAAATTTTAATTTACTACTGAATGTTCAGGTGCAAGAATATGTGCAGTTGAAATGATGAATAGTGACACTAATTTATATTCTATGATTCACCTGGATTATGTTTTTATTTCGGAGTAAATCAGCAGAAGGTGAACAATGTCAGAGACAATTTACTGCTTAATTATCCTAGATAGAAAAAACATGGGGATACATGTTTTCAGTGTCATTTTCTTTAGTGTAAGGTACAATCTAAAGTGTATACAATTTTGACAAATTCTATTTTGATGAGTAGAATACTGCTGGTCTCTATATTCCAGAAATTTTGACTACATGCTATTTTTCATTTTCAATTTTTAATCAGCTCCTTGTGTAATATCTCAGGGTTTATGAGTGAAAAAGGATTATAAATATTTAATAATAAGACCCCAGTCAAGCCAAAAAAGTTAACAGTTTTCCTTAAAAAATGCATTATTCAAAATACTTTGAGCAATGCTACATATAGCCTTATAAGGGTTCAGACAAATTTAATAAATGAGAATCGAAAAACGAAATTAGGAAATATAGATATTTATTTGATCAAAAATACCTCTGTCTGAACGAATATGTCATTGTTGGATCTAAAACCCTAATACATCATATTGGAACAGATAATAATTCTGGCACAGTAGTCAATAAAGCACTGATTTGAGACAGTGAAACTTAAGCAGAGCTTATGTTCGTGAAAAATCTTATTTGGAAGCAGAAGTATCCAAAAGACATGTGAGCTATGGAAAATTGTACATAACAACCAAAAAGAAATTTCCAAATTTGTTCCAGCTAGCTAAGCTAGCTATTTATATGCCCCTTATATATATATATATATATATATATATATATATATATATATATATATATATATATATATATATATATATATATGCAAGGCCAAATGGAACATACATTAAAATTTGGGATGAGGATGCCAAATTCATACCTGGGGAAGTCTTCTATGACCACTCCTATGTATAATTGGTTGATATATGTAAAGCTTGATGATTGGTGTACTAAACCTAATCAGTCCTAAATTTTAATTTGTTAATTGACATTTTCTATATTTGTTCTTGTTTCTGCATTTGGAAATGTTGTTGTCAGCCTTAAGAATTGAACAGTTTACAGATGTATTTGTCATTGGCCATGTTGTGGGCTCAGGATATGCTAAAATACTCAAATTATTTTAACCAGAGGCTTTCATTTATGATGGCTGAAACACAACACAAGGAACCTCGAGTGTTTGAACTTGTTTTAAAACCCAAGAAAATGTGTATTATATTAAATCTCATTCACTTGAACATAGTCTGAGTTCCTGGGGCATTATAACTGTTGAAATTTTGCTGTAATTTTGTATGATGTCAGTTTAAGGTTTTGCTTCAGATTTTTCATTTTACATGTATTTCATTTTACATGTTTTTACATGTATTTCATTTTACATGTTTTTACATGTATTTCATTTTACATGTATTTCATTTTACATGTATTTCATTAATCCCTAGATAGATTCTCTTCAGACTTGTAAGGAATAATCATAAAACTAAGACATTTCATTCTGTGAGACACATATTTACCCTTTTGACTTTAAGGTCATGGTTGCAGTGTTAAAGTTTTGAGTTGGTTTGGCATGCAGGCCATCACATTCATGACCAGAAGGATTTGTGGGATTGTATGTTGTCTGTCATCCACTATCACTCTGTCACCCACCCACCCATTACTTATCTGAAATAATACAACTTTGTTATAACTGCTTCTCCATATCTAATTGTTAGGTTGTCATAAAACTTTATACACACATTCATCCCAAGGTCTGGTTGGTCTTAAATGAAAAGTGTCATATGGCCGTCCATTATGGCTACTACAGTGGACATCTAAAAAAAAATTTTAAGCTGCTTCACCTGAATGGATGTTCATAATTTTTCATAGTTGCTCCTAACTGAAAATAGTACTACTGTGATGTCCAATGTGTCTGCATTGGTGGCCATTTTAACACCATGTTATTTCTACTTTTATTTAGTGGATTGGATGTTTTCACTTAAAGACTTCTTGTGACGTCTGCTTGGTCCTTAATCTTTATATGGCTACTGCTTGGATATCACCTCAACAACAGCCTTCATTAAACATTGATATAGCAATATGTACCATATTTACTGGGACACCATATTGGTTGGGACACAATAAATTAATTGTTAAAGTAATTTTTTGTATGCACTGTTTGTTCTGGGACACATCATTTTTTTCGAGTCATAAGTTGTGGGACGCTTTTTTAAATCATTCAAAAATTACATGACAGAAAATGGACTCCAACTGAAATTTTATTTTAAATAATATAAAACTGTGCACCAGAAATAAAACTTTAATCCACAGCAGCAGCATCTCATCAAGACAACCCTTCTCCTGTATATGTACAATCTATTCTTTCAGTGCATGAGTCTTTTTTTTAGCTTTCTAATGCTGTGAAATATTATCCTGAAGTGGAAACTGCAGTGACTAAAGCCAGATTCTTACAAATCTGCACCAGTCATGCCAATTCTCACTTTTACCCCCCCCCCCCCCCCATCTTATCATCAGTCCGTCCAGGAATGAGATCAAAGTACACTAGAATTTCATCAATGTTAATGATCATATTGTCTGTAAAATCATCATCTTCTCTTCTGGCCTTCACAAATTCATCCAATGATTTTATTTTCTCCAAATCTTCTGGGCAATGCAGGGTCATCAATGTCAATGCATGAAGCACTATATTGTGTCACTTTAAAAATTGTTCCATTGTTTCAGTTTATTTTCAAAATTCCCGTGAATACTGGTGAAAAGGAACCAAAGTTAGCTTCCATATATTGGCCAACTTTGTATATTCCAAAAAATAAATCAGTACACTTAAAAGTATCCAGAGTTGGCATCCGAGGTCATCTTGCTTTGTAATAAAATAACTTTTGTATTGATATCCTTTTTAAAAATTGGCTTAAAAGTACACAAAGTATGCTTCCGAGGTTGGCTTGCTTTGTAATAAAAATAACCTTTGTCTTTGATGTCCTGTTGGTAGTTAAAGCAATGGATTTACTGCTCTCTGCCAGTTATGTTTATTCAACAGCCAGGCTTCTATTTGCTTGGCATCTGTAGTTATAATTAATACAAATGTGCGCTGATGTCTGCAGGTAAATAGTACATACAGCAGTAACTTGCTTTAATGATATATTTTTTAATCCATGCTAGCAAAAAGTGTGTCACTTGCACTTAAGTGAATGTATTTTCAAATAATGATTTTTATTTCGGACATAAGCGATACATGCTACAGTATGGATGCCTATGCTACATATATGGAGTTCATGGATATATTTTATTCTTTAATGTTCATAATGAAAAAAAGAATAAATGATAACAATACAAGGTTAGTTTCTTTCATTTTAAAATCAAAGGAGCAATTTGTTCACCTATTTTATTGCAGAGTGTAGTTGGGGGGGAGTGCAAAGTCAACACAAATTTATTTAGTTTCTTAAGTCTTGAGACATATTACTGAGATGGAAAAAAAGTTTCACCATAAGTTCTTGGACAGGAACAAAAATTATTTTATGATGTCCCAATATATACGGTAATACATAGCTTGTTTGAAATGAAAATGGTGTTTATCAGACCTCCAATGTGGCACCATAGGGGCCATCTTGAAAAGTTTGTTATCATTACTTCTCATGCATGAATGATAGCCTTTATATAATGTTTTCACTGAAATACTTATTGCCGTATTTAAATGGCTCTGAATGAAAATGTTGCAAATCGGACCACTAACATACCTGGCCAGCTGATATTACATGTACAATTGGCTGTGAGGTTAATTTAGGCCAGTTGAGTGATCTCAGACACACTCATGTCTATATGTATGGACTTCTCCAATCATCAAAACTACATCTAGGAATTCTGCTTTTTTGCAGAAACAATAAATGCTGTGATCGATAATGGCAAAAAGATAGCCAATTCTTCAGTTGTGGAAAGTTCACTAAAATATATCAACGACACAGTGGCTATTACAATGAGGAGAGGCGGATTGCTTGACAAAATCCAGCAAGCTGGCAAAACTGTTGTTAAATCCTAAAAGTCAACAAGGTTTGATTACTTCATAACTGTGGTTTGGGATGCCTTTTCTTGTACTTGTTCTCCATGCTATTGTTGCATACCTTTTCCTGTATTATTCACTTCCTTGCTTTTAATGTCTGATCTTAATAGATTCTGTTATTTATGTTGTTGATAATAATAATAACAACAATAATAACATAACCACCAGCATCATCAGCAACAATAACAATGACAGATATCCCAATGATATCTATGGACAAGCATAAATGGCAGGAATTAATTAACTTTCTGATCATCTGATAGCTAATTTATGCTAATGAAATTTTCACCAGTACAGTGAGTTCTTACGATCACTGCCCTAGATTTTATACCATTCCTGCCTAGAGGAGAAACATTGAATGTACTTTCACCAAGTGAGTAAATAGAAAATACAACATACGTTGTTTTTTTGTTATAGAATAATTTTAATATTTTCCTTTATAATTAAATGTTCTACAATGTATATTAACCATACATAGTACATGACCACATTTTCTCATCTGTGTGACAGAAGAGCCTTCAAGATTTGTGCAGTCTTCTTGTACAGGTTTGTTATTGCCTAAACTACATGGAGCATTGCCATGAAATTGCACACATCATCCAATGGTCTGTTTTAAACTGAATGAGAATGTTGCCAATTAGACATCCAGTATGGCCACCACAGCAGCCATCATAAAAATGTAATTACTGCTCCTGAATGGATATTCATATCAACATGGGGTTTTCACTGAAAGACTCCTTATGCTGTCTTGTTGACAATAGCACCAATTTGATGTTCAATATGGTTACCATAGCAACCATCTTTGAAATCTTGTTACTGATACTCTTCCTAAACAAAACCTCACATTGACATGGAATTTTCACCAGAAGACTTGTTATGATGTCAGGTTGGTTCAGAATGAAAATGATGCTGCTCACACATCCAGTATGAAAGCCACTGTTGCCATTTAGAGAATCTTGTTATCGTCACTCTTCTGAATGGACAATTGTATTAACACGGGATTTATACGAAATAACTTCTTATGTTGTCTAATTGGTCTCAAATGAAAATTGTGCTACTATTTAATTCCTGAATATTCTATTTACCCTTTAGAATGTCAGTCAAATAGAGGGATTGTTGTTTAAAAATGGTGAGCAAATGGGTGAGATAAATACACGGTGTAGGTATTGACTCCAAGACAAGAAATTTACATTACTTGGCTTTTGCAGTGTTTTTCAAGGCTGCCTGTCATCCATTCATCTGTCAGCACAAGTTTCCTTTTAAACTACTTGGAGGATTGTATGCAACATTAAACACACATTCATCCCATGGTCTAGTTGATCCTAATGCAAATGGTACTGCTTGGACATTCAACATTGCCACCACAATGACCAGCTTGAAAATCTATGGCTACTCCTGAAGATTGGTCATATCAGTATGGGATTTTCAGCACAGCTCTTCTTGTTAAGTCTAGTTCGATATAAAATTGGTGTTGATCTGATCCAGTATGGCCGCCATCATTGCAGCCATCAATTATTGTTATCACTAATCCTTCTGACAGGAAAGTTATACCAACATGGGGTTTTCAACAGAAGGATGTCTATCTAGCTAGTCCTAAATAAGAATTTTGCTGATCTGACATATAATATGACCACTGTGACAGCCTCTTGAAAAAAAATATTTTTATTGCTACCCCTCCTGAATGCATGGTCATATCAAAATAGGATTTTTGCTAAATAACTTCATATGATGTCTTGTTAGTTGTAAATAATGACTTCAAACATGGCCACCATGGCAGCCATATTGAAAATCTTGTTATTGCAGCCGTTCCTGAAGACAGAGTCATATCAACATGGCTATTCAGCAGGCAACTTCTTATGATGTCTAGTTGATTCAAGATGAAAATTATGCTGATGTGACCTCCAATCTTGAAAATTGTTATTACTCTTGATGGATGGTCATATTGACATGGGTTTTCACCAAAAGACTTATTATGATGTCTAGTTGGACCTGACTGAAGGTTATGCTGATCTGATTTCTAATGTCTCAGTGGTCATTTTGTAAATGATGTTATGGCTATTCCTCCAGAATGGATGGTTCATATTGACAATGGGTTTTCATGATATGACATTTTACGATGTTTAGTAGGGCTTTAATCAAATATCCAATATTGCCACCATGGCAGCCATCTGAAAATGTTGCTGTCCTTACTCTTCCTAAATGGATAATCATAGTCACATGAAGTTTATGTGATGTGTAATGATGTCTAATTGGTCCCAAATAAAATTGGTGCTAATCTTTCATGCAATATGGCTACCACACAAGTTAATTTAGAAAATCATGTCAGTGTCATAGCTCAAAAGTATCAGAGATGGTTTTAGCACTCATGAGTTAAAAAGAAGAAAAGGTCTTATCTTGAATTCCAAAAATTCTTTTTGGCCATTAGAGCATCAGTCCCATCAGGGGACTCTTGTTTTGACAAATTCTCTCCTTTATAAGACAATGAAACTATTGGATGATATGCAGTGAGAAAAAGTTGTGCAATTTCCTTGTTTCTATTTGTTTCCCTGATCCATTATTATACACCAGAACTGTCTCTTTTCTTCAAACAAATCTTTAAAAAAAAGTATAAATCTTTTGAAAATCTTCTAACAGTTACATCTGTTTGATACTTTCACTTTAGTACTTAAAAGGGGACAAAAACTTTATTTGTTTAGAGATAGAGATTGAAATTTTGAATCTTTTATCTATAGGGTCCCAATTTTCATAGAATATTTGGTTTCTACAGTCCACAAACATAAAGGTTCAACAAACTGTGAAGAACATAAGTCCTTCCCAAGTCCACAAATGAAAGTATGAATAAATAGTGTCGGATGGGGAAGGGGTGGTACAAGGTGGTCAAAAATTGATATAAACCAAACAAAATTTTCATTTGACAGTTGAAAAACACAAGCAAAACTTGTCAGGTTGCTGTCATTAACTGTTAGTGGCATTTTAGATTTTCAGGATTAACACAGATTTTATTTCTGATAAATGGTTGTAAATACACAGCTGATGTTTCTGTTGCTGTCTAATTTGGTTTGCGTGAAAAATACATGGTTTATACAGCCTTGAAATCTGGGGGCTGTTGGTGACTGAGTGGTCAAAGGTGCTTTCCTTTACAGAACACCGACATCTCTCATCTGTACACATGGATTTGAGTCTCTGGCTCAGCCAACATTTTTATGTGAGAAAGTTTGCCAGTAGCTTCCTGTGGGTAGGTGGTTTTTCTCCAGGTTTTGTGGATTGTTTCTCCACAAGATATACTGGCCGATGTGTGCTGATAAATGGCGTTAAACCCACAATAACAACAGCAACAACCCAGAAAACTCCATGGATAGGATGCCTTGAAAATCCCTCAAGAAAAGGCCTTAAATTTCTTGAAAACACTCCTTGAATTTTGCCAAGAACTCTTTTATTTTTTTTATTTTATTTTATAAACCGCCAAAAATTATTCATATATACCATTTTTTCAATTGAGATTTTTTTGTTTATTTTGTAAATAATGAATAAAAAAAATGAGCTGAAACTTTTTGGATTAAATTACATCTAACACTGGCAGCTATGGAGGATGTTCAGTTTCAGTAAGATGGAATAAGGTGAAATGCCACTTAAACACCTTGGAATTCTTTATAAACTCCATGAAAACTCCATGAAATGCCACTTAAACACCTTGGAATTCTTTATAAACTCCATGAAAACTCCATGAAATGCCACTTAAGCACCTTGGAATTCTTTATAAACTCCATGAAAACTCCATGAAATGCCACTTAAGCACCTTGGAATTCTTTATAAACTCCATGAAAACTCCATGAAATGCCACTTAAGCACCTTGGAATTCTTTATAAACTCCATGAAAACTCCATGAAATGCCACTTAAGCACCTTGGAATTCTTTATAAACTCCATGAAAACTCCATGAAATGCCACTTAAGCACCTTGGAATTCTTTATAAACTCCATGAAAACTCCATGAAATGCCACTTAAGCACCTTGGAATTTTTTATAAACTCCATGAAAACTCCATGAAATGCCATTTAAGCACCTTGGAATTCTTTATAAACTCCATGAAAAGAAACTCTCCAGGGCCGTATGAACCATGAATAAGTAAATACTACTGTTTTCCTTTAAAACAGCTGTCAGGAAAAGAAACACATTTTTAACAATGTTAGTTTTGCTTTAGTTTGATAGTTATATGATCTGGCAGAAAATAGGCACAAAAGTGATAAAAAGGTGCTAAAATGAAGAAAAAATATGGCAAAAGACAGTAATTATATTTGTTAATTAACTGAAAATTGACTATATCAGATGACATAGAGTATCAACATAAGTATGAATCTATGTCTGACATTTTCAGTGAGGATAAAACCTAAAATTGCTGAGCTATACAACATTTTGGCTTGAAGTGCACTTAAAAGTTCTGGTGATAGCCCCTCAGAATCAATTTACGTTTTCTTAAGACTCCCCATTTAGAGCCTGTCATTGTTTCGATGAATTCCTGTGAGTATTTATATCAAGAAAAAGGAGTTTGAAAAGTTAATAACAGACAGCAGTGATTGGTATTGTCCAGAATGTACAGCAGAGTGTGAAAAGTCAATAACAGACAACAGTGATTGGTATTGTCCAGACTGTACAGCAGAGTGTGAAAAGTCAATAACAGACAACAGTGATTGGTATTGTCCAGACTGTACAGCAGAGTGTGAAAAGTTAATAACAGACAACAGTAATTGGTATTGCCTTGACTGTACAGCAGAGTGTGATATCTGTTGTTATTGTTGTAGTTGTAGGTTTTAACACCGTTTTTCAGCACAAGATAGGCTATATATATATATGTAGCAGCCAGTATTAATGGTGGAGGAAGAACCCGGGAAAGCCCTGGAAAGAACCACCAACCCACGAGAAGCTACCAGCAAGCTTTCTCACATAACCCACATTGGCTGAGCCCGAGACTCGAACCCATGCAGGCAGAGGTTAAGGAACTACCTTCAGAATTGGCACCAGTGGTTACACACCTGTTTGAACAGTCTTTAGACATTTTGCAACATCCTAAAGAAGTGGTCTTTGGAAATATATGGCTGCTGTTCAAAACAGGTGCAATGACTAGTAATTACCATCCAGTTTCTCTCACCAGCGTTTTTTGTAAAGTCTTTGATCATATTTCCTCTTATAACATCATGAAATACCTAGATAATTGTTCTATTATATTTGTAAAACATCTTGCTTTCAGGAAATTTTGCAGTTGTGAAACACAACCGCATTGTCTTATTGTTGATTGATCTAAACATTTATTAGGAGCTGACCAATTAGGTATTTTGGTACTAGAACATTTTTTAACACTGTCCTCCATGAATTTGTTAAAGAGTATATTATTTCATTATGGACAAGATGGAAAAACTCTGTTCTGGATAGACTCTTTACGTGTTTGACAACAATATGTGGTGTTAAATGGCTCCAGCTCTAAATGGTTCACAGTAGCGTCTGAAGTACCCCAGGGTGTAGTACTGGGCCTGTGATTTTCTCCTTGGACACTAATTACATCATGATTTGTATTTTTGCAAGTGGCTGCAGGCTACAGATCACTCCAAACCCTGCAGGATACCAAGATGCTACACAATGAAATTAGTAAACTAGGGCAGCAAGCATGAAAATGGGGCATAAGATTCCCAAAAATTGCAGTGTAATGCAAATGAAAGATAAATAAATCTCATGAAATCAGTATGTGTTACTCAGCCAGATGAAATATTTAGGAGTAACAATTGCCATTAATCTAAAATGGAACCTTCAGATTCAAGATGTATGCACCAAAGAAAATCACATTTTGAGCCTATTGAGACAACTTGTCACCTTGTGCACAAAAAATGAAAGAAGTATATTTCTGAGGTTTATTTGGACCTGTTTTAAAATGTGATTGGGACTGTATCATCACCATAATTTGTGGATAGCTTAAATGTTGGGCATAAAAGAAGCTTATTGATATTGGGGTCAAAGTTAAAGGTCATTATGGCTCAAAGAAAACTAGGTTTTGAAGAATGTTTCAGGAGTGAGTTCCTTGACCAAACATTGTGGATGTCTTGCTCTTAGGGTAACTAAGTGATCAAGAAACTCATAGATTCTGAGTTCTAAAAGTCATGGGTCACAGTTATGGTATGTATAGTAAGAAAATAGCACTTTATACACAGTAAATTTTGTTAAAGAATGCAAGCTTGACAGCTGTTAAATACTTGGTGGTCACATGATGTTTCCATTCATGGTACTCTAGATAATGTTATGGAATCTGAAGTAAAGTATTACTTTGTACATTTTTTAATTGAGTTTAAACTTAAGATTTGTGATAGACTAGACATGTTAATGAGTATTCAGACTAAATAGACACTTGAAACAATTTTTATACAAATAGATAAAAGACTCCATAACTGATATGAATTATTTGATAATGGCACAAGACAGCTTGTAGATATCATAAATGTTGTATATATATATATATATATATATATATATATATATATATATATATATATATATATATACTTCCTATCAGTCCAAATTTTTGCTGAAGTTTTACATTTAGGTCACTGCATTACATTTTCCATAAACATATGTCTAGTATTGTTTTTTTGCAGATAAATTTTTGACTATTTCTTTTTTAAGGTATTTGTATCAAATATTTTGTAACTTAGTGCCAAGGTGGTTCATTGATTAAGCCATTGGATTTGTGTCAAGATGGGTGTGGCTTTGAGTCTGATTATTGGATCAATCCAGACTGGCTATCATGTGTGTTCTTATCCAGACTGGCTATTATTTGTGTTCTTATCCAGACTGGCTATCATTTGTGTTCTTATCCAGACTGGCTATCATTTGTGTTCTTAGGCAAGACCCTTTACTTGCCTTAGTACAATCTGACCTTTAAAGTTCTATTGTGCTATAAAACATACAACAGACCAAATTAATAACTGACAATCTATTTTATTTTTTCCAGGATAGTTTTAAAAAAAAAGAAATCGTCATCTGATGGCTTTTAGACACAGAAGGATGGAACCTAGAGTAGTGGATTTGAGTGCTACATATGGACACATCAGCTTGAAACTATGCAGTAGATACTCATTTCCATGTCTGCGACTGTTTCCAGGGAAGGAGTATGTTCTCATCTTTGAAGTACACCTAATTTTGACACATTTCCATAGGCAAATCTATGGGCAAAACTTAAATCCCAAACTATTATCATTTTGAACCGGAACAGCTTCATGTAGATCCATATCATTCCAAAATGGCAGTTCATCCCATCTGCAGATCAAGGTTTTATCCCAGGTTCCAGAACAGGCAGAGTCATTGGATCCCATCAGAATCTCAGATTTCCTCCATGATCAATGTAAAATTAAGAACATTTAAGAAAGAAATTCCTGTGAGCATTGCCTGTGATAGATAGGTTTTATCAGAATGAATATTTGTGTTGCTATTAGATTCAGTAAGTTAAAGTTTGAAATTACTAATATAATTAGATGTTTTTAACATAATGTGGTCCAGGAATGAGTTTGAGAGAATTCCAGCACTAACGATAAATAATTTGTAATATTTTCTTCTAAGAAATGTTTTGTGTATTTTTGTGCTAAAAGGGGAGAGACATAAGTTTTATAGTTACATGTTTGCATAAATCAGTAGAATTTGTTTGTTAGATTTACAAGACCATATCGATAAATTTATTTTATGGTCAAATTGGAGAGATGGAGGATCTTGTTGTGCCATAGCAGGGCTAGAAATATTACTGAATGGTTTGCTTGTATACAACCCACAAATTTTCATGCTGTTTTACATAAATGTATATTTTTTTCATCATATTTGTTATAAAATCCAGTGCAGGTAACATTAAGTTTTACTTGACTAGCACTATTTCCAATTTTTCAAAGCTAAATCGGTATTTTGGTTAACATATATACAGTGAACTATTTGTTTGAATGAATAACTCATGATTTATCCAACATGATACCTTGTCAGTGAATAACTCATGATTTATCAAACATGATACCTTGTTAATGAATAACTCGTGATAATGAATTACTCATGATTTATCATCTTTGTTAATGAATAACTCATGATAATGAATAACTCATGATTTATCAATCGTGATACCCAGTTAATTAATTCATAATGCATTACTCATGATTTATACATCTTGTTAATTGATAACTCATGATAATGAATAACTCATGATTTATCCAACATCATGATATGTCAACATGATACATTTTGAATGAATAACCATGTGTCAGCATGATGCATTTTGAATGAATAGCCATGTGTCAACATGATACCTTTTGAATGAGTAGCCATGATGTGTCAACATGATACCTTTTTGAAAGAATAGCTATTGATGTGCCAGAAAGTGAAGTTTTATACTTCCTCATGCAAAGCCACATTTTCAGTGGGGACTAGGCATTCAAATTATGAATGACAGACAAATTAGCAGGCCAAAATCTAAACCTATATGACTCTCTTGAAGTTTCTCCCCTTCTGTAAAGGGTAAAACACATTTTGTACAATGTTTTATCACTATTTTGTTTTTTTATTAATAAAGCAGTGTAATAATTTTCCAATATTGCATAATATTAAAACATCTCATCATCTCAGAAATTACAGTCTGTTGCATACAAGTCCAAGATGTTATGCATCTCTGTCCACATGGGTTCGAGTTTTGGGTTTGCCAATAGCTTCCTGTGGATCAGTGGTTCTTACCTGGGTTTTCCTGGGTTCTTCCTCAGCCAGTTATACTGGCTGTCATGTATAGCAGCTGATCATGTGCTGAAAAATGAAGCTTGTTTATCAAGATCGACCCCAAATCCACTCATTATAGACCCCTAATCTACTCATTATAGACCCCTAATCTACCCATTATAGACCCCTAATCTACCCATTATAGACAAATGAAATTTGGTTGGCATATTTGTATTATTTGCATGACCTAATTCAGTTTTCAAGTAATGACAGCAATTCTTCTATTTCTTTTGCTTTTCACACATTTTTAACTTTAACTTTTTTTGTTACTTTTACTAAATTGGTGATCTTTTTTGGACTGACCATGGATGCATAGTTGTCTTTCAAGCACAAATCAGGATGTTTCATAATTCTTTCCAAAATCGTATTAAAGTAAGAATTTTGTAGCATTGGGTAAAAGATGGATCTTTTGTGATAATTTTCTTTTGTTTCTGTATTCACAAATGCATATTGTGAAGGAATTGTTTTTATTTTCAAGTAAAATGCATTAAAAAAGAAAAGGTGATCCTGTCTGTACCTTTTTGCAATATTCAATTGTGTTACTGACTGAACTTGAGTGGACCTTTCAGATTTATTTGTACATCTGACATAGTGTTTAGAGTTATCTTCTCTTTTAATTACTAACCTGTTCATTACACTGTACACACATATGAAAATGTTTACATTGTATACACACCCACACCCACATGTACAGATTGCTAAGGTGCAAATTTCTTTGATTTCACAGAGAGAATAATATGTATATAGTATAGATAATTAAATGTCTAAGAACGAAATGAGAACCTACATGTCTTTTTCTTTCAATCTCTCTCTCCTTCCCATGTTACCATCTCTTTGTGATTTTTTGACATATTTTAGAGCATTTGTACACAGTACTTACAAGCAATAAATTCCGGATTCTTTGTTGCATAATTAGATCTATAAATACTTAGCTCTAGCAAGAAAATGTAAGCCGAGTTTATCAAAATACTTGTCTCCTATGAAGATCTCATTTTCAGCAATTACTGTACTGGTGTAACCAGTTCTGTTCCAATCGCTACTAAACTTTCTAATAAAAACAAGGATATACAGCAATCCATAAAGTGGTGAACTTCTTTGCCATACACTGCACCTTGATGTTGCCATACACTGTATCTTGATGTTGCCATACACTGTATGTTGATGTTGTCATACACTGTAACAATGTTGCCATACACTGTACACTGATGTTGCCATACACTCTACCTTGATGTTGCCATACACTGTACCTTGATGTTGTCATACACTCTACCTTGATGTTGTCATACCCTCTACCTTGATGTTGCCATACACTCTTCCTTGATGTTGTCATACCCTCTACCTTGATGTCGTCATACCCTGTACCTTGATGTTGTCATACACTGTACCTTGATGTTGTCATATACCGTACCTTGATGTTGTCATACACTGTACCTTGATGTTGCCATACACTAAAACAATGTTGCCATACACTGTACATTGATGTTGCCATACACTCTACCTTGATGATGTCATACACTCTACCTTGATGTTGTCATACACTGTAATGATGTTGCCATACACTGTACATTGATGTTGCCATACACTCTACCTTGATGTTGCCATACACTCTACCTTGATGTTGTCATACACTCTACCTTGATGTTGCCATACACTGTACCTTGATGTTGTCATACACTCTACCTTGATGTTGTCATACCCTCTACCTTGATGTTGCCATACACTCTTCCTTGATGTTGTCATACCCTCTACCTTGATGTCGTCATACCCTGTACCTTGATGTTGTCATACACTGTACCTTGATGTTGTCATATACCGTACCTTGATGTTGTCATACACTGTACCTTGATGTTGCCATACACTAAAACAATATTGCCATACACTGTACATTGATGTTGCCATACACTCTACCTTGATGTTGTCATACACTGTAATGATGTTGCCATACACTGTACATTGATGTTGCCATACACTCTACCTTGATGTTGCCATACACTCTACCTTGATGTTGTCATACACTGTACCTTGATGTTTTTTCACTTACTGTAACAATGTTGCCATACACTGTACATTGATGTTGCCATACACTGTACCTTGATGTTGCCATACACTGTACCTTGATGTTGTCATACACTCTACCATGATGTTGTCATACACTCTACCTTGATGCTGCCATACACTGTAACAATGTTGCCATACACTGTACATTGATGTTGCCATACACTGTACATTGATGTTGCCATACACTCTACCTTGATGTTGCCATACACTACCTTGATGTTGCCATACACTGTACCTTGATGTTGCTATACACTCTACATTGATGTTGCTATACACTCTACCTTGATGTTGTCATACACTGTACCTTGATGTTGCCATACACTGTACCTTGAAGTTGTCATACACTGTACCTTGATGTTGCCATACACTGTACCTTGATGTTGCCATACACTCTACCTTACTGTAGCTTTAATACCTCCTGATTAAATTCTGTACACTCTCTGGAATATATGGTAATGGCCAACATTCAGTTTCTAAGGTATTATCAAGATCCAACCAGACAGTTTTCAAATTGACATCTTGAATCATGGCTTTTCTGATGAGCTGACTTGTGGCATTTGTGTGTTAATACACCATGAAAATACTGGGACTCCTCCGTCTGTACCAGTTTATCAATAAACTTGTTGTTGATCATGTATTTGGTTGTCCTCTTTTCAAAGTCTAGTAATTTCTTTTTTCCAAGTCTAAGAAGTCTTCTTTTCCAAGTATAAGAAGAATATATTCAATGCAAAAATAGCAATATTGTCTGGAACTGAAATATCTTTGGAGCCCTCTTTTGGTAGAAAGCAGTTTTCATCATCCTGCCAACGTGCTAGGATTCTTCCTTATCTCCATATCACTCACATCAATTCCCACAGACATCTAATTAACTTAAGGCACATCTTGTACACCTTGTAGGGAAAAGTCCTGGGGTCGAGCGAGGCCTAGCTTTCCTTATAACCACACACTTCTTTACCTGCAGGCTCCCCTGTTTCTAGGGCACAAAATATTGTCTCCATTGGTAGGAGTCTTGGACACTCATCCATATCATCTTTTCTATGAGAGTCAGAATGGGTTTGTTTCAGAAACTCATTTGCTTGCACTCGGCTACATTCCTGATGGCCATACCGCTCTTAATGTTAAGCAGCCTTTCTATGAGGACCAACACATGCTGTGATGCCACCATCACTTCTTGTGTAGGGTCCCTTTACTGTCATCTCAATGCCAGAAGCTCCTACCATTCATTTAACTCAGCTTGTTTTCTAGGGGCTGATGATTTGGATCTTGTTTTATGGACACCAATATCTCCTTTTCTGTGATACAAGTGATTATAGAAAGGGATTAGATCCTTATTTCAACATTACCCTTCAGTGCATCATTTAAGTTGTTCTCCAAGTCTTCATCAGACTCTTCCAAGGCAGAATTACGGTTCATCTTCCACACTCTCCCTTCTTCCTATCTCAACTCATCTAACCATTTCCAGCTGTATATCTTGGTCTTCACTGACAAGGTTTTGTAGTTCAGGCTGCCTAGAAGCAATAAGTGGCCAGACATGCTTTCACCACTGATGTCAATGGTAGATGGAGCATTATAGACTTGTCGTATAGCCCAGCTCCTCTGAATGTTGTTTGGACTAGGAGCCATCAGCGCAGATACTTGCTGATTGTTCTCTCTTAGCTCTCCACAGTTTTTGTTGCAGTCTCAATCTCATCAATAGTCCTTTCTGTCAAAATCATGCCTTGAATTTCGGGGGAAGTCCTGATCTGTCAATCTTCCACATCCTTTCTTCTACCTGGTTCTTTAGCCGTTTGATGAAGATTGTCTTTGGTCCTCACATCAGACCACTTGCCAAGGCACTTGACTGGAATATCCAGAATACATGCGATCTCATCATCCTGGATCTTCACTACAAACAGAGAGGTGACCTGACAGTTTCTTACCACCAGGTACCTATGCATATCTCTGACAATGTTTTTGGCCCTCTTGTCTCACGTTCTGTTGCTTTGTGAGTTTCATGCTCATGACACATAGTCAAACGGAGATGGTACAGCCTGTGATGATCCCTTTTTTCAGCGCAATCCATGAGATGGCGAACTTATTTGCCATAAATCATTTTACTCGCACTATTGTCAGAAGAGTTATGGGATTTATTTTTGTTAGAGCTTGTTTCCATCATGGGTATGGTGGAATACTGGAGAAGCTGGAGTGCATTTACATGAGCTCTGATATTCTTCATGGCATAAATTAGTAAGTTTGACCTAGTTTTCTTGCTTTATGACTAGGATTGCAGGATTATCCACTAATGGAGTAATGGGAACTAGCAGTGTTGAATATTTGACATTAATTAAAATTTGGAATGCTTCAGTACCCATGCTTAAAGGTAAGTTCCCTTCCGCACTTTGAGAAGCATTCATGTAGACGTGCCAAAAAACAAATAGAGGGAGATCACAAAATAAGCCTATCCTCACACTTGACCCAGAGGTGAAGAAAATATCTATAGACATCCTATATCTTTTGTAAGAGTCAAAACGTTTTTTTCTCCCCTTATTGGTACGGTCCATGCATAATGATATAGGTTGTTCATATAATCGTTCAAAAAGTAGTTTCAAATATTGTTTCGCCTTGAAATAGGTTCCCAGATGATATTAACGTTAGGAAAATTAGTTTGCTACTTCCCAAGTCCAGCCGACAAGCAAGAGTGATGTCTTTTCCGTAAGTATCGTAAAGAAGAAGATCAATAACTCGTGTCCATTAACTCCCTTTGCAGCGCCGATTGTCGACTGTTTTAACCTTTCACTACAGTGCAAGTAACATTTTTCTGCATCGCCCGAAAATCTTGTGTTGTCTCTGTGTTTTTTAACCATACATCAGGAATTTGGGTTTTATAGTGTGTAGCTAGAAACCTACTATAGGTGGTACGTATATTTTGACCAGTTTTTACTTGGAATTCATTACTGTAACCATATGCTCAAAGTATTGCTGACGTTTGTTCATGTTTTCGCGCCCACTAAGTGAGTTTTGCTTAATTTATTAATACGTTGGAGTTAAGTTTGTTATAGTTTAGTTGCATTTGTCTTATCAGTTCGGTAGTGACTACAAAATGTCCACAATGTAAACGTTCAAGAAATCGAGGACATGCGTGACTTGATGCACAAAATGAACTTTGTCTCGAACATGCGGTGTATGTGGATTTGGTCAGAGGATATTTCGTCGACTACTCTGCAGAGTGGGTTTTTTTTTTTTTTTTTTTTTTTTGAATCTCTCACTATGATGTCAGACTTTAGAGTATCCATCCAGGGACGGACCCGTTGCGAGTTTAGTGAGAAACTGTGTTGCCCTTGCCCCACTTATACACATTCAAATAGCGAAATTGAGACGTACTACCCCACATGCTACCACTACCTCAGCAGAATTGGAGGAAGAAGACTGTAGCTGTGTCCTCATCTCGGTCTTCTGTGCCATTATTAGAGCTACAGATTTGCATTCTGATGAAGGAGGCTATGACTCAGTCAGTAAATTCGGTAGTTTTTGCCCATACGTCTGTGTCACACTGTGGAAAATTTTGACGGCATGAGGGAGTGGTCCCCCCTCCCTCCGATTTCTAGTGGGCATAAGTCGCCCCTCATGTCTGAGCATAGCTTTCCGGTCTGCAAGACGGGGTGCATGGCTTGTTTTTACCTGAATTTAATGATCCATTATAACATAATGTAACACCATACAATGCAGTCCCGGCTGCCAACCTGCCCGTACAGTCATCCGGTCATTCGTACCTAGTGCTTAGCGACCGTGGTTCGGTCACGTCGGGAAATCGTAGCACATAAAAGTGGATGGGGCCGTTGAATGTGGACACTTATGAGTATCTTACTGGTAGATCCGGCCGTTTCATCACAAATGCGAATGCAGGTGCCAGAGCCGCCCGTACCACCATCCACACTTTCAACACAAGTACTGACCAGTAAACCAGCTAGCCAGCCGTCCGTACCGGTAATAGAATTCGTCCTACGGATCCGGCTAGCCCCGTTTTCACTGCGTATTCTTGGAGGTAATACCGTGACACATTCAGGGACGAGGGAAATACATCGTCCGTGCCACCGGGCATGTTTTACACGGACATTGAAATTGAGCTGGACCCAGATAAATTACCGTTGAAGTTGAGATGGAGCGAGAGTATGAGGATAAGCCTGAACGTCTAGCATACTCAATCCGTCGATGGAGAGAACTGACTTAAGTTTGAAGGCAGCGATGGAAGAAAATTACTGGGTGTTGCCGGTTTCGAAATGCCCTCCAAACCCTCCGCCTCTCGGCCTATACGGTCAAGGTTTCGGCAGACTTAGACCAGGAAGAGAGGAGGCCATTCTTCCTTCTTCTGCGGTTGTTAAAAATTTTAAGAAACTGCAAACCGTCTGTCCAACAAGAGATGCGATCAGGATAATTCTAAGCCATTCTTCTCCGACTTTTGCGGCTGTTAACATGGCCGCTCCTATAAATAATTTGTATGTTTTTTCTGCATTTATCGTGGTAGCAGCTGTCAGTTGCCATATAACACAGTAAATTCCATTATTTTTTGTTTTGGTACAAATATTTTTTGGATCTGTTTTATAGTCTTATTTCAGCGTGCGAATACTTGTTGAGGGCTGCTGATACGTAGCCATTTATAGAACAGGGGATTCTAAATCAACAATAAAAAAGCTGCGTCAACCTAAAAAAAGTAATTCCACCAACTGTAGGTGGTCTAAGGTTTTGAGCATTCCGCACCATGGTCTTAATATTTCGTCTAAATGGGCACACGTATTCTCAATATCCAATTCAATGGATGTCATGTTTCTTGGACATAAAATGACTCTAGGATTTGAATCGTTTAGTCCGATAACTAAAACCCCAAAATCTGTGTTGATATAGATGAACTATTTGCGGGTCCGATATTTCCTATTCATAAAATCGAGGAATGCAGACAAATATATGTCCGTAATAATATAGTACATTTTAGACACCGGTCATTCTTGCCTCTCATGAGCTATCGTCGATCGAAGGGTCCCTTTGCTGATGCGTACTGAATGTTTCTGGAGCAAATGCTATGTTTGACATGTAAAACCACATGGAATAAAACAAGCCTAAGTCGTGTGGCCAATTTAGTTGCTACAGGCGACTCTTACCATATACCAGCAAGTGTCTAAACTGTACGCGGATGTGTTCTGATAGATTTGTATGCATCAACAGTACACATTTTAATGAACAATTGACATCATACCCACAAACCGTCCATCTGTATCAACTCAGATTTGTTGCTTTTGATTTACCGGATTGAGCTCAACGCGATTTCGCCGATTCATAATTGTCCAGACTCTTGCGTAACCAATTTCTTTCCTTTTAAACCTATTTTTGTGTTTATTAACAGGCTAAGCTAACTTCAGGTGCTCTTTACAAAGTAAGTTAAGACTATCAGTAAATGGTTACAGTGATAAGAGTTCCAATAGTCGTACAAAGTAAGACATCGACCTTAGCAATAACTATGTGAGAGGGGCGGAATCTATCACTCCACCCCCATCCTAACTATCATGGTCAGCGTACATTGTATGACTGGACCAAAGTACTATAATGTTAATCTCAGGACTCACCCTCCCTCCAATCCATATATCCATTTACCTATAGTTTTAAGATCATTTGTAACGAGATCCAGTAAAAGTGATGTAGTCCCAATGTTCTTCGTACGTTTTAAGTTTCCTAACTTGGAGACACTGGTCTTCAATAGAGATCTTACTCTTTTAGAGAGTTAAATAGTTTTGGTTTCTGGTCATCGTACCTGTTTGAGATATTTAAACAGTTTTGGTTTGAGGTCATCTTGCTGTTCCAATAGCAAGAGACTAAAGTTTAGTTGGTTTATACGGAATGATTGATATTTCAGCGGATGAAATATTGCCTACTTCAGACAGCACATCAGATGGGTGGGTTGTTCTGTTTCTCCTTGTATGAAAGTTATCTGATATGGCAAATTTGACGAAAATGTTCATAATTCTTCCATATCGTACACAGCAATTGCATGCAGAATACAGACGACCTTTTACTAGCGTAATTGCAACATTTGTTACAGATTTATATCAAATATAGTTTTAAAAAATTGTTTTCAGAATTGTTTTATAAAGATTATTTGATTCTGTCGAAATCGGTTTATTCAGTTTTCAGAAGAAAATAAACTCCACTAACATTTTCATTTCGTTATTGAAACATGCATTGCGTATGCTTTCTCTTTCAGCCCTTACATTGGTTTCTTTGCACGTGGCACTTTTTATAGAATTTGGTAAAAAGTAGTTCTCCATTGCACGTGTCTCTATTCAAAGAAGTTAGTATTAAGTAGTTCTCGATACAGTGTTTTGCAGAAATAAACGCAGATCAGCATGGTTACACAGTTGCTTTCTGTCCAGCGTAGATTTCCGTTACATTTACCGACTAATGCAGTTTCAATTATTTTTCTATAACGTTAACAAAAATGTTTTTACGCAACATTGAAACTGTTACACTGTTATAGTTGCGACGTCATCTATGGCTGACTTAGCATAGTTAGCGATTTTCAGGCTTGCCGAACAATCGGGTAAATAGTATGCCTGGCAGTCAACGTAATGAATTACGGAAATCATAAGCATAGCAACACATCACTCTAACTGCCTCTGCTAGCTTAATGTTTATTGCGAAAAATGTCTACCAAAATGTGCACCATTACACTTTCAAGTCCCTATTAAACGAAACATCAATCCTTGGACGTTTACAAAAAGTATGAACTGCTTCGATACCATGTTCCGGCTAACTTCATTCACAGTGACGGCGGCATATGTGAACAAAATCCTCCAGAAGCAAAATATGTTTCGTGATTGCGCTAACTTCAGCACACAGGATGAGTGAGTTACGTACCCTTTTAATGGAAGTGAACTCTCCAATTGAAAACGGATGGTTCTGTGATCCTAATGATGCATACCCTTTTAATGGAAGTGAACTCGCCAATTGAAAACGGATGGTTCTGTGATCCTAATGATGCATACCCTTTTAATGGAAGTGAACTCGCCAATTGAAAACGGATGGTTCTGTGATCCTAATGATGCATACCCTTTTAATGGAAGTGAACTCTCCAATTGAAAACGGATGGTTCTGTGATCCTAATGATGCATACCCTTTTAATGGAAGTGAACTCTCCAATTGAAAACGGATGGTTCTGTGATCCTAATGATGCATACCCTTTTAATGGAAGTGAACTCTCCAATTGAAAACGGGTGGTTCTGTGATCCTAATGATGCATACCCTTTTAATGAAAGTGAACTCTCCAATTGAAAACGGATGGTTCTGTGATTCTAATGATGCATACCCTTTTAATGGAAGTGAACTCTCCAATTGAAAACGGATGGTTCTGTGATCCTAATGATGCAACCAAAATTTGTAGCCAAGAATATGCTGCTGTCATCGTGGAATCATGCGGGAGGTCGCGGGTCCGAACCCCGGCAGATTAATACCAGACATAAAAATGGTACTAACAGCTACCTCGCTTGGCGCTGAGCATTAAGAGGTTAATGTTAGGACCGATCGGCCTGGTGTAAGGATAACGTGACTGGGTGGGACATGATGCTGCATGTCTGCGGGATGATGCCCCCAGTACATCACTATAAACTGCCACTCTGCAGACATCATTGTGATATGACAGAATGTTAAAGATACGTTAAAAATCTAAATCACACACATCGTAGAATCAGACGGTCAGCATTCTCTCTCTCTCTCTCTCTCTCTCTCTCTCTCAGATAGATAGGTACTTTGAGTGAAACGATCATGCAAGATCCTGAATGTGCCCTCGAGCGTTACTTGAAACACTCGGAGAAACGTCGTGGTACTAGAAAACGGATATTTCTCCTGGAGAATGTCGGGAAAGAGAATATTACACCTCAAGCCCCAGTATCGTGGATGAAGTGGGTTATACACTTGGCATACTCTGAAGTCTCATAAAGTCGTAGTCGCCCCATGAAGGTTTCAGTAGGAAATTAAGGCGATCCTTCCGAGCCTCGTGCAGCATTTCGTTCTGAGACTGGCATGTACGGTAAACCGTTTCGAGTTTTTACAACAGAGATTTAGCTTCGCCAAGACAAGATTTTAATTTGGTGGATCCAGTGGCAGTTGCCCAGATGACCACTAACTCATCTGACGTCAGCACAGCCTCCAAGGACATAGTTAAATGCTTTCGTTGTCTTGCGAGCATCCTTGTTGAAATACCGCTCAGCTTTAAACTAGCGACATCTAGTGGCAAGGATAGGTAATGGGTAAGAGTTACTACTCTTTGTATAGACGGAAAAGACGATTTTCGTCGTTTTGGTAAGGTGGATTGGAGAGGTAGCGTGCTTATTTTTCCATATGTTAATGTGATTGAGTAAGCATTCATGGAGAAGCATAATTGACTGGAAATTTACTTTCTTGCTGTGATGTTCAGTCACTCTTTTCAAATCAGTTATTCTTTTCAGAACCTATCAGCTGTCTAGAATTTATACAACGCGAATAAATACTCATTTGTCACATTGTTTTAGTACAGGGATCATGCAGTGCCTGTTGTTTGCCTAGATTTCATTGTACAGCACCTGACCTGTCCTCCATCGTCTGTGGTCCGTTGTCTGTACGTACGTTAGCACATGTTTGTGATCGCTACTTTATCTAAACATACTTGGAGGGTTACATACACACATTCCATGATCTTGTTGGAATCCTTTACATACGCACACATACATTCCATTATATTGTTGGGATTCTTTACACACACACACACACACATGCATTCCATGATCTTATTCGGTTTAAATATAAATTGTGCTACTCGGGCATCCAATGTGGCCGCCAAATTCGCGATCTTAAAAATCTTGTTATACGCGACTCTTGTTGTATGGCGTTTTACTATCCAGTCTTGGATATTATCCCTACGCCGACCAACTCTAAGGTCACGTCTGTATATTAAGAGTAACTAATTAGGTCCAAACACGTGACCCCATAAGTTTGGTAATTTTCATAACTGAATGCAGTCACTAAAATAAATCTCTTGAAAGTAATTTTAAAATAAGCACAATTCTTTATAATAATGTGCATTAATACGTATTTTTGCAAAGCGCAAAATTGCAGATGTTATTGAAGCACTTCCGCTGTCAGATCGTCATTTTCGGAGATGCGTAGTTTTGCATGTTTTTAAGCTCTTTAGTTGCGGTGGTAAGTAAATATTGCTTGTGGTTTGCAATTACATAATGTCTAAATAGAAGTGTTAGGTTTAAAAGAAGAAAAAAACCCACCGGTACTTGTGAAGTTCTCCTGCAGTTAACGCCTAACCAGACAAAATACGCTCGGCTAAAAGGGGCGACACCCCCAAATCAGATTGTGCATTAAAACTAGTTTGTGAGTGGTGTAGGACTGCTGGAAAGCAAACTCCTTCCATTCCAAATGGAAATACTAACTTGCAACTATCATCTTTTAGTCATAAGGAATTAACCCAGATCATCTTCATTCCAAAACTCTGTTGAGAATCCTGCTTACTCTTGCATGTGTGTAATGGCATGCTTATATGCATGAGTTGTTAGTACCCTTCTCCTCAACCCCCGTTTTATATTTTTTCAGTCTGTTTTGTTGCTGACTGCACCTTTTTCAAATAAAACATATTCTTGTTATTTTTAAATATGCTGATGTTAATAATCTAATTTTTTTATTTTAAAAATGTGTTATTTAAAGGATCATGTTTCTAAATTTTTTATTTGCAATTTTTAAAATGTTTCTATTTGATTATTCTACAGTAATTGTTGAACATTTTCATTTTAAGTTTTAATTTTTTATACAATTTGTTTAAAAAATATTTTTTTATTTACATGGGATTTTTAAAAATTACTTTGGAATAGTTTTAAAATTCTGCTACAATTTTTAATCTTTTCTGGAATTTGTTTTTGACTGCACTAAATTCTATGTCAGTTTCATAAAAAATTGGTGCTGTTTACAGTCCAATCAAATTTAATAAGACAATCCGGACTTTCACACTGCAGACATCGTAGCAATATGACTGAAGAATTGTTAAAGCTATGTTAAAAATCCAAATCACACACACACACACACACACACACACACACACATTCTTTTCAATCTATGCTAAGGCCCGTGTCAGTTTCGTAATTTTAGTATTAGATTTAGTCCAGGCAATATTTTCATATAACAGCCTGGACTTTATATAATCTCTGCTATATTCTCTGTCATTTTCTGAATTTATTATTATATTTAGTATCGGCTATTTTGTTTAAAATTTTTTGTTTGGTTTTTCTGGGGTATTTTTGACTCCGCTAAACTCCGTGTCTGTTTCGTAATTGTAGTATTACTGTCAGTATGTATCATTTTGATTATAATAGTCGGGTTTTGGTTAGTTCCCGCTTAATTCGGTCTTTTAGGGAGGATATTTTTGTTTTTCATTTTTTTTTTTTTTTGCATTTATTTTTAAGCGCATGTACGCAAACTATTATAATATAGCTTGCGCTCTATATTTTCACACTTTTCATCGGGTTTGATTTTCAAAGTTAAAGAATATAACAGGTTTTCCTCATTGGATATTCTGGTTGTTTAAAACAGACGTTGTAATTCTTAGGTCATGTTAAAACATCTTTTAATTCCCTTTATTTTGGTGTATGATTGATGGGTTATAGATTATACAGCTTGGAATTATTTGTACAATAGAAGAATTTAAAAGGGATTGTTCCATTATTTGGAGACGCCTTTTATTATTGCTATGAAGGTAAATATGGCGGAGGGATACATGTGAAATGAGGCTTAAAATCATGGTTCGACTGACTCATGATAGAGTAGAAAAATAATTCCCTGTATTTGGAGTTTGATTTGTATTTTATAATATTTAAATACTGTCGCTACGCTGCGGAAATCTAACAAGGAGGAACCATGCAGTTGTGAGGTTGCCATGTAATTGTAAAGTTATGATACAGGTTTGAAGCTGGGATATCTTGTGTTCATTCAATGATTAGTGGGAAAATAATTGACAGTCTAAGCGCGTTATTAGAGAACATCAAATAGACAATGCTTACTGTCGAGAAGTTCTTGGAAATAAGGGTAAAATAAGTGACCATGGAGAATTCATGTAATTGTTGGATTTGCTAGGCAAGGAGACCCCTTCTCATAGTACACTGTGGATGTTTATATCATGAAATTTCAATAGAACTTTATCCTGACTTAATCCACGATGGCGGCATAATCTTAAATTCTCCTCATGCTCCGATTGGCTGACGATTTAAAAATTCGCCTTGTGCGCAGAGTGGCACACACTGTTAAATTTCCTTTGTGCCCAGAGTTGCCAACAGTGTTAAATCTATAGACGTTTCAAACATTAAATTTCCCTTTCCCCACATACCAACACACAATAAACCTATGGACGTTTCAAATATTAGAGTGGCTCAGAATGTTAAATTCCCTATGTGCTCAAAATAGTGCACAGTGTTAATCCTACGGACAATTTGAATATTAATTTCCCCTTGTTCCTATAGTGCCATATTGTCAAGAAGACGTCATAAATATAAATTCCCGTGCCCATAGTGCAGTCTTACACTCCTCACGTGTGGCGTGTGATGTGATGTGTTTTGGATTTTTAACGTAGCTTTAACAATATTTCAGTCATATCGCTACGACGTCTGCAGTGTGGCAATTTATAGTCATGTCAAGCACTGGGACATCATACCGCAGACATGTAGCATGATGTCCCACCCAGTCACATTATCCTGACACCAGGCCGACCAGTCCTAACACTAACCTCTTAATGCTGAACGCCAAGCGAGGCAGCTGTTAGTACCATTTTTGTAAGTCTTTGGTATGACTCGGCCAGGGATCGAACCCACGACCTCCCGCATCCGAGGCAGACGCTCTAACCACTAGACCACCGGAGCGGTATCTCATTTGTGGCTGTTAATTTCTCTTCTTTTAAAATAAAAAATAAAAATATTAAAATACAAAAGCAACGAATAATTTAAGACAATTCCTGAACAATTTGATTCCGCATTGCTTATTTGCTGCTTTAGATAGTAGTAGTACGCTTTCAGATGAACGCAAATATGTTATTATGGATTTTGATACCAACACGTAGGTTGAACGGATGTAAAACTGACAAATTATGAATCAATGATCATGCAGGTAATTTAAGCACTAACCTCAATCTAGCCCTACCAAACAGTAATATCGTGATTGCATCATGCCTATACAGCTGTGATATCATGATTGCATCGTGGCCGTACATGATTACATGATGCCTGTATAGCACTACATCATGAAAATGCCAAATATGCACAACGAACTAATTACTAAATAATAATAAAAAACAGATCCAAACAAATCAGGTAAGTGGAACCAACAGCCCTTGACCTAGTTTTTGTCCGCTTATTCACATCATAGTGTGTGGCTAGAGCAAGTCTCATTAGCCTGAAATAATGGAATCCACGAACGGAAGTATTGACGTATAACAAACCAAGGTGTGACTGTTACGACCTCAGTAACTCGTGATGCAGTTTATTTTAGCTCTCTGGAAGAACAGCTGTGTCTCAAGATCAACTTAAATCATACATCTGCCTTGGTCCCGTGCCACGTACAGGGGTTTTGTTGAAGAATCAAATGGTATCTCGAACGATAGAAGTAAGACCTTTGTACAGTGACGCAGTTCTGACGTGCATTACTCCAAATAAATAAATAAATAATCAATTAATTTTGTCATTCGCGTATAGTACTCACGCAGCTTGATCTTTGCCTTTTAAATGCAAACATGTTATTAGCCAAATGTGATGTGTGTTCACTCTTTAAACTTTACTTTTGCCATTTCGCATTATCTAGACATTATTCATAGTTGCAATGCATTCGTCTCCACATGTATTGTAAGCTTTATCAGGTGATATATGTATTCTTCTTATTCTGATCCAGACTGCGCTCTGACAGCGAATTTCCCTCATCGGTACTTGTTATGTCCAGATGACTGCATGTATTTCATACAAACACAGGTATGGGAAGATACTACTGTACACAGGGCCGGCGCCAGACTCGGCCAGACTATCTGGCGCCCAATAGATTCTGGCGCCC
Source organism: Sinohyriopsis cumingii (assembly GCA_028554795.2). Lineage (NCBI taxonomy): Eukaryota > Metazoa > Mollusca > Bivalvia > Unionida > Unionidae > Sinohyriopsis > Sinohyriopsis cumingii. The sequence goes on from CM068836.1 coordinate 15,825,093, forward strand.
CCCCCCCTCCCCCCGGAAAACATTAATTTCAAAATTTATAAATAATAATGTTTTTAAAAAAATGCGCCCACTGAAATCAGCGCCCTAGGCGGCTGCCTAGTTTGCCTATATGGTAGCGCCGGCCATGACTGTACAATCAAAAGATAATACTGTACAATCAAAACATACTAGTGTACAATCAAAATCGTAGTGTTAATGGATCTCTAAGATTTTAACATCATAAAAGATATTTTAAGTTTTATAGCTGTGCGTTTTATTTGTCTGTATGTTGATACTATGTATTAAGTGTGTGTGTGTGTGTGTAAGAAAGGGTCTAAAAAAATCATCGTCTGTAATAAATCAGGCGAGTTTGACAGTTTTTCCAGGGGTTATTATTCATTATCTTTTGATCAACGAAAAGGAATAGATAATGGATCTATTTATGTATCACTGTGTGCTGTACAACTAATCAGCGATTTATAAACTGAGTGGGCATTTTATAGTCAATAATCTATTTGAATCCACTTTCAAGAGTATGGCAGTTTATTAGACCATGTATGTACCTACTTAGTAGGGTTGTAAAGAAAGTGGTTTATTGCCCCCCTCCCTCCCCCGTTATTGTAAGATGAACATGTTACTTTGCTTCTCATAATGTAGTCTCATTTCGAGGGAACAAATTGATACTTCATGATCTGAATACGGTAAAAAAAACACAACGACAAAGCAGCACTCATCTGACCTGAAACATTCGGAATAAATAATTATACCGTTCCAGATGTAGACTGTTGCAAAATAATATATCAGGTGTATCGTGTATTAATGACTGACTGTATTTGTATATGAAATACTATAATATATGTGCTGGCTTGACTTCGCTTGCGAAGATTTTAGGAAGGGGGATGTCCACGTCTATTGCACGCGCGCTGGTGGCTGAAGAGCCCAATACGCGATATACACATCAATCCAGATGCTGCAGGAAAATGTCTGGCTTGTGTTGGGTGCTGTCGATGGTTCCCGGTTTTTTCTTCGCCATCGTTTTTCCTCCAAGCGTGTCCATCTGTTGTGTTCAAAACTGGCAGTGGCCCGGTGAACATAGGTCGCCAGCTTTCACGGTCAGCAGCTTGTGATGCCCATTGGTGGTGATCGATGCCATATAATAATAATAATAATAATAATGAGGACTTTGTATAGCGCCTAATCTTTAGAAGCTCTAAGCGCTTTACAACATTATACAACACCTATAAGATAAAAAACATAATGTAATGATTACAAAAACAAACACCATGAAATTAGAAAAAATTAAAAACATGCTGAGAATATTTAAGGTAGGAAACATTATTAGGTCTTTAAGTTTGTTCTTGCAGTCGAAACAAGTGAGTTTTAAGAGCCTTCTTGAATGGGATCACTGTGTCTTTGTGTCTAAGTTCAGTGGGCAATTCATTCCACGTTGCTGGGCCCTGGTATGCAAAAGAACGCTGTCCATATGACTTTGTTTTCATACTTGGAATAACGAGTATACGATTGGCAGAAGAAAGGCGTAAGTATCCTGCTGATGTATACACATGGGTGAGGTCGGATAGGTATGTTGGACTAGAGTCCGACAGTGAAACGTGGCACAGAGAACAAATTTTGTGTTTGATTCTGGATCGAATAGATAGCCAGTGTAGGGTGCAGAGCAGCGGGGAGGTGTGCTCTGATCGTGGTGCTCTAAGTATGATCCGAGTAGCTGCGTTTTGAACTTTCTGAAGTTTCTGGAGCAGATATTGAGATGAATCAGACAGAATTGAATTACAATAATCCAGTTTTGAAAGTACTAATGAACACACAATTGTTTTAGTGGTATCAACTGAAAGATATTTGCGAATTGAGCTGATGCGTCTCAGCTCAAGAATTGCAGCCTTGCATATGTTCATGATATGTTGGTGCAATATGAGAGTACTGTCCAGAGTAACACCTAGGTTTCGTACTGATTGTGTGAATTTAATGTTGGTGTTGCTGATATTTATTGTTTGAGGTAAAGGATGTGAATGAGAAATTCTTTGTGTTGTGATCAGAATGGCCTCAGTTTTATCATCATTCATCTGCAGCTTGTTACATGTCATCCATGATTTCACATCAGAAATGCACCTCTCTACACCTTGGATGGTAGCATCAACTTCAGTTGGGTTGCTAGATTTGTATATTTGGGTGTCATCAGCGTACAATTGGTGAGACACTGGATGATGATCTATGACACTTGAGAGCGGCTGAGTGTACAGAATTAAGAGAACAGGTCCAAGAACAGACCCCTGTGGAACACCACAACATATATCAACTGGGCTGGAGTGTTTTCCATTTGCAGATACAATCTGTGTCCTGTTGACCAAGTAGGACTTGAACCACAATAAGGCTGTATCATGAATGCCAAATACATGCTGGAGACGGTGAAGTAATATATCATGGTCTATTGTGTCAAATGCTGCAGACAAATCAAAAAGGGTGAGAACTGTAATCTTTCCGCTATCCAACGCAGAGAGAATGTCATTAACTACTTTTAGAACAGTAGTTTCAGTACTGTGGCATGGGCGATATGCAGACTGTACATTGCTAAAAAGACTGTTTGAATTTAGATGAGATAAAAGCTGGGATAGAACAACCTTTTGTAAGATTTTTTATATGAATGGGAGATTAGAAACTGGGCGGTAGTTCTTTAAATCGTTATGGTCTAGTGTTGGTTTCTTCAGCACAGGCTTTACAATGGCAGTTTTGAAAAATGATAGAAATTCCCCGGATGATAGAGAGGTATTAATAACATCAGTTGGTGAAGGCAATACTGGATCTAAGCACTCAAGCAGCAGTGATGTTGGAATTGGATCAAGTTCACATGACTTTGGTGCACTCTTCATCAGGATTGTACATACAAAATCCATAGAGACAGGTTCAAATGCTGCTAATGTTTGCCGCTCAAATTATGTATCCCAACAGTATGGTGACGACGAGTCAATTGAAATTGTGGTATCAAGCTTACCTCTAATGGTTTGTACGTTGTCACGGAAGAAATTTGCAAACAAGTCCGGAAGGTCGACTGGAGAGAAGGTAGTTTGGAAGCGGTGTAGATTTGTTCCTTGACATTAGCTTGTTAGGAATCTGGAAGAGCTCTTTGCAGCTGGAACTTTCCATGATCTTAGTAGTATAGTGGGCTGATTTCGTTGCATGGACTATATTTGTGACATTCTTCTTAGCGGCTTCATAGATTTGCTTATGAATAGTGAGTCTGGTGGAAAGCCAAAGCCTCTCAGGTTTACGGCGGTCTCTTACACAAACACACACACACACACACACACACATATATATATATATATATATATATATATATATATATATATATATATATATATATATATATATATATATATATATATATATATATGTATGTATGTGTGTGTGTGTGTGTGTGTATCTGTGTGTGTGTGTGTGTTTTCTTGTATGAATCAATCACAAACAGTATCAGACCTCGAGCTCCAATTCCATTATGTCAAAAAGCTATAGATTTTAGTCCCAGTTCTGTCACGAAAAAAGAAAACACTTCAAAGAATAGTCTTAAGGATACATTCAATTGAAACAAATAAAGTCAATAATAATGACAATATCGTTCTGACGACATCATATTTAGCATAAAATGTAGAGTGAAAGCAATATAGTCCAGAAATATTGTTTGGCTTCAGACTCTTTTTTTCATCTACAATAGTCAATGCAGGTGGGTAGTAAATAAAACCTCATTTTACACCTCTTGTCATATTATTAACTAAAAGACGAGTTTGTTATCCTTTCATTTTCTGAGAGGGTGGTGTTCCTGTCCCGTTATGTGATTTCCTTGATGAGGCGACACCTGATATCAATTCCAGTTAGGAAGAACGATAAGTACGTTGATATGTATCATGAAGAATCTTTTACACAAAATAAAGTTGTCCAGTCATTGTATTAGGATACAATGTGGTTTATTTTAAGGACGTTATACAAATTCAAAATCAACCCTTGTCCCCCCCCACACACACACACGTTATTGTGATTTTCGGGGGAGGACGGGTGTCATCTACGTACATACACCACCTCCGTCAGGGTCTGGTGGTGGGATGCGTGCGTATCTGTCACCCTTCCCTCCCCCGAAAAAGAGCTCGAATAACCAGAACGTTTTAGATCGTAAGTTTTCTTTAGAGTTGTATTGTTAAAATGACGTCATAAAAACACATAGAGTGCAAGAGATTCCACGACCCCCGCCCCGAAGCCCACTAGAGGTTTCATCCCATAAACATAGGAAGTAGCATAAGGGTATATTATGGGATTTAACATTACCTTTGTGCCACTGTGGAGGTTTCATCCCATAAACATAGGAAGTAGCATAAGGGTATATTGTGGGATTTAACATTACTTTTGTGCCACTGTGGAGGTTTCATCCCATAAACATAGGAAGTAGCATAAGGGTATATTGTGGGATTTAACATTACCTTTGTGCCACTGTGGAGGTTATGGTATTTAACATTATTTTTGAAGCATGCGAAGTCTATGGGAATTAAACATGGCGTTTGGAGTTAATAGAATATCGTATATTAAATAATTAGTTTAATCTTTTTTCAGCCTCTAGGTGGTAGGATATAAGCCGTCCTGTGTCAACTTTGTGCCATGAAGGGGAAGCTTTATAGAATGGATCGGCATACCTAACACCTGGGACAGAGAGGTTGTTGTACAATACACGATGATATGACCCATAGCATATATCCTGAAAGACCTCACGGTCATTTACGTACTGATGCTAACTTTTGCCAGCAAGAATATAGTCCTCTAAAAGGCTCAAAATTGTAACTTAGTCCTTTGATCAGGATTGTTTTGTTTAGGGGCACTCAGCTTTTATTTATCAATACAGTTTGTCAGCAATTGGCTATTGTAACGTGAACACCAATAATTGGAAAATCCATTATATTTGGCATTTAAATCCCCCTTGAGTATTATTCCAACAACGGAACGAAGAATGTAAAACAGCAATTAAGGGTAAAATGGCCCAAAATAGACTCCATTTAAAAACAAACAACGCCATGGACTTCATAACTTATATAGAAAAAGAAAATGCTGCCAAAATATACTGTCAGCAGGTAAGAAAAACCCTGGAGAAATTACTGGTCAACAATAGAACTAAAAGGACAATATTAAACAAGTATGGCAAAGTCAAGAAAATAAACAACTAGTTCATTCTCAGTATACCTGGAAATAACAAATTCAAAGCCAGAGCATATGCATGATTTTCTCCAGCACGAGTAGAGACACAAACCTAAGTGACAAATTTTAAAACAAACACATAACAAAGACTTTGAAGGAATTAACTACCTTAGTATTAAAGAAAAAAAAAAGACTACACCACGGCCTTAAGCTGCCAAATAACCCCCCACCCCCGCCTCCAAAAAAAATGTAATAACTACAAAACAAAAAGCAAGGCAAAAAAATAAACAGTATATCCCCTTGAGAGTATATATATATATATATATATATATATATATATATATATATATATATATATATATAAACACATTCCCTAATGAGTTAACTACAGTTATATTAGACCTAATCAACAAGGTCTGTGACACAGGAACAGTACAAAAAAAAAAAAAAAACGGAAAAAGAGGTATTTATATCTATTCCCAAACCAAGGAGGAAACACGAAGGCATAGCATCATATAAGCCAATAGAAACCATGATAAAGAATAGGTTAAAATACTTTCCGGAATGTCAGAGCTTAATGTGAAACCATGACGCGGATTTCGTAACAACCGTTGCACTATAGACAACTAATCAAATTGGAATCAGACTGGCTTTCCTTAGGAGAAACAAAATTACGATATGTAACAGCTATAGTCCTTGACTTACAGAAAGAATGCGGCCTCATATGGACAAAAGGGCTAATCTACAAATATGAAGGCTAAGCTGAGAGAAAATCCAGGTCCGCACCGGAAAAGACTAGTCCGATCAATACAGATTGGAAAATGGAACGCCACAAGGAAGTGTCATTAGCATAACATTTTCTTTTTCTTCACATAATGATTAACGACGTAGGAACCTAATCCAAACGAACTAAACCTATCCCAATTCGGGGACGATATCCACGTGGCGTGTGGAAAACTAGAAGCCCTACGAACCAGAGAATAATAGGAACTCTACATAAAGGTTTCAATGAAATAGGGAAATGGGCCGCTAAATGGAGCTTTAAGCTATCACCATTTAAAAAAAAAAAACAAACTAAAAAAAAACAAAACAATAGAGACAGTCTTCCGCACAGAAGGGTGAGACCCCACCACCCACAAAAGCTATTACTAAATGGAATACAAATACAATTTGAAAAACAAGCTGTCTTCTTACTTACGATTTTCATTAAAGGACTAGCATAGGGGGAAAAAAACTCAGATGCAATCGACATATCACCCTGATTCGTAATCATAAGGGTACTAACTGGGGTTAGGTTTGGAAATACGCTTTAACTCTGTATTGAGCACTGATCACGGCTAAAGTTGACTACAGATGTGAAGTGTTCGGATCAGCGAGTGCCTCGGTATTCCGACAACTGAACATAATCCAGCAAAGCTCTTCACGCATGCACTGGAGTACTTAAAAGCATTTTTAACGAGTAAATCCTTGTCATATCAAGGCAACCCAGCACTGTCATAAAGGCATATGGAAAAGTAGCTAAGTATTTCACAAGCATTGCAATAAATCGAGAAAACCACCTTACATGACAAGTCATTATAAAGTGCAACAAACCTTTCCGCAAAAAAATTGTGAACGATAAAAAATACATAGCGGAAAGATCATGGCCGACATATAAAAAAAACCGTCCACCCCCATCCCCAAAAATACAACAACAACAAACAAACAAATTAGATATCCCAGAAATAAACCATAAAAAAATAAAATATTTCCAAAGCCCACCACGGATCTGTCCCAACCAAAAGTACAATCAAACAACTAGGAAATAAAAGTACAGTCCTTCCTCAGAGTTCAAGTACTTACCTACATTTAAGTACTTACCTACCTGCACCCGGATTTGCACAGACGGATCCAAAACTAAGAAGCCTAATAAGGCAGCTTCAGGAGTGGTCATACCACAGTTAAACAGCGTTTGGAAGCATATTATCTGACTAGTGCGCCATTTAACAATATAATTTATGGCACTACTACCAGCGCATAAATTTAGTCAGAAAATTCCAAAATAGCTCAGCATAATACGATCTTTGGCCTGTGACTATTCAAAAAGTCGACACCCATACAAGAAACCTGCTAATATAAATCAAGAAACACAACATAATATTTGCCTCATCAATTCTTATATTTACATAAGGTTTTCATTCTGAGCAACGAAATCACTCTTTGGACTAGAACTGTGTGGTCCTGAAAACAACCCGATTGGCGTGCAGCTGAATAAACTAAGAAACCAGTTTTGCGGAAACCGAAAAAAATCCATCGACGTCTTTAAGCCAATCTCTTTGATACACCTTTCCAAACAAAAGTACGCCAACTACACAAAAAGCATAAACTACTTAGTAGAAGAAAAACTATTCAGAAACATTCTAATCAGTTATGCAATTATCACTTCTTTGTTGTTAGGATAGGGACCGCACAACAGAAATAAACAGATGGGCATAGCTTTGAGGAAATTTAGCAAGATGACAGAAGGAAGGGTGTAGTAGGTAGGCAGTTGGTGATTCTCCCTGGATTTTTCCGGGTTCTTCCTCCACCAAATATACTGGCCGCCATGTATAACCCTATCATGTGCTGAAAATAGCTAGCAGCGGGGGGGGGGGGGGGGCTTAAGAGATCAAACTATTCGGTTAAAATAAAGTTTATAACAAAGTTGGCCATACAAGGCATGGGGAGGGGGCGGACGGTTGGGCAGGATGGGGTGGGGGTGGGGGTGGAGGAGATTGAACAGGCCAAACATTCGAGACCTTTTATTCGTGAACATAAAGCTTATAATAAAATGGGGGGTGGGGATGCGGAGACAACTTCGCTGTAGGGTTGCGATAGTGCTTGCGAAAAATGTCGTTCCAAATATTAGCGGTGAATCGACGTTTTAACGATTTTAAAAACCGAAGTTTCTCACTGGGTTAAGAAAAGTATCCGCGGTTGTGACAGGATGCACCGAAGATTTTATCAAGACCAATGCGATATCGTGTTCTGGGTCGTGTAAAAATGTATTGTAATAATCTAATCTGGGTTTTCTGAGCATTAGCAAATATATTTTTAAACCTAATCACGTCTATGTGACCGGGACACCAAGTCTAATGAAAATTTCGCATCTTATGTTTAATCAACGCCAATAAAGACAACCGAAAGATTACAGTCATCTCTGACCACTTTAGGGATCTGAACGTATCGTTTCGTGACGTAAATGACGTCTGTGTTTTTATGTGTATCTCGTGAGAATAGTCTGGCTGTTTTTTTGTTTGTTTGTTTGACAGATGGTGTATCATCGATGTCAGTGATAAATTCGATGACATCATCGTCACCATCACCGTCGTTGTTGTTATCCAAATCTTTTGCGTTTTCATTGAATTCCTTAAGAATGTTATAGCATCGTTTGTCATCAATGGATGGTGCCACTAAATAAAGTTTGTCCAACTTGAGCCATCTCATTATTAGGTTAAGTAACAACTGAGTTTTACCAGGCCCAGATGGGCCATTGATAATGGTGCGGATAGAGTTGGCAATGCCGGATGATGCTTGACTGGCTCCTGTTCTCGCGTTGATGAGCATAGTCACTCATATTCATGTTGTACAAATATGATAAGTAGATACGTTTATATTGTGTTAGATGTAAAAAAAAAATGTCACTGATACCAGTTTATTAAAAATAATAACGACAAAGAATCGTCGACGGGTACATACAGGTATGTGCTTGAAGTGCGTCAAAACAACACCCCCCCCCCCCCACAAATTTGTGGCATTTCGCGAGACGTCAGTAGGTGATGATATCGCCGCGACACTCGAAAAATGGCCAGGAACTCTGTGGGTAAATATCCTGGTGAGAAACAAATTACGGGACATAATTATTGTGGCCCTGGAACCCGACTTGATATTAAGGTTGACGAAACAAATCAACCAAGACCTGGTGAATTTCCAGTGAATGCGTGTAAAAATCAAGATCTGCAACAACGACATATTGCCAGTGTCAAGTTGATTCACACGCTAAAGTCTATAAAAATAAAAAAGATATAAAGGAGTCACTGGCCAAATGGTTGATAAGAACGACGATGAGTGGTAAACTAGCGGTGGGGGCGGGGAATTAATTGTCAGATAATTATAATAATGGAATAGATTTATTATAGTCCAAGACGATACTGGAAGGACAGAGCGGCGATGTGTGTGTGTGTGTGTGTGTGATTTGGATTTTTAACGTAGCTTTTAACAATTTTTCAGTCATATCGCTACGACGTCTGCAGTGTGGCAAATTATAGTGATGTCTAGCACAGGGGCATCATGCCGCAGACATGTGGCTCGATGTCCCACCCAGTCACATTATCCTGACACCGGGCCGACCATTCCCAACACTAACCTCTTAATGCTGAGCGCCAAGAGAGGTAGCTGTTAGTACCATTTTTGTATGTCTTTGGTATGACTCGGCCGAGGCAGAGCGGCGATTAGCAAACTGGCTGATACAGCAGGCGTCAAGCGTAAGGTATCAGCGGACTGGTTGCCCAGACAAGCAATATGGCAAATTTATCTGCCGCCACCTAAAACCATTCAGTACCGACTGTTGGATGTAAGCATTCCCAACGAAGTTCATCTGGAAGATATTTTGTTTTTTACAACATGACACTGTTGTAACTGGTTCAGCACGTAAACGCGAAAGACAAGGACGCACATACAAATACGCCTTGATGGTTGTCGACGTTGCGAGTAGATGCAAAGAAGCGGAACCATTATCACCTAAAACAGCAAATGAAGTTTCAGCAGCGTTTGAACGAATTTATCAACGTGGACCTTTACGATGGCTACGACTGCTGCAGGCTGATCCCGGCAAAGAATTTCTTGGTTCAGTATCATCGCTGATGAAACAACATAATGTCAAAATCAGAAATGGACACACCGCAAGACATCCGATCAGGAAATCATTGAGCAATATAATTGAACACATGCTAGGCGATTGTTTGGATATCAGTAATGCTCATGAAAATTCCACAACGACGAGATCTCGAAAATGGGTTGCAATTTTAAAAAGCTTAATAGCTGCATTAAACAACGAAGTCACGCGTGGGATTTCTATGAAACCCATCGATAAGATCGCGAAGAAGCACATTCAAGCGACTCTCCCTCACAGAAACCATTACACGGTAACGTGACGGTCAGGTATTTATATGAGTCTGTGAAGTTGAAGGTGATAAAAAAGAGCAACTGATGCCATCTGGAGCGTAACAACACATACAATTTGCAGTGTGATTACATCTACGGGTAGGTCTGCGATCTATAGATTAGATTCGACGGCTCATCAACGCGGATTTATCAGTGAACAATTACAAGTAATTCCTGAAGATACACAGTTACCCCCAGCATGGATTCGCTAGCAAATCAGGGCACTAGCGCCCATACGTCTGTTACATTCAAGGCAGGTTATCATCACATTCACAAGTGTATGGCCCACAGTAAATTCTTATGGGTCATTAGGAGAATATTGCTATGACATAATAGTATTACAAATCGTGCAGGAATTGTTTTGTTGTGGTTGAACTTCAGACTGCGGTTGAACATCAGTTTGTGGTTGAACTTCAGATTGTGGTTGAACATCAGTTTGTGGTTGAACTTCAGATTGTGTCTGAGGAGGTTGCCGGAGTGGTGGTCGAGCGGGTCGATGACGACCAGCAATATCAGCAGGTAATGTCTCAAGAGGTTTTTTTGTGTTGCTTCAGTGGCTCTAACAATCTTTTTGGCCTTCTGATGTTGTAGCTGTTGTTTGACAGAATCAAGGATTGGGAGATATTTCTTAATTGCATCTAGTCGTTGTGAGCTAGTTTAGCTGTACGATATTTCACAGTTAGCGCAGATTCACTCATTGTTATTGTTATAACAAAGATTTAATTATAACACATGTCACCGCCGCGGATATTTTTCTTACCACAGTGAGAAGTTCTGTTTTTTAAAATCGTTAAGACGTTGATTCACCCCAATTTTTTGTGACATTTTTTCGCGAACACTTTTGCAACCCGATAGGAAAGTTGTCTCCGCGCACACACACACACACACACACACACACACACACACACACTTTGTTATAAACTTTTTTTTCACGAAATAAGATCTCGAATGTTTGGCCTGTTCAGCCTCACACGCTCACCCACCCCCACCCCACCCCGGCCGTGGATGGCCAACTTTGTTATAAACCTTATTTTGACCGAATATTTTGGTCTGTTCAGTCCCCCTGGTGCTTGGCGTTAAACCTAAAACAACCAACAACAATTACAAGTACATAACCAATTAGTGTGCAAACTAAAAAGGAGTCGTACAGGCAGTATCTAACGACAAAAGACTAATTCAAACAATTAAAAACAAAAGCTCAGGTAAATTGTCATGATTGCCGGAAAAAACATTGCCGCGCAAATCACTAGGTGCTTGAAAAGGAAGCTATATGTAAATATATAACACATGATTATACAAGTCATTAACCCAACCATAACTACAGTAGTGAGGTACAGTTATAAAAAATATATGCCGATGCTGTCAGCTTAAATAACTCACGGGTACAAACAGATCGATCAACCACTGATACAGGTAATTAAATATTACAAAACAAGTATTAATAAATAGCTAGTTCCTGTTTTTTGCAATCTCGCTGTCTGGAGAGTGCTTAGTTCCACTTACTTTCATTTAAGGTGTTTCAACTTGCTTGTTAAACAAACAGCGGACAAAACTTAGCAATGGATTTAGCGCCCCGACTATGGTTTTCTATGTTGGTTAGATTAAAGTTACATATTTCCACTACTGAAGTTCAAACTAGGTCTTAGTTTATAAGCCTCCCATTAGTTGTAGGTTATGAGATGAGGAGATGCCGAGTAAAGCTGACTTACGTATTCTGGACCCCAACGTCCTTTTTCTTGATAGAAATAGCATGTATCTTGGCTTGCAGTTCGCTTGGAGCAGACAGAAGTCTTGTAAGAAGTATACTTTCGAATGACTGTCTGTACATCTCTATCGATAAGTGCTATTTGTTGTGACTCTTCAATCTTCACATACTGACGCTAGTCAATTTTGAAACGATCACACCATGCTGAGAAGAAACCAAAAAAAACCAAAGACATGATAATTACTTTCGGTGTCACATCATACCTTAAATGAAGTATCAGCAAGTTCGTGCTAGCGAGTTTTAAGAGCACACGAATGAGCCTGCGTCAACATTATCTACCACCATTACAAGACAGAGCTAAGATCAGCCAAGAAAAAAAAAAAGTCGTTCGGTAGGTCCCGAAGATTATTTCCCATTAGAGAGACCCAAAAAGTAACTTCCAGAAAATTTCAAACGACAAATACATGGTGAAAAATAAAGATGACAAATCTCATAATTCACGAGTGAAAACAACGGGTTTCATTAAAGATTTATGGGAATCATTATTAAACAGTGCCAACCTAAAGCTGATAATCGTTTGAGAATCTCTATCAATCAGACAGTCGAAAGGCCTCCGTTTGGATCGAGTTTAGTATACGGGCAGAATTAACATCTTCTAATATTATCGACAAAATTAAACACGTCCAATAATCAAACGATAAATTTTACATGACCAATGGAAAAGCCACTCATCCCATCCCCCACGTTTCAGTCTAAGAGGCGGTGGACGACGTAAAGTTTTTATGGTGGATAAACTTCGCAGTGCCAAACAAAGTATTGTAAAAATCAAGAAGCACCAAGATGAGATATGTTTAGCCCGTTTCATCGTGGTGTGTCGAACTCATGCCGAGAAAAGCAATAACGAGGAATGGAAGCGATCGTGGAAATAAATCAGAATATAAGACAGAACGTAGCATCCAAGAGAAGCAGTCTTATTCAATAAGCAGATACTTTGAACGGATCCGTGTGTGACCTGTTGACATGCAAAAACTTCACGGTGTATCGGTAATTCGTTATACGTTCAAAGTATACCCTAAAGCTGTTCCCGGAGCTCTCGTGTTTTTCAAGGACCAGATTTCTCAAATGGAAAATACGTTTACATTATTTTATAACCTAGATTATTTCGATACCATTACAATCAGCACAGGATTTCTTGGATACGAACACTATTGTGAGAAATGTGACCAAGTTATTAGTCAAATGAATCAACTTATTCATTGTGTGTGGAGACACGTGTCAAGGTTGTTTAGTTTCCTGACCTTGCGTTTCTAACTAAAAATATAGAATTCATTGCTCTACTTGCAACCGAGCATTTTTCAGTCCAAGTTGTCACATATAATATCGCATGGAAAAATCAAAACAACAATGACAGAAAATTGATTGCGAATTATTTAAAGTGTGCTCCACGTGTGGAGCTTTTGTTTGAACAAATAATCAAAAGTCACTCTTTGTGCAGAAAAGAAAAGATGTCTTTTTTAGATCAAGTTGTTGGCTTCAATCATCAACGTTACGTTCAAAGATGTGACACTGAACTCGACGAATTATTAAATAACAATCAGTACAACATCAGCAGCAGAAGCAATAATAATAATAATAATAAGATGATGATCATGATGATGATGATGACACGACTATGACGACAACGACCATGATGAAAAAGAAACAAATTGATTTTATCTTTTACTAACTTCGAATGTTCACAAGGAACTGAAATTCACAAATCTAATGTTTGTGTAGCTCATCGTGCTTGAGACAAGTGTGCAGAATAACCTTTATTTTATCACTGTCAAAATTGTAGTAAGATTACAGGAGAACGAGAAAAAAATCTCTCACTGTCTAAATTGTAGTTAGATTACAGGAGGATTAGAGAAAATCTTTCACTGTCCAAATTGTAGTAGGATTACAGGAGGACGGTAAAAGACGTTCTAGTGCTCTGGCAGATTTTGCCGACTTGAAACCCCACTGACGACACTTTAAAACCCAGCTGACGACACTTTGAAACAACATTGACGACACTTTGAAACAACATTGACAACAATTTTGAAACCCCATTGACGACACTATGAAACCCTATGGACGACACTTTAAAACCCAATTGACGACACTATGAAACCCCATTGACGACACAATGAAACCCCATTGACGACACAATGAAACCCCATTGACGACACAATGAAACCCCATTGACGACACTATGAAACCCCATGGACGACATTATGAAACCCCACTGACGACACTTTGAAACCCCATTGACGAAACTTTGAGCGAAGAGGAAATTCAGCGCTACGGGAATTGTACGACGGACAGTTCCTTTTGGAATGTTAATTCAGAACAAAGCTGAATTTCTAACATTCATGGACAGAGCCAAACACATTCCCATCAAAGTGGGAAACATATGGTTTGAAGATTCCATGAGTTATTTATTATGCTAGGTCTGTGAGCAAAATGTTGAAAACGTTTGAAATTACACAAATGGCTAAGTCTTTTTTCCAGACCTTTACCGAAGTTTATGAACGCTTTGTGCTCCAGCTTTTGCTTGAAGTTTGCTACTACGACCCTGACGATATCTACACTGAACGGTAAGAAGCTTCTGACGCCTGATACTAAACTCACTCGTCAGACACTTTTGATTTCCGAGAAGAAATGTTGAAATATTGTTGATCAGATTGTGATATTTTACGACAGTGTTGTGGAAAATTTCGACAAAAAACTCTGGAACGAGGAAGTATCAATCCCTTGAAATAAGCTTCTATCATTGCCAAAGCGTGTGGATTAGTGTACCAACTAAAGTTTATGCTCGAGAACAAACTAAATATCACACCACCTCAATTTTAACTCTCTTTTAGCCGTAAATATTCAACCAAAGCTCTGCCCCCACTATTTTCCTTGTGTTAAACTGAAGACAAGTGGATACAAAATGCTAGACACGGTGATGGAAAGACAAATAGATGCCTTTCCGTGGTTGGGTACAATTTTGAAACGCCGCAGATGGTCTTCAAATTTCGAGGATGCTTATTGCGCGGATGCCCTACCTGATTTCCTTAATGGGACCTGAGAAGTTCTTTCTCAGAATTCACCATGGAAAAGAGCTGTTTGAGCAAACATGTCAACGACGACTGAGTTTTGAATGTCAAGGTTACCAATTGATATAAACATGTGAGAATACGAGTATAATCGACTTTTTAATATCAATACAGAATTTCAAAGCATCATCGTAGATTACGATGTGGTGAACATTTAGCCTTTAAATCCGCACGTGAGTTTGTCTGGAGGTCGAACCAACACTCACTGTACGAAGTGGACGAATCTCAAGGAGGACAAATCAAAAACATCGATATGGGTTAATTGTATTTTGAGTGTGTGAATACTAATATGCTGAATTCTCCCTGAAATGTTGATAGAACACATTTACGTGAAACACCTTCGTCAATTATATATGAGGGTTGGATCAAAGTGTTAACACCGACGATCTTACACCAAACTAGTTTACCTCACGATTGCCACGGAACAGCAATGCTACTTTTATGCCGTGCGTATGCTGAAACGTGTAATCAAAACCAACTTTGTCGCTAATTTAATCTAGAACGAATATCGACAGGAACGTGGGCGAGAGTCGAATTGTTTCATGGTCTCGACTGCTGATAGCACTTATAATACTGTTGGCACTTTCCTGCCACAGAGTAATTCAAAAACGACGAGGACTCCAACTAAGGAGTTCTTTTCAGGCTGTATCAACAAATTCCTGAGTAGTGAATGGGGCCACCCTAGCCTCAATGGGAATTAGCATTACAGAGACCCCTGGGCCACTCTAGCCTCAATGGAAAATTAACATGGAGAAAAATCGTGGGCCACTCTAGCCTCAAGGGGAATTTAACATGGGAAATAGTCTTGGGCTACTCTAGCCTCAAGGGGAATTGAACATGGAGAAAAAACCCTGGGCCACTCTAGCCTCAAGGGGAATTGAATATGGGATTTTTTTTTAATTTTTTTAAAATTTAAATTTAAATTTAAATTTTAAAAAGGGGTAGGCAATTGAATAAAGTCATTCTCTTTTCGAGAAATATGGCTGGCCCTGAAAAGGGCCTTTGGGTTTATGTTAATGTATCTATTAACATAAAGGGCACCGCATTAGTCTTCTTCTTGTCCTTAGGCAGCGTTTCACTGTAGGACCGTAAATCAGAACTCTTTTGAGGCATCATTGTCTTTCTACGTAGATCCTACGTATCCACAGACTGGTGTTTGTCCTGTGGACAACGGTCCATTTGGATCGGACATACATGGGTATGTCCGTCCGGAACATCATGGAAGACACAAGCGTAGAAGATTGCACATCGGTCCACATCTTGAAGCGACGAGAACAAGTGAATCAATGCACTGAACTGCGCTTATTTATAGGTAGAGGTAGGATTGAAACGGATTGAGTTCATTCACCAATCCAAACACGCGTTACAAAATTCAGTCAGCCCGCATCCAATCCGAAGAGATTAGTCTGTGACGTCAGTTGGTCTATATAGATTCGCTAGCGCTTGTGTGCAGTCAATCTATGCGACAGTGATTCAACATGACGGAAATTCAGAAAACGATCCATTGGGGTGCACCAGCAGGGGAGACCACCCAAGGGAACCCGGACTTACTTTCAGAAGAGGTACATTGGGATTTTGTGGATTTTCTTACCTCGCAAGAATTTGTTCCGGAACCTTCGTCTCATTCTTCATTACCGCAAGTGGAGAATTTTAGACAGAGACAGAAAGAAGAATTGGAGAAATTTATGCAACGACAAAAGGAAGCGGAACAAGCTTTTCTCCTACAGCAACAGCAACAGCAACAAGAAGAGGTAAGAAAAAAACAACAGCAACAACAGCAAGAAGAAGTAGCAGCAAAGAAACAAGAGGGTTAAAATCAAACGGCTACGGTACTGTTGGACATTTTAGCGGAGTTAAGAAGTCTGAAACAAATGTATCGGACTTCTTTATCACGACCGAAGAGAATACGACCTTCCCGAGCTAAACACGCCAACCCTGTGACTAAGCCTATCGTACCACCCTTAGTGATTTCAACCCAATCATCAGAAGTAGGCCTTGGCCGTGGCAAAGGCTTAAGGCAGTTAAAGTTGATTGGTTAAACTCACTCCTACACCATAAATAAAAAAGGCCCTTTTCAGGGCCACCCACATTTCTCGAAAAGAAATACAATTTCAATTTGCCAATAACTCAAAAATAAACCCCACCCATTTTACCCTTATAGTACGTGTCTGTGTATGAGTACGTGAGTGTAGCTTCTTATTTTAAAATCAAAACTCAAAGACACTTACCTTATATCATTAATGTATTCTTTTCTCCATAGTTAGAATCCAATTCACAATTCACAACAGAACACTTTAATTAAAAGTTCATTGACTTCTTCTTTCTCCTTGTTTAGTCTCTCTGTTTTTTGAATTTCTTCACCGTTTTTTCCTCATTTTCTTCCCTTCTTCTTTTCTTCTCCTGTTTCTTTGCCTCTTGTAAATAGAATTGTCTTCTTTCTTCCTCTTCTTCCTCTGAAGAATCCCTCTCTTCTTTCGAAGAATCCCTCTCTTCTTCCGAAGAATCCCTCTCTTCTTCTGAAGAATCCTTCCATTCTTCTGACTCCTCTTGTTTCTTTTTTGGGCAATCTGGAGACCAATGTCCTTTTTCTTTACAATAATAACAGGTATATTGACTTTTGTCTTTTTTAGCCCCTGTTTTTTTTTTTTTTGACGGTCTGGACACTCTGAAGACCAATGCCCTTTCTTCTGACAGATATAGCAAGTATCCTGACTTTTATCTCGAAAGGAAGGAGAGTAGTCCGTAGGCTGGTCTGAAGAGAATTTTCTAATGACCCCTCGCAAAGCTCTGACGAAACGTTCCATCTGGGTAGTCTCTTCCATCGTTGTGCTCGGTTTGAGAGTGAAATGAATAGTGAAAGGACAAGACACACACCCTTTTATATACGCTGGTTTGTCATGACTATAAATTAGTCGTTGGTGTTTAAACTTTAGTCATTTGACGTTTTGCACTCATGATGAAACGATCCTATTCATTCGAGAAGAAAGAAGAAGAAGAAAGTAAGAGGCAGAAACGTGATCTATCGCCTCGTACCAGGGCTGAAATCTTGGCACAAATTCATGCCAGTGATTTTGAAGAGGACATGAGTGAACCAGAATCCGAACCCTCTAAACCAAGTTCACCACCCTTAGTCAACCCTGAAAAGTACTATTCCATTCGAGAGACGGAAAAGCGCTCCTCTAGAAAATTTAGAACCACGTCTTAAACCTACACAGTGAAGTTTAAAGATTTCAAGGCCGACGTACCATTGGAGAAAGCAGAAGGGTTTATCACCGAGATGTGGGATTCTTTGCTCACCGTACTCAAGCGACAATGTCAACCCAAAGAAGACGATCACTTGACACTATCCATAGATCACGACGGTTTGAAATCCCCTGTTTGGATCGAGTTTAGCAGACCCACAGAACTAACCCCTTCCAAAGTCATGGACAAGATTCAACACGTACAACAATCTAATGACCAGTTTGACATCACCGATGGTAAAGCCACACTGAAAATGGCCCACGTCTCTCCTCCTCAAGGGACTGGACGCAAAAAGATGTTATTGGTGGACGACCTTCGCAACACCAAAACAAGTCTCGTCCGAATTAACAACCCTCAAGACCAGATGTGTTTAGCTCGAGCCATCGTGGTGGGACGAACCTATGCCAACAAGAACGACACGGTAGAATGGAAAAGAGCCTGGAAAACTATTCGACAATCGGACCGAGCCAAACAATGAAACGAAGCAGAACTCCTGTTGCAATAAGCTGGTCTGTCCAAAGACTCACCCTGTGGCATTCCTGAGATGCAAAAATTGCAAGATGCCCTAGCTCCACGCTACACCTTGAAAGTGCACCCTCAAGAAATGCGCGGACCTCTGTTGTTTCGAGGCCAAGACTTTAAGGACGGAAAATACATTCATGTTTATTATCATGATGACCATTTCGATACCATTACCACTATCACCGGATTCCTGGGATACAGATATTACTGTGAGAAATGTGATTATGGTTATAACAATCGAGAGCAACACAAGCATTGTGGATGGAAATGCCCAGGATGTTTGGCCTCTCCACCCTGTCTGAGCGAAGAACCAGTGCCTTCTTCGACTTGTCTGTGCACGTTTGTCAGCCCTACCTGTTACCAACAACATTTGAAAACACAAGGTTCACAGAAGAAATGTGCTTGTCAACTCATGAGATTGTGCCCTACGTGTAGACAAGGCATACGTACCAACAGTACCAAGGCACACGTATGTCGAGGAAAGAAAAAATGTCACATTTGTCAACACATCGTCGACTTGGAACACCAATGCTACGTGCAAAAATACCAACCCCCACCAGAGAAAGAGGACGGTCACAAGAAGAAAAGCAATTTCATCTTTTTCGATTTGGAATGCATGCAAGAGACCGGCATTCACATTCCTAATTTCTGCGTGGCTCATCGAGCGTACGAGAAGTGCGTTCAAGAACCTATCTTCAGTCATTGCCCTCACTGCAGCAAGATTCCTGGAGGGCGTGAAAAAATCTTTCGAGGACCGAACACGTTAGCCGATTTTGCCCAATGGGTCTTAGATCCCATCGACAAGACGTGGAGCCAAGAGGACATCGAACGTTACGGAGATTGTCATCGTCATGCCACAGTGATGGCTCACAATTTCTCCGGATACGATGGACAGTTTCTTCTCAGATACTATACGGAACAAGGCACCGAGCGTCCTAAAGTGACTTTGAACGGAGCCAAAATCATTTTCATGCAAGTGGGACAAGTGCAGTTTAAAGATTCGATGAGTTACTTGGCCATGCCTTTGAGTCGAATGCCTAAAACGTTTGGAATGACAGAAATGGCTAAAGGGTACTTTCCTCACTTTTTCAATAAGGAAGCCAATCAACATGCCGTTCTACCCCATTTACCTGAGGCTCACTATTACGACCCCGACAACATGCGTACCGAACAATGAGAAGCTTTCTACGCTTGGTACCAAGCTCACGCCTCGGACCCTTTCGACTTTCAGGAAGAAATGTTAAAGTATTGTCGTTCCGACGTGGACATTTTACGGCGTTGCTGTGGAAAATTTCGAGAACTGTTCCTGGAACACGGAGGGGTCGATCCTTTGAAAGAAGCTTGCACCATTGCCAAAGCGTGTTCCTTAGTGTATCGACAACGATTCATGCCTGAAAACACTGTGGCTGTCATCAGTCCTCAAACGACCCACTTTGTCAAACGTCAATACTCGGTCAAAGCCCTACGTTGGTTACATTACTTGTGCGACAAGGAAGACAAGTGGATTCAGCATGCCCGCAACGGAGGGGGCGAAAAGACCATCGGAACGTATTCGGTCGATGGCTGGGACTTAGAAAACCCCAAGATCGTGTACGAGTTTAACGGTTGCTTATTTCACGGATGTCCCATCTGTTACCCTGACCGTGGCACTAAAAATCAGTTTTTGCAACGAACCATGGAAGACTTGTACCAGGACACTTGTCAACGGCGCCTAAAGTTAGAACAGGAAGGATACCAAGTGGTGGAAATGTGGGAACACGAGTACGATCACCGTATGAAAACCGATCCCGAGTTTAAACGCCTCGTGGAAGGTTACCAGTTCATGGACCCGCTGAACCCGAGGGATAGTTTGTACGGAGGAAGGACCAATGCCACCTGTTTGCTGTACCAAGCCGACGAAGAGAAAGGAGAAGAAATCAAATACTTGGACGTGTGTTCGCTGTATCCCTACGTGTGCAAATATTGTCGCTTTCCTGTAGGGCACCTGCAATTGTTAACGGAACACATCGACCTGAAAAACATTCGACAATACGAAGGCTTGATCAAGTGTAAAGTTTTGCCTCCCACGAACCTATACCATCCCGTCTTACCTCACCATTGTGAAGGCAAACTGATGTTTCCATTGTGCCGTACTTGTGCCGAAACGTGCAACCAAGATCAGCCTTGTCAGCACACCCAGGAAGAACGGACCTTGACGGGAACCTGGGTCAGCATAGAATTGTTCAAAGCTCTGGACATGGGATACCAACTGTTAGAAGTGTACGAAATTTGCCACTTTCCCAAGACACAACAGTACCACAAGGGTGACCCTACTCAGAAAGGCATTTTCGCCGACTACGTGGATGCCTTTTTGAAACTGAAACAAGAAGCCAGTGGCTATCCTTCCTGGTGTCACACTCCCGAAGACCAAAAAAAATTCAAAGAGAAATACTACGAACAAGAAGGCATCTCTTTAGACCACATCGAAAAAAACGAAGGCAGGCGATCGTTTGCCAAAGTGATGTTAAATTGCTTGTGGGGTAAAATGGCACAACGACCGTGTTTACCCAAGACGGAATATTTGACACAATCTTCCCGCTACTTCCAGATGATTCACGACAAAACCAAATACATGAAACACGTGGACGTCGTTCGAGAGGATTTGATCTTGGTCAATTACGAAGAAGATCTGGACTTTGTACAAGACGACCCTTTTGGAAATGTCATCATTGCGGCTTACGTGACAGCTCATGCTCGCTTAAAATTGTACGAAGCTTTAGAACTGTTAGAAGAACGCGTCCTGTACTTTGACACGGACAGTTGCATTTACATCCATCACCCGAGTCAACAGCACCCTGACATCGAAGGAGACCGTTTAGGAGCCTGGACAGACGAGCATCCCGACGACAAGATTCTAAGTTTCGTCAGTGGCGGCCCCAAAAATTACGGCTACGAATACCGGGACAAACAAGGAGAAGTGCACACGACGTGCAAAGTGAAAGGACTGACTCTGAATTATCGTACCAGTCGAGTGGTCAACTTTGGGGTATTGAAAGAAGCCTTGCAATCCGGAGAGGATGGAAACTTTAAAGTGACCACCTATCAACCGAACAAGATTGTACGTTTACCCACTCACCACATCGTCAGTCGACCCTTGGAAAAAGTCTATCAAATTGTATACCAGAAGCGAGTGCGACTTCCCAATCACTTTACGTTGCCGTACGGTCACGTCGGTATTGGTCTGTATATAAAAAGGAACCCTAGGCAAGATCGATAGTTCATTGTTCATTGAAGTAACTTACCATGTCGTTGACGAAGAAGAAACCAGATTGGTTAGGAGTCAAATGTTGGACATCACCGAGACCAGGGTTTTGAGGCTTGGACACAAGAGGTAGACCAGTATGCACGAGAGTTATTCAAGGAAAAAAGTTACTTTTCAACCTGTGTTAGTGACGGTGCCAGAAGATCCCGTCACCCAGGACAGGACTGTCGTGGACAGGCCTGAAAGACCCTTTCGGGAGGACACTTGTGTGACCTTACCCCCTACTATAGAACTGGTTAGAACTTTACCCAAAACATGTGGTTGTTGTACAGACACTTGTTTTTATTCCACGTTCATGGTTATCATGTGCCTTTTATTCTTGTACTTAAGCCTTTGGCTTTTATGTATTTTTGTCTTTCGTATTCATGTTTGAAAAAAAACATTCAATAAACGTGTTCTGAAAAAAAGTATATAAAATCTTGTCTTGTTTGTTTTCGTGACACAAGTGACATTTCTCACACTATGGCTACCTCTGCTGGCTCTGCTCCCTCTTCCTCTACTGTCAAAGTCATCGACGAACACTTAGATCGTGCCAGTTGGGAGGCTTTGTATCTTCGCCATCCCTTTAACATGCTCATTGCTGGACCTAGCGGTTCAGGCAAAACCGAATTCGTCAAACGTTTGATCGAACATAAACATCATTTGATCGATCGACTCCCTCAACGAATCGTGTGGTGTTACAAAGAGTGGAAATCGGCGTACAGCCTCTTGCGAGAAAGTCAAGGCGATTCCATCGTGTTTGTGGAAGTCATTCCTAAAGAAGACGACGGCATCGTCTCTGACTCCCGTCAAACCCATTTGGTCATTTTTGACGACATGTTAGGAGAAGACGAAGAAGAAATTAAACTGTGGTTCACGCGCAAAGGGCATCAAAGTAATACCAGTGTCGTTTACATCACCCAAAATTTGTTTCAACAAAGTAAAGCCCATCGCACCATCAGTCTCAATGCGCATTACGTGGTCTTGTTTAAAAGCCCTCGAGATAAATCGCAAGTGCAAGTCTTAGCCCAACAGTTAGGAACGCCTTGGCTGACTCAGGCGTACGACGATGCCACTCAAACTCCACACGCCTATTTACTCGTCGATTTGAAACCTACGACGCCCGAGTATTTGCGATTTCGTACCCACTTGTTTCACCACTCGTGCCAAGACGCAGGGCCTGTCCTGTACACGTCTCCGTCCTCGACTTCATTTCACTCCCCATAAAAAATCTATAAAAACCTCAGACCCTTTTTCGTCTGTATCACTCTCAGTGCGAACATGACGTCCCTTCAGTCGCATCTTCCCGTCAAATTGATTCGTGCCTTGTATGGCATCAGTCGAGAAAAAGATCCACAAACACGAGCTCGTGTCTTAGAAGCTAGTCTCAAAGAAGTCTTACGATGGTTCACGGTGACGGCACGTCAATTACTCCAAGGAATCATTCAGATTCCTCATCAAACCAAACGCTTTTTTGATCGAAACAAAGTCGCTTTGGTCCAACTGGCCGATCCCCGCATCGACACTCAAACCAAAAAACAAATCATTTTGAAACCTGGAGGGAGCGGTACTCTAGGAGGGGTCATCATTCGCTCACTCTTAAGATGGGATCCTAATGCCCCCAAAGTTATACCCAAGACAAAAGTCCAACGAAGCCCCAAGAAGAAAATGACCAGGTCCCCAAGGAGAACTTATCCAGTGGCAGGACCCTCCTCTTACCAGACACCACCCCGGAAAAAGAAAAGAAGCCCCCAGAAAAAGAAACAGAGAAAAAGTCCCCAGAAAAAGAAAAGTCCACAGAAAACTAGTCGCAAGAGAGGCACTTCGGCCAGGACGCAACCTTACACTCGCAAACCACGACCTGCCACGGCGGTGACTGCGTCTCCGGCAGCCTCACGTTTGTCCACTTCTCCGTTAATGACACCCAGAACTGAAGAGTACTTGGAGACGTTGATCACACCAAGAACTTCTCCGTTGATGACCCCCAAAAGAACTTCCCCAGTGGCAGGACCTTCCAATTTAGTGGCAGTGGCTGCTGCTCACAAAGTACCTTCTCCCAAAATCAAAGTTCAAGAAAGATCGGGCATGTTACAAAGTTTACTGGATTTGTCCAAGCAAGAACTGGCTCGATTTAGTCCGTTACGTACCCCTGCACGACGTGTCATGCCTGTCCTCAAACTAATACGACATAAAGACAATCAGTGGCGACGCGTTCCAGTATAAAAAAGGCCTGTGACCAAGTCGGGTATCAGTGTTTTTTGGTGCTCCTGAAGACTCAAAGATGTCACCCTCCAGAAAACCCCAAGGAAAGAAAAGGAAAGGACTGCCACCACGTTTAGCCAAACATGGGGACATGTTATCTGTCCTGTCCAAAGCTTCTCCACCCCTACGAAAAAAACTCATTCAAACAGCCTCCAAAGAGGTCATCGATACCGTGTGCGAATGTTGTTTGAACGTTTTGAAAGGCACGATCCCTTTGTCCAAACACCAGAAACAATGCTTAGGCAAACATCGTCACGTTCTTCGCCAAATGGTTCAAAAGAAAATTCCCATTCGTCAAAAAAAGAAGATGTTAGTGCAACGTGGAGGTATTTTACCTCTCTTGTTAGGCCCCATACTGAAAGGAGTCTTGGGAACCATGTTGGGAGGACTGGTGGGAGCAAGATAAAAAGGCCTCGGAAGTTCCAAGATCTCAGAATCGACCCCTGACAACCCCATGGAAGGACGAAAACTAGCTTTAGTGCCTTACAAACGATGGATGGAATACCATCGGTGGCAAGAACAACACATCCCGCATTTACCTCCCAATCCCAATTTGAGCGAGATGTCCCAGTTACAACACGAATTGCAGTCTTTGATGGATCGCCAAGATTTGTCCGAAACAGAAAAATCGCAAAAGTACGGTCAACTCTTGCAACGACTGCAACTCTTTCACCAGAAAGCTTTAGATGAAACAGCTCTACCCACTCTGAAAGATTTTAAGACCTTGATGAAAAGTCCAGCACCATCACCAGTACCAGTACCAGTACCAGTGACCAAGACAGAAAAAGAAAAGAAGAAGAAGAAGAAGGGTTTCAAACTCCACCAGAAAAAGTACGCAAGTTAACAACACCACCTACCTCCAGAATTGGATGGATTAAAAAGATGATGGCCACTCCTTCTTCATCACAAGAGAAAAAGAAAGTGAAGACAGAAGTGAAGACAGAAGTGAAACAAGAACCGATATCCCCCGCTCAGACATCCTCCTCCTCTTCAACACCTGTTGCCGGTCGCACACGCAAAGCATTGCAATCCAAGAAAATACCCCAAGAGAAAAAGAGTAGCATCCTCCAAGAGTGGGTGCCTTATTAACACACCAACCAACACAAAAAAATGGAAAAAATCTTAGCCAGCATTTACTACGATCCCTCCCATCCTGCAGGTTACGCAGGAGTTCAAAAATTGTATCGTGCTGCCAAAACGCGACTGAAAAGTCTCCGTTTACCTCAAGTGCAACGATGGTTACAATAACAAGCTACCTACACTTTACACAAACCCATTCGACGCAAGTTTGCCAGAAGTCGCACCCGAGTGGAAGGCATCGATCATCAATGGCAAGCCGATTTAGCCGATGTCTCTCATTTGGCCATCTACAATCGTGGCTACAAATATTTGTTTTGTGTCATCGACGTCTTTTCCAAATTTGCTTGGGTCGTACCCTTGACTTCCAAATCCAGCAGCGAGTTAGTGCGAGGACATCGCATTCTTAGAAACTAAAAGATTGCCATAGCAAACAAAAAAAACCAGCCCTTTTCAGGGCTACCCAATACTCTAGAAAAGAAATAACTATTCATTTGCCAATGTGTGTAGGTAGAGTAGTGTGAAAATAAACACTAACTCTTTTTTAAAAAATGTGAGGATATGTGTTTGTGAGTTTGTGTGTTTCTAAGTGATCAAGTACGTTGGTGTGGATAGTAGATTAAAATGATGTCTTTATTTGGTGTTTGAGGTGTAGATTTCGGGGTTAGATTGGATTGCTTTGAGTATGTGGATAGTCAATTGAAGTGATTTATAAAAAATTTTAAAATAGTGATGGGTAGAATAAAAAAGTGAGTGAGTGTTTCTTTTAGGTCCGCGCGTTGTTGTTTTTTTTTTGGTCATGATCTAGGTAAGATCAATTTTATGTTTTTAGGGGGATGTTTTCCTTCACGTACGCGCTTTCACTATAAATTGAAACTCGTTCGGCAGTCTAGCTACCCTTGTTGATTGATCAACACAAGAATGAATAGTAGCAGAATAAGCAAACTTCTTGAACTCCAGATACATCTGGAATATGTCAAGCGCCTGGTAAATGAACTGGCTGCGGAGGCTATAATAGAAGAAGAAAGAATAAAGAAGGAAGAGGAGGAGAGAAGACAGAGGGAAGAGGAGGAAAAGAAAAGAGAAGAGAGGATGTCGTTCAATATTCCCGAGACAGAGGATTGGGGTGCTGAAGCGAATCATCCTCCCTCTTCGCTCCCCAGAAGAAAGGTGAAAGGAGACTGGGGAAGAAGATGCGTGTGTGGCGCCAGGCCAGAAAGGTGCAATCATTAGATAGTTGCTTCTGGAGTTCAAAAAAACAGCCCTTTTCAGGGCTACCCAATACTCTAGAAAAGAAATAACTATCGATTTGCCAATGTGTGTGTGTGTGTAGGTAGAGTAGTGTGATTATAAACACTAACTCTTTTTTCATAGTGCGAGGGTATGTGTATGTGTGTTTGTGTTTGTAACTGCTCACGTAAGTTTGTGTGAATGGTAGATTATGGGTTTCTTTATTGTTTCTTAGCGTATGTGAAGAGTATAGTTTGGGTTTTGTAACCGCCCACGTACGATTGTGTGGATAGTAGATTATGGATTTTGTTTATTGTTTCTTAGCGTATGTGGAGAGTATAGTTTGGGTTTTGTAACCGCTCACGTACGATTGTGTGGATAGTAGATTATGGATTTTGTTTATTGTTTCTTAGCGTATGTGGAGAGTATAGTTTGGATTTTGTAACCGCTCACGTACGATTGTGTGGATAGTAGATTATGGATTTTGTTTTAATGATTTGCGTGTGTAAATAGTAGATTTGGGGTTTGTTTATTGTTGCTTCACTTATGTGGATAGTATATTATATGAAATGAGAAAAGTAGGGGATGTTTTCTTTCACGTCCGCACGATGTTATGTCATGATCTAGGTAATATCAATTTTATGTTTTAGGGGGATGTTTTCCATTCCGTACGCGCTTTCACTATAAGAACCCACAGTATTCGTCGTTCAAACCATTCTACAAAGAAGATGGCTTCTAACCAAATTGACAAAATGCAAACATTGCAAGACGTTTTGGACAATTTAGGAATGATGGAGCAGATGTTAATAAGACTCGTTGAAGACCACTATTCCTATAGTCCCCATCGTGTAAAGATGGAAATTAATAACTTAAGAAAGGTAAAGGATAAGATAAGTGGTGTAATGAAAGAGATAAAGGAGGAGAAGGAGGATGAAGAGGAAAGGATAAGAATACGCAAATGGAACGAAAAAATTGAAAAAGAAGAAGAAAATGAGAAGAGGAAGAAAGAAGAGGAGGAAGAGAAGAAGAAAAAAGAGGAGGAGAAAAAAAGAAAGAAAGGAAGAGAAAGAGTGTAGGAGAGAAAATAAGAAGTTGGTTGAGAAAAAGAAGAAATTAGAAGCAGAAGAAGAAGAAAAACCAAAGGCCCTTTTCAGGGCCAGCCATATTTCTCGAAAAGAGAATGACTTTATTCAATTGCCTACCCCTTTTTAAAATTTAAATTTAAATTTAAATTTAAAAAAAATTTAAAAAAAAATCCCATGTTCAATTCCCCTTGAGGCTAGAGTGGCCCAGGGTTTTTTCTCCATGTTCAATTCCCCTTGAGGCTAGAGTAGCCCAAGACTATTTCCCATGTTAAATTCCCCTTGAGGCTAGAGTGGCCCACGATTTTTCTCCATGTTAATTTTCCATTGAGGCTAGAGTGGCCCAGGGGTCTCTGTAATGCTAATTCCCATTGAGGCTAGGGTGGCCCCATTCACTACTTTCCTGCACAGGAAACAAGAAGTGTACGATATCAGAGGCATTCTCGATCAAAGAAAATGCAAAATGGGAAAACGTTGATTTGAATATGTGAAAGTTCGTTGAAAAGGATATTCACACAGTTTCGATTCTTGGATTGGCGGTTCAGAATTCATCTACTATAAAAAAAGCAGAAGTTAACAACATGCCGTTGAAAACGGCTACATCTCCTTATCAGAGTTCTTCTCTCCAAGAACTACAAAAGCGACTGTTGTGGATGTTGCGTACAGAAAGTATTCCTTAAATCAAATCTCTTTCCGCCAAATACTTGTTCTCTATTGTGTAATCAAAGCAACAAGTAGAAATTTCAGTTTACAACAAAGAGATAAGTGATTGTGGACTACTAAGCTGTTGTTTGTATCTTCATCCCAATCTGTCGTTTAAATAAACCGACAGTCACAACACTACCAACAACATGATCCTTACCGCCTGGGTCAATCGCATCTCTTCTAATCTCAGTAGTTGCCCTCTTCCGGAATATTTGGAAAATCACCCTTTGACAACGGGTGATTGCTCGGAGTCCAGAACCATAGCACTATAAATAATCAATTTTATATGACATTATCTAGTGAGAATTATATGGATATGTTTTCCAACAACGCCTTATGTTGTTACACATCCCAATTAACTCAGTACGTACAACCGGATCAAGGCGCTTATTTTTCTTGTCTCATTAATATATATTTATATCGTTAACAGATTTTCATTTCCTTTATCAGGAGGTGCACCATCAATGTGTTGCTTGACAAGGGTCTGATGTGCTTCTTGTTTTGTTTCTTCCTTTTTTACTTGTTTGTCCTCTTTCTTATTTTATTTTTCGTATTTTTTGTTTGCTTGTTCGTTTTTTTTGTGCTTGTGCTTTGTTGTTCTTCTTAAATCTAATTCCTTGATTTATTTATATAAAAGTAGGGGCAAACGGTGACTTTTTATCCAATATTGTACTGGTGTGTGTGTGTGTGTGTGTGTGTGTGTGTGTTGTCCTAGATGTAATAGTAAATTTGAACGTCTATTGCCCAGGCCATCGGCCCAAGACCTCATCCAGATGGGTCTTAAAATTTTGAAAGCCCATTCACCTCGCACGAAAGACAAAGCTTGGGTGGCCACAGGAATATGCCAGAGGTTAAGTACATGAAGTGTACAATTTAATTTTTTGTTAAAATAATGCAAACAGGTATTGGTCTCACAAGAATACCAGAGGTTAGGTGACCCAGGTTTTAAACAATGTCCTTGGCCTACGCTGAGGTCATGTGGTCTCACACCGGAACTTAACTCTTTTCTCGCAGTAGTAACATACATTTTTATAGAAAGGAGTGGTCCGGGTTTTTCTAAGCTAAATAAATAGTATTTGTTATTTATGTGGATGAAAACTATATAACCGGTTTTAAATGGATAGTAAAAATTAAGAGATCTCGTACGAAGGTTATACCTATAACTTTTACAGGGGCATGAAAGACTCACTTATGAAAATCTTTAAATGCATAAATCAATCTTCTTAATTTAATATACATCTACATATCCAATCATACTTTAATTGTCACGAATAACATTTTCAGTAACAGCTGTTGGAAACATTTTGAAAAAGACTATATCGTTTAAAGGCAAAGCCTGATAATATCAGTTTCATTCATGTGCTTCGTTAGCGTTATTGCGTCAGACAGAGGTAACACTGCTTTAGCTTTACATTATTGATCACCAGGAACACTTATTCGGACATATATCGGTACTTTTCGCAGTTTTCATGCTTGCATATCCAGTAATGAATTCAAATTAGACCAGCAGGTGAGATTTTACGCTAGCTACTATGAAAACCTACCCAAAGTGAATTGGTCAATAAAAAAATGTGTAGCTATGGAAACTGTTTTATCTTTTCTGCTTTTAGGGTTGATGACTATTGCCCTAACAATCAAACGCTTTCTTGTGCAGATGGCTATTGCTTCATCTTGTCAATTTTCCATACTTTTTAGTCTGTTCGCTTTTTTTAACAGCTATTTTAATACATTATTGGTAATATCATGCCGAGAATATTGGAGCTAAGTGTCCTTCCCAAGGACATATCGAGGCAGCCGACCCGCGAGCCTTGGGTGTATTAGATGACGAGTCCAACGCTCTACCAAGAAAGCTACCACGGTTCCCACGGTTGTACTGTCCCTTAAACATTCTCTTGTACTGAACTGACTTGTGTTCCGTCTTGTCTTGATGTCAGATCGCTAAGTATTGTACTGGCCTTTAAATTCGTTGCCATACAGACGCAGTAATCAAATCTTGTCTTGATTTCAGCTTGCTGTTTATTGTCAAGGTCTTATACATATTGTTGGACAGACGACTGTAGTTACGTCTTGTCTGGTTTCCAGCTTGCTGTTTATTGTGAAGGTCTCTTAAACATGTTGTCGGACAAACGACCGTAGTTACGTCTTGTCTGGTTTTCTGCTTACTGTTTATTGTAAAGGTCTTACACATGTTGTCGGACAGACGACTGTAGTTACGTCTGGTCTAGTTTCCAGCTTGCTGTTTATTGTAAAGGTCTTACACATGTTATCGGACAGACGACTGAGGTTACGTCTTGTCTGGTTTCCAGCTTGCTGAGTATTGCTTTGGTCGTTAACCTTATAATGCGGAACGACGTCTCTTCACGCCAGACTTTTCACGTTGCAATGAAGCATTCGGCACCTTTCACGAAAACCCAGTTATATAAGTGGAGTCAAACTGCAAACAACTAGGATCCTGATCTGCCGTGTTTGTTCTACTGATTACTCATAACTAACTGCACACACCCAGATCTATCGGCGCATTATGCGACGGCAGATCTGTGCAGCTTGCAGTTGGACTCGTTTTGTATGCGCGTACATACGGTAATGATTTAAAATCCATGACAGAGTGCGTGTGTGTGCGTGCGTGTGTGTGTGTGTGTGTGTGTGTGTGCGATTTGGATTTTTAGCCTTTTTTTCAGTCATATCGCTACGATGTCTGCAGTGTGGCAGTTTATAATGTGGGTTGGGGTGGGGGTGATTTGGATTTTTAACGTAACTTTAATAGTTTTTCAGACATATGGCTACGATGTCTGCAGTGTGGCGGTTTATAGTGATGTCCAGCGCTGGGGCATCATACCGCAGACAAGTATCATCATGTCCCACCCAGTCACATTATCCTGACACCAGGTCAACCGTTATACATTACATCTTAATGCTAAGCGCCTATCGAGGTAGCTGTTAGTACCAGTTTTATAAGTCTTTGGTATGATTCGGCCAGGGTTCGAGCCCGCGACCTCCCCCATCCGAGGCTGACGCTTTAACCACTTAGACCACCGGAGCGGTCTCCATGACAGTTACTTATATGACTTATATAAAGAATCTGGAAGAAAACATGAAGTAAGTCTTTAGTTTAATCGCAGCATTAAAGGAATCGCGCCATTCAATCTACACTCTTCCGTTCGATGCAACAGAATATCGGCCATTTGTAAACAGTTGCTCTGTATCCCTGTAATGTCAGCTATCGGTTTTAAATTAGTATAATTTATAATGTGTGCAATTGACAAGATGCACGATGGAGTCGCCGATCGGGCGAATCAAGCACTGCACATTTCGAATACCATTTTAATACATACAGATTGCAAATAAAGTCGGATTTCATTCTCGTTCTGATATAATTTATTCCTGCTTTCCTAAACTTTAATAACACTTATTTTTCAACTGCATCATTTTTAAATTACTGCTGTCAAAACATGTTCAAGCTGAATTCTGCTTTTGATTGTGAGCTGGTGGGGAGAGCTGACAGGTTATCCCGTATCGAAAATGCAGCAAACGGAATATAAAACTCACAAAAGGATAAACCAAACATAAACTGTAAAAAACACATCCATAATAGATTAAGAGAAGAGATTATTTAATTTGATATTTGTCTTTAAATAATATTTTCATAAGCAACAATTATCATACATCGTGTAGATGAAAATATATTGCGTTTATAACACTTATGTCATTTCATTTTCCGTTCAATACATTTATTTACTTTTGGGATTTTAGACAAACATATTATATTATACGAAGTAAAAAATATATAATACATAATAATATAAAGTATATAATACATTATATAAAATATATCATACAATATATAATATATATAAGACATAATATAATATATAGATATTCAAATGATCAAATTTAATATATATATATATATATATATATATATATATATATATATATATATATATATATATATATATATATCTAACAAAGTATTGCTTTTTCTAAAGACATATCCAGTTATGTGACTTCTTGTCATTATTTTCTGTGATAGAAGAAGATGACAAAAATGGCGATACAATAACAAAATAGATGCATTTCATATCACTATTATGTTAGTTAATTATGTTCCACAAATGTTCTATACGATCATGATTTCAGAAACGTGCATTCCCTATTTGATTGACTCTCTTGATTTCGTTGACAAGCATTCACTATTCCATTGGCAGCGTACAATTCAAACATGGACATTTTTAATGCCAGTCTAGATTGTAAGTACATTGATTGATGAATCTATTCCATATGCCAGTAATAATAATATTTGTTCTCGTGATAAAATGATATTATATGACTTCCAGTAAGCAAAACATCTAATATACCAGATTAATCATATGTTAAATGCACGTCTTAATTTTCTCTTTAATCTTCAAAATGGCACTGCGAAAGAAAAGATAAACGTACATTCTTTGGTCTGTTTAGTACTTCTGAATAGTGTGTAATTCACACATTAGCCTTGGTGACTATAGCATGGCTTGTAAAAAGACAGTTTCTAAAATTAAATCTTTATAAATCGTTTGAATAATAACTTGACGATGAGTCATCAGTTGTACTCAGTAAACCAACTAAATGTTATGAAAGGGATTTTGTGTATCATAACTTTTTTCTCACTTCTTGCTACGAGAAGAAATTTGCCCATGGTGAGAGAGAGTGAGTGAGCGTGTGTATGTGTGTGTGTGTGTGTGAGAGAGAGAGAGAGAGAGAGAGGAGTTCAGGCTCTCTTAACAAAGGGGTGTCACTCATAACGGTGTAGATACGGCTAAATCTTAGGGAATATGGCAAGCGGAGGTACGGAATCGTTGTAAGGAAAGACAGAGCTGTTCTGACTCGATGAACGAATTTTATTTAAATATTTGATATATACAATACTACATTTTAGTGATAAATAAAAAAAGCCTTTATATTTAATATACACGAAATACATATGATTATACTTTTCCTTCGAGCTTTCGAACTTCATACATTTGTATAATTTCTGCCTTTTAGAATATAATACAGATAATGAAATCTCGATTAACTTCATGATACCCAAAGAGTATAAAATTCAATAGTTGCGATTAATACAACAATCATTTTGAAGAAATGTATTTTACTAGAAATTAAAATAAATTACTAATTTTGAATAGGTTACTAAACATTGTTCTTTCTTACTTAAAGAATCTTTTATTGCCAAATTTAATCTAAACATGAAGTTGGTAGCGAATTCGCCTTTTCCGATAATACATACCATAAATACAAACGAATATAAATTCTTTGAAACAATTAAACATTCTATTACAATATAAAATAAAAAGAACTCACAAAAATGTTGCAAAAATATGAACTTTACCGTTAAAATCTCAAATATTAAAAAGTGTCTATTCTTTAAAGAAGTTTACGAACACAGACGATTCTTACCTGTAAGGAAAGACAGAGCTGTTCTGACTCTCAATGAGCGAATTAATTCTGCTTAAGCCAGCTCTTATTTTATACGCTGTGCTTGTGTTCGTTCAGTTAGAATCAGAACAAGACTCTCGTCCTTTCGCATGGAAAGCACGTGAATCGTCTAGCTTAATTATCCATTAGGGATTTAGTAATTTGCCTGTTTAGCAGCTTCCCACCAAATCTAAATTACTGACCTTTGGATACAAGAGAAATGTATTTTATGGGTTTTTGCACTTGCACGTAAAGCGCGATCTTTATTAAAATAGCATACAGTTGTAGTTCAGAAATAAATAAAATTAATCTCAATGTATTTTAGTGGCAAATTACTTGTAATACAATTTAAAGAAAATTTCAGTCTTAATACTTTTACTCGAAAATTCTGTCCTATTATAAATACAAAAAAGGAGTCCTCACAGGAGCTATGCTTAACAATACCCTTCCCTCAGCTCTTTCTAACGACCCTTCCCCATTGTCAGACCTCTACAATGCTTAAACGGGCGGTATGTTCTATTCATTCCATGCATTTCCTTAAAAGAAAATTTAATATAGAGTGTATTCTTTATTTCTAAAGCGATGATATCCTAACACTGTGACCAAAATATCTGTACCGGTATTCTCTATTTGTGGGGAAAATGACCCCTTTGCTCATACACATGTTTCTGATTTAAAAGGTGCCCCCTCTTAGAGAATGTTCAATATTAAAAAAAACAACGTTTATTTTCTTAATCAAATACCACAAGAAGATACTTTCCATTGTCCACTCTATTGCATATATATGTTTTATTTGTATTATGTGCTTATTTTTGGCCTGCCTGATTAGTGACAATTATTTTGTTAAAAAAATACTATATAGCTAACACGTGTCTATCACTGTATGTTATATATAAAGATAATTATTAATTGTAATCATGTTTACCACAGTTAGAGTTACATAAACACTCTTGATTCCGATCTTAGAATGTTCCAGAAAGGAATTTTGTTTAAAATTCGGAGTAATTTTCAGTTAAGATGATTATTTTCAGAATATGGCATTTGCGAACTGGGTCAGGTGGAGGGATATATAAAGTTGTTTACTTTATGATTACTCGTTCCTGCCTTAACATCCTATGTGGAATCAGTTTTATTGTTGTGTACAGTTTTAATTTGAGATGATTTATTTATTTAATTATTCACATGAATTACAAGGTACTTTTGAATTTCTTACAAAATCACTATTTTGGGATTATTGTGAATCCATTAAAAGTCATTTTGGATTATAAAATTGTAATACATCAAGAAAATGGGTACATTGATATATTCGAGGCTATTGTCACAGCAGCAAATTCTAAATTGGAATTCGTTTGGATCACCACTGGAATTTATTCGGAACTCTACACATTTTGACTTGTGACATAACCTCCGGGGTTATTTTTGATTTTATACACAATACTGTAATTTCTTTTTAAAGTTTCACATTGTATTTTGGGGACAAATTATGTGTTGAATATTACAAAACTTGTTGGTTTTCGCCCTTTTTCTGTTTCACAATTGAAAACAATAGATTCGTAACAGTATGTATGTATGTATGTATGTATGTGTGTGTAAATATGTATGTATGTATGTATACATGTATGTATGTGTATGCATGTATGTATGTATGTATGTGTGTGTGCATATATATATATATATATATATATATATATATATATATATATATATATATATATATATTTATTTGCAAGGGAGATAAGCATTGAGCTAATAAATATGCTTGACCACGTGTACCATTTTGGATACAAAAACAGACCAGCGCATGAAAAGGGCAACGTGTAATCAAGGCACAATGTCTGGGAATATAGGCTATTCACACTCGGTAAGTCATGTAAAACTATGTCTTTACTTAATGAAAACTGAGAGCATGCCACTGTACGATATATTATTAATATATGTTTTGTTTTGCTATATTTTGGGTCATATTGCCGTGTTTGGCTTTTTTCATAGTATCGAATTAGTGCAAACGCTGCTGGATCAAAGTGTGTAGCGTTTATTTTACACAGTATCGAGTTACCCCGAACGCTTGTGAAATATTCGATTAAGAATCAATAACATCTGGATATTTGATGTGTGATTTTGTTTGTTTGTGTGTGTGCGTGCGCGTGTGTGTGTGTGTGAGAGAGAGAAAGAAAGAGAGAGAGAGAGAGAGCGTCTCACCAACACGTCATTAGCCATATGTTTGTAACATGTACTAGGAACGTTAATTAAATACACCTGACTATCATGGGACTTGCCAACAAACTCCATGTTTTGTTTAGGCCCATAAGGAAGACATTAGTATAATGAAGGTAAAGGGAAAAGCACATTTTCCCACATAAATATGTAAATTTAAAAAATTTATTTGTGCAAAAAGAAACTATACATCAATTAAAAATTCTAACAATTCTAACAGAGTAGTATTAACAGAACAATAGAAACATAAAATGATTCTAATTTCATTATATCCCCATTACTACTGACAAAGTAAAAATTTATAATTGTTTGTTGTTGCTGTAACAAGAAAAAAAAATCGTCACTATAACTAAAGCAAATCTGACATAGTACACATAAAATACAACTAGCATGTAGCCAACAAGAAAAACGCAAGCAAATTATATGAAACACTATTTCATACAATATATCCACTACCTCCACTGAATCACAGTTGTATGTAATCCATACACTTACAACGCAAATAGTTCAGATAAAAAGAGGCACGTACAACAGATGTCTGAGATACATTATTAATGTCCCTCACAGATCAAAGTACACATTAGTAGTTAAGTGGGCCACCATAGGGACAATGGGACTTAGCATTAAAAACACCCCTGGGCAACTCTAGGGACAATGGAAATTTAACATGGAGAAAAACGCTGGGCCACTTTAGGGACAATGGGAATTTAACATAGAGTTTGGGTCTGTCTAGGGACAAGGGAAATTAACATGGGAATAGAGTTTGGGTTTGTCTAGGGACAAGGGGAATTGAATATGGGATTTTTTTTTTTTTTAAAAAGTTTTTTTAAATTTAAATTTAAATTTAAATTTAGAAAAGGGGTGGGCAATGGAAAGGCTATCTCTTTTCGAGAAATATGGCTGGCCCTGAAAAGGGCCTTTGGGTTTATGTTAATGTATTCATTAACATAAATGGTACCGCATTGGTCTTCTTCTTGTCCTTAGGCTACGTCTCACTGTTGGTCCGTAAATCAGCACTCTTTTCAGGCATCCTTGTCTTTCTACGTAGATCCTACGTATCCACAGGCTGGTGTTTGTCCTGTGGACAACGGCCCACTTGGATCGGACATACATGGGTATGTCCGTCCGGAACATCATAGAAGACACAAGCGTAGAAGATTGCACATCGGTCCACATCTTGAAGCGACGAGAACAGGTGAATCAATGCACTGAACTGCGCTTATTTATAGGTAGAGGCAGGATTGAAACGGATTGAGTTCATTCACCAATCCAAACACGCGTTACAAAATTCAGTCAGCCCGCATCCAATCCGAAGAGAGTAGTCTGTGACGTCAGTTGGTCTATATAGATTCGCTAGCGCTTGTGTGCAGTCAATCTATGCGACTGTGATTCAACATGACGGAAACTCAGAAAACGATCCATTGGGGTGCACCAGCAGGGGAGACTGCCCAAGGGAACCCGGACTTACTTTCAGAAGAGGTACATTGGGATTTTGTGGATTTTCTTACCTCGCAAGAATTTGTTCCGGAACCTTCGTTACCTTCTTCATTACCGCAAGTGGAGAATTTTAGACAGAGACAGAAAGAAGAATTGGAGAAATTTATGCAACGACAAAAGGAAGCGGAACAAGCTTTTCTCCTACAGCAACAGCAACAGCAACAAGAAGAGGTAAGAAAAAAACAACAGCAAGAACAGCAAGAAGAAGTAGCAGCAAAGAAACAAGAGGGTGAAAATCAAACGGCTACGGTACTGTTGGACATTTTAGCGGAGTTAAGAAGTCTGAAACAAATGTATCAAACTTCTTTATCACGACCGAAGAGAATACGACCTTCCCGAGCTAAACACGCCAACCCTGTGACTAAGCCTGTCGTACCACCCTTAGTGATTTCAACCCAATCATCAGAAGTAGGCCTTGGCCGTGGCAAAGGCTTAAGGCAGTTAAAGTTGATTGGTTAAACTCACTCCTACACCATAAAGAAAAAAGGCCCTTTTCAGGGCCACCCACATTTCTCGAAAAGAAATACAATTTCAATTTGCCAATAACTCAAAAATAAACCCACCCATTTTACCCTTATAGTACGTGTCTGTGTATGAGTGCGTGAGTGTAGCTTCTTATTTTAAAATCAAAACTCAAAGACACTTACCTTATATCATTAATGTATTCTTTTCTCCATTTTTTACAATCCAATTCACAATTCACCACAGAACACTTTAAAAAGTTCGTACACTTCTTCTTTTTCATTATTTAGTCTCTCTGTTTTTTAAATTTCTTCACCGTTTTTTCCTCATTTTCTTCCCTTCTTCTTTTCTTCTCCTGTTTCTTTGCCTCTTTTAAATAGAATTGTCTTCTTTCTTCCTCTTCTTCCTCTGAAGAATCCCTCTCTTCTTCCGAAGAATCCCTCTCTTCTTTTGAAGAATCCTTCTTTTCTTCTGACTCCTCTTGTTTCTTTTTTGGGCAATCTGGAGACCAATGTCCTTTTTCTTTACAATAATAACAGGTATCTTGACTTTTGTCTTTTTTAGCCCCTGTTTTTGTTCTTTTTTGACGGTCTGGACACTCTGAAGACCAATGCCCTTTCTTGTGACAGATATAGCAAGTATCTTGACTTTTATCTCGAAAGGAAGGAGAGTAGTCCGTCGGCTGGTCTGAAGAGAATTTTCTAATGACCCCTCGCAAAGCTCTGACGAAACGTTCCATCTGGGTAGTCTCTTCCATCGTTGTGCTCAGCTTGAGAGTGAAATGAATAGTGAAAGGACAAGACACACACCCTTTTTATATACGCTGGTTTGCCAAGACTATAAATTAGTCTATGGTGTTTAAACTTGAGTCATTTGACGTTTTGCACTCAAGATGAAACGATCCCATTCATTCGAGAAGAAGGAAGAAGAAGAAAGTAAGAGGCAGAAACGTG
This sequence comes from Sinohyriopsis cumingii, assembly GCA_028554795.2. NCBI lineage: Eukaryota > Metazoa > Mollusca > Bivalvia > Unionida > Unionidae > Sinohyriopsis > Sinohyriopsis cumingii. The sequence goes on from CM068836.1 coordinate 15,864,245, forward strand.
ATCTATCGCCTCGTACCAGGGCTGAAATCTTGGCACAGATTCATGCCAGTGATTTTGAAGAGGACATGAGTGAACCAGAATTTGAAACCTCTAAACCAAGTTCGTCACCCTTAGTCAACCCTGAAAAATACTATTCCATTCGAGAGACGGAAAAGCGCTTCACCTACACGGTGAAGTTTAAAGATTTCAAGGCCGACGTACCCTTGGAGAAAGCAGAAGGGTCCATCACCGAGATGTGGGATTCTTTGCTCACCGCACTCAAGCGATAATGTCAACCCAAAGAAGACGATCGCTTGACACTATCCATAGATCACGACGGTTTGAAATCCCCTGTTTGGATCGAGTTTAGCAGACCTGCAGAACTAACCCCTTCCAAAATCATGGACAAGATTCAACACGTACAACAATCTAATGACCAGTTTGACATCACCGATGGTAAAGCCACACTGAAAATGGCCCACGTCTCTCTTCCTCAAGGGACAGGACGCAAAAAGATGTTATTGGTGAACGAGCTTCGCAGCATTAAGCGTAGTCTTGTCCAAATTCACAATCCTCATGACCAGATGTGTTTAGCCCGTGCCATCGTGGTGGGACGAACCTATGCCAACAAGAACGACACGACAGAATGGAAAAGAACCTGGGAGAACATTCGAAAATCGAACCGAACCAAACAACGAAACGAAACAGAACTCCTGTTGCAACAAGCTGGCCTGTCCAAAGACACACCCTGTGGCATTCCTGAGATGCAAAAATTGCAAGATGCCCTAGCTCCACGCTACACCTTGAAAGTGCACCCTCAAGAAATGCGCGGGTCTCTGTTGTTTCGAGGCCAAGACTTTAAGAACGGAAAATACATTCATGTTTATCATCACGATGACCATTTCGATACCATTACCAGTATCACCGGATTCCTGGGATACAGATATTACTGTGAGAAATGTGACTATGGTTATAATAATCGAGAGCAACACAAGCATTGTGGATGGAAATGCCCAGGATGTTTGGCCTCTCCACCCTGTCTGAGCGAAGAACCAGTGCCTTGTTCGACTTGTCTGCGCACGTTTGTCAGCCCTACCTGTTACCAACAACATTTGAAAACACAAGGTTCACAGAAGAAATGTGCTTGTCAACTCCTGAGATTGTGCCCTACGTGTAGACAAGGCATACGTACCAACAATGCCAAGGCACACGTATGTCGAGGAAAGAAAAAATGTCACATTTGTCACCACATCGTGGACTTGGAACACGAATGTTACGTGCAAAAATACCAACCCCCACCAGAGAAAAAGGACGGTCACAAGAAGAAAGGCAATTTCATCTTTTTCGATTTCGAATGCATGCAAGAGACTGGCATTCACATCCCTAATTTCTGCGTGGCTCATCGAGCGTGCGAGAAGTGCATTCAAGAACCTATCTTCAGTCATTGCCCTCACTGCAGCAAGATTCCTGGAGGACGTGAAAAAATCTTTCGGGGACCAAACACGTTAGCCGATTTTGCCCAATGGGTCTTAGACCCATCGACAAGACGTGGAGCCAAGAGGACATCGAACGTTACGGAGATTGTCATCGTCATGCCACGGTGATGGCTCACAATTTCTCCGGATACGATGGACACTTTCTTTTGAGGTACTATACGGAACATGGCACCGAACGTCCTAAAGTGATTTTGAACGGAGCCAAAATCATTTTCATGCAAGTGGGACAAGTACAGTTTAAAGATTCGATGAGTTACTTGGCCATGCCTTTGAGCCGAATGCCTAAAACGTTTGGAATGACAGAAATGGCTAAAGGGTACTTTCCACACTTTTTCAATACGGAAGCCAATCAACATGCTGTTCTACCCCATTTGCCTGAGGCTCACTATTACGACCCCGACAACATGCGTACCGAACAACGAGAAGCTTTCTACGCTTGGTACCAAGCTCACGCCTCGGACCCTTTCGACTTTCAGGAAGAAATGTTAAAGTATTGTCGTTCCGACGTGGACATTTTACGGCGTTGCTGTGGAAAATTTCGAGAACTGTTCATGGAACACGGAGGGGTCGATCCTTTGAAAGAAGCTTGCACCATTGCCAAAGCGTGTTCCTTAGTGTACCGCCAACGATTCATGCCTGAAAAGACCGTGGCTGTCATCAGTCCTCAAACGACCCACTATGTCAAGCGTCAATACTCGGTCAAAGCCCTACGTTGGTTACATTACTTGTGCGACAAGGAAGACAAATGGATTCAGCATGCCCGCAACGGAGGAGGCGAAAAGACCATCGGAACGTATTCGGTAGATGGCTGGGACTTAGAAAACCCCCAAGATCGTGTACGAGTTTAACGGTTGCTTATTTCACGGATGTCCCGTCTGTTACCCTGACCGTGGCACTAAAAATCAGTTTTTGCAACGAACCATGGAAGACTTGTACCAGGACACTTGTCAGCGACGCCTAAAGTTAGAACAGCAAGGATACCAAGTGGTGGAAATGTGGGAACACGAGTACGATCACCGTATGAAAACCGATCCCGAGTTTAAACGCCTCGTGGAAAGTTACCAGTTCATGGACCCGCTGAACCCGAGGGATAGTTTGTACGGAGGAAGGACCAATGCCACCTGTTTGCTGTACCAAGCCGACGAAGAGAAAGGAGAAGAAATCAAATACTTGGACGTGTGTTCGCTGTATCCCTACGTGTGCAAATATTGTCGCTTTCCTGTAGGGCACCCGCAATTGTTAACGGAACACATCGACCTGAAAAACATTCGACAATACGAAGACTTGATCAAGTGTAAAGTTTTGCCTCCCACGAACCTATACCATCCCGTCTTACCTCACCATTGTCAAGGCAAACTGATGTTTCCCTTGTGCCGTACTTGTGCCGAAACGTGCAACCAGGACCAACCTTGCCATCACAGCCAGGAAGAACGTGCCTTGACGGGAACCTGGGTCAGCGTGGAATTGTTCAAAGCTCTGGACATGGGATACCAACTGTTAGAAGTGTACGAAATTTGCCACTTTCCCAAGACACAACAGTACCACAAGGGTGACCCTACTCAGAAAGGCATTTTCGCCGACTACGTGGATGCCTTTTTGAAACTGAAACAAGAAGCCAGCGGCTATCCTTCCTGGTGTCACACTCCCGAAGACCAAATACAATTCAAAGAGAAATACTACGCACAAGAAGGCATCTCTTTAGACCACATCGAAAAAAACGAAGGCAGGCGATCGTTTGCCAAAGTGATGTTAAATTGCTTGTGGGGTAAAATGGCACAACGACCGTGTTTACCCAAGACGGAATATTTGACAGAACCTTCCCGCTACTTCCAGATGATTCACGACAAAACCAAATACATGAAACACGTGGACGTCGTTCGCGAGGATTTGATCTTGGTCAATTACGAAGAAGATCTGGACTTTGTACAAGACGACCCTTTTGGAAACGTCATCATTGCGGCTTACGTGACAGCTCATGCTCGCTTAAAATTGTACGAAGCTTTAGAACTGTTAGAAGAACGCGTCCTGTACTTTGACACGGACAGTTGCATTTACATCCATCACCCGATTCAACAGCACCCTAACATCGAAGGAGACCGTTTAGGAGCCTGGACAGACGAGCATTTCGACGACAAGATTCTAAGTTTCGTCAGTGGTGGTCCCAAAAATTACGGCTACGAATACCGTGACAAACAAGGAGAAGTGCACACGACGTGCAAAGTGAAAGGACTGACTCTGAATCATCGGACCAGTCGAGTGGTCAACTTTGGGGTATTGAAAGAAGCCTTGCAATCCGGAGAGGATGGAAACTTTAAAGTGACCACCTATCAACCGAACAAGATTGTACGTTTACCCACTCACCACATCGTCAGTCGACCCTTGGAAAAAGTCTATCAAATTGTATACCAGAAGCGAGTGCGACTTCCCAATCACTTCACCTTACCGTACGGTCACGTCGGTATTGGTCTGTATATGAAAAGGAACCCTAGGCAAGATCGATAGTTCATTGTTCATTGAAGTAACTTACCATGTCGTTGACGAAGAAGAAACCAGATTGGTTAGGAGTCAAATGTTGGACATCACCGAGACCAGGGTTTTGAGGCTTGGACACAAGAGGTGGCCCAGTATGCACGAGAGTTATTCAAGGAAAAAAGTTACTTTTCAACCTGTGTTAGTGACGGTGCCAGAAGAACCCGTCACCCAGGACAGGACTGTCGTGGACAGGCCTGAAAGACCCTTTCGGGAGGACACTTGTGTGACCTTACCCCTACTATAGAACTGGTTAGAACTTTACCCAAAACATGTTGTACAGACACTTGTGTTTATTCCACGTTCATGGTTATCATGTGCCTTTTATTCTTGTACTTAAGCCTTTGGCTTTTATGCATTTTTGTCTTTCGTATTCATGTTTGAAACATTCAATAAACGTGTTCTGAAAAAGTATATAAACTCTTGTCTTCTTTGTTTTTCGTGTCACAAGTGACATTTCTCACACCATGGCTACCTCTGCCGTCTCTGCTCCCTCTTCCTCTACTGTCAAAGTCATCGACGAACACTTAGATCGTGCCAGTTGGGAGGCTTTGTATCTTCGCCATCCCTTTAACATGCTCATTGCTGGACCTAGCGGTTCAGGCAAAACCGAATTCGTCAAACGTTTGATCGAACATAAACATCATTTGATCGATCGACCCCCTCAACGAATCGTGTGGTGTTACAAAGAGTGGCAATCGGCGTACAGCCTCTTGCGAGAAAGTCAAGGCGATTCCATCGTGTTTGTGGAAGGCATTCCTAAAGAAGACGACGGCATCGTCTCTGACTCCCGTCAAACCCATTTGGTCATTTTCGACGACATGTTAGGAGAAGACGAAGAAGAAATTAAACTGTGGTTCACGCGCAAAGGGCATCACCGTAATGCTAGTGTCGTTTACATCACCCAAAATTTGTTTCAACAAAGTAAAGCCCATCGCACCATCAGTCTCAATGCGCATTACGTGGTCTTGTTTAAAAGCCCTCGAGATAAATCGCAAGTGCAAGTCTTAGCCAAACAGTTAGGAACGCCTTGGCTGACTCAGGCGTACGACGATGCCACTCAAACGCCACACGCCTATTTACTCGTCGATTTGAAACCTACGACTCCTGAGGATTTGCGATTTCGTACCCACTTGTTTCACCACTGGTGCCAAGACGGAGGGCCTGTCCTGTACATGTCTCCGTCCTCGACTTCATTTCACTCCCCATAAAAAAATCTATAAAAACCTCAGACCCTTTTTCGTCTGTCTCACTCTCAGTGCGAACATGACGTCCCTTCAGTCGCATCTTCCCGTCAAATTGATTCGTGCCTTGTATGGCATCATTCGAGAAAAAAATCCACAAACACGAGCTCGTGTCTTAGAAGCTAGTCTCAAAGAAGTCTTACGATGGTTCACGGTGACGGCACGTCAATTACTCCAAGGGATCATTCAGATTCCTCATCAAACCAAACGCTTTTTTGATCGAAACAAAGTCGCTTTGGTCCAACTGGCCGATCCCCGCATCGACACTCAAACCAAAAAACAAATCATTTTGAAACCTGGAGGGAGCGGTACTCTAGGAGGGGTCATCATTCGCTCACTCTTAAGATGGGATCCTAATACCCCCAAAGTTATCCCCAAGACAAAAGTCCAACGAAGCCCCAAGAAGAAAAAGACCAGGTCCCCAAGGAGAACTTCTCCAGTGGCAGGACCCTCCTCTGACCAGACACCACCACCACCCCGGAAAAAGAAAAGAAGCCCCCAGACAAAGAAAAGTCCACAGAAAACTAGTCGCAAGAGAGGCACTTCGGCCAGGACGCAACCTTACACTCGCAAACCACGACCTGCCACGGCGGTGACTGCGTCTCCGGCAGCATCACGTTTGTCCACTTCTCCGTTAATGACACCCAGAACTGAAGAGTACTTGGAGACGTTGATCACACCAAGAACTTCTCCGTTGATGACGCCCAAAAGAACTTCCCCAGTGGCAGGACCTTCCAATTTAGTGGCAGTGGCTGCTGCTCACAAAGTACCTTCTCCCAAAATCAAAGTTCAAGAAAGATCGGGCATGTTACAAAGTTTACTGGATTTGTCCAAGCAAGAACTGGCTCGATTTAGTCCGTTACGTACCCCTGCACGACGTGTCATGCCTGTCCTCAAACTGATACGACGTCAAGACAATCAGTGGCGACGCGTTCCAGTATAAAAAAGGCCTGTGACCAAGTCGGGTATCAGTGTTTTTTTGGTGCTCCTGAAGACTCAAAGATGTCACCCTCCAGAAAACCCCAAGGAAAGAAAAGGAAAGGTCTGCCACCACGTTTAGCCAAACATGGGGACATGTTATCTGTCCTGTCCAAAGCTTCTCCACCCCTACGAAAAAAACTCATTCAAACAGCCTCCAAAGAGGTCATCGATACCGTGTGCAAATGTTGTTTGAACGTTTTGAAAGGCACGATCCCTTTGTCCAAACACCAGAAACAATGCTTAAGCAAACATCGTCACGTTCTTCGCCAAATGGTTCGAAAGAAAATTCCCATTCGTCAAAAAAAGAAGATGTTAGTGCAGCGTGGAGGTATTTTACCTCTCTTGTTAGGCCCCATACTGAAAGGAGTCTTGGGAACCATGTTGGGAGGACTGGTGGGAGCAAGATAAAAAGGCCTTCGGAAGTCCCAAGATCTCAGAATCGACCCCTGACAACCCCATGGAAGGACGAAAACTAGCTTTAGTGCCTTACAAACGATGGATGGAATACCATCGGTGGCAAGAACAACACACCCCGCATTTACCTCCCAATCCCCATTTGAGCGAGATGTCCCAGTTACAACACGAATTGCAGTCCTTGATGGATCGCCAAGATTTGTCCGAAACAGAAAAATCGCAAAAGTACGGTCAACTCTTGCAACGACTGCAACTCTTTCACCAGAAAGCTTTAGACGAAACAGCTCTACCCACTCTGAAAGATTTTAAGACCTTGATGAAAAGTCCAGCACCATCACCAGTACCAGTACCAGTACCACCAGTACCCGTGACCAAGACAGAAAAAGGAGAAGAAGAGGAAGGGTTTCAAACTCCACCAGAAAAAGTACGCAAGTTAACAACACCACCTACCTCCAGAATTGGATGGATTAGAAAGATGATGGCCACCCCTTCTTGATCACAAGAGAAAAAGAAAGTGAAGACAGAAGTGAAACAAGAACCGATATCCCCCGCTCAGACATCCTTCTCCTCTTCAACACCTGTTGCCGGTCGCACACGCAAAGCATTGCAATCCAAGAAAATACCCCAAGAGAAAAAGAGTAGCATCCTCCAAGAGTGGGTATCTTATTAACACACCAACCAACACAAAAAAATGGAAAAAGTCTTAGCCAGCATTTACTACGATCCCTCCCATCCTGCAGGTTACGCAGGAGTTCAAAAATTGTATCGTGCTGCCAAAACTCGACTGAAAAGTTTACCTCAAGTGCAACGATGGTTACAAGAACAAGCTACCTACACTTTACACAAACCCATTCGACGCAAGTTTGCCAGAAGTCGCACCCGAGTGGAAGGCATCGATCATCAATGGCAAGCCGATTTAGCCGATGTCTCTCATTTGGCCAGCTACAATCGTGGCTACAAATATTTGTTTTGTGTCATCGACGTCTTTTCCAAATTTGCCTGGGTCGTGTCTTTGACTTCCAAATCCAGCAGCGAGTTAGTGCGAGCCCTGCAACGGGTGTTGAAACAAAGCGGTCGTCACCCTCTTCGATGGCAAACGGACAAAGGCACCGAATTTCTGAACCAAGCTTTCCAAAAAGAATTAAAGAAACGTGACATTCATTTTTTTACCACCGAGAATCCCGAAACCAAAGCCAGCATCGTGGAACGTTTTCAACGCACTTTGAAAGAACGCATGTGGAAATATTTTACGCATCACCACACTCTGAAGTACATCGACATCTTACCGCACCTGGTGCAAGCGTACAACCAATCTTACCATCGAAGCATTGGACGTGCCCCGCAAGACGTGACTCCCGACAACGAAGTGTTGGTGTTTGAGCGTCTGTTTGGTACGTCCCCGACGAGGGCTGTCCCCGAGAAAAGTGGAATGTTGGTCGTAGGAGATTGGGTGCGCATTGGCAAAACCAAACGCACTTTCGACAAAGGTTACTTACCTAACTGGACGACCGAATTGTTTCGCGTCACTGGACGAGTGCATGGCCGTCATCCTACCGTCTATAAATTGGAAGACATGAACGGAGAAGTGCTCAAAGGAACGTTTTATTTGCCCGAGTTACAACGTGTCACCAAAAAAGAAGACGACGTGTACGACATCGAAAGCATTCTCGAACGCAGAACCCGTAAAGTGGGCAAACGACGTGTCAAAGAAGTCAAAGTACGTTGGAAAGGATATCCGCCCAGTTTTAATTCTTGGATCGACGCTTCGCAAGTCATCGACTATAAAAAGAAGTGACCATCATGCCTTTTCACACAGCAGACGCAGCTACGTCGACCACTCCTCCTTCACCTAGTTCTTCTGTGCAAGATTTACAAAAACAACCCTTGTGTGTGTGGTGTGGAGAACGTGTGCCTAAAACGCAAATCGTCTTTTTCTGCCAAATCTTCGTGGTGTATTGTGTCATCGGGGCAGCCATCGCCAATTTGAGTTTGCAACAAGGAGACAAACAATTGTGGACCATTTTATTGAGCAGTTGCATCGGTTACCTGCTTCCTAATCCCTCCCTGAAATTCACCTCGATCGGGAACCCCGGGAACCTTGTGTCCAGTGCCAGTGCCAGTCACCACTTCAATCACAACCAGAACCCCATTTTAGACGGAGACACGCCTCTGACGTCCAGTAACCCCTCGGACAGCCACAGAACTCTGGAATTATGAGTCACCAAAACCAATTTTACTTAACTTTACCCAGTGACAGTTCCATGGAGGTGTTTCCCCGCAACACGTTGTGCTGTTACACGGCCAAATTACCTCAAGCCATCCAGTTAGATCACGAAGCCCATTGGGAAGTGGCTTTAGTAGAAATGATTCACCCGACCCAAGTCCTCAATGTCCTTCCCAATCAAAATTTTTTTGATGTGGAAGTTCATGACGAGCAAATGCAACAGTGGATGGATAGCAGTGTCAAATATGACAAGAAAACCCGTACACAAAAGTACACCACCTATCACTTGTTCATTCCCCCAGGCTATTATTTTAGTGGTCAACATTTGGTCAGCACCATAGCCTCCAGGTTTAATGTCGTGTTTCTGAAAGCTTTGGAGCATGTCAACAAAAGTGTCACCATGGAGTACCACAAAGCAGCTCGTCGCTTCTTGATGAAATTTGAACTTAGTAAAATCCTGTCCATTTTATTTTGTCCTGAAATGTTTGACATGTTGGGCGGAGACATGGACATGAGAAAGACCATGCTCAAGAAAAATGAATTACCCATCGTTTACGACAACGAGTCTTTTAGCAAGTTATTTCGTGCCCCGGTAGAAATGAACCAAGGACTGAATTTGATGTTCGTGTATTCCGATGTGGTGGAGTACAACGTGGTGGGACACACCTCCGTACCGTTACTGCGTGTCATTCCTTTCAAAGTGGATTCTGCCACGAACACTGACGAGGAAGGTGGAAACACTTACCACGTCCACCGCGAATTTGTCCATCCTCACTATTTGCCGGTCAGCAAGTCGTATTTGGACACGGTCAACATTGCTATAAAAGGAGATTTGGGACAAAATATTTCATTCACCAAAGGAAAAGTCACGGTGAAACTCCATTTTCGAAAACGGTTCTCTCACGACTCTTAAGTCATGTATCTAGTGTACCGAGGGGTTGCTCGACAGCGAGGACACGGTTTAGGAGACATGTTAAAATCGGCCTTTCGTTCGGTGGCCCCGGTGTTGAAACCGATGGTGACACGCGGATTGCACGCCTTGAAAGATGCGGCACTGACGCAAGGCAAAGAATTTCTCAAAAATGTCATCATCGACAAACAAAACCCTAAAGAAGCCTTCATGAGGGCAGGCAAAAATGTCTTGCTGCAAACGGGCAAAGACATTTTAGGTCAACGAGAAACACCTATAAATGCCCTGCACGCTACCGAGTCAGGCATTCAGCAAGGACAAGGCAGAAAGAGACGACGAAGAAAACACCCTTTCACCAGACTTCAAGCGAGAAAGGCCAAGAAAAGAAGAACCGTTCGAGACTTAGACGTTTTCGATTATTGAGAAAAGAGACCAAAAAATGATGCACCGAGAATCTTGCGCTTGTTCCAAGACGGAACTGGATCTGTTTGCCATACCCCCTACCATGATGACCATGCAAGAATCCCAGTGGGTGGAATTTCACCCCGTCTCCTCACTGACCGATTCCGCTCCCATCGAGTTTGAAATCAAAGGACAGCCCGAAGATTACATCGATCTGAATAGCAGTTACTTGTACCTGAAAGTCAAAATTCTAGAGAAGACTGGAGGTGCTATAGACGATGAAGCAGTAGCTCCCGTCAACAATTTCATGCATTCCTTGTTCAGTGGAGTGGACTTGTACTTGAATAACAAACTGGTCAGTAGCAGCATGGATACTTACCCTTATCGTGCCTACCTGGAAAATCTCTTGACGTACGGAATAGATGCCAAGAACACTCATCTCAATGCCTGTGTGGTATGGGAAGCTGACGAACCTACCAAGTTTGAAATATTGGAAACTGATGAAAAGAAAGACAACAATGATGGATTTGTAGAACGAAGAAAGAGAATCACGGGAGCCGACACAAGTTTAGAACTGATGGATCGTTTGCATTTGGACATGTGGTTGCAAGAAAAGTATTTGCTGAACGGGGTGGATGTCCGCCTGAGACTGAATCGTAGCAGTGCCGCTTTCCATTTGATGGCTGATAGTGACGGTTACAAAACCAAAATCCTAGAAGCCAGACTCTACGTACGCCGTGTGGAAGTGTTACCTAAAGTGGGAAACGACATCAGTCAGACGTTGAGCAGAACGACCGCCAAGTATCCCATACGACGCGTGGAAGTGAAAACCTTCACCATTCCCAAGGGACAGCGATCCATGATCGAAGATCATCTGTTCCAAGGACAGTTACCCAAACGTTTGATCGTTGGTATCGTCGAGAATACAGCCTTCAACGGAGCTGCCGAAAAAAATCCTTTCTACTTTCAACACTTTGGCGTGTCCAAAATCGAAGTCAGTCGCGATGGCAAGACCTTGTGTACCCGACCTTTCGAACCTGACTTTACCAAGAAGAATTACTTGAGATCGTACTTGTCCCTGTACGAAGCCACCGGACAGTTAGGAACCAATACCAGTCACGGCATTACGTACGAGGATTATGCAGGAGGCTACGCTTTGTGGGCTTTCGATTTCACTCCAGACCAAGGCAGCGACGAGGGACATTTCCACCCTATAAAATCCGGCCAGATTCGTGTGGAAATTCAGTTTAAAGACCGAGACCCTAATGAAACGGTGAACGTCATCCTGTATGCAGAATTCGATAATACCATAGAAATCAACAGTTTGAGAGAAGTCATCCTAGATTACTAGAAACCATGGAAGACTGTTATCCCTCTTTACCTAGTGGAGAAACTTTAAAGATGGAATGTGATGAGACTGTGGAAAAAATGTTGTGTTTTGAAAAAAATTGTTTGATGTTATGATGTTGGATTATTGTTAAAAATGTTAGAGTTGTTGTTTAGTGTTAAGTGATTTTTGAATAAAAAATGTTGTGTTTTGAAAAAAATGCCTTTGTCTTTTGTTTAGCTATAAGAATGTTGGATTGATGCTCTTTCATTTCTTACTATCTCTCTCATGACACTCACTAAACGTTGCGACTCAAAAACCGTGTGGGGGATGTTTTCCTTCACGTCCGCGCTTTGACTTTAAGAACCGGGGCAGTTTCCAGTCTAACCATCCATTGTCGACTCATCCTCCTAAGAAGATGTGCTCCAAACTAGCTAAACTCAACGAAGCCTACGTGAATTTGCATAGGGTCAGACACAGTCTGATACCGAAGCCAGAAGAAATAGAGAATGTGAGAATGTTAAAAGTCACTGAAGACCTGATAGAAGAGCTCTTCAGAGAAGAAATGAACAGGGAGAAAGAAGAATGGACAGAGAAGTACAGACTTCAGAGACAGCAGCAACAGCAGCAGCAACAACAACAACAACAGCAGCAGCAGCAGCAACCTGAACCTGACAGAGGCTTTGTCGATTGCCGTATCGACACCAAAGAGTTCTTCTTTTCTTTCCGAAGAAGCAGACCTATCGCCAGAAAGTCTATCCTCAGAGGACATCGCATACTTAGAAACTAAAAAAAGAATGCCATAGCAAACAAAAAAAAACAGCCCTTTTCAGGGCTACCCCAATACTCTAGAAAAGAAATAACGATCGATTTGCCAATGTGTGTAGGTAGAGTAGTGTGAAAATAAACACTAACTCTTTTTTAAAAAATGTGAGGGTATGTGTTTGTGTGTTAGTAAGTGGTTAAGTAAGTTGGTATGAATAGTAGATTAAAATCATGTTTTTTTGGTGTTTGAGGTGTATATTTGGAGTTAGATTGGATTGCTTTGCGTATGTGGATAGTCTAATGAAGTGATTTATAAAAAATTTTAAAATAGTGATGGGTAGCATAAAAAAGTGAGTGAGTGTTTCTTTTAGGTCCACGCGTTGTTGTTTTTGGTCATGATGTAGGTAACATCAATTTTATGTTTTTTAGGGGGATGTTTTCCTTCACGTCCGCGCTTTCACTATAAATTGAAACTCGCTGGGCAGTCTAGCTACCCTTGTTGATTGATCAACACCAAAAATGAACACGAGACTGTCTAAACTGTTGGAACTTCATGTGCATCTGGAATATGCCAGGCGCCTGTTGAATGAACTGGCCGCGGAAGCCATTGTGGAGGAGGGAAGGATAAGAGAGGAGGAGGAAAGAAGAAAAAAAGAAGAGGAGGAGAGAAGATATAAAGAAGTAGAAGAAGAGGAAAGAAGATACAAAGAGGAGGAGAGAAGAAACAAAGAAGAGGAGGAGGAGAAGGAAAAGAAGAGAAGAAGAATAAATTTCAGAATCCCAGAGAGCGAAAATTGGGATTCTGAAGCGACATATCCTGCCTCTGCTCTCTCCCCCAAAAAAGTAAAACCTAACTGGGGGATAAGATGTGTATGTGGCGCCAGGCCTGGAAGGTGCCACCATTAACCAGGTGTCCATGAAGTTCCAAAAAAAACAGCCCTTTTCAGGGCTACCCAATGCTCTAGAAAAGAAATAACCATCAATTTGCCAATGTGTAGGTAGAGTAGTGTGAATATAAACACTAACTCTTTTTTAAGATAGTGTGAGGGTATGTGTTTGTGTGTTTGTGTTTGTGTGTTTGTGTTTGTACCCGCTCACGTACGATTGTGTGGATAGTAGATTATGGATTTGTTTATTGTTTCTTAGCGTATGTGTTTGTGTGTTTGTGTTTGTGTGTTTGTATTTGTACCCGCTCACGTACGATTGTGTGGATAGTAGATTATGGATTTGTTTATTGTTTCTTAGCGTATGTGTTTGTGTGTTTGTGTTTGTGTGTTTGTGTTTGTACCCGCTCACGTACGATTGTGTGGATAGTAGATTATGGATTTGTTTATTGTTTCTTAGCGTATGTGGAGAGTATAGTTTGGGTTTTATTATATGAAATGAAAAAGTAGGGGGATGTTTTCCTTCACGTCCGCGCTTTTCGTATAAGAACCCACAGTATTCGTCGTTCAAACCATTCTACAAAGAATAATCTAGACAAGATGACGCAAGTGACTGATTTATTTAATCAGTTGAGGCATATCTATTTCTGGATAATAGATGCAGAATATGCTATAGAAAGGATACAAAACGAATGGGAGTATGAAGATAAAGAACACTTGGTAACCAGTCAAGTCGAACGTATAAAGGCCGCCAGACATATAATAGAAGGAATGATAGAAGATGAAGTCAACAAATCAAGAGGATTTATTGACCCACCTTATGTAAGAGTGGGGAGTTTGAAGGAAGCACTGGATTATGTCATCAAAGTCCGGTGCTTCCTAGAACATATAGTGTATTGGACGGAGTTGTCATATATGAAGAGGGGACTGAACAGGTTGAAAAAAGGAGAAGAAATAATGAAACAAGTGATGACCCAAGAAGTAGAAAACATAAAGGAAAGGTGGACTAAAGAAAGAAAGGAAGAACAGAATAAGAAGAAGAAATTAGAATTCGACCAACTGAATAACAACTGGATGAAAATACAGGCCAAGTTCCGAGCCATGGGTCACCCGGACTGGATACCAGAAACAGAAAAGAAAAAGAAGAAAGGAATGATGGACAAAATAAGAGGATGGTGGAAAAAGTTAAGAAGTTAAAAGAAGAAGAAGAAAGAACCCAAAGGCCCTTTTCAGGGCCAGCCATATTTCTCGAAAAGAGATAGCCTTTCCATTGCCTACCCCTTTTTTTAAATTTAAATTTAAATTTAAATTAAAAAAAAAACTTTTAAAAAAAAAAAAAAATCCCATATTCAATTCCCCTTGTCCCTAGACAAACCCAAACTCTATTCCCATGTTAATTTCCCTTGTCCCTAGACAGACCCAAACTCTATGTTAAATTCCCATTGTCCCTAAAGTGGCCCAGCGTTTTTCTCCATGTTAAATTTCCATTGTCCCTAGAGTTGCCCAGGGGTGTTTTTAATGCTAAGTCCCATTGTCCCTATGGTGGCCCACTTAACTACTCACATTTCGTTTATATAAAGTCATATCACATCATCTTTTGCTGTTGTTTTTTTCTCTCATTAATAATAATAATAATAATAATAATAATAATAATAATAATAATAATAATAATAAACTATCTTTAACGGGGATAACACATTAGGTCATGGCTGACCCATCTGCTTTTGTAATCGGCTATGTTAAAAAAAATATATAAAAAATACACAAAATAAAAATACAAGACCATACACATAACCAGGTATCGTTGTACACTCATTCATACATATTTAACATGAATGACTATGTGTGACTATACTGGGAAATATACAAATATGAACAATATTCAATACATAGGTACATACATTTCAGCATAAGTCGTATATATATATATATATATATATATATATATATATATATATATATATATATATATATATATATATATACATAAACACATACATACATACATACACAAACACATACATACATACATACATACATACATACATACATACATACATACATACATACATACATACATATAGAGTCGAATAAGATCTGGACAAATTATTTATGGATATAATGATAAAGTTTTCTATTCAGAGCCTTTAATATGTCATTCCAGCTGGCCAAGAAAGAATTTCTTTAATGATATTTTAAAAGACGCAAGGGAATTTGAATTACGTATTGTCATTGGTAAGGAATTCCATACAGTAGGTGCTGATATAGCTACGATGTCGTAGCCTCAACTTGATTTGTTGTGGTTGAGGCTACGAACTGATCCCATATCATGTAATGGAGCAAAAAAAAAATCATCACTAAAGTCAGAAAAACAAACAGTGTAGAAATCAACTACATACGTATAATCATGTTGTGAAAGAAGTTTGGCTTATTTTGAATTTATTAAGCCCTTACACGATAAAATAAATTGGCATGGTTACTCTAACCGTATCCTGTCCGCCATGACAGATAACGCGAGACTCTCGCCGTGACCCCTTTTCTGCGTAAGGCTTGCCAGACCATATTTTGGATATTCTACGCTAAATTATTATCAATTAAGTGCGAATAATCGCTTCTTGGTGGAATTTCAAAGTTGCCGATAAACCGTATTTACTTTTAATGCGCATAATTTCTGACCCAAACGGCGCCAGATTTTTACTACGATTTGTTTACATTTCCAAATATGGCTTCAATGTCCTTATATGGCACACAAACAAACGAGGCTGAGAACGGAAGTAATCATTATTTGAAATAATATGGCGGACGATCTAAACGAAAATATCGGCTAAAAAAGGTAAACCAGATTTTACAACTATTTCTACAATGATTTTCGATACTTCCGGTATTAAATAACAGGACTACTCAATTTATTGGATTATATGTAAGGACTATGTTTAAAGTGTTATTATTAGGCTAAAAGAATGCCGGGTGTGAATCACACCCGGCTTGCTCCATTAACACGTATATGCTCATGTTAGTACCCTGTCCACGAGGTACGAGTAAGGGTACTAATATTAGTACTAGTGCTGATACAGTAAATGAGCTTTTGTAATGATTGGATTTCGACCACGGAATCTGGAGATCGTTGTTAGTTGTCGATCGGAGATTACGCTCAGTATTCGATGATCTTAGTTCAGTTATGTTAGAGATATAATCTGGAGAAAGACCGTTTAAAGACTTGTATGTCATGATTCCTTTAAGATAAAGAATAGATTTTTGTATAGGTAGCCATTGCAGACGTGAAAACAAAACATTCGAGGGAGTGATAACAGGAAGTTTCAGTATTATTCGGGCTGCCCTTTTCTGGAGTTCATCCATTCTGGACAGATTATAATTGGAAGTGTTTCCCCATCTGGTACAGTCGTAATCTATCAGTGGTAGTATATAACCCGAAAAATAAAGTTCAAGTGATTGGGGAGGTAGAAATTTCGAAGGCAGTTTTAACATAGTTTTTCTTTTGACTACCATTTCACACAGGTGATCGATATGTGCATTCCAACTGAGGTGTTGATCAATGTAGATACCAAGAAGTTCTTGATTTCTGACAATAGATACGTCTAAGCCATTTTGAGTTAGAAATAAATCCATGTTAGTAGATAGACGCTGTCTTGTTCTAATTGCTATACATTTCGTTTTCGAGATGTTACTATGAATTTAGTTTTGATGACACCAAACTGATATATTGTTGAGGTCGATTTGAAGTTTATTTTTAATGGAGTCTAGAGATTTACCAGATAAATGCAATGTAGAATCGTCAGCGAAAAGACGATGCGTTGTATGTAAGTTCCAATTACGGAATCTAATTGACGGTTGATAAAGAAGAATTATGCGATTTTTCTGTATCATTTAGAGTCCTTTAATGAGTATTTCTTCAACAAAGTGCTGAACTTGCACAATTCTGTACCTTTCCTTATGAAGAAAAAAAAAGCGTTTGGCAAAAATGGCATAAAAATGTTACGTCTAATGACAGAATGCAACAATCTGCCTGAAAATAGAATAAACAAATTTAAAGACGATATTCAATACTTTCAAAAATTATCAAGGGTAAACGGAAAGCTGAGTAAATATTTAGTGTAAGTAATGATATGACATAAATCCCATCCCCTTATAATTGAAGTATCACCGACATCGCCCACCTGTCAGTCAAACATAAACACATAACAATGAACAAACTGTACCTTGATCAGGATAAATTTGCTTAAGTGTGACCATGTGGGTGATTACTTAATCTACGTCACACTAATTAGCTTATAGTAGTTCCGTAAGGTGCATTATTGTCAGTGTGCAAGTATATTTTAAATCCCCACCCTACCACATCTTTCCGGTATAGTCCTACCGGTAATAAATGTCTTACTGGTACGGCTTACCTGACCACACCGGCAATAAATGTCTTACTGGTACGGCTTACCTGACCGTACCGGTAATAAATGCCTTACTGGTACGGCTTACCTGACCGTACAGCCAATAACTGCCTTACTGGTACGGCTTACCTGACCGTACCGGCAATATATGACTTACTGGTACGGCTTACCTGACCGTACCGGCAAAAAATGTCTTACTGGTACGGATTACCTGACCGTACAGTCAATAAATGCCTTACTGGTACGGCTTACCTGACCATACCGGCAATAAATGTCTTACTGGTACGGCTAACCTGACCGTACCGGCATTAAATGTTTTACTGGTACGGCTTACCTGACCGTACTGGCAATAAATGCCTTACTGGCACGGCTTACCTGACCGTACCGGCAATAAATGCCTTACTGGTACGGCTTACATGACCGTACTGGCAATAAATGCCTTATTGGTACGGCTAACCTGACAGTACCGGCAAAAATGTCTTACTGGTACGGCTTACCTGACCGTACCGGCAATAAATGCCTTACTGGTACAGCTTACATGAACGTACCGGCAATAAATACCTTATTGGTACGGCTTACCTGACCATATCGGCTATAAATGCCTTACTGGTAGGGCTTACATGACCGTACCGGAAATAAATGCCTTATTAGTACGGCTTACCTGACAGTACCGGCAATAAATGTCTTACTGGTAAGGCTTACCTAACCGTACCGGCAATAAATTTATTACTAGTACGGCTTGCCTGACTGTACCGGCAATAAATGTCTTACTGGTACGGCTTACCTGACCGTACCGGCAGTACATTGGGTCCTAATGGGAAATCCGTCATATATACAACGTCTTTTTAAATGGTCTGTATCGTTGCTGTAAATTTCCGTATGTTCTATATAATGTGTTATCCTCGTTAATAGAGATTATTATTATTATTATTATTATTATTATTATTATTATTATTTATACATGTTAGTATTACAATGAGCACTTACACGTAAATTGAAAGCAGCGATACGACCCCCTTGTGCATGGGTCAATGTCGGGAGACGGGTGTAGTGAATACAAAGGAACCAGAAACTGGGGGTGGAAAATACAGCAATAAACTCTGGAATTGGAGACGAGTCCTAAGAGTGGCATAGTTGTACTTGTATGTGGTTCCTGGAGTCCTAAGAGTGGCATAGTTGTACTTGTATGTGGTTCCTGGAGTCCTAAGAGTGGCATAGTTGTACTTGTATGTGGTTCCTGGAGTCCTAAGAGTGGCATAGTTGTACTTGTATGTGGTTCCTGGAGTCCTAAGAGTGGCATATTTGTACTTCTATGTGGTTCCTGGAAGTAATACAGATCAATACTATTAAATGCTTAATGCACTTAGCGACCTCGGAACGATGTATAGGGAAGAGATTCCATGTAGTAAATGATGTACGATGTCTAGGGAAGAGATTCCATGTAGTAAATGATGTACATGTTTGTTAATGATTCGTGACACATGTGCTATGCTTAAACAGTTTACTTTTTGTTTGAGCAGCAGTAGAAGGTTAACATGTCTCACTTGTACGTAAGCAGGATGGTGGGTTGTTGTAGGCTTTAACGCCATTTTTCAGCACACGATAGGCTATACATGGCGGCCAGTATTAATGGTGGAGGAAGAACCCAGGAAAACCCTGGAAAGAACCACCGACCCACGAGAAGCTACTGGCAAGCTTTCTCACATACCCACATTGGCTGAATCTGAGACTCGAACCCACGCAGACAGAGGAGAGATGGCAACGATGCGTAACGGAGAGCGCTTTAGACCACTGGGCCACTCGGGGCCCCCAGGATGGTGGGTAAAGTGTGCTAGTTAGTAGGATGGTGGGTAAAGTGTGCTAGTTAGTGTATTCGATATCGGCGCTAAAGCATTTTTCATGATCTTCGTACTGAACTGCAACAATGTCAAATTAAAGACAAAGCAGTGTTCGTACTCCTCTGCAAATGGAACATTTATGTACAATCAATCATCCTGTCTGAAACTCTCGCCATATAATGACCACCTTCCTATAATATCATCCAGTGGCTATCGCACGTGCGCTCCCGCTAAAATAGTTTCGTCGCATTGTTGAACAAGAAAGTGGATTTAGTGGTTTCAGATATCAGTACATAATTTGTCTAAATTTGTTAACAGCATCATGAATGTACATGGCTAATGGAGACACAAAAAAACTTTCCTTCTAAAATGGATAACAGGATTTGTTTTAATCTTTATAACAACACTTATTTGTACCTACCTTTATTCTGTGTTTCTTTTTAATTGTATTTTCTGCTTTATCAGAGTTTGTTCAGAGGAGTGACTTAACCGGTTATTTTCCTTTAATATGGTTCTTATATGTACGATATAAGTATGTGATATATGGAACTGACGCCTACTATGGATACACATTTGTACAATTTTACCGTATTGACGTTTCATTAGAGTGTATGTGCCCTTCTTAGTCATAACACCTTGTATTGTGACATGACTTTCAACCAGCCCAGCAGAAACTATACATCGTAATGAATTTTGTGTGTGTGTGTGTGTGTGTGTGTGTGTGTGATTAGGATTTTTAACGTAGCTTTAACAACTTTTCAGTCATATCACTACGATGTCTGCAGTGTGGCAGTTTGTAGTGATTTCTTGCACTGGGGCATCATGCCGCAGACACGTAGCTTCATGTCCCACCCAGTCACATTATCCTGACACCAGTCTGACCAGTCCTAACACTAGGACACTTAACCTCTTAAAGCTGAGCGCCTAGCGAGGCAACTGTTAGTGCTATAAGACTTTGATATGACTCGGCCGCGGTTCAAATCCACTACCTCCCGCATCCGATGCGGACGCTCTAACCATTTGGCCACCGGAGCGGTTTTGACTGATTGGAGGACGGTACATATATTACAGCACTGTAATTACGAATAGATACAAAAATTACACAACTGCCTCTTAAACTTTTGAACTTTGTCATATTTGGTGAAATCTTGAAAGCAACAAAAAAAAAAATCCCCAAAAAAATAAATAGCTTGTTCCAGCAGCCGTTGAGTACACTATCATACTTATTTGTACTTACAACAACATAACCTGGATACTCCTGTCAGAACTGATTAGTGTATAGCTTCTGCCGTTCTAATTTGAACTCGTATGGTTAAAACAATGTTGTATTAAAAAGTGGTGTAATGATCAAGAAGGGCATATGAACCTTACCATCAAAAGCGGAATTGTCATTTGGACTATTTTTCTGGCTGTTTCACACATTAATTCTGTAGTTTTAAAACTGTTTCTTTATGTATTGAAATTGCTGTCTCTATGAACGTCTACTTATTCCTTAGCTGTAAGAAGAATGTACACTCCAGACAAATCTCTCTCTCTCTCTCTCTCTCTCTCTCTCTCTATATATATATATATATATATATATATATATATATATATATATATATATATATATATATATATATCTTACTTACTGATCGATTGATCTTCACCACACGAAGTTACTTTGACTTCCTATATACGAATGAACTATTCCACCTGAAATGTAATTAGTGTTTTCTTATAGGCCACAAGAACTGGCGCGTTGTACCCATTCCCATAAAATATAAAGACACACATACACATAAACACACAATGTAACATTACATTATCTGTACATCAATAAAGATCAAAGAATACAAATAAATAGAATTGAGGATTTCACTGTCGAACGTAACAACATGCACTTTTGAGCCATTAGGCGTATAACAATCGTCCTTGAAACCGCATGTGATGCTCGTCCCGGCCAACCCGTGGTATCGATATGAGAGGGATGTGGTATGGTCTGTTGTGGCTTGTACCATGTTGCAAAATTAATATTAATGTTTCATATTGGACAGTTAGGCAATATTCTGATATGAAATTTTTATAATTGTCGTTCAGATGCAAGCTGTTGCATTTCTTATACAACATATACTGAATTTACTGCGATAATACATATCCAATTGCTCAAAAATGATTTATGTGAAATTTATTTTGATCCATATTTGGTACTTTGTGTCCATTGTATCATACGCTATTTAATTAAAATAAATATATTTATTTGTATGCATTTTATTCGTTTAGTATAAGGAATCATTCATATGCAATATTTTTACTCACTGGAGTAGTATGCCAATGGCGCTTTTGGAAAGGCTTACCGATTTGGTTAAACGCATTATATACACCCTGACTTTACCTCTTTTTAATATGCGAGCGAGGAGCGTATGTATTCCCATGGAAGCTACCAGCGCCATAATCGTGTTTTAGCTAATTAAACCCGCCCGGGTTTCTAATGGCCGCGTCGTTGTAAACTAATCGGGCGATATACGTTGCTTCATGATTACTTGCAATCGCTGAAAGCGCGATCGGCATGTTACTTCCCGGTGATACTCCATGCGAGATTGGTGATTGTCAATAATATAAAACATGAGATTGCACGAAAGTCGAGCTGCAGGTCGCGCTCATGTGACCGTTACGTGCTTGTGGAGTTTTCCTTTTCGCTCCGCGGAGAGCCTTGCGTAAGAGAAAACCCAAAACGGCGCCTCCGCCGGTATCTGCACATTTTAATTGTTTACTTATTTTTTTACAGCATGTGAATCACTTGCCTGAGGTTGTTCTACATCCGCGTGAGCGCTCCCGTTTCGAATCTGCGCACGGAGTCCTTGGAAGTTTTCCATTTTTGCAAACATGGTCTCCAACTCTGCAGTGTTAATCGTGTAATCATCGATAGACACCATTTACAGATGTAATTTTTTTTAGACTACTTTGGACGGCTGTGAGAATTTCTGAACAAACACGTGATCGTTGATGCAGTCTTAACCAAAACTATTTTACCAGTGCCGCCGTCTACACTGCTTGTCGTCGATTTAGTTCAGATAGCAAATCCATTTGGTGTACCTATATTGGTTGCGGTGGTTGCAGTTCCAGCACAACCCAGATCAACAGTGATCGCGGCGGCAATTCCGCAAATAACATCTACAACGTAACATAAGTAGTTGCATTTTTGCCCGTATTACATTTATCTTAGTGATTTTAGCTCGCACCTGTTGTTCAGTTTCGATCATTTTTATACGTCGGTAACTTTTATGGTCCATCACAGTTCTTCTATTAATAACTTGATGCGTAATAGAAAGGTTTCCTAAGAATGCTCGACAGGATGGCCTTGTCCAGGTGCAACAAGCACTTCTAACCAATTACCCTTTATTTGACTAGTACAACTGCCATACAATCATATAAATGATCTACCTGGGGAATATTTAAGTCTCCAGTGATTTGTCTTTCTTATGGTCTAGAACCACATTAACCTATCTTGTTAACCAAACTGAATGGTGTTGGAAATGATCTTTCTCGTATTCAACCAGGAAAGAATAAATGCGTCCTTGTGGAATAAGTCAATATCCCTTTCTTAAACTGAGTCAATGTTGGTTCGATATAATTGATGGGGATTGTAAGCAGCGTGGAATTTGTTAGTGAATTCCACTTTATCATTGTACAAACAGTTTATAAATATATTCAAGCCGCCGGCGATGTAGATTCCAGAAACCGAGTGTTTTCGCATGCTAATGCAGTGATTTGAATATGGTATAGAGTTGGTATTGGTACATCACTGTGGTCCAACGGTCGATTTCTGGTTGATCCTCGCTTAGATTAAATTTAATTGTATACAAGGGGTTAGTGACACCGTTTTCACTCATGTATTCGTCGACAAGCAATACAAAATTACACGCTCTATCAACTGGTCCAACACCTCAACACTGTGAACCGTATAGACCTCCGCTTTCAGCCATGTATTCAATGTTATCTGTCTTTAAATACAAATATTAAATGCACTTCATTTTCAACATTTATTACCAATGTCTGCATTCTTTCAAACATGCTAATCAAGAATGAGGCTGAAAGAGAATTTTTTTTTTTTGCATATCCTGTCATTAGGATTTGCCCTAAATATAGAATTTCTAGAATCTTATACTTCAGTATTAAGATCATCGGGTGATTGTCTTAGGTTTTATAATCGAATGTCAAGAGATTCTCATATATCAGTATAATACGGGTACACGATGATGAAGTTACATTCGTATCTGTCAGCAACAAATATAATGTTGTCTTGGGATAAAGCCAATCAATACTTGTGTGTGATGCATCAAATGATATAAAGTTTGCACCAACAGAAGACAATACAAGTTTTTTGTCTGAATCTGGTGTTGTTAGCCATGACTTTCAACGCAGTCACTCGCTGACTTTCCGCTGATGAGAAGATCTCTTATCATCTTATCTCTGGTCTCTCTGACTTTCAGTTCCGTGTATGCACTGATGTAGTCTTTGATAAACGTAACTGTTACATTTTAGGCTCTTTAAAACAGTAACAAGAAAAGAGTAAAGACAACAAGCTTTGTAAAGTTTAACAAATAATTTATTTCTCTGGAAAAACAGGTAAAAATGAGAAGAAAAAACTTACGGTTTTACGAATCAAATCCAAAAAATAGTCCAAGATTTAAACAATATAAGTCC
The DNA here is from genome assembly GCA_028554795.2 of Sinohyriopsis cumingii. Lineage (NCBI taxonomy): Eukaryota > Metazoa > Mollusca > Bivalvia > Unionida > Unionidae > Sinohyriopsis > Sinohyriopsis cumingii. Next base: position 15,888,324 of record CM068836.1, read on the forward strand.
TCGTAATAAAAAGTCATAAATGAATATGAGTCCTGACAAAAAGATGGAGGACGATGATTAATGCTGTAGTCAGTGTTGTCCTAAAGTGTCAATAGATCCTCGTTTAACCATATAATAAATATTCCAGTTTTGAATTCCGAATAAAATTTCAGTAAATGTCTTTGTCCAAGAATTCTGTATGAGCACTTAAATATTTTCAGGACAATGAATTAATAATTCCATAAAATTCAGTTTCAACTCAAACTGGTCACAACAAAACACATTTAAGTGCTAACGGTGTATAGCCTAACTGACTAAATTCTCCACAGAAAAAGGTTATTCAATAATTTAAGACGCAAAACAGATTCTCGTATGAGGGTCACATCATCATGTTTCTATAACCACATTGAAGCTTTACATGCCTAAAATCACGTACTCTCGTTATGGCCTCGGTTTCATTCTATGAATCTTACACTAAGAAAGAACAATAAAAAATTATTTTGAAAGGTTGTTTACTTCAACTCACTGATTTCTGAATCAAAGTCAGAAACTATGTCAGCAATTAGATACACAGTTTCTATTATTAGGTGTTAAAGAAAAAACCAGTCAGGTCAAACTAATTTCTGGAAAATGTCAAATTTAAGCAAATAAAATTACATTACAATAGCATGTAATGAAATAAAACGTAAATTTAAAACTAACAAACAAACAAATAAATTAAATCAGATATACATTAAATCAAATATACATAACACAACTGACACGTCAGAGTCTCTGATTCCCTGGTTCTCGGTAATTTCAGCCAGCTTTCTCGCGGCTTCAGAAGAACGTCATTGATGTCCACTTTAAACGTTTGTGATTGGCTGAACTTGTCTTGAATAAAGACCAACTCTTCCCTGTCGCCGTCAACAGCATCCCGGTGCTCAACTCGATCAAATCTTGTTTGGTGGCAAACCAGGTCAGATCCATATAGGCATCACGTCGGGTCGCTGAGATCACCCGTCCTTAAATGTCAACTGGCATTGTATATTATTAAGCGTAGTTAATATGTTATAACGCAGTGTTGACAAGAGCGGATGGTGTCGGCGAATGCTCGAGTGCGCATATTACATCAACGGTGAGATGGCAGCATATCAGACCATCGGTTTGAGTTCGCAACGGCAGAGTTGATTAAAACAGTGGTAGACGACTTAATCAAGAAATCAACTACTTAACATGGTGGTACAAATTCGTAAAATTCACAATACAAAAGTAGTAGGGAAGTTATTTCGTATGCTTTCCAGTGAGTTCCAGATCCTATTAATGAATCTATGTTGACAATGCCGATTTTCCACGCACGGAATTTTATCGACGCAAGTTCATCCCGCGTGACGATGTATCGGAAGCGCTTGATTGATTTTGTCATCGCGTGTGAATCAGAGGTGATCAACCGACTCACTTCCTTTGTCATCAACGGCGAGGCCACAACTAAGACCCATTCGGCTCTGTGGACTAGATAATCGAACAGATTTTACTTTTATGTAGATGCTGATTGTCCTCCCACGGTATTTTTCAAAGCCATCCCGGATGAGGTTCTGATGGTCTATAAAGCAGCGCATTTACAGCCGTGAGATCTGCAGCCTCAAACAATACTGGAATCACAGCTATAAATTTAAATATTCCACCGCTATTTTGCATTTTCACTACCTCTGGCTTTGATAACTTGAATGTTGCTCAGGTGTTCTGTGGCTTGGCCGCATTTAGCTGATTAAATTGTGTTTGTGCCAACTTATTTGGAACAATTCCTGAAAGGTTTGTCAGAGAAAGTTTCACTGTGACCCCATAGTCATTTTTAATGTGCTTTTTTCGCAAGTTTGTTTTCACTAGGACCAATCTTAACATAGTGGTATCACATTATTATTTTGAAAATGCAACTGGTTCAATTACAAGTATGAAGCCACTACGGGTTTTCTATTGGCGGGTTGATGGCCCACATCCGAGTACCTGTGCCCGCCAACAAAAGAATCTTATCAGAGGTGATCACAGCAATGCCATATATACCCACCAGCGGCAAAATCAATTACACCTACATGAAAATGCATGTCAAGTAAGGACTGCCTAATCAGGTCTTGATACTCGAGAGAAAAGTAATAAACCGGGTAAAACATAGCAAATTCTTTCTGGAAAATGTGCAGACCCGTATCAACATTTTCATGCCGGTGCATCAGCGACCATAGCTTTGTGATATTCGCGGGAGACATGGATATTTGCGAAGTCAAGCAAAATTTCTTCGGAGGATCCTGATGACTGTAATCGCAAGAAACGTCAGATACGTCTACTTGGTCAAATATCATCGAACTAGTACGACGAAAAAAATTATAGTTACAACAGCTGAGCTTTACTTGATCAAGCTGAGTAGAGAATAATTGCGCGAACCAAATTTGGAAACACGGAACTGGTTCTATCATCGTGCCTGTTCGGTTGAGGCTTCGTTCGCGCGAAGCTGTCAGTGATAGAAAAAGAGAATTTGTTCAAATCTTTCGCGTTTTTTCTTTCTTTCGCAATGTCATCCTAATTGTTTTATACCAGTCGTCATGTCTTCATATTGTTCGATGCAGCGCACCAGTATGAAACGCAAATCCAACGAGGGTTCGTATAAATAAGAGTCGAGCAGGAATCACAGGAATGTGTAACTCGAATTACACAAAGAAATATACGTTTCTGGGACCTTTCAGATCTATCAGGGTAGTTCAAAACAAAACAAACTTGACAGTGATTTCACTTACCCGCAAACAGCCGTGGAGTAATACCATGGCATAAATTATATCTGCATCCCTACTGGACCTGGATACAATTATTGCCGTCCTGGAACAAGGGTTGAGATACAACTGGATTTCAATTGCTTTCCGAAGTTCAGAAAAGAACCTATAAAACGCGTCGATGCCACTTTTCACCAACATGATTTTACACATAAAAAAATCAAGTGATATCCATGTGCGTCAAAGCGATCGCGTAGATTTCATCCATGTCCTGAACGTGATTGTGTGAAGTTCTGCTTACTCACCCACTTCTCTCAGGGAACGAATTGCCAGATGGATGATCAAAGGCGGTGCGAGGGCTAAGATTGCACTTGGAGGCAAAGCCTCGATATAAAAACAATGAATGCGAAACTATCCCTTGTAGACTACATTCCTCTTGGTTAATGCAATGGTGGAGCCGTCGTTAGTACGTTCGCAAGAACAGGAAAATCTAGTAATATCATTGCCATAACGTTGCTGGACAAACAGGCGGTGTGGCAGATTTCCTTTAACCAAAGGAAGATTTCGCAAGGATGATTTGTCAGAACCACCAAATATGTTCAATGGTCTGAGAATTTGTGTTTTTTTGTAATCATGATCGGGTACATGCACGTACATTTAAATAGGCATTGACTGTCGATGATGTCGACAGCAGATACAATGAGTCCAAGCTGTTGGAGTCTAAAGATTCAATAATTGTCACAGACGCGTTTGAACGCATCTATGCACGTTCTCCGCTAACATGACTGATAATTCTCCACGTGAATCCAAGTAAGGACTTTTCTGCATTTTTGACAAATCACCATGTGCAAGTTCATCAATGAAACGCCACTGTGCATCACAACTAGGCCATTGTAGAACCAGTGTGGTACACTTGCGAAAGGAGTTTTTGGGCACCTGCACGCACAGGAAATGTTTAAGAATCGCGATGTGCGCTCTCTGACTCGGGTGATGTGGTTTCACTCAGTCATAGCCGTGCTGATTAATGAAATTACACGTACAATCGGTTTCAAACTCTGACACGATCCAGAAAAAAAAACTGTCTCGTAGAAAGTAACTTATCACTTAGCTATTCGCTTTAGACTCATTCAAAAACAAGTTGGTTCCGTACCTGTACGCCTCGGTGGAGCTGAAAGGCGGATAACGTCATGTTACTGACACGGTGTGATCATTGGATACATTCACTATCCCAGACCGGATTCATGTTCATTAGCGCCATTGAACGAACAAGCGGTAAAGCCTCCGATAAGAAGATTCGTACAGATGGAATTACAAGTCATCGCCTCGAATACACGATTACCACAGATATCTATTTTGGGATCTTCGTGTTCCCGTACGCGTACATGGTGATTCTGTAAGCGAAAATCAATCGCTTGGTATCTGGAGATGACAAACTCACCTTGTTGCAAAGGTACACACTCATGTGATGTTGGCACGACTGAATACATTTGTCCACGTGCATGAAATATCGCTGCTCGCGCTAATACTCTCCATACATGTCTTGCTGTAAAGCCTTTTGCCTTACCACTTATGGCACTCCTTTGGTTAGCAGTGTTTTGTTTAGCAGTCGAGTATATTTTGGGTCTCTGACCCACATATTCCTCCACTGGCTTGCCTGCGTTTTTACCCTGGAATTTCCATACGACTTTTTTGCTGATGCTGAACAACGGATGATATTTCGGGTACTCGCTGATGTTGAAATCGCACGCGAATTGTTCTAATTTTGGGTAGACTTCATTGGTGTGATGCGCATCAGCAGAGAATCCGTGTACGTTTTCGTCATACTGACGTCGCAGTACCTCGGTTTGATCTTATCATAGTAAAATTCGTAGATTAGCAGCTTCGACAAATTCAGCACTGACGCACCAGATTAAGTGTATTTCGTTAATGTCAACTTGGATTACGGCTACGAGACCGCCATCAAATTCATTACGTTACTCCAATGCGGGGTCCCCAATTAGTTTGCGAGGTTTGTATTGTTCGCTGTCCCAAACAAGGTCAATACGGATTCGTTTTCGACGATTCCCCATGTTTTACCAATCACGGCATCGTTCATGTGTTTAAAAAGTCTTTTTCGAACTCTTCTGACGTGGCCGTTTTCAGAAATTTTATTCGTCAGAACGAGGTGGGCGATCTAATCCAGCTGGCAAAATCTTAGCGTCCGATTTATTCACATCACAGGCGGAATCGATCCACTGGAACTCACTTGTTGACACCGGTTCATCATCGTCTTTGGTTTACAAATTGTTTGGATTTAAGTACATGATTTAACTGTTTGTTTTGTTCGGATTGTATCCATCTAACATAACGATTGTTCACCGTTGATAACACGACGCAGATGTCACGCTCGACATACTTATGCTGGTCGATGCTAGTAAGCAGTTCCAGCTCGGCATTGGTTTTCGACATCCCAGGCCATTCCCGCGACGAGAAGTAGAGTGCAGGATGAAGCTTACACGGGCCGTAACGGTATTACTCAACGCCTCAAAGACATCTGCAAGAAGCAACATCACTTCGGTGCTTATATAGGGATGGTAGTAATCACGGATGCTTCGACAACCGGATGCGGATCAAACTTTGAGCTTTCATAGTTGTCGGCGAAAATGTCTTCGCGGCGACAGCGACGAATAGAAGGCAACGATCGGTAGCAACAGAGTTTCCGAAAAAGGTTTTCATGGTGTCGTTCGTATATTCGTATGTTTGTTCAGGTTGCAGATGAAAACCTGCAGCGAATGAACTGCTGATAGCTCAGCGGAACGTTATGTATTTTTCTTTGTTTTTGGGAATAACACTTCGATGCCGTTGCAACTATTTGCATGTTCAAGTGACCATCGTACCCGCGCATGTTATTAAGCACAATTGGAATGTATGTTCTACGGGGGTAAATTCTTAAATGAAGATTTGATGCTTCTCGCTGACGCGCTTGATCCCAGAAAGAATCGTAATATGTAATTACTCATCTGTTTCATGAAGCTGCCTATTTGTATTATTATTATTCACCTGTCTCGTGCGAATTGTTTGAGTAGATTCACGGTTGCCGTGCATTCGATTATGGCTCATCAGTTGATCTTTAAGCTATTTAAACTAATTACCATCGGTATGTTCCCCTTTAGAATCTAAATTTTATAAAGATTTGTATGTGTAATTGTTACCCCCGAAGGTCTGTAAATCTTGTTTTTCAGTTAAAAAATCAAAAAGAATTTTGATGACAAAAATGTATTTTTTTAAAATAAAAAATGGCTACGATTTCAATAGGGCTTATTTTGCTTTTATACATTTTTGATAGGTCTATACTTGTCAGGGCTCCCGGTCTCGGTTTGTCCTAACTTTCCATCGCCGGATCTAAATAGATTAAGGAGAGCTGTGCTTCCTTCCCTAAATAATATTTTCTAAGGCCGATTTCCCGCTCTATCTTATTTTTAATGATCTCGCAACAGATTTTCCTTCTGTCCGAGTTGATCTGAGTGAATCATTCGAACTGGAAGTTACCTTACAACCAGTCGTGGTTCTTCTTCGGTTCCTAATAGCTTTTTCTAGCACCTCTTTATACTTTATCAGGTAATGAAGTTTTGTCAAATCCTTTTAACTTTATCTTGATTTGAATAGCTTCGATCGTAGATATTATTCCACCGGCTGTGCCTATATCAACGGCGTCGATGTCGATTAAATTTTTGTTTTTTCTTCCTTAATGAGATCTACAACGTTTTCAACATTTACTTTGGCGACTCGTCGTAGTCGATAGTTCTCGCGAACAGATACGCATGGTCTACATAGCTGATTACGAGACTTAACTCCGATACCATATCTAATGCACGGTCGAGCACATTTACTAATACTTTAAGCTATTCATGTGATTTGAAGTATTCGTAATTTCATGTTCTACCTCAGTGTTTACGTTTCCCAAGTCATACGCCTTTAAGTCGGTTGCATCTCTGTGTCATCAGACTTGTTATATTTATACACGGAGATGTTTTAATACGAGATATTGAAGTAATCCTGACTACCTGTCAACTTGCATTCTTATAAAGTGCATTTGCACATATCATTAATGTTAGAGATAATTTATAATCTCCATTTATTGTTTACATTCCCTTCATGTTGGAAAGTTGTACCTCTGTTTCCAATGCAAATAATAGTAACTGTAGTAACAGGTGTTGATATATGACCCTTGCACAAAGGAAAAGTAATTTGATACAATATGTAAATCATATAAAAATGATTTGTTTAAATATTTATCATCTATTGTGAAATAATTGCTAATTTTGTCGTTTAACATCGGGCACCATTTTTACTACTCTGTTTATTGGGCGCTCGGCTTTCCACTTGGAGGCGCTCAGGTTAATCTTTCCGAATTCTTCCATATTTAGTCATATTCGTGAAAACTTTATTATGAATTTCCCGAGTGTGTTCCCAAAACCGATAAATAGGGGTGAGATCCGCCGTTTTGGCAGTTGTGGTTCTACTGGACTCCAGTAAAGGCCTCAAGACCAATCAAAAAGAACAAAAGTCTCTAGTCATCTCAGCAGATAATTTGAAGCAAGGTAGACTAGTTACTACCGATACATTAAATTTAGTACTCATAATGACACTATAATGTTTCTCTGAAATTGTTTCAACGTTTATTTCCTCGTTATAGCAGATAAAATTTCCCATAGAGGGATTTAGCTGACGACACTGTCACTGTGTCATCAACATAGCCGTCTGCTATCCATTGGAAATATAGTACTGGCATTATCGAATTTCCTACTTAATTTCATGTATCATTTTGAAATCACAAATTTCCATCCATTTTGTAGTGGTTGTGTCATTTAGATGTCGAAATAATATACCCGACACAACGACACACTTTGTTGTTACAAAGAGAAACACAGTGTCGCATTCAACTCAAGCGACACACTATTGACATCCGGTTCCTTACTGTGTCGCTCAAAACGACAAACTGTGTCTTAGCCAACCAACGCGACACACGGTTGACATTCTGTTCCAGACTGTGGTGCTCAAAACGACAAACTGTGTCTCAGCCAACAAACGCGACACACTATTAACATCCGGTTCCAGACTGTGCCTCTACCATATTCACCAATGGACTATAAACCACAAACCCGGGTCTGGTTCCGAACCTTGATTGGATGCACAAAATCATTACCATTTCGGTACGTCGTATGAACACATTTTAAGTCTATTAACTATTTTTCTGTGTAAGATTAGTTTCGGAATTGGGGTTTTCTGAGTTAGAGATTATATGAATTAGGACAAATGGAACATGTATGCTGATTTTCACATGCAATTTACCACTGCAACTATTGTTGTTATTTCAACATGCTTTATCAAGCATATGTTCTGCATATTTGCAAATATTATACTTCATCACTTTGAGCACTAAATTTTGTGAGAAAACACACCCAAGCCTGGAAGTCATATATTAAACTGTGTTGAATATTTATATTTGTTTTGTTTTGCGCTTTTATGATCTATATAAGAACTTTTGTAGTGAACACACATTTCTTGACACTACAATACACTGGAGAGATCTAGTATCTGAAAATGGCGTGAGCTGTCCATCTATTCCATTTTATTTGAGCTTGACCCTTGACACGTTAAAAATTTTGGTGGCAGCGGTGGGATCGATAAAAATTTGTTTGATCCTTTATTTACTTCATATACAAGTGGAACAACGATGGAAACTCATGACTCAATGCTTGAGACGATCGTAATCCAGGAATCACAACTCTCACCATCGCAGAGAGCCTCCTCCACACATACTATCTTAAATGCAACACCTAGTGGAGAAGTACAGTTTAGAATTAGTAATGGCGGAAAAAGAGAAAAGGATAGTCATTACATTTCATCAGAAAGTAGCAATCGTTCAATTTCTATAAATTATCCATTACATGTGGAACATTTCCAATTCCGTGATGGAAGAGATGGTAATACAGCTTTTTCTACTAGCTCACCAAATGAAACAAGTGGGCATACTGTCATCAGCAGACCAGTGGGCTCCTTCGACCATATAAGAAGCAGTTTGAATGAGGATAGACCAAGGTCATGTGACCTCTATGAGTTCATGTTACCTCAATCAATACGCTAACCCAGATTTGTGTCTGATAGAAATAATCATGGAGAGTCTGTCTTACCTATGCCATATGGTAACTACTATCGTCGCAATGATTCAAAGTATACTAACCAGCAACATATGATGGCTTGACACACCGGCAAGATTACTTGGCACATTTCGAGCTGGTAGCTGAAATTAATCAATGGGATGATCATCAAAAGGCTCTGGAATTTGCAAATAGCTTACTTGGGGCTGCACAGGGAGTTCCGAGTGACCTACACCATGATATGCGAAGAAATTATAGAAGTCTAGTCAATGCATTAGCAGCTCGGTTTGAGCCAGAAAACCAGTTAGAACTTTATAGAGTACAGACTAAAAGTAGACTGCGGAAGAGAGGTGAACCTGTCACAGAATTAGCACAGGACATCAAACGCTTAGTACGACTTGCATATCCAACTACACCGTTACAAGTTAGAGAACAACTAGCCATAGATTGCTTTGCTGACTCCTAATTGTCTCTGAGCTTGAATGGGTGGTGTTTCAATCAAAGTCCCAAACTGTATATGATGCACTGCCAGTTGGTTTTGAATATGAAGCATTTAAAAAGAGAAGACATGGACGCTTGAACCCCAAACACGGTGTACGGATGCAACGAGAAGTTTGGCGCAAAAAAAAAAACAGCATGTCCATAGAGAAAGATGAAAAATCAGATGAAACTGGTGACATACTCAGAGAAAGTCTAAAATGAATATAGCAACTCGAAAATAAAAATAAAAATAATGGAAACCCAAATAAGAATAAGCCAAATAATAACAAGAAATGTGCTTAATGTGGTAAGCTTGGACACTGGGAAAGTAAGTGCTTCAAACGTTTGGATGATGAAAGAACGTTGGAACAAAATATCAAGATAACCAACACCAACAGCCAGATGAAATATACTAACAGCAATGTCAAGGTCCCGGGCAACGAACACTAGCTTAAGCAACTGGCCGAGCTTCAGCTTGTGTTCAATACCAGTGGCCCATGAATGAAGTGAAACATTCATGTGCTGCAATTTGTGAACCAGTGGCTTCCACTTTTCATCTTGAAGAAGCAGAGAATGATGACTTTGTAGGAAAGGTAAATGTTCTAGTTCCTGAGGACAAGTAGTGGTGGTTAACCACTACTTGTCCTCAGGAACTAGAACATTTAAAAGTTTTGATCGATGAGTCAAGCAAAACATCATATGAAGTTCAGCAGGATCGTCTACGAAAGCTGCTATGCAAATATGAATCAGTATTTGCCAAGTCTAAATGTGATCTTAGTAGTACAAACATAGTTTAACACAGAATCAATAGTGGTAATGCCGCTCCTGTAAAACAGCATGCCCGAAGACTTCCTTTGCCTAAGCGACAAGCTGCAGAGGATGAAATCAATCGAATGTTAAAGGATGGCATAATTGAACCTTCTAAATCTCCGTGGGCATCGCCCATTGTCCTTGTCCAAAAGAAGGATGGGTCAGTGAGATTCTGTATAGACTACCGCAGACTAAACGATGCAACACTGAAGGACAGTTATCCTCTTCCGCGTATTGATGATACCTGATGCGAGGTTCTAAATGGTTCTCAACTTTAGACGTTGCCAGTACCTATTGGCAAGTAGAAGTTCATCCAAATGATGCTGAAAAGACTGCATTTGCCACAACATGCGGTCTCTTTCAATTTAAGGTTATGCCGTTTGGGATCTGCAATGCAACAGGGACGACTGAACGACTGATGGAATATGTCCTCCTTGGACTACATTGGAAACCATACTTAGTCTATTTGAATGACATCATTGTCTTTGCTGGTACTTTTGAAGAAAACCTCACTAGTTTGAAGTAATTAATCTTGCGTATCCAGAAGGCCGGAATGGAAATATCTCCAAATAAGTGTTTCTTGTTCAAACAAAAGGTTGCCTTCTTGGGACATATTGTGTCATCTGAAGGTATTTCTACTGATCCTGAAAAGGTCGCTGCAGCAAAGGACTGGCCTTGTCCAGAGAACATCCATGAACTGCGAAGTTTCCTCGGCACCTGTTCATACTATCGCAGATTTATCAAAGGATTCTCCACTATAGCTAAACCTCTTCATCGCCTAACAGAAGAAAATGTTCCTTTTCACTGAAACGCAGACCACGAAATGGCTTTCAAAAGACTTAAGGAACTCCTAACATCAACTCCAATTCTTAGTAACCAGATATGACCAAAACATTCATTCTTGATACAGATGCAAGTGGTCAATGCCTGGGCGCTGTTTAATCGCAAGCCTTTGATGGCCAATAACATGTTATCGCCCACTTCAATCGAACATTAAACAAAGCCGAAAGAAACTACTGTGTAACTCGCCGAGAGTTGCTTGCAATTGTGGACAGTGTTAAGTACTTCCACCATCTATATGGAACACATGAGCATGGCGCGCTGACTTGGCTGTTACATTTCAAAATCGAGAAGGCCAAATTGCCAAATGTTTGCAAGTACTCAACACTTACACCTTCAAAACTGAGTATCGGGCAGGCAAAACTCACGGCAATGCTGAGGATTGTCAAGGGGACCTTGCATGTCATGTGACCACTGTAAGCACTAAGAACAGAAGGATGCATCATTTGAGCAGGCGTACACCATGGAAACAGAAATGAACACGATCATGGCCATCCGTAAAAAAAGCCCGAACTTCAGCAACAGATCTCTACACTAATGATGCAGTTAAAGAAGTGCAGTCTGCTGCCATGTGGTTTGCCCAACACAAAGATCAATTCATTTCAGATACACGGTTCAAGGATGAAAATCTTTCTTTTATCATGAAATGGAAGCAGGCTCGAGATACAAAACCATCGCGGGAACATGCAATTCAATAGTTAAGACTTACTGGTCTCAGTGGGATAGTATACAGCTTCTTGATGGAAAACTCTTCAGAAAATGGATAATAGTTGACACTGGTGAAATCTGATGGCAACTTATATTCCCTAACAGCCAGAAAAATGAAATCTTGACGATGCTGCATGATGACCCCAGTGATGGGCATCTTGGCGTGACTCGCACCATTGCAAGAGTACGAAGCCGTTTCTACTGGGTCGGCTATAAAGAGAGTGTCCGACGATGTTGTCAAAAATGCGAAATATGTTATTCCCACAAAGGCCCCAAGCTATGCCCAAGAGCAGCTATGAAACAATGCATTGTTGGTGCCCCATTAGAAAGGGTAGCCATGGAGGTGTGCTGGTTCCTTTCCCGAGATCAAATAGAGGAAACAAGTAAGTATTAGTAATTGCAGACTACTTCACACGATGGACGGAGGCATTCCCTAGCCAGAACAAAACACTTAAACAATAGCCAATTTATTTGTGGAAGAATTTATTTGTCGTTTTGGGTTACCACAACAACTACACACTGACCAGGGTGGTCAGTTTCAATCAAATCTATTTAGCGAACTATGCTCCAGACTGCAAATCGACAAGACCAAGACAACATCCTTTCATCCTCAAAGTGACGGTCTAGTTGAAATGTTTAACTGCACCATTGAATATATATTAAGCAAGTATGTTACACACGATCAGCAAGACTGGGATGACCATCTTCAACTAGCTATGCTTGCATCCAGATCATCTGTGCATGAAAAGCACTGGTCAAACTCCGAATATGATGATGATGGGACGGGAAGTTCAACTACCAATTGATCTAAATTTCGGACCTCCGCCAAAAGTGGAACAAGAAACAGTTGACGACCCAGAAAATGAGCATATTAAACATCTACTTACCCGAAAGTGGAAAATTCATGACAAAGCAAGGAATCATATGATGGAAGCAATCAACAGGCATAAGAAATAATATGATCATAAGATACGGTTAAGACAGTATAAAATAGGAGACATTGTTTGGCTCCACACAAAAACAAAGAAGAAAGGTCGTAGTCTAAAACTGCAAACAAACTGGGAAAGCCCATATCACGTAATCGGAGTGTTATCTGAATTAGTTTGTAAAATACAAAACGACCCTAAAGCAGTACCAAAAATTGTCCATCATGACAGATTGAAGCCATTTTATGACGGGAACTGCATGGTTGATAGAAACCTCTAATTTGTGTTGAGCCCGACAGTTTTTGTTTAACAAGACACAGAGATAGGGTATGTAAACCCTGGTGTTCTTCTGAATTCTTTTTGTGGAGTGAACGAGACTCTTTTTGGGTAGCCGGCATTAATGTACCTATTTGTTTTCTGAGGCATTAGTCGACAAATGCTCTCAGGTATTTGTGCTGAGGTTAGTTGGTAGTTTGTCATATTCACAGCCACCTGAAGGAAAGTCCAGGATATGAAAGAGAAGCGAGGACTCTCACTTCTGAGGGCTCTGATGTTGGCATAGTGGAGGGATGGACAGATTAGTATTTTATATGATACATTTTTAAATAGGTGTGGGCAGTACTGTCCAGTGTATTGTGGAGTCCTTTTGGTGCTCTTGATCAAAAGAAATGTTGGTATTTTGAATAGCACTCCTTTTCATTAATTATGACAGTAATGACAATTCATTGCTTAATCCTTAATCCAACACACAACAACATGCAATTCTATGAAATAACTCTCTGCGTATGGTGCTTTTACTTTTTTGAGTTTATTTCATTCTTATATATATATATATATAATTTTAAAAAAGAGAACATAAATATTTAAATGCATAGTTTATTGCGGGTTCTTGTAAGCCATATCTTATAGTTGTAAAAATGTCCTAGGATTGAAGGACTTTTAATATGGTCTCTCTGGACACTTTTCAGAATGGTTGTCAAGTGTACAGAGTGTGGCGTGCCCTGTGCCAACTGGCAGCTACTCCTTAGGCACCAACGATATCATCATGGTGAAAAAATAAGGTATGAGTACTGCAGCTATGTGGTGGCCAGGAATGTACTTTACAGAATGAAAGATCATTACAGAAGAAGGCGAGAATTTCAGCAACTGGGCCAGGGAAAGACTTCTTTATCGAAATCACACGACCAGAGGAGAAGTCCATCTTGGAGAGGGCTGAAAACTGGGGCTGACAAAATAATAGAAGCAACACAGTCATCATGGGTGCATACACCAGAGAGAAGTCCTTTATCATCTGTAGCCTCGACACCAGTGACGCCTCTAAGATCGCCTTCCCCCGTTTATTTGGGAGATTTCCCAACCACAGCCGGTGAGGAAGGCCATGGTACTTTCAGCAATGCGCAATTTATTCAAAAGCCCAGTGAAAAAGCGGCCAACAGGTATTGTAACACCCACTCCATTTACAGCAACCTGTTCTGGGGGAGATGTATTGATTGAACATAGCCTAGAAAAACCGGTGTCACCTTATGAGCCAATCAGTGATCCAGAAAAGCTTCACAATCTACTTCCCTTCAATCCAACTCCAATGTAATCGGCACAACAACCATCCAGTCCTCCTAGAAGGGTAGAGCTTCTGCGACCAGTGCAAGCCTACTTACTCAAACACATCAACATGGAGATGCCCAGGCAAGGAGCAGTATACGATTATACAAATCGTCCTCCCTCCCTCCATGACGCTGATCCAAGGGAGACTTTTGTGGAAGCTCCCAGCATATACTCAAGAATCCCATAGGCAGAATGTTTCAAGCGAATAAGGATGAAAACTAAGTTGTTTGGACAAATCTCCAATTCATACCATTCGGACTCAGTGCCTCAATGTGGTTAAAGAGGGTCGAAAAAGCAGTTCTCCCAGATGGGACAGTCTACATGTTGACATCTATGTGGTTTCCAGATCCCACAGTCAGCAAAATGGAGAGCCAATGCACCATGACTGAGGATAAAAGACCATTAACCAGACATATGGAGACACAGACAGAGGAATCTTCACTATCAATAGCACTGTCTGCCAAGAGCACTGAAGAAAAGGAAACAACGTGTTTCATTTTCAGTTTGAACTTGAATTAGGCAATTTGTTTTACATTAGTGTTAATAATTATTATCACCCATCACTGTGTCATCAGACTTGTTATATTTATACACGGAGATTTTTTACCTGTCAACTTGCACTCTTATGAAGTGCATTTGCACATATCATTAATATTAGAGATAATTTATAATCTCCATTTATTGTTTACATTCCCTTCATGTTGGAAAGTTGTACCTCTGTTTCCAATGCAAATAATAGTAACTGTAGTAACAGGTTTTGATATATGACCCTTGCACAAAGGAAAAGTAATATGATACAATATGTAATCATATAAAAATGATTTGTTTAAATATTTATCATCTATTGTGAAATAATTGCTAATTTTGTCGTTTAACATCGGGCACCATTTTTACTACTCTGTGTATTGGGCGCTCGGCTTTCCACTAGGAGGCGCTCAGGTTAATCTTTCCGAATTCTTCCATATTTAGTCACATTCGTGAAAACTTTATTATGAATTTCCCGAGTGTGTTCCCAAAACCTATAAATAGGGGTGAGATCCGCCGTTTTGGCAGTTGTGGTTCTACTGGACTCCAGTAAAGGTCTCAAGACCAATCAAACAGAACAAGAGTCTCTAGTCATCTCAGCAGATAATTTGAAGCAAGGTGACTAGTTACTACCGATACATTAAATTTAGTACTCATAATGACTGCTATAATGTTTCTCTGAAATTGTTTCAACGTTTATTTCCTCGTTATAGCAGATAAAATTTCCCATAGAGGGATTTAGCTGACGACACTGTCACTGTGTCGTCATCAACATAGCCGTCTGCTATCCATTGGAAATATAGTATTGGCATTATCGAATTTCCTACTTAATTTCATGTATCATTTTGAAATCACAAATTTCCATCCATTTTGTAGTGGTTGTGTCATTTAGATGTCGAAATCATATACCCGACACAACGACACACTTTGTTGTTACAAAACGAAACACACTGTCGCATTCAACTCAAGCGACACACCATTGACATCCGGTTCCTTACTGTGTCGCTCAAAACGACAAACTGTGTCGCAGCTAACCCACGCGACACACTGTTGACATCCTATTCCAGACTGTGTAGCTCAAGACGACAAACTGTCTCAGCCGGCCATAGAACACAATTATTTTTACTATATGTTCTCTACATTTGTTTCTCAGTACTGATCTTTCCACTGTATGATAATCAATACAAATCATATTTTAATCTAAAATACCTTCAAAAATAACTTCACGGTGAAGTTCTTGTCAAAGGTTGACTTGTTCTTTTTTGAGATGTTGGACTGTCAACTCAGAAGCATGTAAACAGAACAAAGATTTCACTTCCGGGTCATCACCAAGGCCTTATTGCTCACGGTGCACTGTCGCCGAAATACACACAGACAACCACACCCTGAGCTCATATTCTCAAGAATAAACAATTACCTTTGAATCCCTGCCAAACATTCAGAAATAAAACTTTTCTATCACCACAAAAATGAGAGAGGAAAAAATGATCTAAAAACAGAATAGAACTACATTCGTGGGTACTGAACTGGAAGTACTAATTGTGACCTGATTCCTGAAAGACCCAATTTTTTATGGCTAATTTTAGTCAAACTTTTATATTTGCATGCCACACCTATTTCAACTTTATACATGAAGTCTTTTTGAATTTTCTTGCAAACATGATATGTGACACCTGCTAGAATGTGTGTAGTGCTGGTGTTCCACAGGGTGCATGTTTTGGTCGAAGTGCTCTTGAGAAACCAAAACTAAATTTGCTATATCTTCCTTAATTATAGGAATTCTTCAATGCAGTAAAAACCTAATTGTCATTCAAGATAAAGCCTGTCTGAAAATATGTTTGAAATTTTAAAATATGATAAATTAAATTTTAATGGAAATTTAAATAAACATTTAACTTTTAAAAACTAAATTTTATTGAAAAATAAAATTTTCCTACATGTTTTAAAACTCAGTTTGACAAATTTTGGACAGAAGGTTGAATAATGAATGGGATTTAAAACAAATGGTAGATTGGGTCTGTACAACTGATAACATTTTTCCCTGGGGTAGTGAAGCAACATAGCTCATAGTGATTTTTGGCAGCAAACCGCAATATGCCTGTCCAGATGCATATAGGTGTACACACTAAAGAAACAATGACAGGTGCTATGTTCCACATTTATTGTGTCGGGTACTTAGGCAGTTGTTCGTATAACTACTAGTGCACTCAGATTTAAAATTCTGATGGGACCACTACCATGTTTTATGGCAAAAATGTATTCCATTTCAATGTCGATGACAACAAAAGGTGGCAATGGGATAGGAAAATACAGTTATAGGGAGGCTATACCTTACTGAAAAATGGTGCTAATCTCTCTCATGAAGACCTAAGCCATGTCTTTGATGTGCTATATATCAGTGTGGTGATATGAGGCTAGACCTGAAGAGATATAACATGTTTCACTTAATTCTAGAAAACAGTAAGATGTAGGTAAATAAATTTAAAATGTGTTAGATATGGTCATTTCAAAATAACATTAAGGTTGCAAGCATGGGGAAAATATTAAACTTGACAGAGTGACATTCAGAAATGTGAAGCAATGGCCATGTATTAAAGTGATAAATTCATCCTAAAGTATGTATGAGGTTTCTAGAAGCACATTTAGCCATTTACAAGTTAAGTAACTAATCAGGTAGACTATGTATCATAAAGTTTAAGGCAATGTTGAGGCGGTGAGGTTTGATCATTGGTGCAAACATTAGTATATAGCAGTATACAGGAAAATCAAGCCACAATGTACTAAATTAAAATATATTACTGTAAGCAATCTTATTCAAGAGGGAAATAACAATCGTGGGTATTGCAAGTGAATGCAGCCAAATGTGGCCACACAGATCAACTATAGGTATCAATAAATCATATATCATCAACTAAATGTGAAATTCTGATCCCCAAAACTTGTAAACAAAGATGGAATATTGCATATGTGGGACATATACAATGTACTTGTCAGAATCGACTGTGCAAACATAATTCAAATGATCTCTTTGAACATTTATAGTGTATTTTTAAGAGTGTTGGTTACTAATTATTAAGCTCAATGATACATTGGAATCAGATATCAGCCGATGCTACAATACCGCACTCTGTCAAAGTACTAAATTTAAATATATTACCATACATAGGCATATTAATGATGAAAATAACATTTTGGGATAGTTTCAACGCACACAGCCAGAAACGTACCTATCAGATTCACTATAGGTACAATGTCAGCCTATATGATGTACTGAATGTGAACTTTTGATCCCAAACATTCTAAAATATATGGATATCATGTGGAATATGTAACCATGTTAAGATCAGTTGTACAAAGTTAAATTCAAATAATCTGTTTGAATATTTCTTATGCAATCTTTAGAGTGTCAGATAACAGATATTATTAGTAATTAATAATGCATAAAGCAAGATGGATCATTAGAATTCCCATAACATCATATATGCCACAATGTCGCACTACACCAATCAATATCTTAACCAAACTGAACAATAAAATGGAATGCATTTTGCGTTCAACTCACATCATTTTGCTGTTTTCCTACATCCAAGGGTAAATATACTTGGGGAAAGTATATTTGATCTCTTTGACCTGTATTCATTCTCGGACAGTTTAAAATGATTTAGTAGAGAACTTGAGTAGGTTCTAGTATACATTTGTTTAATCTCTGTCTTCTCACTAAATACCTTACAACTGTTTATAAACAATTAATGAAGGCTGTACAAGCAGATATGTGTTACTCAGGAAGTGACCCCATCATAAACACATAAATTAACTGCTTGGACCCCTAATAAATAGTTTGAATGACCAATACAAAATAGAATTTTGTCTTTGTGTATTTTAAATGAAGGTCTCATTTTGACTTACAAAGATATTTTCTTTGACAAAATTTAACAAATATCCAACATTGGAGCTTATTACTCACTGTGCACTGTCGCCGAAATACACACAGATAACCACATCCTGAGCTCATATTCTTAAGAATAAACAATTACCTTTAAATCCCTACCAAACATGCATAAATAAAACTTTTCTATCCCCACCAAAATGAGAGAGGAAAAAATGATCTAACAATAGACTAGAACTACATTCGTAGATACTGAACTGGAAGTAGTAATTGTGACCTGATTCCAGCCAACAAAGCCGACACACTATTAACATCCGGTTTCAGACTGTGCTTCTACCATATTCACTATTCGACAATAAAACACAAACCCGGGTCTGGTTCCGAACCTTAATTGGATGCACAAAATCGTTACCACTTCGGTACGTCTTATGAACACATTTTAAGAACTATTAACTTAATTTTTTTGCCTAAGATCAGTTTGGGAATTGGGATTTTCTGTGTTAGAGATTATGTGAATTAGGACAAATGAAACATTTATGCTGATTTTCACATGTAATTTACCACTACAACTATTGTTGTTATTTCAACATAATTTGTCAAGCATCTGTTCTGCATATTTGCAAATATTATATTTCACCACTTGGAGCACTAAATTTTGCGAGAAAACACATCCAAGCCTGGAAGTCATATATTAAGCTGTGTTGACTATTTATATTTGTTTTGTTTTGTGCTTTTATGGTCTATATAAGAACTTTTGTGGTGAACACACATTTCTTGACATTACAATACACTGGAGAGATCTAGTAAATGAAAAAGGCGTGAGCTGTCCATCTATTCTGTGTTTTTAATTTGACCCTTGACGCGTTACAATATATTCCATCAATCCTCGGCTTATGATATCTCTAACCAAACGCGCCGCGTCAACACATTATGCTGCATTGGATGGTTTATGTCTTTGTATCGGAATAACTCGTCAAGGAGACACCACCGTTACTTCCACTTTGAGTATCATTTCCTCAAATTGTTTGTTGCTGACAATAGATGCAGTCTTAATAAGTGTATTTACTACTATCTTCGCTATTTTCACTATCTTTTTCGTCTTCATCGTCTTTGTTAAATATTTCACTACCTTCACCGGGTGCATCATTGTCCTCAAGGTCATCACTGATCACGCTCACCGGTAGCTCATTTAACATCAACGATTTTAAGTTTTCCATAGTGACTTTACACGTTTTTAGTTGAATTCTTCGCCGAGTTGTCGGAGTTCTTGTTTCAACAAGATTCCAACCTGATTAATTTACCTAAATTCTCCGGATACGTATTTGAAAATGTTTCAACAGTTTTTATGCCCTTTTTGGAATCGCCATCTTGGCTACAATCATAGGAACAACAGTCGGATTTGTTGTCGGAGCTATATCGATAGCAACAAGTGTGGTCCGCGGCACTGGTAAAATAATTTCGTTACGACTGCATCAACGAGTATTCGTTATTCAAAAATGTTCACAACCACCCAAAGTAATATCAGAACAATTGCCCAGTTATACTAACTAAAAACAATTACCACAGAACACATCGAGACCGTGCTGGCGGACATGGAAAAGGTCCAAGTATTTTGTGATCAGATTTCAAACCAAAGCGTCTGCGCAGAAATACATTCACAAGCAGTAACAATCAAGTAATCAATTAAGAAGCATAGATTTCCGCGGACGCTCCACTGGGGTTTTTCTCGCGCGACTCTCTCCGCGAGATGAAATGGACAACTCCATAAACTCGCCAGGGGTGATCCGGACGCGACCTGCCGATCGCGTGGCGATCGCATGTTATCTATTGACAATCATCAATCTCGCCCGGGTGACTCAAACGCGACCCGACGATCACGGGACTCGCCATTGTAAGAAATCATCAAGCAAACTTATATCGCCTTATCAGTTTGAAACCTGGGCGGGCTTAAATTGCATAAAACACGTTATGGGCCAGTGCACGGACCCGCGTCAGCGTCCACGGGAATACATGTTCGCTTCATTCGCGTACGCAAAAAGGGTAAAGTGATAGGATATAAAAGACGTTGACCCAAAAGGGTAAGATCTGTTTAAAAGCTCATTGCTTTACTACCATTCATTAAAACATATGACGATGGTCACGTGGTAGATGTGTCTTTACGATCACATGTGCTATTCTCCTTTAATAATAATAATAATAATAATGTGTGTGTGATTTGGATTTTTAAGTAAGCGTGAACAATTTTTCAGTCATTGCCACGATATCTGCAGCGTTGCGGTTAACAGTGATGTCTAGCACTGGGGGTATCATGCCGCAGACCTGTAGCATCATGTCCCACCCAGTCACGTTATCCTGACACCAGGCCTTGTAGTCCAAACACTAACCTCTTAATGTTGAGCAACAAGAGAGGTAGTTGCAAGTACAATTTTTATAAATCTTTGGCATGACCTGGCCGGGGTTCGAACACGCGACCTTCCGCATCGGAGGCGGACGCTTTAACCACTTAGGCCACCTGAGAGGTCGATAATAATAATAATAATAATAATAATAATATTATTATTATTATTATTATTATTATTATTATTATTATTATTATTGCTGATGTTTAAGTTATTGTTTGAATTCAGTGTATAACAAAGTTCTCTAGAAAGTGAACGACATCCATCAAAAAGATAGACACTAGAAGTTTTATTTAACTTTCAAAGTGAAATGGAATTTATGTTTGATTCATCCTGAGATTGTAGCCAAACTCAAAGGTGAGATGTTAAAGCATAAAAAAAATCATGTGAAATCAAGAGATAGAATGAACAAGAGAAAGAGAACTTCTGCTTGTCAGCGTTCATTTTCCAGTACATGTTAAAGTCGAAGCATACTCACCGTACAGGGCTAAGGGTTAAACGGCAATATTCCCAGAAATAATTTGTTTTTTGTTTCCTTCAGCAGTGACAGAAATCTAAATACAAAACCAAAACATAATTCTAGATCTTGACACACCTTCCGCTTGGTCTTTGAAAAGACAATGATGTATTTCTTTACCAGCCATAGATTATGTAACCTTGTTCAAATATTTTTCATGTAGAAGGAAGAATCAAAATGAAATAGGGCCCTGAGTGGCCGAGTGGTCTAAAGCGCTCTCCGTTACGGATCACTGCCATCTCACCTCTGTCTGCATGTGTTCGAGTCTCGGATTCGGCCAATGTGGATATGTGAGAAAGCTTGCCAGTAGCTTCTCGAGAGTCGGTGGTTCTTTCCGGGGATTTCCCGGGTTCTTCCTCCGCCATTAATACTGGCCGCCATGTATAGCCTATCGTGTGCTGAAAAATGGCGTTAAACCCTACAACAACAACAACAACAAAATGAAATACTAGGTTCTTTAAATAGTGTGCTATGCTACTGTCATGTTAGACCGTATATGTCTGTTAATAATAGTGTCCATGTGATAACATGAGTTTTGATTTATATATAGTCATCCAGCTGTGCATATGTGTACCTATATGAGACAAAAAATCCATTCATTTGGAGGTCAAGAAGTTAAAGGTCAGAACTGAAAACGAATTAAAGGTAAATTAGTTTTCTGTCCCACAAAATGAGTTTTTTCCCCCATATTTTTCACCAGACTTTGCTGATTTTGGTTTATAGTTAGGAGAACAGGAATCATACTCTTATCGAGGCACGAATTAAAAGGTCAAGGTCACGGTGAACGAACAGCCGAATGTTGTTTTTATTAGCACGGTAAGTTGGCTTATAGTCGACAGAATAAAACCCCTGTTGATTTTGGGCTCAAATGGTCTAAGGTCAAGGTCACTATTACCAACTTTAGTAGAATGATTCCATGCAATAACTTGGGTTCTTTGTGAAATACCTTTCCCAAACTCGCAGATGACTCACCATATGAGACAAAAAGAACCCTATTGATATTTGAGGTTCGCATATTAAAGGTCAAGGTCCCATGACCTGAGAAAATATAACCTTTCCACTCCATGGCTTCAGTGCTACTAAACAAAGATTCA
The DNA here is from genome assembly GCA_028554795.2 of Sinohyriopsis cumingii. Lineage (NCBI taxonomy): Eukaryota > Metazoa > Mollusca > Bivalvia > Unionida > Unionidae > Sinohyriopsis > Sinohyriopsis cumingii. The sequence goes on from CM068836.1 coordinate 15,910,968, forward strand.
GTCAATTATTTCCCTGCAACCATTACGTTTATTGATTATTTTGATATAAAGAGATCAAGAATCAAGATATCCGAGATCTGAGAAAGGGAAATTACATCTTTTCTGCAAAGTAACTTAAATTGTTCGGAATATACCTTTACCAAATTTGATAGGTAGGTTGCTCTTGATGGGCCGCCGAAACCTGATGATTTCGGGATCAGATATCGAAGTCAAAGTCATCATGACCTTGAACATATGTACCGTGTACGATACTAGTGTTACCACAATAGTATGAAAAATGAGTGAATTTTTGCCGCCATTTTGTAATGTAATGCTACACAAATGTCAAATTATTTGCAATACACGTTTACCTTCTTCAATCCTAAAACAGTTAGTATTTATGTGGGATCAGTATGTTTCAAAATGATTTCATCTGTGTTATACATGTCGAGTATGCGCCTTTTATATATTCTTTTTAAATCCCAAGTGGCAGATGATGGAAGTGTGAAATTTACATTATGATTGTTGAAAATGAATATTCATAATCGACCATTTTGTCAAAGAATTTTTCTCTTGAATCCATACCACTTATCCTTTCCATATATTTATAATAGTGTTATTGTTGTTGTTGTTGTCGTCGTCCTTAAAATATTAAATGTCTTTGAAATGTGCACTTTCGTCGACACATCCTACACTCCTTCTCTGTCCTTGACATTATTTATTCTTAATAATAGTAAGCCTCGTCCCAAACTTTGCCCCACTTGACAGAGTTTATTTCTCCTCTACTTACTCCTTTATACTGAGAATGCGCAGTTTATGCAAGAAACATGTTTACACAATGACATTGAGAAAACGGTCTCAAGGATTTGATTACAGCGTCGAGTCAATTGAAACCTGACCATTTGCTTATCCTAAATCAAACGTACACAGTAAGATCAAATACCAGTACAAACAGAACTGCTTCCATATTTACAAAACTAAAGTCGGTATATGCACATAGTAAACACCCTTTGGCTGGTGAATTGCATATGCGAATCAGTTAATTTGAGTATACAAGTGTGAACCCTGAGGTACCTAGCCAATACATAACAAAACTTGTCTTCATTTTTTAAAACTAATTCAAACATAATCGGACCAATCAAAATGCTATATTTATAAATTTTGAGTAAGATGTTTAAGTACGGAGTTACATTTCTTTACTCAGAATGTTGAGTAAATATTTATGACTGAGGTGTTTGGACAGTATTTCCGTTCAATGTTCAAATCGTAGTCGGTAGTAATTTATTAAACATTTGCAGTTCAAGCGTTATTTTCAAAGGAATAAATAGTTTTCCTTCGAATGAATCAAGCCTCACTCTTTGGTAATGTATTAAGCCGATTTTACAGCATTCGCACATCACAAAACGTTACACGCTACTAATTCAAACAACATAATTTTTGTACGCATGTCTTACATAATAATAAAGCGCATATTCATCATTTTAAATATAGGGCACGTTGTTTTATCCCACTAGTTGTAGTCTTTGTCAAACGGAAATGTCAGGGACGGTTGCAGTGGGCCGGAAATGTCAAAGACCGCTTTGTTTTCACACATATCAACGTGCTGGGTTACTAGATCACATGTCGACGTGTAACATATTCCAAAGTTCACATGATATCGCACTGTGATTCTCTGCTGGTCTATCAGTCTGTTTCCTCACTAAAACAACTCAGTGAGAGAAAATGTGACAGTGCAGATAACGGTCCTTTGGATATGTTAATATTTAAAAATGATGTGTTATTACAACCTTATTAAAGGTTTAAAATGACACACAAAGTCAAAACAAAGCATTAAAGCACAAGCCTCTGAAATATGACTGCGGTAGCAAATATCAGAATATTGGAAAAAATACAATAAAAATCATATTCAGATATATGTAATAGGCAAACTTGGCAACGATGTTTTAGGTGGGTCTCGGTGCAAATAGTTTTGATGCCATTTCGAATCGTTTTACAAATCATACCTGGGCTCGGAGAATGAATACCAATCATCCATCCCCCTTGGAAGCATGACTGTAAGACGGTAGTTCCAAAGTAATCCAGAACAAATCATTGTGAGTGGAATATCAAACAGATCAATGTGACGCCATTTCCAAGATCAAGGTCGTGTGTCCTAAGCTTTGGGATAGTCTGCCTTATCTATCTACGTATGACCAGGTTCACAAAAAATACATCAAAACAAACTAGAAAAAAAGTTTTCTTTTTTTCTGAACTAAATTTATAAATATGTAAAAAAAGAAAGACAGCACTGTTTACATTGTTATAAAACAGAATTTAAACACTAGCGGACTTTACCGCAGTGTATGACCAGTGTGTGTGTGTGTGTGTGTGTGTGAGAGAGAGAGAGAGAGAGAGAGAGAGCTTAGTTACAGGATGTTGCGCTGAAATATGGTATAATAGTAACAAAAATTCATAATACTGATAATTTAAACTTTGCTTATAACATAGGAGAGAAGTTTGCCGGTACTTCGTTGTATGTGGTACAAGATAATTGGTGAGATCATTATGACTGAGGTTGACTACATGTATAATGAGAAACAGAAAAGCTTGGTTGTATTGGAAGCGTTATATTATCTGTCACCATGTTCATTCTCTGAATCAGGTCACCAGTAACTCTTTGGTCTATAATGTCTCCAATAGCATGTCATCATCCAAATCAAAAGTTAGCTCATCACCTTTTGTTTGATCGCTAGACATGTGAAAGATGTCAAATAAATGATAATGACTGAAATAACATCATCAGTGTCTATGTGTAACAAAAGTACATTGCAATAAAGCCCCAATGAAGCATGATAATTACATGATGATGAACTTTGTGCAAATTTAAAATTTATGATGAGAAGCAGGAGAAGCTCTCTAACAATTCCTTTTCCAAATCAATGATCAACACTTAGTGTGTATTTCTGAATGAAATCTCATTTCAACGCAAAATATTCTAATGGTGAAGGTAAAATCTTGTTTTATGCAACACATACATTCTCATCATGACAAGTCTTTGATGACCCCAAGCAAAAGGGTGGTCTTTTAAGATTAAATAATATGTTTTTAGACCCATATTAGGAAAGCATTAAATAAATAACAGTATGTGTATTCATCCTAACCTAGAAATATACAGTACAGTATCGACTGACTATTTGCATCATTGATATTGTGAACATTGTATTAAAATCCATGGAACGTGTACATCTAGCCCAGAGGTGGGCAAACTTTCCAGTACAGGTGCCGCATACACAAATTACACCTTGTCGCGGGCCGCATAGTTCATTAAGTAAAATAATTAATATTTGAAATAGCAAAAACAAAAGGGTTTTCTAAATAACATCTAATTAATTTTCAGTTGTTAATATGTTGTTATTATTTGAAAACTTAAACTTAAACTTCAAAAGAAGACATTTATTTAATAAACAGAGTAACATAAACAGAGTCAGTGCGAATGAAGACTTGGTCCTAGGCCGCATGAAAGCCCTTGGTGGGCCGCAGTTTGCCAACCCATGATTTAACCATTACGAAGTCCCAGGTTCTTGAAGGTTTCTTGGTACAGGTTCAGTTTTATTTTTTTCTCTCACTCCACATACTTCCTCGTGTTCTCTCCCTTATGAGAGAGAGAGAGAGAGAGAGGATTCCGATGAAATTCTGCACCATGTTTAATTAATTTAGAAGAGGGGATTATTCATATTTGTATCATTATTTTATTACAACGCTAATGATTAATCAGTGGAAATTTATTTTTCATAACAGATTTAGAGGATTTAGAAGCGATAGCCTACTGCTGAAATATACACTATGCTGAAACAATAGTTATATATGCCTATTAGTGTGCCATGGGCGGATCACAATTTGATTTACCAACATTATTGGTATACCAAATTGCTTTATAGCAAAACTTTAAAGACACACACACACACACACACACACTCTCTCTCTCTCTCTCTCTCTCTCTCTCTCACACACACACACACACACACACACACACAACAGAATTCGACCAAACTGAATAGAAAATACCAGGCGGAAAGGTCGTTCCAAATTGTACAAATAATACAGATTTCCGTCCAGCAAATTAAAAAAAAACTTTAAAAGATTTCTACCAGAAAATCCGTGAACAGAATTTGATCAAATTTGACTGAAATCATCAATGTAACTGCCTTTCGATTTACAGAAACAATTTCGAACCGTCTTCAAATAGGCTAGAAGATTAAGAACAGAATAACATACGAACTGAGGTGTTGTCGTAATTAATACAACGAATTTGAATGGAAAAAACCTTGATGAATAAAAAAACTGATGGAAAGAAAATTCTAACTCCGCTAATATATTCGAAAATGCACGTACCGATTTTTAACTAGATGAAATATCTTGTGTCAGCCCGATTTGGGCTTCTACAAGATTTGATTTGAAATTGGTCCCTAGGAATTAACATTTCAAAGTTGTGAAGTTTCTTATCTCGGGCATCCGATGCTATATTGTATTTATTTATAGGCTGTTTACACAAAGCTATAGTTCTGTAACTATCACGTGGGATTTCTGGCACACTACCGTAACGTTTTAACTTAAAAAATTGCAACTGCTCTCTCTCTCTCTCTCTCTCGTAACTGAGCAACCTCGCTCATTTAATGATATTACCTTTACCCTTTCCATTTACTATACATGGTAAATGATATTACCTTTACCCTTTCCATTTACTATACATGGTAAATGGTATTACCTTTACCCTTTCCATTTACTATACATGGTAAATGGTATTACCTTTACCCTTTCCATTTACTATACATGGTAAATGGTATTACCTTTACCCTTTCCATTTACTATACATGGTAAATGATATTACCTTTACCCTTTCCATTTACTATACATGGTAAATGGTATTACCTTTACCCTTTCCATTTACTATAAATGGTAAATGGTATTACCTTTACCCTTTCCATTTACTATACATGGTGAATGATATTACCTTTACCCTTTCCATTTACTATACATGGCAAATGATATTACCTTTACCCTTTCCATTTACTATAAATGGTAAATGGTATTACCTTTACCCTTTCCATTTACTATACATGGTAAATGGTATTACCTTTACCCTTTCCATTTACTATACATGGTAAATGATATTACCTTTACCCTTTCCATTTACTATACATGGTAAATGATATTACCTTTACCCTTTCCATTTACTATACATGGTAAATGGTATTACCTTTACCCTTTCCATTTACTATACCTTTACCCTTTCCATTTACTATACATGGTGAATGATATTACCTTTACTCTTTCCATTTACTATACATGGTGAATGGTATTACCTTTACCCTTTCCATTTACTATACATGGTGAATGATATTACCTTTACCCTTTCCATTTACTATACATGGTGAATGGTATTACCTTTACCCTTTCCATTTACTATACACGGTGAATTGTGTTACCTTTACCCTTTCCATTTACTATACATGGTAAATGGTATTACCTTTACCCTTTCCATTTACTATACATGGTAAATGGTATTACCTTTACCCTTTCCATTTACTATACATGGTGAATGATATTACCTTTACCCTTTCCATTTACTATACATGGTGAATGACATTACCTTTACCCTTTCCATTTACTATACATGGTAAATGACATTCCTTTACCCTTTCCATTTACTATACATGGTAAATGACATTCCTTTACCCTTTCCACTTACTATACATGGTGAATGACATTACCTTTACCCTTTCCATTTACTATACATGGTAAATGACATTACCTTTACCCTTTCCATCTACTATACATGGTGAATGATATTACCTTTACCCTTTCCATTTACTATACTTGAAATAGTAATGTTTTCACTTCAGCGAGAAGCATTTTAATCTGATTTTCAAATATTTCCTTCATTTTCATGAAATATTCTGTGGAAATTTTAGTATTTTCTAAAAGGTATGCGGATCAACCGTGGTTAACATTGGTTCACCACCTACTGCTTCATTGTTTGACTCATCATGTCTTTAATTTTTGTTCTTTAAACTTGTTTCTCACTTGCGGTACCAAGTTGATTATCCAAAACAAGATAATTTTTATGTTTAAGTTCGTGTTCGATATTTAAATAGAGAGAGTTTTTCAAACTCCCTTATCGTTGTTTAACGTGTCTCTCCGTTTTGGATACCAAACGTTTAACATGCCCTCCTTTTGTTTTGTTCGGCGCTATTCCGTGACGGCGGGATGATAGTTTGTCATTTTTAGTAATGTCTTTTATAATTTTACTGAAATTATCTCATCCCAGCAGAAATCGTTGACTACAAAATATGTATTCCCTGATACATTTATATATTTATTAGTTTGAAAGTAAAACATAGTTCGGCCATTTTGTATATTTTGTTAGTTCGGACATAGTTTAACATGTTTATTTCCTTAGAAGTTTCATCTTTTTGCAGAATGGGGTGGCTGTTTATCAGTTTGAAAAAGTACTTTTCGAAATCGTTAGTTGCTATTTGTCTCAGACATGTATTGAGTTCAATGGATGACTTCTGTCACGGTTGTTGTACACAAAGGAATCTATGTTTCAATCGTAATCCTAATTTTTTTTTTCAGTTATAGTCCTAAGTTACGGTAGAACTTAATATGTCTTGAGTGAATGACATGTTGTTCTTTGTTAGTCTCAGTGGTTAGCATGCTGGACTCACGACCCAAAATGGCGCGGGTTCAAATTCTACTATTGCACCTGTGGTGTGTCCTTGAGCAAGACACTTTAATTGAATTGCCTTGTAACTAAATAATCCACTTGTATTGATGTGCCATAAAAAACCAAACCAAAGAAATCTTTATTTGTCAATGTTCTTATTATTTTAGGGACAGATGAATGTGTTCCTTTCATCTTTTCAATGAATTGTTTTTGAAATTCATGAAAGTCGTTGAAAGAGTCAGATCCTAAATGATAGTCCTTCACATAGCTATATTAGCAAATTATAATTTTAGATCTACCGCTCGAACGTACACAGATAATTGCTTTCTGGAATACATAATATATTTCTTGTATTCGTTTAATTTTTTCAGAAGTTCCCCATCTAAAAATTTAAACAGGCATGATATGGTCTATTCATTAACGTTTCTATTATCAAGGATTCACGATGGAGGAATTCGGTTTCAAATTTACCATCATCTTTAACCTCATATTTATCATGTGCCTATTATTCTTGATTTGCTTCGGCGTATCGATACAGTATTGAGCTAATTCTTCCTGTGATACCACTCTCGATTGTAATCGGTTTAAATTTCTGATTCAGCACCTGGGTGCTTGGCATGCTCGACTGGTATGTGCCTACCCGAGTCGAAACTGTTCTATATGTTCCGACTCTTGTTTCCAATCAGATTTATTTGGCACGTTGTAGAATTCAATTGTGATTCTACTTTTTCCGAATGTGCTAATTCCCAAATGACCATGCCAGTAGATGCAGAGATTTATCCATGTTTGACATAACAATGTGTAATATGCAGTTTTTATCTTTGTTTTAAAAGTTACTATCAGGGTGAGTACATTAATTATTTTTTTTTAAAGTATCTATGCTACTGTCATATATATTGCAGATGGTGCATTGGTAGATTTGCAACACGCATGACGCCATATTGATTCTCTCTACAGCCCTCTCTAAGCCAGAATTGAATTCTATGTTATTCGAATGGGATTCTAAACATTCCGACGAGCATTCCCTTCCGACTTAAACTGAGAGTGCTGAAATAATGGGCAGGGTCTAGTTGTAGATATTTATGCAATCATTCCTGAAATCTTTCAGTGTATCACACAGTATCAATGTAGTTTTCTTTTCATTTCGTGAAAGACATGAAACTCACATAAAGTTTGAAGTTTCAAGTCTAACATGTCATAGAGTACATAGTGATATTGTTTGAAATGTTCTAGCTGAATAGGGATGAGTAGAACGTTTCTACGAGAGGTTAATATGTTTCGTGAAATTTTTTGTCGTGCTTTCTAAAGTATTTAAACGGCATTCGTTGAAAACATCTCATTGTTCCTTTTCTGTAAAGTGTTAATTATTTTAATCCTTTTCCAAAATCTATCAATGATTTCACAATGAATCTAAGGTTATAAGCAAACCCGTCCATGTAACTGTTATCACAGTAAATTAAGAATGGAACCTTAGTTGTTATTGATATTTTAAAAAATGTAACGATATGAATCTTTTCAGGCGTGATGTTTATCGTGTTACCTGCATTATAACATGAACTTCTGTGTTCTGATAATATTTCTTGTGCATAATAAAGTAAATTTAAACGTCCGTGATGTATATCTATATACTTATTTCGAGAGAGATGGTACTGTTCATCCTTGTAGCTGTTATGATCCAAAGACTATTGACATGTCAATATGGTTTTCTTTTTCATTATGAAACTCAACGGTCTAATGCATATGTTTTCTACTGTTTGGTACACATTGAGTTAGTGACTTTATTTTAAAACTTTGTTTCTGTTCTCATTACTTACAGGACATACCTCAAACAAAATTGTGTGTCTGTCGGAATTTTTGGCTTTTTGTGATTTCTACCGGACATATTTATAACCGAGTTAATGGTATAAAAGCAGCTGTTATCATCATTTGTAATGTTAATACGTGTTGTTTTTATCCTTTCGGGTAAACCTGTGTACGAGTTTACATAATCGAGGTTGATATTTATTGATGTTCCTATTTATGTATTCGATTCTCTAAAATGATATTTCATGTTATCGGTAATCTTGAGATTAAATTATGCATAAAATTAATCTGCAGTTTAATCATGACAGCTTTAAGGCTTTTTGAATAGAAAATTGACTTTGTTTACTTTTGCTGAACAACGTCACCTAGTGAAGGCAATCGTGTGTAGGTTTCATTTAAGTCTCTCTCTCTCTCTCTCTCTCTCTCTCACACACACACACACACACACACACACACACACAGAGTTACACAAATCAAAAGATTACATTGCACTTCAGTTTCATGGTCAATTCTCCGTGAATGAATTGTTATACATCTTCCAGATTTGCACTGGACGTTTTTCTTTTCTCGTTTTCTTTTCGCATATCGTCCATCTTTCCTTTTGCCTGGAAGTTTATGTTTTATACAGTTTCTACAAGCTAATTTCATCTATATATCTTTCCTTTTGTCTGGAAGTCTATGTTTTATACAGTTTCTACAAGCTAAGTTCATCTTTATATCTTTCCTTTTGCCTGGAAGTCTATGTTTTATACAGTTTCTACAAGCTAATTTCATCTTTATACAATGGTTCCGATTCGCCATAAAGAAAAATAGTTTTATCGACAAGCATTTATTTCAGTTATCAATATGCTAGTAACTTAAATTAACTAAACATGTAAATGAAAATGACTACCAAAAATGTATATTAGTTAGTCTGAAAATAACTTTTTGTGTCTAATTAAGTAATATTTACTGCCTTCCTAAGTGCCTTTTATTGCCAACCTAAATAACGTTTTGTACCTACCTAAGTGCGTTTTAGGGCACACTTAAGTCACCAATCGGACCTACCTAAGTGCCTTGTGGTACCCACCAAAGTAACTTGTAGTACCTACCTAATTGCCTTTTTGCACCCATCAAAGTTACTTGTAGTACCTACCTAAGTGCCTTTCAGCACCCACCAAAGTAACTTGTAGTACTTACCTAAGTGCCTTTCAGAACCCACCAAAGTTACTTGTATTACCTACCTAAGTGCCTTTCAGCACAAACCAAAGTTACTTGTAGCACTTACCTAAGTACCTTTCAGCACCCATCAAAGTTACTTGTAGTACCTACCTAAGTAACTTTCAGCACCCACCTAAGTTACTTGTATTACCTACCTAAGTGCCTTTCAGCACCCACCAGAGTTACTTGTAGTACTTACCTAAGTACCTTTCAGCACCCATCAAAGTTACTTGTAGTACCTACCTAAGTAACTTTCAGCACCCACCTAAGTTACTTTTATTACCTACCTAAGTGCCTTTCAGCACCCACCAAAGTTACTTGTAGCACTTACCTAAGTACCTTTCAGCACAAACCAAAGTTACTTGTAGTACTTACCTAAGTACCTTTCAGCACCCACCAAAGTTACTTGTAGAACCTACCTAAGTGCCTTTCAGCACCCACCAAAGTAACTTGTAGTACCTACCTAATTGCCTTTCTGCACCCATCAAAGTTACTTGTAGTACCTACCTCAGTAACTTTCAGCACCCACCAAAGTTACTTGTATTACTTACCTAAGTGCATCTCAGCACCCATCAAAGTGGCTTGTAGTACCTACCTAAGTAACTTTCAGCACCCATCAAAGTTACTTGTAGAACCTACCTAATTACCTTTCAGCACCCATCAAAGTTGCTCGTAGTACTTACCTAAAAGCCTTTCAGCACCCACCAAAGTTACTTGTAGAAGCTACCTAAGTGCCTTTCAGCACCCACCAAAGTTACTTGTAATATTTACCTAAGTGCCTTTCAGCACCCACCAAAGTAACTTGTGGTACCTACCTAATTGCCTTTCTGCACCCATCAAAGTTACTTGTAGTACCTACCTAAGTAACTTTCAGCACCCACCAAAGTTGCTTGTAGTACTTACCTAAGTAACTTTCAGCACCCACCAAAGTTACTTGTAGTACCTACCTTAGTGCCTTTCATCACCCACCAAAGTTACTTGTAAAACCTACCTAAGTACTTTTTAGCACCCACCAAAATTACTTGTAGTACCTACTAAATGCCTTTCAGCACCCACCAAAGTTATTTGTAGAACCTACCTAAGTACCTTTCAGCACCCACCAAAATTACTTGTAGTACCTACCTTAGTGCCTTTCAGCACCCACCAAAGTTACTTGTAGTGCGTACCTAAGTACCTTTCAGCACCCACCAAAGTTACTTGTAGAAACTACCTAAGTACTTTTCAGCACCCACCAAAGTTACTTATAGTGCTTAAGTAAGTACCTTTCAGCACCCACCAAAGTTACTTGTAGAAACTACCTAAGTACTTTTCAGCACCCACGAAAGTTACTTGTAGTGCGTACCTAAGTGCATTTCAACATCCACCAAAGTTACTTGTAGTACCTACCTAAGTGCCTTTTAGTGCCAACCTAAGTTAATTGTAGTATTTACCTAAGAGCCTTTTTAGTGCATACAAGAGTTATGGTACCTACCTAAGTGCCTTTTAGTACACACATAAGTCACGTGTAGTACCTACCTAAGTGCCTTTTAGTGCCAACCTAAGTTACTTGTAGTACCTATCTAAGTACAGTACTCACCAATGTAACTTGTAGTACCTACATAGGCAACATAATATTTGCATACTTAATAGGTATAATGAGAAAACAATGTCCTAATTACTAGCACTTGTCAAAGTACGTATGGAATCTACCACAACATGTTAAAAGCAAAGTACGTATGGAATCTACTGCAAAAAGCAAAGACTCAAACGAGATAGATGAAATCTGTTCAATAAAGGGAGAAACGTTACCAGAGGAAAGACCTAAATAAAATGTTAATGAAAATCTTACTATGGTGGCAGGACAATTACACCCGCTCACCAGGTCGTTATCCCACAGCCAATTACCTAACCCCCGTCAATCATCCCACCCCCAATATATTACTCATCAATCTCCCATTAGTCGATTATCTCCCGTGTCAATTAGCCCCGGGACACCTACCCCCATGACCTTGGTTATTGCCCTGTATAAAAGAAGCACTTATGCTGAATAAAAATATAAAAGCAGAATAATGTTACACGGGGAGGGGGTAAATGACCGGGGGTAATTGTTCTTGAACCCTTGCTAAAAACGACAGACTAATTACAATAAAAGAGGCCTACGTTGTATTATCAAGCAAATTATAAATTCAAAGAGAAAATGAACTATTTTGTTCGTCAAGCCAGAGTAAATGGAGGAACGTTGGAAAATAAATACGGTAGTTCAAATCGCTACTTAAACAATTCTATTACTCAACGTAATCAAGAGGCTTTCTTGGAAATGCGTACCGTTTGTCGTTGAGTGTAACATGTATAATATCGTATAAACTATATCGAATAGCAACAGGGCATGTAAGTTCAGTCACTGACAAGTGACCAATCCACATGGTTCATGTGAAAAACTAATTATAAAAAAGTTCACACTTGAAGCCTGCTTCTTGTTGTTTGGGGTTCATTGTTAAGCATCCTTGACGGCGCTTTTTATATATATTGCAGAGAGTCTACAGTGTTGACACCTTGTAAGATCTATTCTTCCTCATGGGGAGTGAGAGTGTAAGGAATGGATGAAAAGAGACAGAAACAAAGAAGAAAAAATTAAACAGGTCTTAATCTGGATATACAGGTCTGAATAACGTACTAAAGGCAGACATATTTCCTAAATGGAGAAAGGAAAGTATTTAAATGGGTGATATCATCACTGTGGTTATATAATTTTCCTCCCACATTTATCATTGTATTTAAAAATCTCACTATTAAATGTATGGTAAAAATGTATATCAGTAAGAAAGAATGTTGTGAGATCAATATAGCTGTGAAATAGCCTAGCATAATGTTTGACTTTGTGCACATTATGACGTCGTGATCTGAATGATGTCAACACTTTCGCAATGGATGAGATAAAAGCGTATCAGATTAATGCAAACATACCACGAAGGTTCCATTCCACATTTTCGTATTGTGCAAAGGGATGAACTTCTAATCAAACAAAGATATTATGACCTGCAAACAATTGGATTGTACATTATTTAAAGTATAATCCGTGAATGCAGCTGCAGGAGAAGTGTCGCGAGCAGCAGATGCCCCTCTACATTGCCTTCATAGACCTGACGAAGGCGTTTGACCTGGTTAGTCGGAGTGCACTCTTCAGACTCCTGCAGAAAATTGGCTGCTCCCCACGTCTACTTGCTGTCATCATGTCGTTCCACGAGAACATGCACAGCACAGTGTGCTTCAATGGTGCAACATCTGAAGCATTCTCAGTCATCAGCGGAGTCAAACAAGGCTGTGTCCTTGCGCCGACACTCTTTGCCATCTTCTTCTCCATGCTTCTCCAGTACGCATTCAAGGACTGCAGCGAGGGAGTGTACATCCATACCAGGGCTGACGGCAAGCTGTTCAACATCTTCCGTCTCCGTGCTAAGACTAAAGTCACAGAGGTACTCATCCGTGAATTGCTCTTCGCCGACGATGCAGCCTTGACATCACACACACGGAAGATGGACTTCAGCAGCTGTATGCCGTCTCTCCCATGCTTGTAAGGAATTTGGACTGACCATCAGTTTGAAGAAAACGAACGTCATGGCGCAGGACGCAGACTCCCCTCCCTCTGTCACCATCGATGGGTACAACATGGAAGTTGTCGAGAACTTCACATACGTCGTGTTTAACATCTCCAGCTCACTCTCCGTTGATTCTGAGGTGAACGGCAGGATTGCCAAGGCAGCAGCAGTGATGGCCAGACTTAACCAGAGAGTCCGGAACAACCCCAACCTCACCGAGAAGACCAAACTGCGTGTATACCAAGCCTGCGTGCTCAACCCACTTCTCTACAGCAGCGAAACATGGACCACCTATGCAAGATACGAGAGGAAACTCAACAGCTTCCACCTGAGATGTCTGCGGCGCATTCTGCACATCCAGTGGCTGGACAAAGTACCCAACACAGAGGTTCTAGAACGCGCCAACATGAACAGCATGTTCTCCATTCTCAGCGAGAGGCGCCTTCGCTGGCTTGGCCATGTCAAGAGAATGGACCCAGGCCGCATTCCCAAGGACCTGTTATATGGGGAGTTAGCAGAAGGTGCACGACCAACTGGACGACCACATCTGCGCTACAAAGATGTTTGCAAGAAGGATATGAAGACGGCAAACATCAATGTCAACGACTGGGGAGCTGTGCAAACAACCGTTCCAGCTGGCGTCTAGCTGTCAGGCAAGGAATTCAAAACGCAGAGGAAGAGAGAAAAATAAAACAAGCTGAAAAGAGAGCTAGAAAGAAGGATAAACAAAAGCTTACTTTGGAGCTACGCCATCGTCTCCCGTAGACGGACGGATGCCAAGGAATCCGTGAATGTCTGTGCTTTCATAAATCAGTTTTGTGAAAGCATTCAGTATGTTACAGATGTTGCGGGTACGAAGCTCGTTATGGCGGACACAGGGTTCAAATTCGAAACGATTGGCTTAGAGTGAACACCTGGAGTATAAAGTCAGTTTGTGCATAAAACGTTTGAGATCAAATTAGACAGTTTAGCCGGTGAGATTTTCTTTAAATTTGGTCTTGAAGAAAGGCAAATAAAGATACTTAAATCTCCATATGAGTGTAATTATACGAAAATTAGTTTGCTAAAACAGGAAAGAGCAAAAGTACCTAATTTTGGTTATTGTTGTTGCATGTTGACTAGTTTACAAGCTGTATTTAAACGGGTGAGAAATAATTTGGTTTAACATTACGATAAAAATCATGAGCTAGACAGCAAGATAATTGCATTTTGGATGGTAAGAGATGCAAAAGGTCCATGTACTGGTCAATTTCTGTGACAAGACTGAATCTCATGCAGACGACATGCATGTGAAGAAGTGAAATTACGTCAAAACTGTAGAATGTAATCAAACGGGTGCCACATTTGCCATTTTCCCAAGACAGATAGCTGCACATTCTGTATGCACATGCAGTCTCAGCATGCCGAGACTATTCATGGCCCATGGCAGTATCGGCCGGCCTAGATCACCGTCGAAAGTATGACTTCACAGTTTGTATAGATCTAACCTACTGCTTACGTTGATATTTGTAACGTCAATGACGTTATTACGATGTACTGACAACGACGAGCATAAGAGTTCTTCAAAATGTTCTCTACTTGTATCAGATGCTTTTTTCACTAGTGTGCGACAGAAAAGGCCGAGTTGTTACGAGTGTGGCTAGGATATATGACAATTGGAACACGCTTTAGGGCTTTTCCCAAACTGCTCCTCGGGTGTCGCTCTTGTTTCTATCAAAACGCCACTGCCACCACATGTTTAAGTCAACCACATTTGTGCAGATAAAGATGCTCTTGCTTTTATATCTTTTTTTCAAGAAAAATGAAAATAAAAACCCCAAACAAAATAATAATTCGAAATTTTTCAGCTTTAGCCAGCAAATCCATCACGGCTACTGTTAACATTCCTGTTTTTGACCAACATTCAACGCAAAAATGACTGAAATGACAACTCTAAACGAAGCCGACCCGGGTCAAAAATCTGTGTTGACAGTGGTGTTGTTTACTAACGTCAATGGAGGGCAGTTTAGACCTTTGCCGACAATGATCAGAAAACCTTTTTCAGAAAATCACGACGTGTTTCAGTTAGGATGCATCGCTAGAGTATGACTTACTTAAGCACAAAATATTAACAAAAGTGAAAAAAATTAACCGAAAATTAATTTAAAAGAACACACACACATTGCTAATTGCAACTGAAAATGAACGTAAAGGAACTGAAAAAATGTCAAATGGAGACAAAGAGATTAT
The DNA here is from genome assembly GCA_028554795.2 of Sinohyriopsis cumingii. NCBI lineage: Eukaryota > Metazoa > Mollusca > Bivalvia > Unionida > Unionidae > Sinohyriopsis > Sinohyriopsis cumingii. Next base: position 15,926,460 of record CM068836.1, read on the forward strand.
TATCGTTGAAAATGGGAAGCATTATCTAGCTATATTTTATGTTTCATTAATACTTTATGAAAAAAAATCGAGTATTATGGCAAGACATTAAAATTTCTTGATAACATTTTTAGGCGAGTGTGGGGTAGGGTTGGGTGAAATTCCAAATGATTTTATATATAAAGTCTTACACCTTCTGAAAGCCTCTAGTGGATCACGGTTGACTGTTTAAGTGTTCAAAAAAGTCAAAAGAATAAATCCATTGCTTAATCAGTTTAAACGTACGAGTACGTTACGATGGTACATATAACTGAAGAAATACAAAAGTATAAAGGAATTATCATAAGTGTGTGTGTGTGTGTGTGTGTGTGTGTGTGTGTGAGAGAGAGAGAGAGATTTGGATTTTTAGCGTAACTTTTAAAAAAAATCTCATATCACTAGGACGTCTGCAGTGTGGCAATTTATAGTGATGTATAGCACTGGTATATCATGCCGTAGACATGTAGCATCATGTCTCACTCAGTCACATTATCCTGACACCAGGCCGACCAGTCCTAACACCAACCTCTTAATGCTGAGCTCCAAGCGAAGCAGCTGCTAGTGCCATTTTTATGTCTTTGGTAGGATTCGGCTGAGATTCGAACTCGCGACCTCCCGCATTCGAGGTGAACGTTCTAACCACTTAGGCCACCGGAGCGGTCGATAAGGTTTTAACTCATGTAGTTAAATTACACTTGGTAATTAACTCTTAGTATTGTTCAACTGCTGAATGCATCATTAGATTAATAATATTAAAGCTTCTTTTCGATATAGTGTCCTTTATATTACACCTTTGTTCCATTTCGTTCATTGTATGGTGAATAATGTTTAATCTCCTTCGTTCATTTGAGTAAGTTAGGCTTCACATATGTACGTCAGTTACTGTTACTATTTACTATAATATTAGCTGCTTAGTAATGATTCAAATGACTAATAATGATTAATATAACTAATAATGATTACTATAACTAATGGAAACGAGTTAAGGAATGTGCTTTACTTACGAGAAAATATATATAATTTTTACTCCCTTCGCTGAGTGAAGGCTTTGACTTCAGGTACTTTGTCCCTCGCTACGGATTGAATTTTGCAATATAAATTGAACATTTCGTTAATTTTTGGATAGGATCCAATCAGTAATGCTGTATCAATAGTATATAGTTACTTGATCATTATAGTATTCGTCGGGGTAAACGATTGTGAGAAAAGTATTGCACTTCGAAAGATTTACTGATTAGTCGCTTTGTTTATAACAGTATATCTTAGGTTTGTATGCTTGCTTTTAGGAACATGCGTGTAGACGGAGAAACATGCAATGAAAAAAAAATGTAAATTGATAACAATCGTAACATGTAAGACAGGTAGAAATACACTTTGATAGAAGAGGAGGTATCATCAGTTTTACGTGGTCTGTGCAACCTGGTGCTCGTCCATTCTTCTGTGTTGATATTCTATGGTAACATCACACAGTATTACCTGGTCTGTCCATCTAGGTGCTCGTCCATATCTCTGCTCACTCTTTTGTGGTGCAATTTCCACAAGCGAAACGACTTCAGTAGAATAAATAAACAGCAATCGATCTGGCGCACAAGCTGGAGACAATGATATCAAGACCGCTTTTCATATAATTTTACCCATTAATATTTCTGTTTCTTTGTTTCAACGGCTCGCTAAGCACATTATTAGTCATAAATATGCCTTTCACAAGGACACGTCGAAGCAGCCAGTTTGGATGCCATGGGCTGGTATTGAACCTGCGACCCTTGGATTACGAGTCCTACACTTTACTAGCTAAATTACCGACCCATCCCACTTCCGTTTATTAGTTACCCATTTTTTGACCTGAGCCTTAGAGATTTAATAACGTTTATGACAATAGATTTAGTCTTTCTGAAACCATAATTATATTTCATTAGATGTAATTATGTTTGAGAGAACTTCGCAATGTCGGTCTGAATGCACTCATCCTTTAATCCATCGGTCTTTCCGTCCATTTTTTACCATTCAATATTCCTTGTTATTTGTCTGTAAGTATCTCAATCCGACCTGCTATATATATGCTTCTATTTTGGAAATAAGTCTAAAAGTCGCCAAAGCATTATAGGAATTTGGGCAAATTAATTATTTCACATACAGTCCATAAGTTGCCAAAACATTATAGGAATACGGGCAAATTAAATATTTCCCTAGTATGTTTCTGTATAATAATGACTTAACTGCTTTACTAATTCTTCGTGCCTGTACACACCTTTTGATCCTTCGGGAGGTGAGGGTAAAATATCATAAGGCAGAATAAAGCTCTATCAAAACAGAACAGAACCAGCGTTAGGTAAGTAATTATCTATTCCATTAAATATTGTTATTTAAGCAACGTAGTCGGTTAAAATGAATTGGACTTAAGTCAAATGGTCGCACGTTTATTTAAAATTATAACTAATTTTTTTGTTCGTCTGTTACCGTCATTACTTGCTGATACGATGAGACCAACTGTAAATTGTACAGACCCAGGTCGGCGTCGAATAATGAACCCTGATCTGCGGGCGCTTTTTGCTACGGCGGATCTGGATATTTGTTGTCTGCAGTTTGACTCTTATTTTAAGTGAGTAGAGACGGTATGTTATTTAGGCGTGGTTAAAAAGTACGTACACACTTTCATGGAACAAAGTTAATTTAATGATGGTAACATTTCTTTATTGATATACTGGAAAGCATGCAATTTTAATAAAACAAATATACAGTCTAATAAAAAAGATTATTGTAAATACTAAAATTGCTAAAATGTCAATAAGATGAAAATAAGTACTAAAAGGTAAACGTATTCGATTAAACAATCTAAAACTACTCAAAGCTTTCAAGCGGTTAATGAAAACTTGGGCTATTTATTCTGTATTTCATTTTTTATTTATGTGTGATATTATGTTTATTTATTTATGTGTGATATTATGTTTATTTATTTATGTGTGATATTATGTTTATTTATTTATGTGTGATATTATGTTTATTTATTTATGTGTGATATTATGTTTATTTATTTTATTTATGTGTGATATTATGTTTATTTATTTTATTTATGTGTGATATTATGTTTATTTTATTTATGTATGATATTATGTTTATTTTATTTTATTTATGTGTGATATTATGTTTATTTATTTTATTTCTGTGTGATATTATGTTTATTTATTATCTGAGGAAGTACTGTTAATTTAAATACGCTTTTGATTACAAAAAATGATCACTAATGCTAGTGCAGAAATATTTTAATTATTTCTTTATAGGTGCCATAAAAATGCAATACATTTTAAAGACAATGCAGACAGTTTATGATGTAACAAGTGTCATTTGCATCATGTGACTTTCAATAATCTATTTTCATTCATCGAATCATTTATTTATTTATGTATTTATTGTCTCCCATTTCCTTACAAGTTTGTACAAGTTTGTTTTCAGGTCCTCTCTTTCTCTTTTTTTATATCCTTTTTCGGTTTTAAAGTTTTAAACAAAAGTATCTGAAAATAAGGACCAGACTGTTAAAGCAATACGGATGTTTAACCAACCAAAAACATAGTTCAAACTCGTGTGCTAAATTTAAGGAAAATAGAATGAATATACATGAAATGCCCAAATTATTTCAAGTTGAATTTGAAGTTTTTGTTTTCGTACATCCCGAAAATATTTATACACAAAAGACCATATTCTTAGATGGGGAAAAATGTGAAGTAAATATTGTAAGAAAACTCTTTCAAAATGGTTTCCAAGACCTCTCGCTCCCCGTTCCACCTCCCCACCCCCTTATGTTTAGTTTAATATCTTTTCATATTCGTTGTGTTATGTATACCTATATTTTTTGTAACTTCTATTACATGATTTTATTTTAATTTTCGTAATTTTCATTCCTGGTTGTAAACTGCATAGAATATCTTTTGTTATGAATTGTGAACGTAATTTGGCTCTGTTAAGAACGCAAGTTACGTAGGATTTATAAATAGATGTTTACGTACGTGTTGACAATTAGTAATAATAATCGTAATAATAAGACCTAAAATGGCGACTATGGCGTAGTTTTTCAGTGACTGATGGGATATGGAAGCTTCCAGAATGGTTCTGTGGATTCCCATTGGTTGCTCGAGGTCATGTGAATATACTTATTTTGTCGTAAATCAATAGGGTATGTTGTCATATGGAGTCTATTGCGAACTACAGTCGCAATATACCGTGTATACAAGGAGAAACTTCAGCATGCAGTTTCATTGCGATTTTTGGAATCATTCGCACTTTTTGTCTTCCTGGTGTAATTCTGCATACTTGTTTTATGTTGTACTTAGATATTTTTTGGAGAGGAAACAGATTTGTTTAGACTGTTCAGTGGTGCATTGTTGAAGAGGAAACACATTTGTTTAGACTGTTCAGTGGTGATAGAAAGTGCTCATTATTTGGACTCTAATATTATTCTGGAACTGTTATAAATTATTCGAAAGAATTCTGGACAACACCGTCTTGACGACGTCACTGTTCTTGGAGGATCAGTACATTTCCGGTACTGAAAATTATAAGGGACTTGTCATTCGTTTAGGACGTTCATAGACCTTTATAAGGACTAATCTGGATTCACTTCATTGTACTCTAAGTTCCTATCACATTTTCATTTATCACTTTAATAATTAAAATGTTTTAAGTGTAAAAAAAAATTCTTCTTTTATATCACTTAAGTTGGTGACCATAGAGTCGTAACAGTTGATATATTAATCATTTCGAAATAACAATGGAAAACTTGTTCTCAAAGAGATTATGTTATAAAGAAAAATCATAGTTATGGACAAGGCAGAATATGGTAGTGTAATTAGAAGCGAAACAAAACAAAATTTAATGGCTCATACCTTTTGCGGAAATAAGTAACATTTATATTACAGTTACAACTATTAAAATCAAACGTAACCATGTGTTAGTAATTTTGAATGAAAAAAATATCGAAAAAAATCCGCAAATTTTGCTTTGCGTTCAATGATGAAACCTCGTCGAGTCCTGTGACGTCTATATAGTTGCAATGTAAAAGAAACCTCGAACTTACCGTCAGTTCAAAATGGTCACTATGTATATCTGAGGAATTCGAAACATCCTCGTCTTTTACTGATGAAAGTAGAAAAACTTAGGTAATCGTAGTAATACTTCCCAGATTGGCAAGTTTTTGGCGGATGAACATCAGGTTCGATGTGCGACGAACAGAATCTAATAACGTGATACGTCCTAAAAATAACTTTCGACAAGGTTTCAACAATCAATGAAATACGCACACATTTAATTTTAATGATAGTCCTGATCCTTTGCAATAAAAATATTCAAGAAACCATTACATTTAAATTGTACGCAACTATTGCTAGCGCTACTGTTAGTGATGACACGTCATCTATTCATTGTGATGTTATGCAGTTAGTATGACGTAATAACAACAACAGGCTTGAGGGACAGTTCAAAAGGGCCATTATTTACACCCGAGGTTGTTTGTTTGTTTTCTTTTCTTCTCTTTAAAAGTAAAAGTTCGAGATCGATACAAATGTCATGCTAGATAGGCTCGTTCAACTCGATCTCTAGCGTGGTTCTGTGAAATGATGTCCAAAAGATGATCTGTCTCCAAAATTAGAAAAGTTATTTGATTGACTGCTGAGATGAGATGACGTAATACATCATTGTGATAATGACATGACATCATATTTCGCGGAAGCTGATTCATTGCTGAGTGATACATGCCTGATGCATCGGTGTGTGATCACAAATTGCTGTTTAATGATATCCTTTCAAGTTTACGATATAATTTTGGCTTGAATTATGCAGGAATGATTTTAGATAAATTTTTGAGATAGCTAGAAACATCTGTACACATTTTCACTGCTACAAATTTTGACCAAAGCGCCGTCTTTCGGCAAATGCAATCAGTGAAGCATATTATTGTACTCTTGTGTGGTGTAGATCTCACCGAGCAACGCACGGGTCTGGTTGAACGAGACAATCTGACTGAGAGATAAATGAGAGATTTCAATATGATTCCAGTCTTGTCTACATCTAGACTAGGTTTTTGTTTTCGTTGGAGTGCTCCATATTTTAACACGTTAAAGGTGAATTGATAATTTGTAAAAATAGGGATTTGATAAATATTCCATTCCTGTTTAGGTCAGTCTGTGGGAATCCATTTTCGATCAGATTTTACAGCTGTGTTCAGATATAATTCGAAAGGAATGGTTTATTTAACATTTTCCTTGGAATTACTAATGTGCTCATTCACTTTTGCATTAAATCAATACTGTGGATTTTCGTGAACTCCTTCAAGACATTTTGGATTGCATAATTATGTTATATCAGGACATTCAAGACAATTTCAATTCATTCAAAATATTCTATAGTTCTGGACTTGTGATATAACGTTTAGGATTATTTAAAATTTAATTCACAATATTGTAAACATCTTTGGAGTTTTCATTTTGCACTGTAGGGAAATAAAGTGCTTGTTCATTTTGGTTAAATTGTTAGTCCACTTCCTTTCTGTTACACATTTTAAGACCTAGAATCGTAACGGTATATAATACGAGCCTACTATATTTATTTCATATAGGTGTGTCTATATATTATAATTAGTTCGTATCTTTCATGTTTACAAGTCCAAATCGGTACAAAAATCATCTGATGGCAGTCAACTGATCAGAACAGGAGATGTAAATATTGTAATAATCCTGGGGTTTGTTTGACCGAACGATGTCAAACCCTGGCGCGATTCCGCTAGAAGTCATAAGTTTCCCCTAATTCCAAAGACTTCCATACAACTTCTGTTGTAAATTAGAAAACCCAACGTGTCCATTTTAAAAATAAATTTACTCTAATTAATACAAGACCATATATCTCACAACTTTCCAATCGTCTATCAACCGTACATCTGCATGGTTTCTCTTCATTAACTTTCCTTACCGTCATCATTTCACGCCGCAAAACTATACAACTCCGCCTAACACAGAGAACTATTTTTACTGCACCACATTAGCCCAGTCAAATCATGGTTTTAAGCCACATTTCGCTCGTAAAATTGCATCACATTTGCCACCATGACAACATAAACGGTACCTGCCGACGACGGAACAGTCCCGTCTGGTTTATTCCATTGTGTAATTTACCAGTCTCCAATCATAAATACCGCACATGGAGTCACACAACCAATGTACACAACTAGAATTTAACAAGTACTATTGAATTGCAGGGACATTCATGCGGCTCTGTCCTGAATCTACCAAAAGTAAACCATGGCATCATGGAAACTCACCAACACTTCACTCCTTGACGTTTGCTCCTAGTAATTGTCTAATTTATTTTCGGGCCATGAATATTTCCACAAGACCGAGTTCCCATAATCAAACATGTAATCATAAAAATCTAAGAATTCCTTAAAACGGAGCGCTATAACCAAATGCACCTACTCCAGATTTATTACAATATTATATGACTAACGTCAGTCCTGTAAGTTACTTTCATCAACGTGAAGACAGATACAGACTAGACATGTTAGAAACTTATATTTTAAATCGATCATTTCAAAATAAAATAATGTTACCTAACATTGATCTATTTATCTAACAGGATGAAAACTGTTAGGGATTTGATCTAGAAAGAAACAAAAGGCAATTTCGTAAAAGAGATTTAAAAACATTTTAATTGAATGATGAATGAATCTGACACCATACTCGTGTGTGTAAAGTCTAACAATGGATTTAACAATCATGCGGACAGAATTCAACAGCGGATATTCGAAAATGATATAATTCTCAATGGAACTATTCAGAATATGTAACTTCAAAGAGTAATCAAACGAGAATCAACGTATAGAACTTGTGAACAAATAGGATTTATACCTGTATTGATAAAAATTTCTGAAGAATTATTGAAACTAATTGCGCCTCTATCTTTTGCTGTGTTAACCGATGATCATCTAATTAGTTTTGATTTGCTGTCGGCAGATTATATTCTCGTTGCAACTTTGTACAAGTGTTGTTACGATGCATCATTCTCATTGTAGAGATGCAGTGCAATTTGTTTTAACTCTTATAGGAGTATTTGAACATCACTAAGCTACACATTGTATTTCGAAAGCAAACAACTAGCATACGAGTACTTGAAAATCAATAGCCACATTTTGTTTTTGGAATGTGAATATCACTTGTAGGTATACGGTAACTTTACTAGGCCACACGTGATATTTGGAATGAGAATGTTTGAGCTATAAAAATGGCAGTTTATATATTACCCCATCTAGTTTTAGTTTAAAAAATTCTCATTTAAAATCTGGATTAGGGATGAGAATTTTGTCTGTTTAATTGTTGTTTGAGTAGCAGCAAAGTCGTTCCAACATCTTTGACAGTTTGGATTTTGTTGTTGTTGATATTTTGATTTTTCTGTTTTGTTTTTACTGGGCCCCTTATGGAACTTTAATAAATATTTCGAATACAATGGGGGTTGCCTTAAAAATCCATATTTGTCCTCCTAGAGTCTACAGTAACCAAAACGTAATTTTAAATTCCCCTAGACGCCCATACTGACATTTATAATGTCGAATTCACAGAAACCGGAAGTACTTTGTCCCACCTACCTTTAGACATGTAGATAATGTCATGAAAAAGTCCAGGCAATTAAAGAAACCCAGTGTGTTCTCCTATACTACTTACTGAGTAAGAAAACGGAAGGATGCGTGACGAAAAGGCTCAATCTAATATCTTCCGTTTTACTGCAAAGGCGGGAAACAAAAGACATAACATGCATTTGCAATAACGAGCCGTCGAAGTAGCTTCATTTTGAGAAGAAGAAAAAACTACAGATGAATAAAGAAAGAAAATCGAAGTTCATTGTAGGTATTTCATCAAGGATTTATCTTTCACCCTCCATCATTATTGAGGATTGCTTTTCTTTATAATCGAATTTAGAACTATACTCTTCCAGTGAAAAGGCAATGTTGACAAGATTATTATGTGTATAAAATAAAAGCAAGCAAGGAACGTATTCCGTTATATAACTTTTTTTATTAACAATAAACACACACATGCGTGATTGATGGATGATTTGTATTACATAGTCGATTTCGTTAGCCTGAGATAAAGTGGGTGGTTCATTTGCCACAGCAAAGAAGTGTGTTCGAAGAAATGTTCTAAATGCACCCAGGGAACTTTAAGTCCCTGACTGCGTATTGGAACAAATATCTTTCACGTAATGATGTCCAATCTGATCCTTATAAAACCTGAGTCTTAATCAAGTTAAGGTCTGCTAAATTCCTTTATAACCGGAAGAAATGGGGTATGGGGCGAAAATAAACATTATTATTATTATTATTATTACTATTATTATTATTAACATCATTGTTGCATCTATGTATACCTTTAATGTATACCTTTATTATATAATCTAGTTTAATTACAAGGATTCTGCAACACATAATAGAAATACATACATATATATATATATATATATATATATATATATAGAGAGAGAGAGAGAGAGAGAGAGAGAGAGAGAGAGAGAAAGAGGGACATACATACATACATGCATACATACATACATGTGTGTGTGAGACAGAGAGAATTTTGTAATAATAACAATTCACACACTAGGGAGGGATGTTGCTATCAAAAGCATACTTTTTTAAAAGTACACTATTTCTTTGGTGGCAGATGACCTCATATCCTCTAACAACTACCTGGGATTGGCAGCATATGTGGGTTTTTTCAATGACTTAGATCAATTTCGGAAAAACTACAATAAGTAAGTCGTAATAAGATTGATTTTCTTGACAATACAATACAATGTGTATTTTTTTACATTTATGATACAATAACGTTTTGATTTTCTGTCCACACAACACTGTATGGGGAGATTTTTTCCCTGACCTGTCCCTAATCCCAGTTCGTCAGTATGCAAAATGTGGGATAACCCCTCTCTCATTTTACTCGTGTAGACTGAAACAGTTTGGCCTGTGGCAGTGTGGTTAGTTTCTGTAACAAGTCTTGCTTGCCAATCTATGTGGACAAAACGCTCTTAACTTAAAAATATATTTTTGGACAGCATACAAAATGTACATTGTATTGAATTTAGTTATTTGAGAGGTAATGTGCGTTTGTTAGCGCTAGGTATAAAAATTAAAAAGTGTATTGCGGTATACCGCGGTATTTCTAAACATAGGGCGATGTGTACCACGGTATACGTGGTATGTCCGAACATAGCGCGATGCGAACCACGGTATACCGCAGGATTTTTTAACATAGCGCGATGCATAACACGGCATACCGTGGTATTTCTGAACATAGCGCGATGCATACCACGGTATACCATAATCTGGTTAAAATTTATGTCTGTCACTAGCTGGAAAAAATTTAGCTTGCTCTGATTAAAGCAAAACAAAACCATAGTCTATACATTATGCAAAGGAAAAAAATAATCATCTTAAGATAAAACAACAACAAAAATATCTCGGCTCAAAACTAAAATTAAGACCCTCTTCAATTTAAACGGTCAGTACCATACAGTAGATTAATTTGCTATGTGTATGCGGTTGTTGTATAAATTATAACCTAGCAACTGCAACTAAAGTGGGATGATTAAGCTTACACGGTACACCCCGTGAAACACATTGCGTTGGCAAATATAATGCTTGTTGTTAAAAATAGATGTGTTGACCCTAAAGCATACAATATGCAAGTTGATATAATTGACAGCTAAATACTGAATGGGATATTAACATACGGGCAAGATATTTTACGGGGGAGGGAGGTCAGTAAACATAAAACACGCTAAGAAATTACGTAAACATTCAAACAAACTACATCTGCTTTCTTGAAAAGTTTAGGATGACTCGCAATCTAACAAAGAAATACATGTACTTAACACCTTGACATACGCAAGTAAATAACCGATAAAATGATATTTTCTTTTTAACCCGAAATGCTTCCAAAAGTTGGATATGTCCAGAAGAGCTTTCAAAACATTCCATTTGACCAAGTCGGCATTCACGACACGTGTCAAACATATAACTAAAGGATCATAAATATAATTGTATTTGTAATATTCAAATTTTATTTGTGACAAGCTGAAAAAATGAATTATTGTGTCATGAATAATGAAAACATTAATATAATTAAATTCGTACCAAGGTTACCAGGGAATTCCCGTAAATTCCTTCTTGACAGAAACTTCAGAAGTACTGCTACAGTGCAAAGTACTGTAAGGCCCTTTTTAGTCCTTAAGGGTGCTACATATTTTTGTACATAGGAACTGATAGTGTTATGTAAGAAAAGATCAAAAAAACTTGGGGTTGGGGCGATGGAAGAGGGGTTATATCATCAACATAAAATCGAGAACAATTTGACAATGTTTAATGAATTGTGAAAATAAATAAATAATAAATAAGAGCAATAGTTATTGTGTACAACCAGATTATGTAATTCTAATATAACAAACTGGAAGGGGGGGGGGGGCTGTCAGGCGTGGTGGGAGACAACTGTTACAATCAATTTTTGTTGGAATAAGTATATTATTCTTGTTTATTCGATATTGTAAAACGTGCTATTTATAAAGATCCAAAATGTACTAACTTGACACTTTGCTGTTTCTTTTTGTCACTTCGTATTTTGGCGCCGACTGTACTCGTCAGTTGTCTGACCAACAATGACAGCACTCCCCTATTTATAACCTTCCCCCAGACACCACATGACACAATCCAACCAATCGATGCATGCACGGCAACCCATGCAACCAATCAGTGTCTTGCATGGTGTGCCGTGCATTGCATTGTAAACAATACAGTTTTGTATGGTATACCATGTCAACATTACAAGTACATAATTACATAACAAGAAGTATTTCAATACTGTATGACTTCTCTATGAAATGAATAAGAACATTTTATGGGATCAAGTTTATATGAAATTAAACTTTATGATGATAACTTAAATCTCGAATAATTTAATCAATTCATGTAGACGCGGGTTCTGCACTTGACGCAGACGACCGGTACTGTCATATCAAAACACGAAATGCATACATCAGTACAACTGTATTGCAATGAGGTTATCACTAAAACATGCAAATTACCTTCTTACAGTACCCTACTATCATTAGAGAGAATAACTGCCAATGCGAAAGTATAAAATCTCTAAATACGAAACACTCATGCTAATCCAAAATGGCGAACATCGTGATACAAGGATATACATGGACTTTTCTAGTCATGATTTTGCAGGTATTTTACATAGATTACAAATAGTAATAGCATAAGAGTATACTATTTGTAGCAGATAAGCTAAACAGTACACTCTGAAAACTTTATGACAGATTTTCAAAGACGTTTTACCGAAAGAACCTCTACCTCGAAAATAGGTTACACATGTTAAGATCGGTTGCCAGGATTGGCTGCTCGTTTGACAGTCGATAGACATTAGAGATAAATAAAATTGCTATGCTTTGTAAGTGAACATTCTAATTCATATTCACCATATTTATAGAAACAAACTTAATAGAAGCAAGACCGAAAATATTATCCAAGTCATTGCGACTCTAGCCATGGTCATTACACTCTTCTCTGCCAAGTTACAAAATTCTCCTGAATTTTCTTTTCTCAGTAAATCAGATTCAGAATTTTAATACTTTTATATATAAAGAAAGCATCTAGTCAGCATCTAGGCGCAGGTTGACCCCATCAGTCTTTTGTATTAAAGAATCATAACCATTGTCACGACTTTCTGCCCCTTGTTCCAATATGGACAACCAATGTTTCATTGCAGGTTCTTCTCCACCTTCCTTAGCTACTTGTCTTAAAACTTCATAGGTGTAATATCTGCTTTTTGCCAAGCATTGGTCCTTTTTCCTCAAGTGATAAGCTGCTGTTCCTGGTAGGGCCAGGAAGTTGAAGGTGTCTAATAGATCTAGCCTTTCTTGGGGTGGGAACTGCAGACCAGTCTTTGCAGAAGATAATGCCATAGCTGTATATTCCCATATCAGCAGTTTTCTGTCAGGGGTCATTCCCTCCCATCCTTTTGGTGGCCACTTGATGGATGTCTGGCTAATTGAAAAGGTGATGTCTTCTTCAGGCACCGAGTTCCAGTCCCTCCTCGATGGTGGAAATAGTGGCATACATCCTTGAGACAGCAAGGCAACTGCTCTGGCCTGATTTGTAGACATTTCCTCTTGGGGTTTGGTTCCATCTGTTTTGGATGTTTTAGCACACTGATTGCGGACAGGAGAAAACTTTGACGGCTTCGATGGGAATGGCACAGTGACTAATGTTGCTGGTAACGCCAGATCTAGTTCTGGCTGCAAAATCGTGGCAGTCTCTGGTAAAGATGGTTCTTCTATCTCCCTAGCCCTTGCTCTTTTGGCTGGTTTCCACTCTGAGGATATTGCACGGGAAATAGATAAAATATATTCTGGTGACACCCCAAGTACATCTCCAATCTCCTTCTTACGGGAAGTCAGAGTCTGGTCAGACAATGGCAGAAACTGGCCATCAGGGGCAGATGAAATATTTGGCGTCAAAGTTGCCATTCTTCTAGCGATGGCGGCCATGGCCTTAGGGTCATATAGGACTTGATCCTTCAACAATGCTCTGTATTTTGTCAGGGCCTGCAATACTGTTGCATTTATATTTTGTGGGACCAAGGAAATCTCACATAAGATCATTTTTCCCATGTCTGGTCTAGTAGGGCTATATGCATTCATACTGACATCGTCATCCTCATAATCAGGCTGGAAACGCGATTCAGACAAGGGGGTGGCACCATCAAATCTGTAAGTCATGGCACTGGTCTGCTGGTCCTGGCTCGTCAACTGGGGTGTGGGTTGGGGTGTATTTTGTTTACCTTCTGCTTCCCAGCCTTGTAGCCACTCCCTTCTGCTTCGGGTGGATCTCGTGATCTTCCTTGCCCATTCTAGCACTACAACTCTTGCTCTTATGGCTAGCGGGTCATGCCACCTGGTGGTTCTGATAATGCGCTTGTAGTCTTGTGGATACAGCGATAACCAAAAGGCATTGTTTTCACTGAAAAAGTCTTCAGGCACTCCATTAATGTTATCCAAATGATGCCTCTTACAATGACTCTTCAGGTCAAGTACACGCTTGAATGTTCGCTCCTCGTGGTAGCACCATGGGCAGATAACCACCAGGCGACCATGTGGTGCTGGAATCATGTGGTTTTTCAGCTCTCTCTTGCTGTTGAAAGTTTTGCTGCATAGCCAACAAGTCTCCACCATTCTGCAAAGACACAAAAATGATTCATTGTTGGTTGCTGAAATTACTCTTTCTTCCAGCATAGGTTATAGCAGTATCAATCACAGATTTGGAAGGGAGGTGGGGGATGAAAGGACTAATCAGGTTCTACACAATACATAAGGGTAATAAGGCTATGTATTTTTGATTCCATCCATGTCAACTCTTCTGACATGGAACATGCTCAGTTAATTAGTTCCTGTCAGGTCAGTGGTATAAGTAGGCACTTAATTTGTGTTTTGACCATTTCTTTCTCATTAGTCACGTCCAAACAAGGATTATCTTGTACGCTCTGTTGCACTCATTTTACTCAACGTGGGAGGGAACATGGTTGATCAGGCCAGATTCCTTACCATCGTATACCATATGATTCATCTTTGCTTTGACTTGGTCCGTCCTGGATCACCATCTGTCAGCCTTATATTGCTCATACTTAATAATACCTCTAAGGTCTGTCGGCTTCAAACCACAATTGTAAAAGCTGACATGGCCCATCCCGGATCACCATCTGTCAATAAAGGCTCACTATAGTACTCATCAGTTATCATTGGAGACGTATATACGATTCCTTGAATGGTTACCACTGAGAGTTCATATACTTCTATACTGAAAGGAAAAGGAATACGTACCACACATCCTATAGTTGTGGCAAACTAAAACTATATATATATATGTGCAAAATAAAATAAAAATATCTTTATGAAGAATTCAAATAACTGTCATATGCAAAGATGACTCTAACTTTGAAGGTTTATTGATCTTTACTAAACCAGGTAGGTGGGTTTCTACCCTGGTAAGGCAGGAGTCTGTCAATATGGTATACTTTGGAGAGCTGTTTTGGTGACCTCTTAATAAGGTAAGTAACATCGTCAATCTTCTTGACAACAACAAATGGTCCTTTCCATTTTGAGGTAAGTTTGTGGCATACACCAACTCTTTTGGATGCATCATAGATCCAAACTGGCTGTCCTGCTGTAAAGGAGCGTTTCTTTGCATGCAAGTCATAATGCCTTTTCTGATAATCAGAGTTCTTTCTAAGATATTGTCGAGCGATATTATGGGCATTCTCCATGTTGGCGCGCAGTCTTCCCAGATAGTGGTCTGGGCCTACTTCATTATCACTGAATTGAAATGGGCATGGTCTCCCTACAACTGCTTCCATTGGTAAGGTGACGTTTCTTCCCAACATCATCATATTTGGTGTTTTTCCTGTTGTGGAGTTTATTGAAGCTCGATAGGCCATCATGACTTGGGACAGGTAAGTATCCCAGTGCTTTTGATCCTTTTCAGCATACATGGTCAGCATTTGTTGTAAGGTCCTGTTAAATCTCTCAACTGTTCCATTGGCCTGTGGCCTCATACTAGTAGTTCTTGTTTGATCTATTTTCAGAAAGTCGCACATTTCTTGAAATATCTTGGACTGGAAGTTTTGGCCTTGATCTGTCAAGATCTGTAATGGTGTGCCAAAACGACATACAAATTCATTTACAAATGTTTTAATAATGGTGCTGGACTCTTGGTCTGGAATGGGGAAAGCCTCACTCCACTTGGTAAAGCAGTCGCAGACAACCAGGATAAACCTTTTGCCACTTCCAGTCAGAGGAAGGGGTCCAAGTACATCTAGAGCAACCTTTTCCATGGGCTCGCCAACTATGTATTGTCCTAAAGGAGCCCTATTGATCTTTCTGGATGGCTTTCTAGCTGCGCACTTATCACAAGTACGACAGTAGTCCGTGACAAACTCTTTCACACCTGGCCAGTAAAAGGACTGCTTTATTCGTTCTAGGGTCTTCTTAGCACCTAAATGCCCTGCAGTTGGTACATCGTGAAAGTACTTTAGGACATCTAGCCTTCGTTTACTTGGAACTATCAGTTGCAGTATGGGTTGATTCTCATCATTTTGAAAGAATTTACGGTAAAGCATGCCCTTAATTATTATTAATCTGTCCCATTGTCGCCAGAGTGTTTTGAGTATTGACGTTTTATCAGATATGGCATCCCACTTTGGTCTTCCAGACTTTCCCTCGATAGCAATTAGAATAGCAGAAATGTCTTGATCTTCTAATTGAAGATTATGTATGGTGTCAGGTGTCCAACCTTCAAGTACTGCTTGGCTTTGTGCGAGATCATTTCCTTGGAGAGCACCTTGACTTCGTGTTAACACCCTTACCAAATCGACATGGATGATTTGGTCTGAAAGTTGTGGAGCTGCACAGTCTTCATCATTATTACATTCAAGATTACCTTGTTCTTGTTTCTGACAGACACGACATGGCCTTCTTGACAAAGCATCAGCATTTGAGTGTTGTCGCCCAGCTCTGAGTACTACCTTAAAATTGTATGTGTCAAGCTCTTGAAGCCACCTGGCAACCTGGCCAGTTGGTTTCTTGAGGTTTCTTACCCAACTCACTGCAGCATTGTCTGTTCTGAGCAAAATGTCTTGTCCATATAGATAGGAATGAAATGTTTTCATTGCAGTGATAACGGCTAAAAGTTCCTTTCTTGTAGTACAATAAGATTGTTCATGGATGTTCATAGCTTTACTCATGTGTGCGATGACACGTTCCGTGCCTTCCTGCATCTGCGAGAGCACTGCACCCACAGCTTTATCACTTGCATCAGTATCCAGTATGAATCCTATGCCAGGGATGGGGTAAGCCAGCAACGGTGAGGAGATCAGGGCTTGTTTCAGATTATCAAATGCTGATTGACATTCTCCTGTCCAAACGAAGTGAGCGCCTTTATCGCATACTTTATGTAGTGGTCTTGCAATGTGCGCAAATCCCTTCACAAAACGCCTGTAATATGAACAGAGTCCCAGGAAACTTCGGACTTCCCTTGCATTTATTGGGACAGGCCAGTCTTGCACAGACACTATCTTTTCGGGGTCAGTGGACACACCTTCTTCCGAAACGACATGACCCAGGAATTTTATTTGCTTCTGGAAGAATATGCATTTGGATGGTTTTAGTTTCAGATTTGCATCTTGAAGTCTTTTGAAGATGTTCTCCAATTTGTCAAGACCTTTTTCAAAGGTAGTGCTTGGCGAGATTATGTCATCCATGTATACTAGACATTCTATCCACTGAAGGCCTCGTAGAATGTTTTCCATCAAACGCTGAAAGGTACTGGGGGAATTGCAGAGGCCAAAGGGCATTACAGTAAATTGGTACAGTCCTAAACATGTCGCAAAAGCAGTTTTCTCTTTGTCATTAGGAGACATTTCCACCTGCCAGAAGCCAGAGTTCAAATCCATGGAGCAAAACCATTTGGAACCAGATAACGCATCCAAACATTCATCAACTCTTGGAAGTGGATAAGCATCCTTGACCGTCACATCATTGAGTTTGCGATAATCAATGCAAAATCTTATGCTACCATCCTTCTTAGTTACTAGAACTACTGGTGATGCCCAAGCACTACTGGAAGGCTCTATGACCCTACGATCTAACATCTTCTGAATTTCTTCCTGCTCTACTGCACGTTTTCCGATTGGTTGGCGTCGTGGCGGCTGCCGTATAGGAATGGAATGACCAATATTGATGTGATGTTGCACTCTATCTGTCCGACCGAGCTCAGCTGACGATTTTGCGAATACAGATTGGTATCTTATGAGCAATGTTTTGAGGGCTTCCTTTTGTAGGTAGTCAAGATGAGCCGAACTTCTTTTAAAGAGATCTTTTAAGTACTCTGGTAGTTTGTCTTCGCACATCTCGGACACATTCTCTTCGTTTGTATTGATATTGGCAACTCTTTCAGCGTGGGATACATCCTCATATGGCTCACAGACACCAACAGGTAAGTTTGCTTGCAGCGTAACATCAGCATCACTGCAATTCACAAAATTTACAACCATCTCCCTGGCTTGTGTATCAATCACGCCAGGAACCATACTACACTGAATCTCTTTGTGAAATATTGGGTCTACGTATCCAAATTTTGTCATGTGCTCTGACCCATGTATGCTTACTGGTAGCCACAATGCACAGTTAGCAGGTACTATTGTAGTTTTTCGTACTTGTATTCTGGATGTGACATGCGCTTTACCTCCCATCCAACATCTTATGTCAATCTTGTCTGTGTGAAGCAAAAATTGTTTGTAATTAATTTTGTTCACATAGTTTAATAAAAAGTCCTGACCTAAGATACCATCTTGACTCACATCACAGACTATAAGTTTTTGTGTGAAGGATATCCCACTAAAATGAATGGCAACGTTTATGGATCCAATGGTGCGAATTTCATTTCCATTAACATCATTTACCTTTGTTTCAAGTGGTGTAAGCATATACTTATCTTCTCCATGCAGTTTTTGATACGTGCTGTATGAAAGAAGGGATGCTGTAGAGCCACTATCAATAAGGAAAATGACTTTAGTTCCATCAATCATGCCATTTGTATAAAATCCGTTGTCCCATTGACTACTGGTCTCCCCAATGTGTCCTGTTCTGACCTTTTGTTTTTCTTGAGCTACGGAAGCTTTTGGCCTATTACTACCCGCTGACCCCAGGCCTATTGAATCAACGGTTTGTCGTTTCCCTGGTTACATGCTGAGGATGAATTCTCCTTTCCTTGACTTGGTGCTTCGTTCTTTCTATCATGTCCAGGAGCAGTGCGAGTTTTGCATTGGATGAAGGTGGGACAGTTTCTGAAAAAGTGATCTGGGGAGTTACATATAAAACATGTTCTCCTCTTCTCGTTTCTCGGTCCAGGTTTGTTCTGTATTTGGTTTCTCCAATCTTTTATATTGCTCATAGGAGTACTTCCTTTTTCTAACAATTCTATTCGCTTTTCAATTCTTTGCAACATTGCCCCAATTTTGCCGTTGTCATTAGAACCTTGGTGTTCAATTTCATTAGATCCAACTGCTCTAACATTTGCCTTTTTCTTTTCATATTCGTCTCCCAGTATTGCTTCATATCTTTCGACAACATCTACAGCATCAGCTACTGTCTCACAATCCTTGTCAATACATCGACACTTCATTTCAATTGGTAATATCTTATAGAACTGATTCAGGGCAAGAGTTTCCTGTGCTTTAGAATCTAAATTGCAATAGGCTTTCTGTGCTATCTGCCTAATGTCATCCCCAAATGCTGCGATAAGTTCACCAGGTTGCCGTTTTCTCATTTCCAGTTTTGCCAACCACCTGTTTTGATGTCTAGAGCTGCCAAATCTTTGACTAAGTCTAGCAACAAGGGTCTCGTAGGATTGTTTTTCCTCATTTGTCAAACTCATATAATAGGTCCTAGCTTGACCCCGCAAACTGGCAGCAAGAAAGAGAACTTTGTCCCGTTTGGTCCAGTTACATAGCTCTGCACAATTTTCAAAGTGGGATATGTACTCTTCCCAGCATTCTTTACCGTTAAATGGCTCAGGCTTTAAAGTCGGGCCATAGTTTGGGAATAATCGTATGGGAATAGTACCAGCATTATTGGCTTCACGTCTTGGGTGATTGGAGTGATTTCGGTTCTGTCCTGTATACATTGTCTCCTCTTCATCACTGTGAATTTGACTTGAACCATGCTTGTCATATTGACATTGATCATCATCGATTACATCACCATGGCCTTCGTCGTCTCCATTCAGGGAAAACTGGATTTCAGGATCTGGGGAATCAGACATGGTATGTGTGTCAGTCAGCAGGAATATCTGCTTTCCACTTGTTTGTTTATTGTTGTTTTGTTTTTTTTTTTCTTCACTATTTTGACCACCACACCTGACAAAAATATGAGGGTGGGGGAGGGTGGTAGGGTTCGTACCCTGGGATGGATTTCAATTTGACTTTTGAAATCCCACTTCTGACACCAAATTGTAAGGCCCTTTTTAGTCCTTAAGGGTGCTACATATTTTTGTACATAGGAACTGATAGTGTTATGTAAGAAAAGATCAAAAAAACTTGGGGTTGGGGCGATGGAAGAGGGGTTATATCATCAACATAAAATCGAGAACAATTTGACAATGTTTAATGAATTGTGAAAATAAATAAATAATAAATAAGAGCAATAGTTATTGTGTACAACCAGATTATGTAATTCTAATATAACAAACTGGAAGGGGGGGGGGCTGTCAGGCGTGGTGGGAGACAACTGTTACAATCAATTTTTGTTGGAATAAGTATATTATTCTTGTTTATTCGATATTGTAAAACGTGCTATTTATAAAGATCCAAAATGTACTAACTTGACACTTTGCTGTTTCTTTTTGTCACTTCGTATTTTGGCGCCGACTGTACTCGTCAGTTGTCTGACCAACAATGACAGCACTCCCCTATTTATAACCTTCCCCCAGACACCACATGACACAATCCAACCAATCGATGCATGCACGGCAACCCATGCAACCAATCAGTGTCTTGCATGGTGTGCCGTGCATTGCATTGTAAACAATACAGTTTTGTATGGTATACCATGTCAACATTACAAGTACATAATTACATAACAAGAAGTATTTCAATACTGTATGACTTCTCTATGAAATGAATAAGAACATTTTATGAGATCAAGTTTATATGAAATTAAACTTTATGATGATAACTTAAATCTCGAATAATTTAATCAATTCATGTAGACGCGGGTTCTGCACTTGACGCAGACGACCGGTACTGTCATATCAAAACACGAAATGCATACATCAGTACAACTGTATTGCAATGAGGTTATCACTAAAACATGCAAATTACCTTCTTACAGTACCCTACTATCATTAGAGAGAATAACTGCCAATGCGAAAGTATAAAATCTCTAAATACGAAACACTCATGCTAATCCAAAATGGCGAACATCGTGATACAAGGATATACATGGACTTTTCTAGTCATGATTTTGCAGGTATTTTACATAGATTACAAATAGTAATAGCATAAGAGTATACTATTTGTAGCAGATAAGCTAAACAGTACACTCTGAAAACTTTATGACAGATTTTCAAAGACGTTTTACCGAAAGAACCTCTACCTCGAAAATAGGTTACACATGTTAAGATCGGTTGCCAGGATTGGCTGCTCGTTTGACAGTCGATAGACATTAGAGATAAATAAAATTGCTATGCTTTGTAAGTGAACATTCTAATTCATATTCACCATATTTATAGAAACAAACTTAATAGAAGCAAGACCGAAAATATTATCCAAGTCATTGCGACTCTAGCCATGGTCATTACAGTACCATGGTACGTACCACCGGAATAACATAACGCGGTAAAACCGGTAATACCGCGCACCTCTAATATTTGTTATGACTATCAGAAGAGGGGCCCCGAGTGGCCGAATGGTCTAAAGCACTCTCCGTTACGGATCACTGCCATCTCACCTCTGTCTGCGTGGGTTCGAGTCTCGGATTCGGCTAATGTGGGTATGCGAGAAAGCTTGCCAGTAGCTTTTCGTGGGTCGGTGGTTCTTTCCGGGTTTTCCCGGGTTCTTCCTCCACCATTAATACTGGCCGCCATGTATAGCCTATCGTGTGCTGAAAAATGGCGTTAAACCCTACAACAACAACAACAACAGCAACTATCAGAAGAAGTCAACAATGTTGCTATCAGGAGATAAGGTGTATTTGTTTACAAGTGTTGATGGTATTAAAGTATGGACTGACTTGATTGTGCAACACAATATCTTTTAGGAGAATAAAAATGTGTTGATTTATTTATTTCAATCATCAAAACTATAGCGAGCAATGCCTTCGAAAAGATGTTGATATACATACTGCATCCAGTGTTGATGACATCGAAATAAGTATCATCAACCCTGATCACGAAAATGGTGTAGTTTTAGAAAGATACACATGGATACGTATTTGATGTGAATAAATACACTAATTTTTATTATGCTATATTTACAGTACAGGTTGAAGATCTAGTGAACTTTACAAAGTCAGTCTATAACGATTCAACGAAAGCAAATATAAAATGTTTTCAGAACAAAGTTAGTCTAAAAACAAACACTTAATATATGATGTGTATAAGAATGATCCATAAGATTTACCTAATT
The DNA here is from genome assembly GCA_028554795.2 of Sinohyriopsis cumingii. Taxonomy (NCBI): domain Eukaryota; kingdom Metazoa; phylum Mollusca; class Bivalvia; order Unionida; family Unionidae; genus Sinohyriopsis; species Sinohyriopsis cumingii. Next base: position 15,948,746 of record CM068836.1, read on the forward strand.
ATATCTAAATCCGAAATTAGTTCTGCGTTTGAATGGATTAAACAAATGTAAAACATTTTTAAAATTAAAGCACCTATTGTACACGGCTCTCCTCTTATCTTGTTTATCAGCCTAAAGATAAGTTAGCAAGCATAAAATAGTCTCGATGTGTTTTATTTCGTTTTAAATGATATATCAGAACTGCTTCTCTCGAACTAAAACGACTGAAAAAGATCTCAATTTAAGATACGATAACTATAATCCTGAATGTCCGGTTTCTTTTACAAATAATAACAAATTGTCCAAACAAACTAAACGTGAAAAACTAACATAAAATACGTTGAATTGAAGAAATAGATAACTGAACAATTTACTTGCACATTACACAAAACAAGGAAGACAAAAAATGTTAGTCACGCAGATGACCAGTGGGCAGTCAGACATTGTTCACGTGCACCCATACGAACAATACAAAAAAAAAAATAACGATTGATATAAATATGCTGTCACTGTGTTATATATCTTCTTAAAGCGATCTTGAATTAAGAAAGTGAAAAGAGAAAGGGAGATGACACGTACGATGTTTTAGAGAACTATTTAAGGAGACAAAGCCAAAACAAGTAAAATATCGAGTTCAGCAGGAAAGAAAATCCAGGCAATAATGCTGCACTCCACTCTTTTTTACACACTTTCTAACTTTGTAAGTCAACAAATCATCTTGTTCTCCTGCCGAAAAATACCTCTCCCACACAGCATTTGATGACGTCATCGCTGTAAACATAGAAGCCAACATCACGCTATGTCGGATGTAAAGTAGGTGATCCTTATATGATCCGCTATTCTCATTTTGCGTTTGATATGATGCAGTACTCGGTGTTTGCATTTACGAGCATTTTGACGTACTTTACTTTTTGCAAGTCCGTGTCTTACGCTGACCAGTTAATATCGAAATCTGTAACCGTTGGATTTATTTTCAGCCCAAGTTCGCCCTTCAAAGTGTTCCAGTGCCACAGCTGATCACCAATATCCACCAGTCTTATTTTTATCTAATGCACGCGTTTTCTTCTCAGATCCGCTTAGAAAAAAAAAAAAGAAAAAAAAAGAACATTTTTGTATCTCCTCATTCCCAATCGAATCAATTTCTGCGCCACGTGCGAATATTTTTATTATTAGATCAGTCATTAACGAAAGTTGTCGAATGTATCACGTCATTACCTTTGCAGCACTCTCGCAAAAGAACGGAATTACGATCGATTTCGGGGACAGACTGCATTAAGAGGTGGCACCTCATAATTCCAAACTGAATATTTGAAATCGTTTGAACCTAACATTTTGATTATTTTAAAGAACGGTTAATGTCAGATATCTTTTTAAACAAATCAATTCCTTACTCCCAAAATTTAGTTCGATTGGAAAAAACATTGGGGCTTTAAGTTTGACACATAATAATGTTGGGTTATTTTCGCATGAACAAATTCAAATTAAGAGAAACCTTACTGGTATAGAGCCTCTGATATGCTGAGGGTTTTTTGTCTTAAAATTGCGCGCGCGCGTTTGTGTGTTTTATTTTTTAATGCGTGCGTGACAGAGCCTTTCTTTATTTGAATATATATTTTTATGTATCTCTACACTGTTTAACTGCTGTTCTTTGTGTTTTAAGAAATGAGATGTAAACAAAATAGTTCAAGAAAGTAAACCTAATCTCGTTTGTAATCCAGTATAGCGTATACATGTGTATTCTTAACACGATGCACGTACAACATTCCGCGTTCTTGATTAATACTGTTTGCACCCCATCATTCATCAGTCTGTGTCAAGAATGGAAGGTTAAAAGAACGTTTCTTACCTCAGGGCACTAATTAGATTATTCAACAAAATAAAAGCACGTATGGTATGTTTCGAATAGAAACATTATTGGTATATTTATATATTTTCTTTTTGTTGCTGCTTTTAAAAAAATCACAAATCATTATTCACATTTTAATTGGTGGAAAAATATAAGTGTTATAGTAGTGCGTGTCTATCTATCTATCTATCTATCTATCTGTCTGTCTGTCTGTCTGTGCCTGTCTGTCTGTCTGTCTGTCTGTCTGTATGTATGTATGTATGTATGTATGTAGACCGCTCCGGTGGCCTAGTGGTTAGAGTGTCCGCCTCGAATGCGGAAGGTCGCGGGTTCGACCCCCGACCGAGTCATACCAAAGACTTACAAAAATGATACTAACAGCTGCCTCGCTTGGCGCCCAGCATTAAGAGGTTAGTGTTTGGACTTGTCGGCCTGGTGTCAGGATAATGTGACTGGGTGGGACATCATGCTACATATCTGCGGCATGATGCCCCAGTGCTAGACATCACTATAAACTGTCACAAGGCAGACATCGTAGCGATATGACTGAAAAATTGTTAAAGGTACGTTAAAAAAAATCTAAATCACACACGCACACACATGTATGTATGTATATTTTATTTGCATTGTTTGTTAGTTATTTTATTATATATTATTTTTTATTTCATTCCATGCTATTGTAATGTATCATTATATGTTGGACTTTACCTCGTCCAAAATTGAGCTAAATTCTGCTTAACCGGAATTTAGTTTTTTAAAATTGTATTCTGTGCAAACGACTAAAACATAGCTAAATTATTCTTATGTGCACTGGATTAAAATCAGTATTATTATTAATGGAAGTAAATATATTTATTTTGGTCTCGGTCTTGGTTTTGTAATTTCCTTAATGTATTTTACATAATCCAGGTTATGGTTTTTATTTTGTAAACATTAGGATCATTCTAGAAGGTTATTTTCCATTAGGTATTTTTTATATTGAAAATGCTAAAAGTGACCTGAGGTAAAGTAGAGAACAATATTATCTTGTACCGGAGACGATTTTTCAGTTGTGCTTTAAGCTCTAGCCCTTTTAAGTTATATTATATGTTGTGTTCAGTATTTAATATTTGGGCTGGAATTTTTATTTCTTCAAATTACTGAATTCAGGTGATTATTTTCTTTGAAAATACAAAAGTGCTCAGATAAAATTCCTGGACAGAGACATTCACTGGAATTTATAGTGCATTCAAATCTGGAATTATATTATTATGATTCAACAAAAGTCTGTTGACACATCAATACTCTATAAGCTACCATAGACACATCATCGCCTTCAGTTTTTGGATTTATTCTGGACTTCTACTGAAATTTATTCAATCGGTCGATCTAAAATCACAAAAGTCGAATCGGGTAGACCTTTACGTGCGGTAAGATCTAGCTAATTTCATGAGACACAAAATTTTCAGGACATGGAAGATTATTTCATTATAAGCAAGCAAGTGAACCATTACCTCCAAATAAATATAAAGAGTCATTTAAATACCGAGTTCAAGAAGAAAAACAGGTTTGTAGTTTTCATTGACATGTGCAAGAGAGAGAGAGAGAGAGAGAGAGAGAGAGAGAGAGAGAGAGAGAGAGAAAAGATTGCGCATAAATTAATGGCGTTTAAGGCTTTCGGCAGTTTTCAGGGAAGTAGAAGAATAATTATGGACCAAAATACAAATTTAGATTTATGCCAACACGAAACAAAATGTCTTTATCCCACAGACATATCGTGAGCAGCAATCCATTATCTTCCTAAGGTATATTTTTAAAAAATTAAATTAATAAATTATTTGTACAAAATTGCATATTAAAAAACGTTAGGCCGATTGTAGCACTAGGATGTGAGGAGGTGTGGTAAACACTTTACAGTACCCAATCACAGATGAATGAAATCAGTTCATTGATAGATAGCCACAATATCCGGGAACTTCAACTGGATTAATCCATATGAAATTACGGGTTGACCATTTCGGGCCTGTTACCAAACATATCACTAAACACAACAAAATATTGTTTCACGAAAACGTCCGTAAGGTTTGATCCATGCAAATTAAAAACATAACATCAGTGTGAATCCATTTAACTTATTGTCCCCTAGGTTTTAGTGCAAGCCACCAAAGGCGAAATATTTATTTGAATGAACTCGTCCGTCTTGAATTTAAACAGTCAGACCATATGTACGCTGCATTTTATTTTCGGTGGGTTTTCAAGTATTGCACTGCCAACGACAAATTAAGAAAAAATATATAACGTAGGCAAAATCATTTGTTCTTTTATTCATCTAAATCCATTGTTTTCTAAAAGGACTGCTTTGTCATTGCTAACCTCGGAAACTGAATATTCGTAACTTTTGCACAAATTGTTTTCGAACAAGTAATCGAGACGAGATAAAACAGAAATTCACTTAGGACATTTGAAAAAAAGTAATGTGAGTTTTACTTCGTACAACAAATTTTACAGTCTTTTGAAAGTGATTTGAATTCATTTAAATATACTCTTAAAATTTGTTTCAACGACAGAGATTTAAATATGGTTCGAACGAGTTCTGAAGCTGTCTAAATGAATTTAACTGGTATTAACGAGTTTTAAAACTTGTTTAAAGAAGCTATGTATGTATGTATGTACGTACGTACGTACGTACGCACGCATGCATATGTATGTACGTACGTATGCACGTATGTAGGTAGGTAGGTTTAGGTTTAATGGCACATAAGGACAATCCTGGCTAAAGAGTGTTGAAGAATAATAAGGAAACAAAAATGGTAAAGACAAAACAAATAAAAAAAAACAAAGAAAGGCAAAATAGTGCGCGCGCGCGCGCGTGTGTGTGTGTAAAAATCCTTAAAATAAAACATGCCATAATTTTCCTTTATACATCGCAATTTACTGAAAAGTGAAAGACCGCCTCACTTCGAATTTCTGCTAAGGACACATACTGCAGCAAGAGGTTACCCCCATTACAGTCGCCTCGTATATAAATAACTGTTCCTGTAATTAATATAGTTTCTTTCCACGAAGATTAGTATTTATGAAAAGGTGACTTTTTCGCAAAAAAGGTCTTTTTCATTGAAAGTCATTTTTTTCGTTCACAAGCTGTCCTTAAAACGATCATTACTAAAAAGAATGTTGTCAAAATCTTTCTGAAAAAAAGTGATAATTTATTTCAGGTATGTCCTGTCTGAACATGCAAAGAACGAAGCGATTTTTTTTCAGGAAGAAACTTGTTCAGATGAGTCCTTATTTATCACTGAAAAAAATCACCAATCTTGATAAAGATTTATAAATTTTCTTGCGAAAAAAATAAAGTTTGACATTTATTATTATGATTTTCATCCAGTAGAAATGATACTTTTTCTATTCGTTATGAAGGTAACTTATTAACAAAGCATTTATTCAGGAGCAAAGGAGCCATTACTTTTATTGTTATAATTCGCACTATCTTGTTTCAACGTGAGAATTAATAATTCTTTATGAAAAGTTACTTTTCTCGAGGAAAGTAATGTTCACATGAAACTTGTACAATGTACAGGAATACAGAGCCTTTTTCGCTAAAAAATTAATTAAAAACAAAATCAGTATTCATAATGATTGTATCATTAGCCGTTCATGTTATTAATGCACCAACGTTTTTCAGGGAATCATCCCTACCTGATAAGGTGAGGGTCAATAAACGATTGGTTACCTAACCAATAATTTGATAATATGAAACAGAGCCGCCTTGTTTTAATAAACTGCAGTATATCCTCCATCTCTACAAACTTCGCCCAATCGAAGTACTACTGCTCGGCCATATCCGTCGGACGGGAACAGTATTACCACGACGTCGTGCGACAGAGAAGCATTTATTAAAGATAACGATCTTATAATTGCTGATATGGTAACAAATGTTGCTACTCCTTATAGGGAAACCATTCGCACTTCCGGCAAGCATTTAATATTAATATGATGTACACGAATGCGTCGAGCACAAGCTGTGTCTTTTTCGGATTTACGGAAAGGGACGAGCGATGTTCCGATAGAACTCAGCCGACACCATGCATAGCTAGTGTATATTAACTGATGTATATTTATTTACTTTATTCACGAAGTACACGTAAACGGGAGGGCAGGCTACCGAGATGGGTGACCTGGATTATGCTTCTGGAGACAAACTTGGTACTACTATGGTCTGGTCACATAACCTTGGTTTCGACAAAGGTAGGGTTAGATTGCAGAATCTTCATAAAAAGTATTTTTTTCCTCACGAACATCTAATAATTATTAAAAATGATATTCTTTCACAATGCAAACTGCCCTTACATCTCCAAGCATATTTTTATCTCTCACGAAGACAAGACTTGTTTTACTTTAAAATAGTGCATCCCCTTCATGGATGTGATTCCTTTCACGAAAAAAGCCAATCCTCATGAAGTCTGGTTACACAATACTTACGTAAAAAAGTGATACCTTTCACAGCACTAGCTGACATAGCTGCGTAAAGTTCTTCACGATAAAGGTACACCTTTTCGATAAAAAGGCACTTTAAAAATGTCGCCTTTATGTGCAATACGATAATATTAATGACATGAACGGCCATGAATGCCTCTTGCCGGATGTGGGTAGACGCAACAGACATATTCTTATGTTACCTAGTAGCGAGGGGATAAATAATATTGGAGACAATAAAATATGCCGTATGAAAATACCGGGTCACAAATGTATAACAGTTTCTGAGTTCTATAAATAAAACTTGGGACCTTTCTATACTGACGGGAGGTGAGAAATCTTACTGGTAACTATATTAAACAGTTTGGTGTATTGGTGAGTGTTAGTTCAGGGCTCGGCAACCTACAACACGCGTGCCACAAGGTGGCACGTCAAGAAGTTTTGTGTGGCACGCGATGGGCAGCCAAAAATCTCGACCATACTCTTACTGGTGGCACGAGCTCATTAATCTTGTAAATAATCCGGAAAAAATGGCACGCTATGTAAAATAGGTTGTTGACCTTTCTGTTAGTTCATGCATGAAACCATGGCCGATAAACAGGCCTGTTCCTAGGACAAGGCGAACGAGGGAACCGCCTTGGGCCCCACGCTTTCAGGCAATGCAGTCCGCAATTGTTTTGCTAGGGGGCCCCGCGCTCATCGCTTGCTTTCTTGGGGCCCGCACATTCTACGGCCGGGCCTGCTGATAATTTCTGAGTTTCACTGAGAAATAATCTTGAGTGAAAAAAAAAAAAAAAAATTCCACTGGCCATCAATAGACACGGTTAACATTATAAACAAGATTTCTGAAGTTATTTTCACACGATCTGTAAGTATCGGTACCCAATGTTCTAATGAGTAACCCCGCATATTCCGGCCTGTGATCGGGAACGACGTCAATGATATAGCATTCTTTCCCGCCCGTTTGTTGTATCGTAAACACAGGAGTATACTAGTATCAGTGTTGGCGACTGGTAGCAGGCCCCGTTTTCAACAACTTTTAGTTAACCATTTACAACTTTCATCAGTTAATATTTATTATGGGCGATAATGTTGAAAAAGATGACTTGATAAACGAAGCTCAGGTCGATTTATTGGTGAGTATTTCTGATTTGTTCTTGTCTCAGTGAATACATACATGATACAGCATGGTTGGTGAACACAGTATACACACATTGTTACCACGAGGCTTGCCATGCTTTATGTCTGCCAACTCGTGTCCTGGTAACGAACGTGTAAGTAGGACGAATGGCACAGATTTCGAGTTTATCTTCGTACAATTTTAAGTCTGTTAAAAAACTATATTCCATTTTTTCTCCATTCAAAATGATAGAAAAAAGACATTTGTTTACAAACAGCCTTGCTGGCAATTGCATTGCATCAGCATGTACCGGTTGAGGTCACGTCTATGTGTTATTAGAATTCAGGTTAGTACAATCAATAAACAAGTCTGTTCACGAGATAGGTCACATCTGATTTTTATTTGATTCCTACCAATATGCTAAAACTAATTTACGAGGAAAAATTATATCAATTTTTGTTTCCCTGATAGTACAGCTGGTGCATTGTGTTTTCGGCACTCTAAGGTAAACGAGGAACTTGTAACTCTGCTGCTGCGCTAATCGTGTGCCACGCATATAGGAAATATTTTAGTGAAACAGAAGGCGGGTTTATTGTTCTGGATAGGTCAGAGGATGATGCCGAGACTGTATTTGCTGAGCTCTAAGGTTTTTACTATTTTTGAGTGGATGAAATGTCCGCTTGCAAATCCTAATGCTACTTTATTTTTTTGGGTACCAGTTGTATTAATGTTTTTGTTTTTTTTTTTAAACCACGAATTAGACATTTCTCTCATTAACTGTAATTTTTATAATTATTTTGAATTTAAAACAAAATACATGCAGAGTGGGGGTTTGGGTATTCTGACAGACAAGTTGATATATGTAGGCACAAGACAGTCAGGGGACGTAACTATTCCTGGCTTCCTGATTTCTCGAGCCATTTAGGTTCAGGAACAGTGGTCTACTTTCATGCTTATCTTAATATAAATGTGGACATTTTTGAGTGCAAAACATTTGAATCGGACAGAATAAACACCTGTTTATGATTACATACAGCCAGTGGATTACTAAATAAGCAGTGAAAATTTTTTAAATTTGTATTGCATCATATTGAGAGGCGGTAACAGTCATAAACACTATGTTTTGAGTTGACAACACTTTTGAAATTATCCTTGTATGCTTCATAATCGTATTTTTGAGCAACCTCTATTTCTGTATGAAGCCTCAATTCAGGAGTCGTATTTGGTCATTTCAGCCATATCACAAATTACCAGTGCATAGGCCAAGTTATCCCTCAAATATTTAGCACATTGTTGGTCACCGAGTTATTCACTTATTGTGTGAAACTCAATTTAGTAAGACAACTTCCATGATGTTATTTCACACACACACACACACACACATATATATATATATATATATATATATATATATATATATATATATATATATATATATATATATATAATGATTTTAATGAATAAATCATGAATGAAATGAAAAAGTGCCATGGCAGGATAATATAGTGTGGTGTGGGTCCTGTAATTTTTATATACATTTATTTTTCTCACACATGAAAAAAATCTTTATTAAAAGTACTAAAAAAATGTAAATAGTTTTTATCATTTTGGTTGTTGTTGTTGTGGGGTTTAACGCCATTTTTCAGCACACGATAGGCTATGCATGGAGGCCAGCATTAATGGTGGAGGAAGAACCTGGGGAAAACCCTGGGAAGAACCACTGACCATCGAGAAGCTACTGGCAAGCTTTCTCGTATACCCACATTGGCCGAATCCTGGACTCGAACCCACGCAGACAGAGGTGAGATGGCAGTGATCCGTAATGGAGAGCGCTTTAGACCACTCTGCCACTCTGGGCCCCTTATCATTTTTGGGAAGAGATTGCGCATGAATAGTACAAGATGATCATGGTGTGGCTCCTGAAATTTTATATGTATTTTTCTCGTACACCAAAAAAATAGTTTTTTCTTCTTAGAAGTAAGAAAATAAAGTGTACAAAGTTTATTCTATGATGGCGTAAGGCTTCGCCAATGTCGCAAACTGCGATATTCTTTTCCTTATTTGGGGCAAAATATACCATCTGGCGATTTTTTATTTTTTTATTGGGGACATTGTAGGTTGTTTAAACTTGTATATACAACTGTTGGTTTGGATTGGAGACTTTGAAAGTAAGCCGCAAACTTGATATAAAGTGCACTGAAATTTATGTTTTGTTACACAAACAATTTCTTTGTTCCTATTGACAAACCATCTTAACAGTGCATTGTTATTATCATAATCCATGTTGACATCGAGCATGAGTACTGTATGTTGTGAGATTTTTTGTTGTTGACATGGTAGTGGAGATCAACCGGGTGAGGCATTATCTCGTAATGTATCCTGTGTCATATTTTCTGCCGATCGCTAGTAATTATTATATTTACATTGACTGACATTTGTGTGTGGATGATAAGTAAAGTTCCTCTTCTTTCCGCTCAGAATTAAATCCTTCAGAACACCCACATTTTCTGTACTAATCCTTGTCATCAGACCAGAACACATGCGTCTCTATTGTCCACTGACCCTTTGTTAAATTCTGATGCAGGAGTGGAAGGCAGCATCACTCCGCTACCACAAATGTTAAAAAAACAACCCCAAAACCCATCTTACTTGTTGGTCTAGTCGATAGTCAGGGAGGAACTTTAACTACAGCAAACCAAATGACGGCCAATATCTTTTTTTAAAAAAATGTGCCCAGATAAAATAGTTTGCAGAAATTTCAAAGAAAACATTACCTTTGAAACACAGACTGTTATGAAAACATACCAAGCGAATGGAAAAAAATCATTCTCAATCATCCAGTACAATTATTTGATGTTGCCACCACGATAAGAAACGGGCATTTATTTGGTTCTCCAAAGCTGGCTTTTAGCAGTGACTTCAATAACGCATGCACCTTTCATCAAAGAAAGCCGACTACAATCTTCAGTAAAAGCAAAGAACTTTTCTTAAGAGAAGTCAGTACCAAACTTAAATAAAAGCAATGGAATCTGATGGAATTTTTCACTTTCCAATGTGACTGGAACACGTTTATTGTATAGTGAAAAAGAGATTATATATTACACACCATAAGTACAGAAAACCATTATGAAAAACATACATTTATTTTTGCTACTCACCTGGGTCTGCAGTTAAAATTCTTGTCATGATTCAGCTAAACCCATATGGATTAGTACGAGAATATAGACAGAAAACAAAATGATAAATTATTTATATATAATCACCTTAACTAGTGTATATCACGTTTCACTTTCTCTGAAAGGTCATAACGTTATTTCCACAAATTCTGAATACTGTGTATCACTAGCGAATTCTCTTTCAAACTTTTAAAAGCACTATTGATTTGTCCTTTTCCTGATGCAACGTGTTCTTCAATTTTAACAAAATCCCTCTCCTCTAACATGTTTTAATCTTATAATATCGATAAAGCCTGTTTCACTTAATTTTATTGTTCCATGTTTTTCATTATAGACGGGTCTGCTACTTAAGTGTGTATCAGACTATAATAATTAATTTTGTAGCACATGGTTTCAAATTCAAGAAACCCATCTATTTTCTTGGACAGTTACTATAAATAGAAATAATAACTATTTGACATACATGGCCAAATGGTCACACATGTTGAAAATACAAAATCAGTTGACGGAGTTCTACAATGGATCAGTGTCACATGACATGAACCTCTAACTGTACTCGTTATTCTGTATCACTTGCTCCTGACATCACCAGATATAATCTTTGATCAGAACCTGGAAATATTTCTTGTTGTGACTAAATGGGTACCCAATAGTGAATTTTATTACCTGGATAATTATGAATTTAACAGTTGAAATGCTAAGCTAACAAAATTGAAAAGCAAAAACTTTGCTTTGAAAAGCAGCAAACATTTTGTTGTCAAGATTACTTTAGTCTGAATTTATTTTCTGCCTGATAATTGCCAGTAATCTTTGCTTGTGGAGACTACTACAAGACTGTTTCACACTAAAAGTTGGTATTGTCATATTAATAGAACTAATAACTGCAGATAAAACCCCTACCCCAAATGTCAACTGTCACCCAGAACTGAAAAACTAGATTCAATTCTTATTGTGGTACGTATGATACTGCAACAGAGTAGAAAAGTAATTTTATTTGTTGATAACTAGCAGCTTGTCATACAAATACCAAACACACATAAATTGGAGACAAGCTGTTACATTACTGTTAAATGAACTAAGGTATTTCAATCCAGTTATAATATAATTGATTTAATCACATTTACTTGATGTATTACTTTTCTCAGTCACATCAGTGAGAGTTATGGAGGTTAAGATCTTATTTTTGGTAGCACCACGGTGTCTGTGTTGGAATTAAAACCATCAAAATGACGTCACTGCACATTGAAGTATTGAGTAAAATATCAATCATCTTATGTCAAACTTGCAATGTGAATTTTGTTTTACAATTGAAATTTAAATATTACAGTGGACTTTTTGAAAAGTACAAACAAAAAAGGTATGCGTGATTCTGTTTCTTGACCAGCCCTATTGTTACCCCTTAGGCCCCTAGATTCTTTTTATTTGGGGGAAGAAAAAAAATTTGGGAGGAAGGAAAATGAATAAAAGGATGTGACTACAGTTAAAATTAAAATCAGGACGTGAATGATGCTGATTTCTAGTTTATGCTTCATTTAAATCCGTTGAGATTTAAGAAAAAGTTTGTTGTTGTTGTTGTGGGGTTTAATGCCATTTTTCAACACATGATAGGCTATGCATGGCGGCCAGTATTAATGGTGGAGGAAAAACCACCGACCCAAGCTACTGGCAAGCTTTCTCACATACCCACATTGGCCGAATCCTAGACTCGAACAGAAAAAGTTTGTACAGAACTACATGTACCTACAATAATTTTCTTTCCAATGAATGTTGAGTCAAAATACCTGACACCTGTTCATTGCTTGAGATTATATCCATCATTTCAGCCAAGAACCACCAATTTCTAAAATGATATGGTTTTTCATTATTTCAAAATTACAAAATATCAAAATTTTAATACCATATACTGGTACTTTAAGAAATGTACAAATCATTATAATGTATAACTTGTTCATTTTTCAGTAGTGTAGACTCCTTCACTGAGTGAATTAATCACTTCACATTTGAAAACAATTAATTAAACTTTTTTGATATTGATTGCATATCAATACTGATTTCATGTTCATTTGGATTTCTTTTATCCCAATAATTGACAGTTCTGCTAGAACTCTACTTTTTAATAAGTAGCAAATTTTAACTCCCGCTTGAAATAGTTTCAAGTTATTTTTTCCACTGACCAGTGGCCACCTGGCTTTTACAGTCATAATCACTTGGCACAGAAGAGTGTGTTCAGAATTATCCCAAAGTGGGATTTACAGATGGAAATCTCATTAATGTTAGGTTCTAAGTTCAGCACATTGACATCACCATAAATGCAAAGATGTAATTATCCATACTATTCTGTATTTATAAGATGTCAAACTTTGGCACTTTGATAACTAAAGCTATTATTTCCATGAATAATTATCAAGATTACAAAAGCTAACAGAAGCACAGTATTGTTTAGATTAAGTCAGCGTACCATATTTCCTCACAAGTCCAGTAAAACTGCAAACAAAGGTCTTTATCTGCCATGGCCTAATGTGCCTGCAGATCAGGGTCTGTGTTGTTTTTGCTGATGTTTACTTCTAACAAACTGCACAGACCCAGATCTGCTGTTGCATTAAGTGATAGCAGATCTGGGTCTATGCAGTTTGCAGTTGGATATTAGCCATTGTGGCTTATGTGTTAGATTACAAGATGTTTATGAAAGGGTACCGGGCTATAACCAATTGATCATGTTACAGGCTTGTTTCCTTTGTAAATACAGAACATTTTGTGTAATAGCCAAGTAGAAACTCAAGGCACACTGTTCCTGTGATTTTTTCTTGATGCACAAAGGTGGGGCAGATTGGGGAGAGGGGAGACTTCACTTCAGTCGATCTGATTTAAATACATGTCTTGTTGTTCCATACAATCCTGAACCAAACCAGACATGTCAAAAAATCATGTATACATTTAGATTCTGAAGACACATAAAAAGAGAAAATTCCACTCTGATATCCAGGATTGTTTTATGTTCCTGTTACCTCGTTTTTGTGAAAATAAGCAGTGATGTCAGCATTACTGTATATGAGTTTTTTGGTCACAGAAATGTGAGGATTCGATAAATGGTATTTTAAGTTTGCTTTTAGATGATAATGAAATCAAGCTTTTACAGTTTGGTTTTTTGTGAATTTCAGACAATGTGCACCCAATCATTTAGCCCTGGACCTTAGAATTTTCAGTTTTTTTTCTTTCTATGTTTTACCAACACGATCATGCATTTTTAAATATATCTTCATGTAATGGTTGTAGAAGATATTTCCTTGTCAAATATGCAGAGTTCATTATATGCTTTTTTGTGGAAAGATGCATGTATTTTGACACTTTGAATGGCGATGCAATCACAAAATACATTTGCTGGCTATTATACATGTCAGCTATGTGTCATGATTTCAGAGACGTACATTTCATGTTCATACCAGATAACCCTTTACTGCATAATGACGCCTTTTTACGCCAACCCCATAACTGGATACTGATGCCGTTTGACACCAACCCCTTCACTTCTGAATGATGCCATTTGTGACAAATCCAGTTTTACTCAGTACTACCAAAATTAAGTCATTGTACTCATAACTATCACTTATTCCACTGAGATATTCTTTGCATTGCTCAATTTCAGACACAGCTCTAGGGCAAGTAACATTAAAATTATCACATGCCTGACTTGAACTCCACTTGTACAAGAGATTTTTTTAAACTATTACTATGATTTGAAACTGCTATACTTTTAATTTAAAATATACTTAAAAATTCTTGAAAATGACTGATTTTCTGCTTCTCAAAATTGTGACTGTGTACCAGTACTAAAATTTTGATTTATTTTGATTTTATTAAAATCAGCATTTTGTCTAGGTACTGTAAACTAATGTCTCTGCAGTTTCATTTTCTGGAAGCTGCAGAAATCTCCAGAAAGTTTCAACCTTAGCACCAATGTGAAGTGGGAGAGACATTGGTGTTTTTTGTTATCAGTCGGTTGAAACAGTAGCTTCAAGTTTCATAATAGTTCATATCCTAGTACTATGGTTGAGTTACAGTTACAGAAAATACTTATTTCTTATATCAATAAACCCAGTATTTACCAACTCTTTGAACTAAATGGATTGTATAATTATCTTGGTTCAGTATGGGTGAAAAAATGGTATCAAAGGCATTTACAAGTCGTTAGTCCTGCAGCTTATCTTGATTGTCAGTGGCATAGCTACCTCAGTACATGTGTATTAAAGTAATGTTTACATTTTAAATGTTTAAAGTCATCCTTGTTATTATTTTCTCATAATAGGGTGATTATGTGACTTCTAATAAGCAAAACATATTATAGTCCAGTTTAATCATATGATAAATGTTTGTCTCAGTTTTTGATAGTGTGAAATGAAAAATGCATGTAAATATACCTTTGTTGTTCTGTTCAGTGCTTCTAAGTATATAGTGTGGGATTCAGATATTAAACTTTGTGCCTATTTCATGACTTATCAAGACAGATATTTTCTGAAGCTAAATCTTTATACAGCAGTTCGTCATACTACTTAATTCCTTCAAGATCTGTCATTTGCAATCACTGCTTGGACAAGAGAATTATTGGGGCATTACAACCCCATTGCGCCAAATACACAATGGAGTACATGTACAGGAATAGCAGCAATCCAGCTAGATGAAAATATGGGCTTATTCACAACCACATTTCTGCCTTTGGTACTCACCACTCTGCCCTCCATGACCTTTTTGTAGTCTCTCCTATGCCCACCAAGAGGTCACCATTCTGCTTCTCTCTCCACATCACTAAAACACCATCTTAGATCTTTTGGTCATGTATTTATTTCACTTATATTTTTGTTATTTAATGTAGGCTACACTTGGGAATACACTTTGTTTCAGATTCCAAAAACTGAAATTTAATTATGATTTATTATTAATAAATCTTAATGTTGCAAAAATGCTGTTGTTACAAAAAATGTGATCCTTGCTTCAACAAATCCACCCTTGTGATAAATGTGTATTCTCCCCAGTGCAAGAAATTCCTAACTGAATACTGTGTTTGTTTTTCTTCTATTTCTTAAATGATGACATACTAAATTTTATGACCAAAAGTATGTTCTTTGGTTGAAAATACTTTTATCAGCATGGTCTTTCTATTTGAAAAATTGCCCAAAAGTTTGACCCTGATGTAGACCCTGCTGAAATAGTATTTTTATATAACTTGAGTGTCCAGTTTTAATTAGGACAGCTTGTTCGTTTTTAATGAAACCAGAAAGGAGATGAATTCCATTATCTGAGTTGATATGTATGAACTAGAAGCAGATATAGAAGTAGAAATATGTATTTAATCAACTGACGCAATTTGAAGTTTTTTCTTTTCTGATTAATGATGATTGCTGTTTTTTGTTTTTTTTTGTCATTTAAAATCACATTGTTGAAAGAGCATATCTTTTCCTGATTATGTAGCTTGAGATGTGTTATAAAATTTGATTCAATATTTTAATTTTAATTCCATTTTTCAATGGTACATTAGTGATTAAATTAGCACCAAAAATACTTTTGTATATTTGAAATATTTAGGACCATTTAAATACTAGACAGAGAACTAAAACAGAATCCAAGCTTTATTGACTTTGAGTATTTAATCTTGACACTTCACTCAAAATGCCTGTTATGCCTCTATTGGACAGTCAATGCCAAATAATTGGAAAATATTGGTTTTCTTTAAGATAAATTAAGAAAAATTGAAGCAATATTGATTTTGCAAGAAGGTAGGAAGCACAGTATAAAAGATGCACATGTATGTAGTCTTGTCATGTATTTTAGACATTCTTGGCAGGATTTAGTTTCTATGGAAACCAACTATTTCATCCATTGCATATTGAAATAAAGCACACCCAGATACCTGTCCAGTGTCCACAGTAAATTACCTACTATAAAGAAAAGTATTACTGTACAAGAGATAAACGTACAAGGGATGCCAGCTTGATGATTTAATGAATAAATGCAAATTAGGCATTTCAAACTTCAAACTGATTACAGTAAAGAATTAACATGCAGATGTTAAGAGATATTTGCATGTACTCATGTCAATGAAATCTATTCCTCTGTGATACTGTCATGTCAGACTTGTACAGGAAGACCACTGTTAGGAGCTTTGCATTGTGTTAACCTTCATTTGAATGATTTATTCGTGTTTGAGATCATTTCGATTCAGGAAAACAGCTGTTTCTTCTTAAATCAAAATATTGCAACAATGCTGCAATATTCATTCTGTATGATTTTTAAAAAATTCATTGTTCACCTGGCCACCTGATAACCAATAGACATTTATCAATCCTTGCCAAGCTTCATTCATAGCCTGTATCCACAAGATGAGTGATAGTTGTATTGCTGGACATCCTTGCCTAGCTTCATTCATAGCCTGTATCCACAAGATGAGTGATAGTTGTATCGCTGGACATCCTTGCCAAGCTTCATTCATAGCCTGTATCCACAAGATGAGTGATAGTTGTATCACTGGACATCCTTGCCAAGCTTCATTCATAACCTGTATCCACAAGATGAGTGATAGTTGTATTGCTGGACATCCTTGCCAAGCTTCATTCATAGCCTGTATCCACAAGATGAGTGATAGTTGTATTGCTGGACATCCTTGCCAAGCTTCATTCATAACCTGTATCCACAAGATGAGTGATAGTTGTATTGCTGGTCATCCTTGCCAAGCTTCATTCATAACCTGTATCCACAAGATGAGTGATAGTTGTATTGCTGGACATCCTTGCCAAGCTTCATTCATAGCCTGTATCCACAAGATGAGTGATAGTTGTATTGCTGGACATCCTGGCCAAGCTTCATTCATAGCCTGTATCCACAAGATGAGTGATAGTTGTATTGCTGGACATCCTTGCCAAGCTTCATTCATAGCCTGTATCCACAAGATGAGTGATAGTTGTATCGCTGGACATATTGTGGGTCACTGTGTTGGAAATGTTCTCACAACTTCAGTTAAAATTAAGGGCATGTACACGTGTAGTAGGTGTAATAAGTCTTCATTAGGAAAGGTTATCTTTGCAAATGAGGTTAGGCAGGGAACATTTTTGTAACAGTTTGTAGTTAACATTGCATCATCTTTTGGCTAGTGTTTACATACATTTACCTGCTTCAGTTCTGGCTCTATCCCAGGAAGTTTTTTTTATTACATATTCATTGACTTGAAAGGTTTTATGCCTGTGAGATAATAGTATGCTTTAGGTCTGGTGGTATTGTGCCTGCTTCATATGGGTTTTGGAGTATTAGCTGTGTATCATAGCCCAAGCTTCTCACATTTACAAGATTTGTCAGCAGGCAGGAACTCGGATTTCGTCCCAAAATGCCACTCAGTTTAGAAACTAAGGTTGGTTATATTTCACAGGTACATGCCCTACTTCTCTTGGAAGTGCAGGAGTCATTATTACTGTTGTTATTATTATTATTATTATTATTATTTGGAATTGGGCTTGTTAGAACTATCTAATATTAAATATTTTCAAATTTTGTGTGTTGGGGTCATGGCTTGTCAAGAAACGTGCACTTGCATGGGAGAATTATGGTATTTGATTAGATAGCTTTAATTGATAATAAACTTTGGATAAAGCCATTTAAAAATGCCATGTTCCCAGGAAAAAAATCTTTCTGAAAAAGGTGTGGGGGCACTGTGATAAAATATATTGTCAAATGATATATTATTTGTTGATTGCACTAGATGCATTTACAGTGTTAAGCAAAGGTATACATCAGTGTTGGGGTCTGAGGAACATTTCATGAGATACAAGGCTAGTGATGTCAAAAGTTGATATCACTGGGGTTGTTTAAATTTTAAGTGGGTGACCTGCACTTAATTTTTTGATCAGGCAGTAATTGATTTTGTCGTGGATAGAGTATTCTCACACATTTGCCTTAAATTTTACCAGCAGATGTAGGTCTTTAGGGAGTTATATGGCAAAAACAAAAAACCACAAATTGGTTTGTTGCATAAACAGTTTAGTTTTTAAACAAAAATAAAGAATATCCTGCAGTCTTTTCGCAAAGGGGTGCAATATTGAGTCAAAAATCCCCTTGGTGTCAGAACTGGGTTTCAAACTAAAAGTTTGGGGGTATCTGGTGCACAAATGGGGGTAAAAGGAGACATTAGGTCTTTGCATGGACTTAAAACCAGATTCACCATTTGCCAGGAACATGGTTGGGGAAAACAGATTCAAGGTCAAGGTCACATGAATTGTTTAGCTGTTGATTTTTTATTTATCCATTCATCTCAGTGGGGCAGTTAATCTGCTTCATGCTTACTCAGTGGTGGAGGGGTAATTACCTACAAATCACCACTAGGTAACCCCACAGGCATGTCTTGTGATTCATCAGTGAAGAGGGGGCTTGTCAACATTTAGGCTGGTATATCAGCCCTTCACCATGATATTGAATTTCGGGTGAGGGGATGATATCACCTATTCATTAAAAGCTGCAATTATCTGCATTCAAATTTGTCTGCACACATTGGTGTACATGTTATACACTTAACAATATTTCTCGTGGCTGTGCAGCGACTGTCAGCCAAAGGGTTCTTTGGGTGACATGTAGATTATATTTCCTGAGCAAATCATATCTTTGGTGACTTGTAAATCCACCTGGAATAGCAGAACCATCTGTCCTGAGGCCATTTTGAATTTCACACTTGATATGGCTGTTATCAGTTACCGGTATGTGTCTAAAGTATATGCAGGTTTGTTCTGGAATGATTTGAATGCAGCAGAATTGCACATTTTAATGAACGGGTTACATCAGACCCATAACATTGGCCATCAGTTTCAAAACAAGTATACTTGTTTTGACAATCCATGGCCAGAGAACTTGAGAAAATCAAGTTTCTCACTGCAGGCACATTGTGCATGCAGTGAAAACCAAATTCAATATTTTGAAACAATCATTGACAGCATGTAAACCACCTTTGTGAAACACTATGCACTGATGAAACCAGAGTACATTTTTCTTCATCTATAATACATAAACAGCTTAATGCACACAAAACCAAAACATTGTGTTCACATTCATGAATGGAGATAAATGGGGAAGTGGATACAAGAGTAACTGAAAAGCTGTACTGTCTGGCTTTTGTAATGGATATGAACCCAAAATCATTTTCAACATGGATGAAACTGGACTTTTGCATGACACAGCACAGACCACATATATTGTCATGGGTGCAAAAAACAAATTGTGTGTGTGTGTGTGGGGGGTGTATGGTCTATATATGAAGGGTACAGTCCACTGTATTCATCTTTAATTGCATTTATAGTCCATTTTATGTAAAATTAGTTAATTGATTTTCTTTGCTTTTCCCCATAATAGAGAGAATCTGTTAAGCTTCACACATGTGGTAATAATACTTTGCTTTTCTCCATAATAGAGAGAATCTGTTAAGCTTCACACATGTGGTAATAATACTTTGCTTTTCCCCATAATAGAGAGAATCTGTTAAGCTTCACACACCTAGTAATAATACTTTGCTTTCCCCCATAACAGAGGGAATCTGTTAAGCTTCATACATGGTAATAATACTTTGCTTTCCCCCATAATAGAGATAATCTGTTAAGCTTCACACATATGGTAATAATACTTTGCTTTTCCCCATAATAGAGAGAATCTGTTAAGCTTCACACATCTAGTAATAATACTTTGCTTTCCCCCATAACAGAGGGAATCTGTTAAGCTTCACACATGTGGTAATAATACTTTGCTTTTCCCCATAATAGAGAGAATCTGTT
This sequence comes from Sinohyriopsis cumingii, assembly GCA_028554795.2. Lineage (NCBI taxonomy): Eukaryota > Metazoa > Mollusca > Bivalvia > Unionida > Unionidae > Sinohyriopsis > Sinohyriopsis cumingii. Next base: position 15,969,113 of record CM068836.1, read on the forward strand.
AAGCTTCACACATATGGTAATAATACTTTGCTTTTCCCCATAATAGAGAGAATCTGTTAAGCTTCACACATTTGGTAATAATACTTTGCTTTTCCCCATAATAGAGAGAATCTGTTAAGCTTCACACATATGGTAATAATACTTTGCTTTTCCCCATAATAGAGAGAATCTGTTAAGCTTCACACATATGGTAATAATACTTTGCTTTCCCCATAATAGAGAGAATCTGTTAAGCTTCACACATATGGTAATAATACTTTGCTTTCCCCCATAATAGAGAGAATCTGTTAAGCTTCACACATATGGTAATACATGTACTATTATTAAATAGCACAGGGGACAGACTACATGGTGACTAATCTGATGTTGCCAATGTGTGCATTATACATGAAATTAAGGAATTCATAAAGAAACTAAGGGTTTACGATTCATCATGGACATTCAGGCATGCTGACATCACTGATGGAAGTTTCGGACATTGTAACTGAAATAGAGATGAAGACGTACACAGAACAAACTGATACCAGTGATTTTAAGAGTCTGATAATTTCATGTACAGAATAGACTGAAGTGAGGATACAGTCTTGTGAAACTTTTTATTTTGTTTTGTTGAATGGTACTCAGCTAAATATCTTGATAACATACTACTGCTAATAGTAATAATCATACATACAATAATAATAATGACACTACTACTAATACTACTAATACATGCAATAATAATAATGACACTACTACTAATACTACTAATACTTGCAATAATAATAATGACACTACTACTAATACTACTAATACTTGTAATAATAATAATGACACTACTACTAATACTACTAATACTTGCAATAATAATAATGACACTACTACTAATACTACTAATACTTGTAATAATAATAATGACACTACTACTACTACTTACAGTAATAATAATGACACTACTACTAATACTACTAATACTTGCAATAATAATAATGACACTACTACTAATACTACTAATACTTGCAATAATAATAATGACACTACTACTAATACTACTAATACTTGTAATAATAATAATGACACTACTACTAATACTACTAATACTTGCAATAATAATAATGACACTACTACTAATACTACTAATACTTGCAATAATAATAATGACACTACTACTAATACTACTAATACTTGCAATAATAATAATGACACTACTACTAATACTACTAATACTTGTAATAATAATAATGACACTACTACTAATACTACTAATACTTGCAATAATAATAATGACACTACTACTAATACTACTAATACTTGTAATAATAATAATGACACTACTACTACTACTTACAGTAATAATAATGACACTACTACTAATCCATGCAGTAATAATAATGATACTACTACTACTACTACTACTACTAATACTTAAAGTAATAATCATGACTGTTAATACATGTAATAATAATAATGACACTACTACTACTAATAATGCTAATGTTATTCATTGAATAGTACATGTATTTGTAATGAGCCAGGTTTGGTAGCTGATTAATAACAGAGATCACCTGTTACAAAAGCCACTTTGACCTTTTCCCATGGGTAGCTGTTGTAGACAGGCTTGACTGTACATTTTATGATTTGTATATCCTTTTAAATATATTTTGATGTGATATTCTGTGTGTGCCTGTTTGCATCCTGACATCCAACCATTCTCTCTTTCATCTTGGAAAAGAATCCTAACTTCTGCATGCTGTATTCTGTTTGGATGTGTGCCATACACATATAGTAGAATTTTGGTTCAGTAGAAAAATGTTAGTGGAACTGTTTATTTTGTATGCCATTTGACTTGTCACGTCCTTGAAGGTTATTTATGTTGTCTTTATGACCTGTATTTGGAGGTAAATCTTTATTGGAGGGGGTGTCAAAGAAGAAACCTTAGAATCCTGAATGACATAGTTTGTGGACAGGGTATATTGTCCATTAACAGGTGCAAAATATGTCCTAAAACTGGTATAATTTATGTACATGATGCAAGAAGCTCTATTTAATATCACTGGTCAATGTTAAATAGGACAACTAGCTCTTGGATCTACAACAGATACATTTTAAATGGGCAGGTGCACATATTGTACACATTTACAGTGAAACAATAAATTGGCAGGTGCACAGATGGTACACATTGAAAATGAAACAATCACTTGGCAGGTGCACAGATGGTACACATTTACAATGAAACAATAAATTGGCAGGTGCACAGATAGTACAAATTTACAATGAAACAAGACATATCAGAGTCATTAAAATGCATCCATCTCACAATAGGTTGTTAGTGCAGCAAGTCCTGCAATGTTACATGGATTGCTATGAAACTTAATTATTTTGGTCATCAACGGAAGACATGCCTGTTGATGCGTCACTTTGCTTCTGAAATGTTTTGCTCCTTGGTATTGTGGACAAGTGAACTTCTGTTACATCCTTGGCATCTGTTGTGCATTGTCAGTCCGGCGTGAATTGTTATCTGTTTGTTAACAAATTATGTGTTGCCAAACTTGAGGCCGTATTTCTAATTTTGATTTTGTTCAGATGTGGAATATTGGTTTATATCGTCATTACATGAGAGTGTTATATAAAGAAAAATCTGCTTGTTTTCTTTTGAATCCACAATTTTTTTACTGGATTAGAAGCTAGCCTACTGATAAATATATTTTTTAATATACTGGGTTTATGTGATTCTATCACATGTATGATTTATAAAAATATTTGGATGTGTTCGCTAATAAGCAAAATTCGGGCATATTATCTAGGATCAGATTAGTCAAGCTCGTTTGCACTCTGGAAGCCATGATTTTGATCAGTGTAGAAATATGGGCATGTATCAAGATCTTGGATGCTTTTGATTTTGAGCGAGATCTAGACATTAACAAGGTGATTCTAACATCTTATTGATTGACCTTGTTATTTTGGATGCTGTATTTCTGATCTGGTTAGAATTAAACTTGGAATACATGCACATAACACATCAAAGGAATTCAGTAAGGAGTGAGATCTGCTAGTAACTAATGAGATGAGCTTGTATCGATTGACTGAATTTGTTACCCATAACATATATTTCGTTTCTGCACAATAAAACTTAGTTGTCCACTATCACTTGTTGCCAAACCTTGTGGATGACTTGCATTAGGGTTCAGGAAGAACCTGACATATTTTGGGTTCAAAAGCACAATGGTATATATATATATATATATATATATATATATATATATATATATATATATATATATATATATATATATGCAGTGGAACCCCACTATAACGTGATAATTGGGGTTTAAAAAAATTGGATTGCGTTAATATTGGGGTCACTTTAATGCGGGGTTTTACAGTAATTTACTTTTTTCAGAGAACAACTGATTGGCACATATACATGTATTCATGTGTAATGTATATGATGAATAAGGTATCAACACCGTTTACTGTCGTGGCATGCAGTTCGTCCATAATGCATGTAATTCCATTGAAAATTGAACACATATTCACAATATTCAGTAATTTTGTACTGGATCATTGTGTATGAATTCAGCGTCTAATATACAGCATGAACAGAGTATTAACACCGTTTACTTGCCATCTGATATTGTACCGTCGGGGCTTGCAATTAATCTATTATACATGTCATTCCATTGCAAAAATTGCATACATATTTAAACTATTTAATGGGAAAAATTAACAGCAAAATTAGGTTAAGAATAACTAAGCACATGTACGGTTCATTACTTTCCAGGGTCTATGAACGGTGTCTGTACAAATTTCATACTGCTGAAATTTTTTCATATGCATTAACATGTACATTTATCCATTGCAAATTTCCAATAATTAACGCTTGCACGCCTATTCATTTGAACATCTACAGCAAGAATAATTAACAATCAACACATGCTTTCAGCATGCATACAACTTTTACTTCAGATTTTGTGAATATTGAAAGAAATATGTGAAAACTACTATTCTAATCATTGCACAAAGTCCAGAGAACGGCTTGCATTTGTGAACTTGCTCTTCCATAACGGTAAAATATTTTTAAAAAAAAAAATAAGAAATTAATAATGAGTTCATAAACAAACACCATACACATGTAAAACCAGAGAAGTAAGCGCAGTAGGCCTGCAATGGTCACGGGTCACTTTTATAAATTGTTTTAAGCTGAACATGTGTACAGTTTCATACCCTTTCAATTTCCAGCTAATAAAGCGGACATTATTTACTGGTAAACTGATTGCATCTAATAACACCGCCAAGCCCATCAAACATGTTGGTGGATTTCGTTTTTTTTATGTTTATTAAATTTTGAGGATCTGTTATCAACCACTGCATTGTCTGCTGTTTGGTTGTTTATGCAGTTAAAAAAGAAGCACGTTGGCTATTGTTTGAGCAACGATTGTATAAAGAATTAATTGAAGACAATCACAAAGACGACTTACTGGCTTTACTCATGGATCAGTAATAAGTAGCATTTCCGAAATTGTTTATTTTGGCATAATACTACAAGAACCCAGTAAAATTGTTAAATTTCAGAAGCGACACCATGATCATATTAAAATTCATACGTGAACTCTTCCCCAAAATGTTATTAAACGTTTTACAAACTATTTCTTGTATTAAAAAATTTGTTTTTCCCCAGTACGAGAAAAGTGCACGTGCACATATTTAACATTTCAGGAACCAAACCACAATCATATTATATTCAAATTCATACGTGATCTCTTCCCCAAGATGGTAATAAAGTTTTTATACACCATTTCATGTACTTGGAACAAAAAATATTTTTTTTTCATGTGCGAATGAATATACAAAATTTCGGGAGCCATGTCACAACCATGTTAATATCCAAATTCATGTTATCATGGGGTGCATTATGGTGGGGTAGCACTGTATATATAATTTCCAAAATATTGATTTCCACCCATAACAGCAAAGGTACTCAGGAGGGATGAATAGCAGCTCAGTGCCTAGATGCTGTAAAATAATTTTGTCACTGATTGTGTTGACCAGTCGCATGTAAAGAAAATGTAATAAAAGCATTGCTGAAACTGCAAGTCACTGAAGGCTTTTTCCTTTGATTTCTAATAAACTTTAGGTCAGCAGTCAACGTATGTCATGAACAAAAGCAGTTTACTTGTGCATAAAGCATTTTCTTTGTGACAGAATTTACCAGTATAACTGAAAGAAAAGTAGTTTTTTATTCTCACTTGTATTGATTATAGTAATTCGTATACTCTTGGCAAGAGAAATTTGCAGGTTGGTTTATTTTCCATTTGTCAAAAAAGATGCAAGCAGCACGAAAAGTTTAATTATAGCCTGACCTTGCAGATTTAATTGGTCTCCAGAATACATCTATTATATGTACTTTTCAGTCATGATAACATATCTATTACATGTACTTTTTTTTTACTCGTGACAATAGGGAGTAAACACTTCTGATATGTGCATGCACATTGCTCTTGACATCATTTATGTGCTCTTGGGATGAGCAATGACCTCATGCAGCTTACCGCATTACAGTTCTTCATCACTTTAATGGTGTTGATCAGAATCATTAAGTGTACCAAGATTGCCCTTAAATGAATCTGGGTCTGTTCTTTTACAAAAATGTAGGGTGAATTTTCCCACTTCCGTTTGAAGCAAAATGGAGAATTTCTGAATGTAGCAGAAATTTAATGAAAAAATAAAGGTTGGGCTTGACAGTATAATGTGCAATATTCATGTATTCTGCAGATTTTTGGAGCAATAATTGTAAAAGTTCAGCAGGAATCCTCCATTTGTGCATTGTAAAAGAAACTGGTGAAGCACATGATAACATTTAATTGTACAATGCTTGATGAAATGGGATCAATGACCATACCAGCCTTACAACAAGAAATGTGTTATAATGAAGGACCTTATATTGAGGGAATGCTCTATGTATTAAGCACCTAGTATTACATGGAATACAGTATATAAATGCTTGATTATATTAATAGCAAATGTAAGAAAAATAATGGAGTTCTTTTTTATGTATCCCTGTCCCTGGTCCAGTTATCAGGTACTGTATATGCTGGCGAAGGTGTGTCATAGTTTGATATTTTGATTAGCTGTCTGGTTGGACACACTGCCATAAAATCATTGTATTTGAATTACAGATTAGGCTTTTGTGCAGAATTCTTGGCAGCGCATCAAAAGGTCATTTATTTTAAGGTCCTAAAAGCTTGGTAACACAATACTGTATAGCATTATTAGTTTTTCCTTCAGATATGACAAGCAGGGATGAAAAATCCCATGTCTTGTGGCACCAGACAATATCTTCCTTGGCAAGTAACATCTTCTGTCACTAGGCTCATGCTGATTAAGAATATAGATGAGACGAATAAAAAATCCAGACTTGGTAAACCTTGATACAGTGGAAGTGCACCATTTAGAGATTTTTCCAGCCCTGAATGTCTGTCCTTACAAATGAGGTGGTTCAAGAAGGCTGATAAAGTAGTATTCAACCTGGAGAATAAGTGCAATAAATGAATTAGACCATATGCAGTTTTTTTTTATGCATCTGACTTGTAATACAAGGGTCACAGGTTTGATATCCACCAAAGTCAGCCTATGTTGCCTCCCTTTGTCATTGAGAAAGGCACTTGGGTTCCTTTCTCTTGGCATGATATATCCAGTAAGTGTCCTTAAAACCAAGCAACCAACCATCTTTATATGCATTTGATGAACTTGAAATCTATCTCAAACTAGAATGAGTCTTTACAAGCCTTTTCAACTAGCAAGAACCTTTACAGCGTTGGAAACAAAAGGCTTGTGTTTGACAAAGTGATGCACGGTTTTCACCCTTTATTGCATCTGGAATGAGGGCATTTCTTGCAATGAAGAGATTCGGAATCCTAGACTTTTTTATATCCAAAGTAATTGTAACATTCCATTATCCATTGCTGAAAATGCTGCAGTTATTATCTGCCTTGCAGCAGTGCTTTTGACTGGCTTGACTCTGAAGAGAATAGAGATGCAGTGTAACATTTGTGGTGGGATCTGTTTATGAAGGATACCAGTTACCAAAACATTTTGTTTCTGGTGAACACATTTACTTCTACAGAACAGGGTCCGTATGCTTCCGTGAAAGTACTGGATTTTGGCATTTTAGGTTCAAGGTCTTGAGATCCTTGAAAATTAACATTTTAGTTTTAAAGTCCAATAAAATCATCATTGCTCTCTTGCTCTCATGTGTTGCTAATCTCTTGTTTCGGAATTTTGGTTTTCATTGCTTGTGATTTTGTAGGATTTCACTCGTACTTTCTATATTTGAGGTCCTGGAAATTTAATTTTGAGATCCTGGAAAGTCCTTGAATTTCACTTGAGTGGAATCTTATAGACCCAAATAGAAGTTAAAATATGAAAACAATATTAAGGATTCATGCATGTGGACCTTAATGAGGAAGGTCTTAGAATATTAAAAAACCCTGCCAAAACTGTTGTCATGGCTATACAAGCACAGGAGAGGCTAAACTACAATATTCTTTTGTTTCAGAGGGGGACAGAGAAGTACCACAGTGAAGATGAATCAAGTAGGGGACCAAAGCAAAACTGGGGTGTTCAGTTCTTCAAAAATCAACAGCAACAGCATCATCATCCATCATCCAGTTATCCAAATGCTTCTGAAAGCGAGGTAAGTAAACACAACTGTGAAATGTCTTAATTAGGTTATTATTACTAAAGGCACTTTGTATGCTGTATTGCCTGAAATTAATTAATTAGAAATAATGATATTTTTCATGCTGTATTGTCTGCAATTAATCAATCAATTAATTAGAAATAGTGATTTTTTTTCCTTTAAAATATTTGCACGCACAAATCTCTTTTATTGATTTGCAAATTGTAGATACTTTAGAAAATTATAATTTGTATTTTTTACTTTTAATTAAATGTACACCTGAAAAAGAGAAGTAGTACAATAATAAACCAGAGAAGAAAAAAAAATTGAATGTCTGAACTTGTTAAACTCTGAAAGTTAATGCCTTCAAATTGAATCAAAACTAATTTGGTTGAATAATTTATTGAACAAGTCCTCACATCTTGCTTTTCGAGATAGGAACTTTTTTCCCATCATAATTCAGTTAAGAAACTTTATGGTGTACCATATATACTTATAAGTCAATTCCAACTGCAAACTGCACAAACCCAGGTCTTTATTGCAAAATGCACTGGCAGATCTGTGCAGTTTGTTAGAAGTAATCAGTAGAACAAACAACATAGACCTTGATCTGCAGGTGCATTATGCGATGGCAGATCTGGATCTTCATTGTTTGTAGAGTGTCTCGACTTATAAGCGAATATATACATATGGTACAATCTTTCTTTGACGGAATGTAGCTTAAGAAATTCTACCCTTTTTTAAGGATTTTTTAAACTATTATTTTATAAATCTTTTACAGAATTGTAACACTTTTTTTTCCTTTCATATTGTAATCCATTATTTACATTTATTTGGAATGGTTTTTCCTTAGTTATACTTTTAGGTCACCTCTGCAAAGTAGAAGTGATCTATTGTACCCATCGACCATCCCATAGGTGTCTGCACAGATAAAAGCATATTGATGCGTACAGCCTCACGGAATGTCAGCCATTTTTCCTATGTCCATGCTAGATCTATATACATCCTAGCCTATTCAGAAGGCCCTTTTCAGACAATGCATTTGGAAGTAGGAATACATATTTATTCATTGTTAAAGATTCCATATTAATAACTATACAAGTTTCCATATTAATCACTATACACTGTAGAAGGTGATGGGTTATCCTTCACAAGTTAATTGTATTGTACATCTCAGTGATGTTACAATGCTGATCTTAATATATTAAGAGAAAGAAGTGAAACCAATAATTTAAGTAAAATCAGCAAGCAGTTTATTTCTCTACAGATATAAAGTGAAAATTCAAGGGACACTTGTAGTTTTTGTGGATTAAATCCCAAATACAGGGTGGCCCTGCTATAACTTGATGATGGGGGTCCATAGAACCTGACCATGTTATAGACTGAGCAGTATTAAAACAAACCAAGTCTGATAGCTGAAGAAAATGATGAAAAATGGCATGACTAAATGAAGTCAAACTAGTCCGCCCAAAATGCAAGTAGGAAACACATTTTGGGGACTATTTCTGAATACATCCTAATACATTGATTTTCAAGAGATTTTCCATTAGCCTAATGCCTAGTTGTGTTAGAAGCATCGTTTTTCATTGGTTATTTTGCTTGCACTTGAGCAGAAGGGTAAAAGTTGGATATTTTTCATTTTTTAATTGCTTAATGGACCCATCATTTTTGTATCGAGACCACTCTTTATTCCAAATGCCCACCTTATCCTACTTTTTGCAAAGGTTCACCTGTCTGTGTGCAGTTCAGACCGGTCTGCCTTAGATCTGGGGCCAAAAAGTCTAAAATCCAGACACAAAATCGGATTCCGACCACGGGTGAATTTTGGGTGGAAAAAAAAACAGGTCCAAAAAGTTAGGTTTTTCTCTCTGTTTTTTGTTTGGTATCATTGTAGAGCTACATCTGTCTACCTTTCAGTAACACCACCCACTTTAGTTTTTCATACATGACCTTTTTGCTACAGAGTTTGGCAGATGGCCAGATATCTGTGTCTTTGAAAAATTGGAAATTTAATTTGCATTTATGTCACTGTTGGTTCGATTGTAACTATGAACTTTTTTCTGCAAAAAGGAAACTTTCACATCACAGTAAACATGCTCCAGTCACTTTGGAAAATGCAACAGTCCATCAGATTCCATTGCTTTTATTTTAGTTTGGTGCTTACTTCCTTTAATGAAAAGTTGTTTGTTTTTATTGAAGATTGTAGTCAGCTTTCTTTGATGAAGGGCACATGTGTGTTATTGATGTAATAGAAAATACATGTTTATGACATTTCAGTAGCCACACGATTGTCTTACATTAGAATTTGTGTTTGAAATTTTCGGAGCCACATTGTGATCATATTATATCTGAGTTCATGTTAATACAGAATGTGCTATAGCAGAGTCACACCACACTGTAATCCTAAATGTCCAACCACGAGTCCAAAAATATAGAATGTTCTGAATGAATTCCACTATTCTTGAATGGACTTGCATTGGAGCAATTCAGAATGCCTTTGAATGAGTTCACCATAATCCAAAGAAGTCTATATAACTTAGAAAGTGCTATTAGAATGATCTTGCAATTCTGACCCCTTATTTTCCGTATTAATTTTGGTACTAAGGCTGGGAGCGGTTTGACAAATGTGGGCAGCTAGATTCCACCTTGTTGCAGACAGGTCATTCATTGGATGCACCCAAAGTGCACAGATCCAGTGAAAATGATGGGACCATTGCAGATGAATAACCTGACTTTTGAGACTAAACATCTGTCGAAACATTGAGTCTGCTGTGAATTATCAGATTTGCACATTGATATGAAGATGATAAAACCCCATTTGAGTTGGCAAGTCACAACAACATTGTTGAACATAAACATGACCAACTTCCCAGAGAGTCAGTCCTTCAAGAGCTGAGCTGGGCATTTAGAATCAGTTTCAATTCTAGAATATTGATGTGGTCCATATTTGTCACTGACCGTATCATAGCGCAGTGGGCTGTCCAACCAAAGGTGTAGGCATATATACATATTGTCATTTACATTGCGGGGTTTCTCTTGATTGTACCTTGTTTGTGATGTTGACCTCCTGGTCAAGTGAACTGGAATAGAACCCCATTGATCCTGCAAAGTCATTTGTAACAGGTGCATTTAAAAGTGGGCCAGAAGGACTAGATCAGCGGTTGCATTGAGTAACCAAGGAGTTGCAAGAACTCTCTTGCTGAAATCCACAGCCTGTAGAAAATGGACTTGACAAATTTTGATAATATATAGTACGCGTATATGAATGAGATGTATAAGATTGAAATTGGTTATAAAGTCAGTATCCTGGTGGACAAAACACTGGGATGAGTGAAGATCTGTTTGTCCTATATTACTAGAAAAATATTTAGACAAAATGAGATGTATAAGATTGAAATTGGTTATAAAGTCAGTATCCTGGTGGACAAAACACTGGGATGAGTGAAGATCTGTTTGTCCTATATTACTAGAAAAATATATAGACAAAATTTGCATCCTTTAATAGGACTGATTAGGGAGGTAGCGGCTTGTATTCCTAATGTTAATGAGATTGGGGTATGTATTCAGAGGGGGAAAAAAATCGTGCAACATGCAGTCCACTCATCTAATGTCTATAGTCATTGTTATGTATATCAATATTATGTGCTTAACTTTTGTCCATGATTGTAGGTTGCATTTTAAGATTAAGGTTATTTGTAAATAGAACATTTACATAGCTAACTTTTGTCCATGATTTCGGGTTGTAAATAAGATGTTTACATAGCCTATGAGTTTGGAACATTCTAGGCCCAGTCCCATTTACAATTAGATAGGAATTTTCCATTGGAATTCAGTGTTACCCTTAAGGGTGCAAGAGTGAGAGTCTAAAATCTCCTTGGTGTCAAAACTGGGGGTCAGACTGAGTAAAAAACAAACTTTGGTATCAAAACTGGGGGTCAAATAAAAAATTTGGGGGTCTCTGAAGCACAAATGAGGGTAAAGGGAAAGACTGGAATTATTCACACATAGGTCAAGTGAAAATGTATATAAACAAGGATCTGATAAACAAGTAATTCATCCTGTTTAAGATCAGTCTGGTGGAATCCACTAAATCCAGTTTTTATTTTTGTCTCCATGAGGAGGAAATGTTGATGCTAATTACCAGAAAAGACTACTGCTTCTTGCTAACTGACACATTCAGGCATCATGGTATAGGAGATGTTGACGCTAATTACCATCAAAGGCTACTGCTTCTTGCTAACTGACACATTCAGGCATCATGGTGTAGGAGATGTTGGTCCTGATAAAGATCTATCAGACCTGCTTGACAAATTTGATTTGAATAGACCAAAAGTCCTTCACCCTGTTTCCAAAATGGAAACTGCCCTAGGTCCTAACACGACTGAACTCGGAGAAGTTTGAGCCATTAACCAGGACTTTGCTGAAGCTGTTATCGTATAAACCCTATTTCCTGATAGCTTTAGCATCACCTTGCAATGTGAGTGAGCTATATGCCATTTCAGTTGACATGAACTATCTTCAGTTAAAATCAAACTGGTTACCTTCCATAGTCGGAGAGTAAGTCGAGAGCAGTGGTCATGCAAGATCCTCTCTGTGCCTTCAAACACTACTTGAGGCACACACAGACGTGTTGTGCCAATTGCAAGTCTCTTTCTTCTTGTGAAGGCAGGAGAGCAGGATATCATCTCTTCAAGCCCTGTTTTCATGGCTTAAGTTGGTTATATGCTCAGTGTACTCAGATGTTTTTAAAGATCAGAGGCGCCTTATGAGGATTTCAACTCAATTAGAGTAATCTCTCAACCTCACATTCAAATGTAGCATTTCTATTCAAGTCATCACAGAAGCTGTTGACTGACATGCAGACCTTTAAAGTTTTTATCTCAGGGATTTAGAGACAAATTCTGAATCTGTCGGTCTTTTGGCTGCATCCCAGACAACCACCAGACCTAATTAAACCAACACAGTCTCTTGACTTTGCTGGATTCACCAGTGAATTTTGATGGTAAGAAGACTTCATTAGTTATCCTATAAACCTGACAGAGTGGACCAAACTCATATGATGATGGCCTGTTTTGCTTTAGGCAGGAGAATGGGTTATTTGTCACATTGGGAATCCAATCTTTCTTCCCAAAAAGAATACCCAAAATATAGATAGGATGCTTAGCATTACCTCCACCTGTAACCTATTTTTGTAATGTTAATGTGATTGGATTGTGTTCAAAGGAGAAAGCTTATTTTGTAGTAAATCATGTTTCTTCAAAAATACTTGCTTGATCATGCTATTTGAAAATGATCCCAACCACCCCACTGTATGAGCATCCTCACTGGTAGTTCACTCAGCTTAAAATTAGTGACACTTATTGGTGGCAAGGGTAGGTAATTTGCAAGAGTTACTGTTCTTGTTTTTATGATACAAAACAGAAGATTAATTTTCCTCCATTTAGTCAGGCTGTATGGAAGATGTATCAGGCATATATTCCTAATGTTAATATGATTGGGTAAGTGTTTTCGGAGAAACATAATTTACTACAAAATTTGCTTTTCATACAAGGCCACAGCTGTAGTGGCTAATGAAGGTAATTTAATGCATGAGCTATACTTGTGATGCAATCTATCACTCCAATTTTGTTCATGGCCAGTTTTAATTAAAAGATCTAAAACTGTGATAATAACACAAAAGAAAAATTTGACTTAGAAATAGGTCAGCAGTTTGTTGTCAAGATCACTTTAACCAGAACTTATTTTCTACAAAATAAAGAATGTTTACAGTGGCTTCTGGAGTCTACAAAAAGCTTCGTAGAGGTGAGGTACGTAATCATTGATTACACTCTGGTTTCGTCAATGCATCAATCTGACTTCCAGATAAACATAAATAATATCAGTGTGTAATATTAAGACTGTTTATATTTGTCATCCACAAAACATACACTTAATGTTCCCAAAATTTGTATCTTTTTTTTATGTGGGGGACATTTTGTCTCATCATCTATTTTCTCTATCCATCCAGAATCCTAATGAGAGCCTTGTTCAGGATGTGTCCAGTACAGCTGTCTTAACACCATTAGATGATGATTTGGTTGGACAAGATGAACCAGATCGTGGAAACTGGAGTGGGCGATTTGACTTCCTCATGTCTCTTCTGGGCTATTCCGTTGGTCTTGGCAATGTCTGGCGTTTTCCGTATTTAGCATATAAAAATGGTGGTGGTAGGTGACAAGCAGATGATGCATTTTAAAGTATTACATTCTTTTGAATTTAGGATTCAGTATATCTTCTTTCATTTTTTGAAAGTGTTTAAATTGTCAAAATACTTTAAATTGTACCAACATGGAATCGAATCAAAATTTTACAGCTGATAAATTGTAAATTAAAGCCCAGATGTAATGGAACTTGTCATATTAATTGACAAGACTCTGTGGATAATTGATTTTTCAATACACGTCTTTTATAGGGAATTTAAGATGTTATTGAGGCCCTGCATTAAGAGAAAGTAGAAACTGACATGTTAAATATTTCACCAGAAAAATTTTGTTCATATCACAGTAGAGGAAAATTCCATTTTGAAGCTGCCAGGAACAAATTCAAAATTCTGTCAAAAGTAAAATTTGCTGGTGCTTGACCCAAACATTTATACAGAGTTATAAAGGAAAATTCTTTTGTTTGTAAATTTATAAAAATTTTGATTCTGGATAATTTGAGCATTTTAGGATATTTACAGTTGCTTTGGTTTTTGTCCTGTTCTTTACATATAAATCAAAATGACATTAGATCCACTTATGTCCAGTGTTTCCTGTTGATTGTATGTGTGCTGTACATGATCTCTGAATAGATTGTCATCTTTCTGGCATGTTCAAAGACTTTAATTTGATCACGCTGTTGACCCAGTATCTTTGTATGAGATGAGATTTATGAGGCATGCTGTGTGTGTCATATCTGATAAGACCATTCATGTGTGACCATATCAGGAATGAGAGACTTTGTAATCAGTAATCTGACTTATGAATTTTAAATTGTGTATGTGGTCAGGTGGTTGCCTTGGGTGTTTTTCATTGTCAATGAATGCAAGCTATCATATCACTCATTTGGTAATTTTATTATTGTGTTAAGTAGATATATTATTGGAATCTCTAATCCTGTCACAGTTAACAATTAACAGTTGTAATTTGAAACATCCAGAATTAGTAATCATTTTGGGGTGGGTGGGACACTGTAACCCTAGGTAACTGGATCCTAGCTGCAACACTGCATACTAAGATACAAGTTCAATTAGTAAACTTTTGACTACATTCTAACTTTGTTCCTCCTGAAATTTTCCAAAACTGGAAATGCAGATTGTACAAATAAAGCATTCTAATCTCATTGAAAAAATATCAGGTCGTTGTCACATTAAAAAATGGACAATAGTTAGTGATAGCTTTTGAAACAGGCAGTATGGATTGTAACAGGCAGTATGGATTGTAATAGGCAGTATGGATTGTAATAGGCAGTATGGATTGTAACAGGCAGTATGGATTGTAATAGGCAGTATGGATTGTAATAGGAAGTATGGATTGTAATAGGAAGTATGGATTGTAACAGGCAGTATAATAATAATAATAATAATAATGAGGACTTTGTATAGCGCCTAATCTTTAGAAGCACTAAGCGCTTTACAACATTAGACAACACCAATAACATAAAAAACATAATGATATTATTACAAAAAACAAACACCATGAAATTAAAAAACAAAAAAAATATGCTGAAAATATTTAAGGTAGGGAACATTATTAGGTCTTTAAGTTTGTTCTTGCAGTCAAAATAAGTGAGTTTTAAGAGCACTTTTGAATGTGATCACAGTGTTCAGTGGGCAATTCATTCCACATTGCTGGGCCCTGGTATGCAAAAGAACATTGTTCATATGACTTCATTTTTGTAGTGGGAATAATGAGTATACGATTGTCAGAAGAGGAGCGTAAGTATCTTGCTAGTGTGTACACATGTGAGGTCGGATAGGTATGTTGGACTGTAGTCCGTCAGTGAAATGTAGCACATAGAACAAATTTTGTGTTTGATTCTGGATCGAATGGATAGCCAGTGTAGGGTACAGAGCAGTGGGGATGTGTGCTATGATCGTGGTACTCTAAGTTTGATCTGAGCAGCTGTGTTTTAAAGTTTCTGAAGTAGATATTGAGATGAACCAGACATAATTGAGTCACAATAGTCCAGTCTTGAAAGTACTAATGAACATACAACTGTTTTAGTGGCATCAGTTGAAAGATATTTGCAAATGGAGCTGATGCCTCTCAGCTCAAGATATGCAGCCTTGCATATGTTCATGACATGTTGGTGCAACGTGAGAGTGCTGTCTAGAGTGACACCTAGGTTTCGTCCTGACTGTGTGAATTAAATGTTGGTGTTACTGATACTTTATTTTTTGAGGTAAAGGATGTGACTGAGAAAGTTTTTATGTTGTGATCAGAATGGCCTCAGTTTTATCATCATTCATCTGCAGCTTGTTACATGTCATCCATGATTTCACATCAGAAATGCACCTCTCTACACCTTGGATGGTAGCATCAACTTCCGTTGGGTGGCTAGATTTGTATATTTGAGTGGCATCAGCATACAGTTGGTGAGACACTGGATGATGATTTATGACACTTGAGAGTGGCTGAGTGTATAGAATGAAAAGAACATGTCCAAGAACAGACCCCTATGGAACTCCACAACATAGATTAACTGGGCTGGAGTGTATTCCATTTGCAGACACAATTTGTGTCCTGTTGACCAAGTAGGACTTGAACCACAGAAAGGCTGTATCATAAATGCCAAATACATGCTGGAGACGGTGAAGTAATATACGATGGTCTATTGTGGCAAATACTGTAGATAAATCAAGGAGGGTGAGGACTGTAATCATTCTGCTATCCAAAGCAGAGAGAATGTCATGAACTACTTTTAAAATAGTAGATTCAGTACTGTGGCATGGGCGATATGCAGATTGTACATGGCTAAAAAGACTGAATTCAGATGAGATACAAGCTGGGATAGAAAAACCTTTTATAAGATTTTTGATATGAATGGGAGATTAGAAACTGGGCAGTAGTTCTTCAGGGATGGTCCTGGCTTTTAAAAAGCTGTCGCCAAAAAAATCGCCAACCTCAATATTTTGTCGCCAATTTTCAAAAAGTGTCGCCAGAACAAGTAGTGTACATTTTTTCAAGTGTTAATTTAGTCTATTAATGTAACAGGCAATGAAAATTACAAAAGATGGGTTAGTTAATACTCTAATTACAACAAGCATTAACAAAATGTTACAAAGTGTTACATGAAGATCCGTCGCGATTTTAGGGCTGCCCACTTGTTGAATGCAGTTTCAAAGTCTAATTTTTCACATCTGTACATACTAATTCTCATTAAATTCTCGAGAGATGAGATACAGAGTTTATTTCTGATGTCAGTTTTTGTGAGGTTCACCTTACTGAATCCACATTTACAGTCTACAGTGCTGACAGGTGACACCAGTAGTCTCTCAGCAGCCGCCCCCCCCCCCCCCCCCCCCCCCCCATGGTTAACTTCACAAAGCTTGTAGTGAATTGCTTCCTAAATCCCAAGAATGATCACTGAATGCTGTATAAATTTTCTCGACAAACAAAATAGGATCTCCATTCCCACGAATGAAAGTTACATGAGTTAACACCTGGCAATATTGGACCGTATATATAAGCATAAATTCACACCCAATTTAGGTATTCTTTCACTCCTGTATTTTGAGAAATAAATAATTATTATTAATTATACAAAACTGTTTTTTTTTTTTTTTTGCTATTTTTTGTTGCGGAGTTTAAGTCTCTGCAGCCGTAACACGGTGATTGAAGGCAAAAGGAAAAGATAATGAGTAAAATGCTGCACTGGCGACAGATATAATTGTGATTGAGATTTTTTCCATTTGCTTTGTATTTATACGCAGTAGTCGGTACTTCAAAGGTTATCAGTTTTCTATGAAGGTTCAACAAAACTAGTGTATTGGTATATGTAAAAAAAAAAAAAAAAAAAAAGAAGGATTAGCCATTCAATTAATTGTATCTGTTCTATTCGCGTCTTCAGAAGTTGGTCAGTTGTAGGTATAGTTCGGTAGCATGATTGACTGTAACACAGCATACAGTACTCAGCCCAGATGTCAGCATAAGCAGATTATGATGTAACAATGCACTGTAAAGATGGGGTTGTCAATACGAACAAAGGATCGTTTGTGTAACAGATTGATTCCAATGCATTGCTTAGTCAAGTTTGTGGCTTCCTTTCATTCTCCCTTTTAATTCATCCAGTCCAAATCCATGATTGTATGTACAAATTAAATAACCAAAAAGTCTGTCGCAAAAAAAATCGCCAAATGGGATATTTTTGTCGCCAATAAGGAAAAAAAATCGCAATTTGCGACATTGGCGAAGCCCAGGACGATCCCTGGTTCTTTAAATTGTTATGGTCGAGTGTTGGTTTCTTCAGCAGAGGCTTTACAGTGGCAGTATGGATTGTAATAGGCAGTATGGATTGTAGTTGGCAATATGGATTGTAATAGGCAGTATGGATTGTAATTGGCAACATGGATTGTAATTGGCAATATGGATTGTAATAGGCAGTATGGATTGTAATTGGCAGTATGATTTGTAATAGGCAGCATGTATTGTAATGGGCCATATGGATTGTAATTAGCCATATGTGTTGTAATGTAATTGGCCATATGGATTGTAATTAGCCAATATGTGTTGTAATGTAATTGGCCATATGGATTGTAATTGGCAATATGGATTGTAATTGGCAGTATTGATTCTAATAGGCAGTATGGATTGTAATTGGCAATATGATTTGTAATAGGCAGCATGTATTTTACTGGGCCATATGGATTGTAATTAGCCAATATGTGTTGTAATGTAATAGGCAATATGGATTGTAATTGGCAATATGGATTGTAATTGGCAGTATTGATTCTAATAGGCAGTATGGATTGTAATTGGCAATATGATTTGTAATAGGCAGCATGTATTGTAATGGGCCATATGGATTGTAATTAGCCAATATGTGTTGTAATGTAATTGGCCATATGGATTGTAATTGACTATGGACTGTAATAGGCAGTATGGATTATAATTGGCAATATGATTTGTAATAGGCAGCATGTATTGTAATGGGCCATATGTGTTGTAATTGGCCATATGGATTGTAATTGACTATGGACTGTAATAGGCAGTATGGATTATAATTGGCAATGTATACTGTAATTCAGAGTTAGTGGGAATTAGTATGGATTAAAATTGGCAATATTTATTGTAATTCAAGTTAGTGAGGATACAACTCAGCAAGATCAGGTTTAAATTTTTTAGAATCAACAGTCATGCAGTAGTGTAAATTTGTACAAATCAAAATGGTCTGAGGAAGGTTGGAGCAGTAGCTTCCCTCCACAAGTCAAGATAGTATTCAAAAGCATAGGCCCAGTAAATTAAGTCCAACTTTAAACAACACAGACCCTGAATCTGTCTTTGCATAATGCACTAGCAGATCCGGATCTTTGTTGTTTGTTCTACTGATTATTCCTAGCAACCTACATAGACCCAGATCAGTCAGTGCATTATGCAACAACATAACTGGATGTATTTAGTTTGCAGTTGAACTTGACCTATAATTGAGTATATATGGTATGGCCAAGTTTTGATAAAAAGAGGGAGCACTTGCCAGTTATAGGTATTACCTTTAATACAGTAATAATAATAATAATAATAATAATAGAATCCACATATTTAAACCAATGTTTTATTCTCTTCCAGGGGCCTTTGTATTTCCATTTGTATTGATGCTGTTCCTGTTGGGTATCCCACTCATGTTTCTTGAGTTATCCTTTGGACAGTTTGCTGCCCTGGGTCCATCTGTCATCTTTGAACGATTCTGCCCACTGTTTAGTGGTATGATTTACTTTTTTCTTTGCTACTTTTTACTAGTCTTGAATAGTGTTGTTTTTCTATTGTAGGTAGCTTGAGTTCTCCCAAATTAATTGGAGCATTCAGACTTTCATTTGTAAATGCACATTTAATTGCACTAATTCAGTACCTGCTTTGCATTGCTTTCCTTTTCCAGGACATCAAGTTCCCGGTCCAAGTTAATATTCCCTCCTCCAGGTAGTTTTTTAGACCTAAGATTGATCCCAGTCTGGCTTCTTAGTCATAGCCAAAATAGGGAATACCCTTTTCATTTTTCTTGAACTTATTATGCAAGGTTACATGTCAGAATGCTCCAACAAATTTAACCGTCATTGTTTTTGTGAAATGTATTTTCTGCCAGTCATTGCCCTATTTTGTATCAGCTTAGTTATTTATTCTTCCCTGTCCTTGTATAATTGTTTTCTTGTAATTGTGATGGGGTTGTGCACCTTGCCCATAGAACTGGTGCATCAGCTTATTGTCCTCCATTTTAGGACTGGTGTTAGTGTAAATATTATCAGGGATGGAGCCTTGCGGGTGTTAGTGTAAGTATCATAAGGGATGGGGTCTTTCCTGTGTTAGTCTAAATATCATCAGGGATGGAGCCTTTCCAGTGATAGTGTAAATATCATCAGGGATGGAGCCTTTCCAGTGATAGTGTAAATATCATAAGGGATGGAGCCTTTCAGGTGTTAGTGTAGATATCATCAGGGATGGAGCCTTTCCAGTGATAGTGTAAATATCATTAGGGATGGAGCCTTTCCGGTGTTAGTGTAAGTATCATAAGGGATGGAGTCTTTCCAGTGATAGTGTAAATATCATTAGGGATGGAGCCTTTCCAGTGTTAGTCTAAATATCATCAGGGATGGAGCCTTTCCAGTGATAGTGTAAATATCATTAGGGATGGAGCCTTTCCGGTGTTAGTGTAAGTATCATAAGGGATGGAGCCTTTCCAGTGATAGTGTAAATATCATCAGGGATGGAGCCTTTCCAGTGTTAGTCTAAATATCATCAGGGATGGAGCCTTTCCAGTGATAGTCTAAATATCATCAGGGATGGAGCCTTTCCAGTGTTAGTCTAAATATCATCAGGGATGGAGCCTTTCCAGTGTTAGTCTAAATATCATCAGGGATGGAGCCTTTCCAGTGTTAGTCTAAATATCATCAGGGATGGAGCCTTTCCAGTGTTAGTCTAAATATCATCAGGGATGGAGCCTTTCCAGTGTTAGTCTAAATATCATCAGGGATGGAGCCTTTCCAGTGTTAGTCTAAATATCATCAGGGATGGAGCCTTTCCAGTGTTAGTCTAAATATCATCAGGGATGGAGCCTTTCCAGTGTTAGTCTAAATATCATCAGGGATGGAGCCTTTCCAGTGTTAGTGTAAATATCATCAGGGATGGAGCCTTTCCAGTGTTAGTCTAAATATCATCAGGGATGGAGCCTTTCCAGTGTTAGTGTAAATATCATCAGGGATGGAGCCTTTCCAGTGTTAGTCTAAATATCATCAGGGATGGAGCCTTTCCAGTGTTAGTCTAAATATCATCAGGGATGGAGCCTTTCCAGTGTTAGTCTAAATATCATCAGGGATGGAGCCTTTCCAGTGTTAGTGTAAATATCATCAGGGATGGAGCCTTTCCAGTGTTAGTGTAAATATCATCAGGGATGGAGCCTTTCCAGTGTTAGTCTAAATATCATCAGGGATGGAGCCTTTCCAGTGTTAGTCTAAATATCATCAGGGATGGAGCATTTCCTGTGTTAGTGTAAGTATCTTAAGGGATGGAGCATTTCCAGGTGTTAGTCTGAATTCTGGTTTTTTAGTGGAGGCCAGTTTTCTTGTTTTTGTTAGAATACGGTGGACTTTTTTTCCATGATTTTCTTTTTTAAATTTTTTGTATGCATATGATTCGAGTGGGAAAGAAAGTTTTACAGACTTCGACAGAAGTTAAGTGTACATGTAGGAATTGGAAACTGATGGCAGTGGAAAGAAGAAGTGTGCTTACAGCACAAAAAAATGGTGTCCCAAGTTGTTGAGAGAGACCATGACACATGTAGTTTACATAAAGGTTTAAAAAATATGTGTGGAATTGGGAATGGCTGGAGCGAAAAGTCAACAGAAATTTAGTTGGTCAGTTTATAAGAAAACTGAATGCTAGAGGACTGGCATTTTGTAACCTCTGCTCTACGTCAATCGCAATTGGAAGATTTTGTAATGGCACCTACATAAGAAGCTGCATACGGAAAAATTGAAGCGTAGAAGGCATCTGGAAAAAGTGCAGTTAATTACTATAAGAAGAAAGATTTCTTGCACGAGAGAACAAATGTAGCTCTGTCAGAATATGCGTACTGCATGTTGCCAATACAAGCACCAGCTTGAAAGGAAAAAAGGCTCTCATTGAGAAAGAAAAGAAATGTTTGCACATTGAGCCAAAAAATTCATTCAAAAAGGAAGGCTAAACAAATCTTTGCCAAAGCTGCAAAAAGAGCTCAACTGGAATATCAACAGTTTGTGTCCATTGGAGAAAAAGACAAGTGAATGTATAGGATTATTTGTATATAGTTGATTTACTTGGGTGTTTATTTTACAGATTTGTTATGAAAAGAGAGAAGTATAATACATTTGCTGCAAAAGTTGAGAAATTATTAAGTTGAGAAATTATTTTGACTTAATTATGATGTGAACACTGACATGCACCTGAAATAACTTAAGCACCAATAGTATTAGAGAACAGATCATGTGACAATAAATATTGTCAAGTTGAATTTTTTTTGTAAGTTTGTTAGTTTTTCAAGTGATTATTTTGTTATATATTATGATCATAAGTTGCACAAGGAGCAGTGTTTATGATTGTAAAATGCTTTTTAGGCGGCAGCCCTGGACCTCCAGATCGCGGGTGCTGCCCCTCGAGAATTGTTGGGGGAGGACCCCAAAACCTCACTTTCAAATTTTCAGCTTTTTGTGGGGAATACCAAAATCATGTCTGAGTGTGGGTGGGTGCACACTTGAGAAGGCCCTGTATGATGTTAACCCCACCTTCATGTTGTGTATGGGTTGTACATGCACAGATAGATGTCAGAATTTACTCACATGTGTGGTACTTGGCATCAAGTTGCCTTACATTTTAAGGGAGGGAAGAAAGCCCCTCTACTGCCTCTTCACCACCACCACCACTGTCCATTCCCAGAAAGGATCATTTCTTGTGTTAGGGAAGTTGATTTAAGTGGGGCAGGCACCAAGAACAACTTCACTGGTTTGCAGATTGCCAAAAGATGGTAAAGACAACAGCAAGTGCACCTTCTTGACAGTGATGTACAATATCCTGTCAAGGAGAGCGAGTATACCTTCCTTATAGTGATGTACAGCACCCTGTCAAGGAGAGCGAATGTACCTTCCTTACAGTGATGTACAGTACGCTGTCAAGGAGAGCGAGTATACCTTCCTTATAGTGATGTACAGCACCCTGTCAAGGAGAGCGAGTGTACCTTCCTTACAGTGATGTACAGTACGCTGTCAAGGAGAGCGAGTATACCTTCCTTACAGTGATGTACAGCACCCTGTCAAGGAGAGCGAGTATACCTTCCTTACAGTGATGTACAGCACCCTGTCAAGGAGAGCGAGTACCTTCCTTACAGTGATGTACAGTACGCTGTCAAGGAGAGCGAGTGTACCTTCTGTCTTGGATGAGCAGCAACCTCTCATGGGAAGTAATCTGAAGGTTTACAATGCCAAGCTGAGAATGTTCTCTAATTGGTGTTGTAGGATTGGGTTTATCCTAGCTGTCCCCTTTTATGTGTAAAAGCAGACATTCTTCCTCTTTGAGAAAGGTAATGTTCTGTTTCTAACATTAAGGGCAGTTGGGCAGCCCATTTTGAACATTTTTAAGTTCTCTTGGGGTTCTGAGATTTGGTTTGTCCATCCACTTCCTGATCTCATCAGGTATTCTGAGATTTAGAGATTAGTAAATATATGCCAACCATTACACTTTTGGCGTAATCATTATGCTTTATTTCACTGAATTACATCTTACGCTTGCCTGTGTATGGTTTACGCTTTTCCAGTACATTAAAAATCAAAATAAAGCAATAAAAGTTATGTTTGTGTGTTTATAATCTCTTAAATTTCACTCATCATAAAAAATTGAGAATATTCTTAAAAGAAAGACTGCTGGGGTTTTCCGGGTTCTTCCTCCACCATTAATACTGACTGCCATGTGCTGAAAATCTGCGTTAAACCCTACAACAACAACATACAGTGTACTGTATTTATGGCATATAATATATTAGCTACAATGTTGTAGCTTCAACAGAGATGGGGTACAAATGTTAGTAATATATAGATCGTGCATTTTATGCTCAGATTATGCTTTTTTGCCCCTTATATTTGGGGTTGGCTTATATGCTAGTGTCTCACTCATTAATGCCAAGATGGAACCTTCCATGTGTTATATGGGTATGATCAACACTCCATTATGTTCTTTGAGAACTTTACCCTTAACACATTAACCCTTAGCGATGACTTGTCGGGGCATGAGGTAGTAGCCTACTGCCGAGCTCTGTAGCGTCATGGTCATGCATGATACACTAAAGTGGGTGGTATTATAGAAAGGTAGACAGACGTAGCTCTACAATGATACCAAACAATCTGGATGTTCTAGGTGCACTACAAAGTACAGATTTAAAAAACCTAATTTTTTTCCAACCAACATTTTTCTACCCAAAATTTGCCTGTGGTCAGAATCCGATTTTGTGTCTGGAATTTAGACTTTTTGGTCTCAGATCTAAGGCAAACTGGTATGAACTGCAAACAGACAGATGAGCCTTTGCAAAAAGTAGGATAAGATGGGCATTTGGAATAAAGAGTGGTCTCGATACAAAAATAATGGCTCCGTTTAGCACCAAAAAAAAAAAGAACTCCAACTTTTACCCTTCTGCTTTTGCGCAAGTCAAATAGCCAATGAAAAAAGATGTTTCTAACACAACTAGGCAGTATGTTATTGAAAGATAACCGGGGATTTGGTGTTTTCGGATCTATTCAGAAATAGCTTTCAAAATGTGTTTCCTACTTGATTTTCAGTTAAAAATTACAAAAACCTAAAGGGGTTAATGTGTTAAGACCATCTTCCAGTTCTTCTTGGGGCCAGCAATGGGAAGTGAGATTCATGGCGTGTCAGTGGAAAAGGGTTGTTTATAGTTCATTGGGAACTATTTAACACAAATTTGGCATGGATTGATGGAAGTAGTCTCATGTGACAACGTTGTATGGAAGTGAAGCTTAAACATTGGCAAGGGGAGGTAATGGGCAAGAGTAATTGCCCATTGTATATATGATGTAGACAGAAAAGAAAAATTTTCTTTTTTTTAGTGCTGGATTCAGCATGTAACCGAATTATATCCCTAATGTTACTGTATAAAGAACTATCAAAGAGACATAATATCCTTGGAAAATTGGCTCTCTGGCAAAGGATCATCTACTTTCAGTAGTTCAGTTCCTACTGAGATTATGTTTCAGTCGTATCTGTGCCATGGATTATCAAGATAGGTTTCTTTGCCAAATTGAGATATTGGGGTTTTATGTCTATTTCTTAAGGTTCCCTTTATATTTCAGTGGCCTAGTTTCTATTCGGCTTGTCTTATCTAGAAAGTTTATCGGTCTCTCAAAGAGAAGGACATTCATGAGAATTATGTTCACTAGGTTGGGGCTGTTGTTACATCTTGGATCTATTATAATTGTTCCTCATTGAATGGCTTATTGAGATAGGCCTTCTGGCTACCTATTCATTATTTAATCTTATGTTTGGTTTATCAGAGTAGAGGTATGTGGCAAGAAGCTATCTACCAGCTCATAGCTGTAAACACATGAAATATACGGGTATTTGCATTTATTTCTTATACCAGTTTTCACTGAGGCCATCAGCCCCACCCCCTTACTTAAGTTAAGCAATGCAGTAGTAGCAGAAGTATTACTTCTATTTGAGCTTTTAAGTAAGTTTTTAAACTAATTTTAGTTATGTAACACTTACCTGCTACTGTTAAAAAGATTTCCTCCTCCCACCATGCTTTGATGTCCTGTAGTCTCTGTTCATGTCATAAGGGGTGAGTATTCCATATGTTAGCTATGATTAAGGATTCAGAGTGGGGTCATGTTCTACCTGGAGGATGGAATATTAGCTTGGATCAAGGAATTAGCATTATGATAAAGGAAACAATGCAATAGTAACAATTCCTACCCCCCCCCACAACAAAAAATTGCATTTTCATTCCATGGGGGATGGGAGTAAGAGATTTACTTTCTTTGATATTGTCATGATATTAGCTATTATACAATATTGTCATTGTCTTAGTTACTATACACACACATTTCTGACCAAGACTTGTTCATGTTTTTTTGTGTGCTAAAATGTGTTGCCTTTTCAGTTCTTCATTCCATTTATCAGAACATTACAAGGGAGGTAACGCCATTTTTCAGCACATGATAGGCTATACATGGCGGCCAGTATTAATGGTGGAGGAAGAACCTGGGAAAACCCCGGAAAGAACCACCGACCCACGAGAAGCTACTGGCAAGCTTTCTTACATACCCACATTAGCCGAATCCGAGACTCAAACCCACACAGACAGAGGTGAGATGGCAGTGATCCATAACAGTGAGCGCTTTAGACCACTCGGCCACTCGGAACCCCAAAACCAGATGTTAATTTTGTACAAAGTTAATATCCAGCTTGAAATATAAGAGATATGAATTTTAACTCAAAGATTAGGATATATAAATCAGTTTGATACAGCCTGTTTCTGGCAAGCATCACCCCAGGTCACCGAATATGAAAAATTCAGACTGTAGTAGGTTTGTTTTTCCATTTACAGGTTTGGGCTATGGAATGATCTTCATTTCGGCAGCTGTGTCGCTGTACTACACAGTCCTCATAGCCTGGTGTATCTTGTATCTCATTTTGTCATTCAGGGCTGAGTTGCTGTGGGAGCGCTGCCATCCAGAGTGGGCTTCCAAAAGTAAGATCTCAGATGTTCAACTGTTTTCATGTTTGGTCTGTTTTAGCACAAGCAAGACATAGTGAGCACCTTTTTCTCCAGTGTTAGCTTAATTTGGAACTTTGCACATCACAAATGACGGAAATTATTAAATTTTGTTGGAATTATTAATTTTGTTGAAATTCCCACTTTGGAAAATCAGCATGTAACAGAATTATATCCATGTTTTCCTGTTAGTTCTTACTGTCTTTGTACCTATGAGGGTTTTCGTTATAGGATTAAATGATTATAATCATAACTGAACATTTAGAGAGCTCCACTTCACATAATGCACACACCTGTGTTGGATAGGTGCATATGATGAAATATTACTGCATTCCTGGAAATAAACCAACTATGATATTTTTAAATTAAAATTTATCATGCAATAAAATTACTGAACCAAACTGAAAAGCTTTGTTGACTTTACAGTAAGGATCTGTTCTGCTTCCTTTCCCATTTTCATGCAGGTAAATTGATAAAATTGTAATAATCTTTGCCATTCTTGATGGATTTTTGGACGAAAACAATTTCACCTTCTTAAGTGGCATAAAATTCCTCACATTTCATACAATTGCATGAGGTACAAAAGTATTGCAGTTAGAAAAATTGTATTGAAAGTAAGTTACAAACTATAATAAATGTAAAGCATGTTTTGTTATTTATTTTACTTTCAAGTGAGTTTTCACCTCTGAAAATATTCAGTGGAAATAATATACAACTTTATCTAAAATTATATGCTTTTTAAAATGGGATATAACTTTGAAATACTTGTACATTAAAGCCAGATTGACCAACATTACTGCATTTTCTCATGTTGATACAAATATCCAGATCACAATACTTCCTGCCAGAATGGGCTTCAGTATGAAAAGGATTAAAGTTTTTTTCTGCTTAGTCATTGACCTTGTATCTTGTTTTCACCAAAGTTTGTGGTGAATGACAACACTGCCAAGAAATAATTATTAGACTATGGTGAATTGCACAGCACTGCTAAAAAAGAATGATTGGAATCTCATACCACATTTCTCCTGCTTTTCAGCTTGCTACTCTTACAAAGACGCTGATGAGTGCCATGCTGTTAATGGCAGTGTATATGCCTTTGGAAAATGTCACAATGCCACATGGGCTGACGATAATAACATCACTCGAAATAATGACGACTCTGGGATGAACAACAAGCATGCACCAGCACAAGATTTTTTTGAGTAAGGATTCTGTTTCTGCCGGATTTTCATCTGTGACTTTTTAGCAAGGTTATGCTAACCTAATTTGTATTTTGAGTTGACTTGCAGTTATTATAATTTAGCAGTGCCAGGTTAAACTTCTTCATTCATTCAAATACTTCAGTGTCTGTAACTTTTCATAGCCTCTGCATACGCTGATAATCATTAAACATAATTATAAATTTTTGTCTCCTAATTTTAAGTCGCCTGGCTGTGAGATCAGATGAGTGAATGGTATGGCCCTGCATCCATCATGCAAATTATGTCATCTGTTGTTCATCCATTAACAGTTGTATCTCGTGAGTTCTGTTGAGAGCAAGATCTGCATATATTAATAAAAAAATCAATTGAGGACTGCTTCAGTGGCCTAAGTGGTTAAGAGTGTCAGCCTTGGATGATGGAGGTTGCAGATTCAAACGCCAGCTAAGTCTTACCAGACACTTGTAAAAATGATACTAGCAGCTGACTCACTTTGCACCCAGCATTAAGAGGTTAGTGTTAGGACTGTTTGGCCTGGTGTCAGGATAATGTGGCTGGGTGGGACATCATAGTGATATCACTGGAAAAAAATGTAATGCTATGTTTCACACACATAAACAGTGATACAAGCCCTTGTGATGTTAACTAAAGATCAAACAACTTGCTGAACCTGTTAGACATAAAGAACTAACATTTAAAATTATTTTTGGGGAAAAGGGTTTAGCTAATTCCTTTGGTTATGACAAGCTCGTGGATGCTGCAGTGGAATTAAAAACAGGAAAATGTGCAGTAGGGAAATTAGTATCAATTTGATAAGTATCCACTGCTTCCCCATCCTCCTCCTCCTCCTCCACTAATAAGCACTGGTACACAGTTTTGGGGGGAGCTGAGAGGGGTTCCCAGAGTCTTATAAATTTGTTGGGGCAACATTGTTCACAATCAGATTCATAAAACCAATCAGGATTGGATATGTTTCAAATCAAAAGTGAATACAATTTTGATGCCAATTTACCTTTTGAAGTTGTAAAACAGGTGCTATGTAAAGCATAAATTTAAAAGTGGTTATCAGGATGCACAAGAACTGGAACAACTTGTCCATATGTGTGACAGTCTAAGAAAGGCAGCTAGAAATAATGTCATTATATCTGTTCCTAACATCTCTTCCTGGGGTAATTATTGTTTTACAGCATCCTAATCACCATCAAATTGTAAGCATGACTCTAAAGTGAGCTAACATCTGACAGTACTTCCTAAACCAGTGATTGACCACATGAAGTTTATTATTATGTAGGGCTAACTCTACCAAATAGGTTTAAAATCATTTTGTAAACATTGACACCTGGCAACGGAAACATCCAGCAGACCTGTATGCAGCTCATTTAATTGATTTTGCTTTATTGTAATCAAACTTGTATCCTGTAGCAATCAAAATCTCGTTACCTGAACAACCTGTGGGCTGCTTGACAATGGATTTTTCAGCCTTTGCCAGTGAATCATTACAAACTTGAGACATTATAATGATAGAATGTGAATAGACAGTGGAATATTGACTGAGGATATGTTTTGATTAGATGCAATGATGCTAGAGACAATGTGAAAGTGCAGGCTAACATAAACTATTTGCAGTGTTTTCATTAAAATCATTTTTAATTTAATTTCAACAAAATTTATC
Organism: Sinohyriopsis cumingii; assembly: GCA_028554795.2. Taxonomy (NCBI): domain Eukaryota; kingdom Metazoa; phylum Mollusca; class Bivalvia; order Unionida; family Unionidae; genus Sinohyriopsis; species Sinohyriopsis cumingii. Next base: position 15,998,622 of record CM068836.1, read on the forward strand.
ACTCTTGAAATTCTTAAATCTTGGAAACAAGTTTGATATGCATGGTGAAAAAGAGTTTGACACTTTGCAATATTTATTTGCAAACATCATAGGAAGCACAAAAACGTAGCATCCAGAGTTACAATGGATTGAGCAACGTTGACAGTAATCTCTATGTAAATAATGTGACTGACATCGGGAAAGAATGCATTATTGAAACATTTGATACAATATAATGAAATATTCAAAGAAAATTGTGTGCACAATATTGTAATAGTATTGGATAGTAATTTACTTGTACTGATAGCAGAAACACATTGCTACAATTTTATAGGATATGAACAAATTTGGAGCAGACAGTGGTGTGTAATTGAAGTTTGAACTTAAACATGGATCTGTGTTGGTACTCAAACATACACAGTGGTGTGTAATTGAAGTTTGTACTTAAACATGGATCTGTGTTGGTACTCAAACATACACAGTGGTGTGTAATTGAAGTTTGAACTTAAACATGGATCTGTGTTGGTACTCAAACATACACAGTCGTGTGTAATTGAAGTTTGAACTTAAACATGGATCTGTGTTGGTACTCAAACATACACGGTGTGTAATTGAAGTTTGAACTTAAACATGGATCTGTGTTGGTACTCAAACATACACAGTCGTGTGTAATTGAAGTTTGTACTTAAACATGGATCTGTGTTGGTACTCAAACATACACAGTGGTGTGTAATTGAAGTTTGAACTTAAACATGGATCTGTGTTGGTACTCAAATATACACAGTGGTGTGTAATTGAAGTTTGAACTTAAACATGGATCTGTGTTGGTACTCAAACATACACAGTCGTGTGTAATTGAAGTTTGAACTTAAACATGGATCTGTGTTGGTACTCAAACATACACAGTCGTGTGTAATTGAAGTTTGTACTTAAAATTGGATCTGTGTGGGTACATAGACATACACAGTGGTTTGTAATTGAAGTTTGAACTTAAACTTGGATCTGTGTGGGTACATAAACATACACAGTGGTTTGTAATTGAAGTTTGAACTTAAACTTGGATCTGTGTGGGTACATATACATACACAGTGGAGTTCATGTCATGAACTTGTGAAGACAAAAAAATAGACAAATATCTTCGTTCTATTGTGAATTTTAGACTTTGCTGACAGATGCTAATATTGTCATTTTTTAAACTGCCTATATATACATGCACACACACATTTCATAGATTCAATGCCATTACAAACAAGTTATTTGAAGTTTAAATATTTCTAGTTTTTAATTAAAATAAAAATATCCCTTTGTATGTTTTTCTGCTGTAAAGCTTTAAAATGTAACTGCCTAGAGTAAAAATACCCATGACCACAAAAAACAAAAAGAAGGAAGACGATTAAAATGCATCATTTGAAAAATGTGTGACTCTGGACCACAAATTAAAGTTTGAGCTGCAAACTTTTAAAGATCTTGGATGACTGATTAAGAGCAAGAAGCTATGCATATTAATTACATAGTCTATATGGTAAAAATTGGTAAGTCAAAATTGTAAAGTTTGAGAGATTGTTTACATATTCTTACAGTAAGTCTGCTTAGTGAAATGGTGGACTGTTAAAATGTGCAAATAGATGAGCAATATCAGCCTCTCTTTGGCCTCATGATGGCACTAAAAAAAGTTTGCAAATTTTATGTACTAAAGAAGAAACGAACTCTATTTTGATCTATAATTATTTGTACACCAGAAAATGTTTTTAAAGGTCTGATGAAAAATTACAAACATCAAAGTGGTTGCATTTAGGTTGAAATTGTCAATTTTATTAAGGGCAAGGTTTGAACATAACACAATTTTTATTATGTTTGTGATAATTATCACCATGTAAATTATATGTATTTTTTATATGACGTTTTGTAATCTCATTACAAGTATTATATGTCGGAATACATTGTCAATGTTTTTATATTAAATGTTTTTGGTGTAACAGGATAGGAAAAAGATCAGATCTGTAATGAAGATGAAATACAGGACCAAACTTGAAAACAAATGGCATTTGATGATAAAGGTGATAACCAGCCAGGCTAGTCAGGCTGCAGTCTTAGGCACTTTATAAATCTGCTGTACTCTTCCTTACTGTGAGATTTAACATTAATCTTGCCTCAGATTTACATGTCTGAATAGTCCAAATGCCACCAACTACTGAAGGTCAGACTAGCCCTTAGAATAGCTTGAAATAAGAAGGCAGACTTGCTGCTGCCAATACCTTACCATCAGTCGTCCTTACATACCACTAAACCAAAGGTACATGTGGTCTCGTACCGCGAACAGTGTGATGATCAAAAGTTTCATCCTTGAAATTTAATGGCAACACAGGCAATTCAGTATGCGATAGAATTTTGAATTATTGCCACTTCATGGAGAACCAGACATAAGCTACTACTATAAGGGGTGAATATTTTTATGTCAATTATCTTCCAGTCTTGAGTCTTAAGTTCCATAATGGTTTGTTGTCTTTCTTAAAATTATTATCAATTCAGAGTCCTCAGTTAAATATGTACTTGAGCCTGTAATAGGAGACATATAAAAAAAATTCTCTTTAGAAATGGAGTGCTTCACATGTCAGAAGGAATGGAGAATGTGGGATTGATTTAATGGTAGATAGCTCTCTATTTACTGTATTATGAGACATTAAAGTTTTCTCTTAGAAATAGAGTGCTTCACATTTCAGAAGGAATGGAGAATATGGGACAGATTCAGTGGCAGATAGCTCTCTATTTACTATATTATGAGACATTAAAATTTTCTCTCTTTAGAAATGGAGTACTTCACATGTCAGATGGAATGGAGAATATGGGACAGATTCAGTGGCAGATAGCTCTCTGTTTACTATATTATGAGACATTAAAATTTTCTCTCTTTAGAAATGGGGTGCTTCACATGTCAGATGGAATGGAGAATATGGGACAGATTCAGTGGCAATTAGCTCTCTATTTACCATATTATGAGACATTAAAATTTTCTCTCTTTAGAAATGGAGTGCTTCACATGTCAGATGGAATGGAGAATATGGGACAGATTCAGTGGCAGATAGCTCTCTGTTTACTGGCGGCATGGACATTGACATTCTTTGCTCTAAGCAAGGGAGTAAAGTCAACTGGAAAAGTATGTTTGATTTACATTTTCTTTCACCCTCAACAAATGAAGTTTTTCTTTTCTAAGATTTTGGTGTGACAATATATAGAGAACTTGTAAATTTGTATAGTTTCTTGTTATCATTGTGAGGTGGCAATTGGTAATATTTATGTACTACTTTTCTGAAGTTGATAGAGTGTTCCTTTTTATTTTATTTTTTTGCCTATCTTCATTGCTAAATAAAAACTCAGTGGCTATATCCAAACATATAATCAACTCTTGAATCTCAAAATTGTGTTCTCTAGCCATAAATATACACTGCCTGTGTTGAAGGAATGAAGACAGCTTGTTTAATCTGAATTTGCAGAGTGTCAGAACTACAGTTTTAATATTATGATGTATGCATGAACTAATTCAATGCTTTCATTTTAATTTTCTTGTTTATTAATGAACCATATATCATCCAAAATGTTTGCAATTTTTTTTATAGGTTTGATAATTTTTGCTAGCGTGCATGTGTCACAAATAATTCTGGCATCACAGGAGGGAGAAAATTAAACCTTGATAGCAAATTATTGTAAAACCTTGGGCCTTTAATCTTGAAATGAATAATGACTATGCCAAGAAATGAAATTCTATAATCCTGCTTTTTCTTTCTATTTAGGTTGTTTACTTTACAGCCTTGTTTCCTTATGTAGTTTTGTTCATCCTTTTCTTCCGAGGGGTTACGCTACCAGGTGCTGCTGCTGGCATTTTATATTACGTTACTCCCAGATTTGAAAAACTTGGACAAGCACAGGTAAAGTTACAAAATCTTTAATCATAACCTTAAAACACAGTGTTTTCAATAACTTCACATGAAAAAGGGCCCAGAGGGCACTCGAAGTTAACTGACATGATGGTGGGCGGTTGTCTTTTTAATGATATACATGGCTGTAAAATCCAGAGTACAGTAAATGACTCTAGAAAGATTTAAACAGCAAGCAAAAGGCATTTTGCACCTTACATAGAAAGAGTCTCAATGTTTGGCTCAATCACTGCACTTGTATTACCTTCAGTCAATGTTTTACCAGAGTAGGGTACTTATTTTTGGGTCCATTTGATTTAACCCAATAAGATGCCAAAAACATTCTCCGGTAATACATCCTACTCTGCAGCATGTGGCATAAGCCTCACTCTAGTCTAATAAATTCAGCAACATTTTAATGCAGGTAATGTATTAATTAAAATTAAGCTTCTGGGTGGTAAAACTAATTTATGTAATATCTTGGAATTTGGTTAACTAATAATGAAGTTTCTTTTTATGAAACAAGTATGTCTAATCACATTTGGTTAAATATTAGTAAACATTTATTTCATTAAAGAAAATGTACTAATTCAACCCACTTTGGCATTCCTTGGCTACCATCACAATTCAAATGGCAGTCTGCAGAGTTGGAACAAAGTGATCACTTAGTTGTGCCGTTGCAAAGCGATCACTAAGTTGTGCCTTTACTTATTATGGATAAAAGCATCAGAGAACTACAATACGAAGCATTAGACTCCAGGCTGTTTAACAGTGTCAGTTTGGGCTGCCAACTAAAAGATTTAGTTTTGGAAATTTGGCCTCCATTTCCCCATTAAATGTTGTTAAAGCAGAACTTAACAGCAGTAAGGCATCAACCCCTTAATCATACCTATCAGGTTTATCGTCATTCATTGTAAGGTTTCTTTTTATTGTCCGATCTTGATACATGCCGTTTTGTTCTTTTGATGAATTTGAATGATCAATGTGGACACAAACGGCGCTAATCAACAACATTGACTCATAATTCCTGGTTATATTTTTGAAGAATAAGCTTGTATTGCTTGTGTTCACGGAGATTCTTCATTTTAATTGTACTTTCATGGCAGAGACAGTGCTGTTTAAAAACTTAATAATGGACATGTGTTATGACTTTGTGCTCTTAAACTAAAGAAGCGAACCCAAGTTTAGTAAAATTACACAATCAATTTTTTTCCTTAGAATGCAAAGTGAAATGTTAAGAGAAACTTACAGTATTGTGATTTAAATCCAAAACAGTCTTCAATGTTCTATCACAAGTCCAAAAGTGTAGAATGTTCTTAATGAATTCCAAGTCTTGAATCTCTTGATATGCCAAGAGTCTTGAATGCCTTGATGTACCAGATGTACCAGAATGATATAATCCAGAATGTCTTTGAATGAGTTCTCAATAATCCTAAAATAGTGTTTAGTCCAAAAGTCAGTGAGCACTTTGCAAGTCAAATGAATAATTTAAACAACACCATTGAGATTATAACTGTATATAACTTTAAATTTGATAACAGATTCCCAAAGACTAATATTAAAGCAGGAATGAATAATTGTTTGCCTAATCCTTTTTATATAGACTTTCACCAGACCTATGACACAATGAAATGCCCTGGATGTTGGTCATTTCTAATGGTAAATATCACTAATTTGTCAGCAAGGTCAGGCCTTTAATTGAAATTTTTGTATACATCTTGTTTATCACTTGCAAATATTGTTATGACTATATGGTCTTAAAACTAAGAAAAAGAAAAGAGCCAAAAGCCAACAAGTTTTGTAAAATTAAACAAATTCTTTATTTCCCTCGAAAGCAACATGAAACTTTAAAATGAACTTACAGTATTGTGTATTAAATCCCAAATACTCCTAAAGTTCTATCACAAGACCAAACGTATGAAGTTCCAATTGAATTCCAGTGGTATTCCAAATAAATTCCAATATTTGATATGTTGATGATGTGCCTGTAGTCTTGAATATGGTAAGGTGTCAGTGGTCTGGAGTGTGATAATGTACTAACAGTTTTTTGATGTATCTCAGCAGTATAGTCCAAAAAGTTCCTTGAATGAATTCATTATAGTTCCTAATTAATATTTTAGTCCAAGAATATTATTGAACACTTTGAAATATCAGCGAATAATAATTTGAATAAATAAATCCCCCCAAATTAAAAACAGTAAGACTGATTCTGCTTCAGATGTTACGGCAAGAACGAATAGTTTTTAAAGTAAACAACATTATATACAAAGCTAAGACAATAATAGAGCCAGGATTTAAGTCAATCTCATATAAAACATTCCAAGAAATATTAGCAAGGTATTGTTTACAAAATAAATGTCACTGGTCAGGCACACCATGACCTTGATTTTGGACAAAGTTGAGTACACAATTCAGACATGCATATGGTCATTAAAAATGCCAACAAATTATACAGATTAAATATACTTCACACTGACAAATCACAGGGTAGACATTACATGAGAGTAGTCAGGTAAGCCAAAACTCTACCTCAGTCATGGACAAAGGTCAAGCATACAGTATAAATTAAATATACATAACAAATGTAAGTGATTGACTCTATGGTGCAAATGCAACCTGTTGATGTTTTACTAGCAGGTGTAAAAACACTTAAGGATATGAGCATTTTCATTTTTACTTACTTTTTCGTGCTCTATTTAGAGTCCCCAAATCCTCTTTTTAAGATTAATGAGGGGACAATGCCCAAATTGACTAAATCCTATTATTGTCTGATTCTCTTCTCTCTCCCAGCTGTGATGTCTTTTGCTTCTGGTCAAAGTGTAAGAAGGATGATACTATGATTGCTATAGTGGACTAATGTAACAGACGGGGATATTTTTTTTTAGTTCTACTGGTCATAGACCAGAAGAGCTTATGGGATGGTCTATTGTCCATTGTCTGTCCATTAGCACAAGGTTATTATCACTACTGCTCCTAAACTGCTTTGAGGATTAACTTGAAACTTTAAACACGCATTAGTGTGGTCTAGTTCGTCCTAAATGAAAACGGTGCTGCTCAGGTATCCAATATGGCTGCCACAGTAGCCGTCTTGTTACTCTTGAATGGATGGCCATATCAACAAGGGGATTTCACTAAAAAACTTTTTGTCCTAAATTAAAATTACAGTATGTGTACCAGAATCTCTAATTTGAAACTCTTGTTATTGTTGAAGAATATCAGGGATGGTTTCAACACTCGAGAGTTAAAAGGTAGAAATGGTCTTATCTTGATTTCTTAAAAATTCTTTTTGCTGAGTAGAGTGTTAATACCTGTTATTTGAATCCTCCAGTTACTAATTGGAGAAGGGAATAATTTAATTGGGTTGGGATCTAGCGTAAGGATAAGATAGAGCAATCAATAATGGCTGGCAAGTATTATATAATTAAAATTAGACCCCTCCCCCATTTACTGAAGGCAGTTTTAATCTTCGAGGTAACATTTTAAAAAAAATAATTTTAGAGCTCCATATGAGCAGTTGTTTTTAACTGTATATCTTTGCAGTCATTAAACATAACAATATGCTTAGCACCATTTGAACGATTATTCCATTTACTGCCTTTTCTAGGTTTGCTGTGGCCCTTGGTCATAAAGTACTCTGTGATATGTTATATCAGTAGCTGGCATAAACCAGTCAATAAAAATCAACTTATCTGCAAATGTTCTGTGGAAAATCAATTCATATGTTCGATGGAAAGTATTTTCCTCTTTTTTTCTCACTTGGTGCAGAGTTGGCTCTTTTTATTTACAAATATTGAATTCTGTTCGAGCTTTCATCACCTTAACTAAGTTCGGGTATTGCAAGAGTGTATTATGTATGATACAGAATAGTGTAATACAGTACATGTGACAGTATATTGGGAAAGTTGGAAGAAAGTTCAGATTAATAAAAACTGAACAGGTCATGTGGTCAAAGTTTCATATAACTTTTAATTCTTTAAAAAAAAACATTGATTGGGAAACAATGTAACATGTCCAAGTTACCTGAGATAGGCTTTAATTTGCATCTTTCAACTCTGGCTTGATGGTGGCTATGGTGAGATGATGTTTGCAAATGTGGGCTGCTAAGTTCATCTTCTCACCCATGAGCTTCACTTCTCTATAACATTCCTGACAAATGACAAGGTTATCAATTAAATTTCCATCTTTCTTCGAGAATTTCAGCCAAATGACTGATTTGGCAATTTTATTTGATGCTAGCTTGCAAGAATTTCCAAGTATTATTTCAAGTTGAGAGATATCAACAAACCATTGAGCTGCATAGGGTTTGGAACTAGAGTTTGTGCAACTGTACTGGTGGTAAATAAAGTCTACACATACTTTGCAAACTTTTCAGTTGAACATACTGTTTTTCATCAATGCGTCAAACTTTTAACTACGTTTCCCAGCTTTACAATAGCAGTTATTGATCTTTTGTTACGCCTTACTGAAAACTGGTAAATCTTACGGAAAAAACTCAACTGCCTTACTGAGACGGACTCGTCAGGGTTGGCAGGTCTGTATACCTATGGAACTTCAGACCCCAACTTAGGACATGGCACATTGTACAATTGCATTGTAAGGCATATTTGAGAAGCCATCAAGCTGTTTATATCTCCATTAGTTATTATGCCTTTGTTAAACTTCTGAATAGTTGTTACTGTAAGTGCACCCAAGTTTATTTTATGTTAGTAATGTCTGAGTCTAGTCAGAGTATCAAAATGCATTTGAAATTGAAAAGAATTGTACATGTTTCTTAGTCCACGTAGAAAATGTATCTAGTCCATGTTGTAAAGAATTGTACATGTTTCTAGGTCCATGTTGAAAAGAATTGTACACGTTTCCTGGTTCATGTTGCTATATTTATCTTCTGATCCTTACCAGGTGTGGTCAGATGCCGCTGCTCAGATTTTCTTTGCCTTAAGTCCAGCATGGGGAGGTCTCATTACCTTGTCCAGTTACAACAAGTTTCATAATAATTGTCTCAAGTAAGTATTTTTCCATCTATCTGCTGGTCTATCCATTTCTGTCTTAAAAATTACCTTACCTGCTGGTCTATCCATTTCTGTCTTAAAAATTACCTTTTACTAAAAAGATGACAAGCATTAGGATGATTATTGGCTGAAGTGTTTTAGAAGAAACTCTTAATATTAATACAACCTTTATTGCAAGTCCAGGCTGTTGTTTCTTTTCATTGTGGTAATTAGTATTAAGTTTAGAATTGGTTATTGTTTCAAATGGTATCATAAGTACAGATTATCAGTGTCGAGTGGGAATAGTTGAATACAGTTTGTATATTGGGTTGCTTTATGTCACATGAGCTCTTAAATTTAAATGTATTGCTGTAATGTGAATTGTTATTCTTTGACAGAGATGCCTTAATTGTTGCATTTGGCAACATCTTAACCAGCTTATTTGCGGGATTTGTCATTTTTGCCATCATTGGCTACCTTGCCTCGGAGCTGAACATGAAGGTGGAGGATGTAGTGGATGAAGGTAAGAATAACCCATATTTATGGAACTTTACATCAATAAGCTGAATGTTAGATTTTACAGTTCAAGTTTTAACACTTATAACACGAGCTCAGGATTCTTGATGTAAGATAAAGAACCAAATTTTGGACAGTTTTCAAAGTTCATTGATCTCATCAGTAATTGAAGTAAAGCATTACTCTTGAAGCTTTTGGGCTTCGAGTTTATTGGAGTTTTGTTCAAAAAAAGTTTAAAATATTCCAGGCCTTGTCTACTTTGAAAATATTTTTATTTATGAACTTAGCAAGATAGCTTTTCCAACTATTTGCTTTTTGACACAAATGTAAACGTTGTCTTTATATTTAGAATAATGTTTTCCTCATTACTGTAAGTTATTTTATTCCATTATACTGGATGTAGACTGTAGGAACTTAATGTGTTATCTATGAATAGTTCTCTGTATTTTTACACACTGTAGGTTGTAGTAACTTACTGTATAATCCATGAATAGTGCTCTGTATTTTGATACACTGTAGGCTGTAGTAACTTACTGTATAGTCCATGAATAATACTCTGTATTTTAACCCACTGTAGGCTGTAGCAACTTACTGTATAGTCCATGAATAGTTCTGTATTTTTACACACTGTAGGCTGTAGCAACTTACTGTATAGTCCATGAATAGTGATCTGTATTTTAACCCACTGTAGGCTGTAGCAACTTATTGTATAATCCATGAATAGTGCTCTGTATTTTACACACTATAGGCTGTAGCAACTTACTTTATAATTCATGAATAGTTATGTTTCAACTTTAAACATCAGTATTGGTTGAGGAGTAACATGACATTAATTTTGTTGAACTTAATTGCAGGGGCTGGTCTGGCATTTATTGTGTATCCTGATGTGGTTACAAGATTGCCTATATCTCCGTTGTGGTCCATCTTATTCTTTGTGATGATGATTACATTGGGAATGGGGAGTGAGGTAAGGTGGGCTTGCTGGACAGTAGCAATGATTACCTTGGGAATGGGGAGTGAGGTAAGGTGGGCTTGCAGGACAGTAGCAATGATTACCTTGGGAATGGGGAGTGAGGTAAGGTGGGCTTGCAGGACAGTAGCAATGATTACCTTGGGAATGGGGAGTGAGGTAAGGTGGGCTTGCAGGACAGTAGCAATGATTACCTTGGGAATGGGGAGTGAGGTAAGGTGGGCTTGCAGGACAGTAGCAATGATTACCTTGGGAATGGGGAGTGAGGTAAGGTGGGCTTGCTGGACAGTAGCAATGGTTATATTCCAACCGGATCAACACATTTCAAAGAGTATATTGAACACATGACAGAATAAAGAATAAACAGTTTTTGAAAACACTTAATTTAAAAGAAAAATTATTTTGTTTTGTACTGTGCTTATTTTGTATCCAGTATTGAAAACCTAGTTGATTCCAGTTTGTGTCTGTAGCATCATGTTTTTTAAAGAGTAGATAATAAATACCTAATTAACTGATTCATATTCTGTTATGTGCAGAAAAGGAACTGATGTACATGCTTTTATAAAACTCTCACCACATGATCAAACCTCCAATGGCTACTTTGTTGGCCATCTTGAAGATCTTGATATCACTACTTCTCCAGATCTAAAAACATCTTGTCACTTCCTCTCTTAAACTAATAATTCATGGGATGTTTACTGGAACACTTCTAAACATGTGTTTAGAGTGAACATGTGCACATCTGCTAGCCAGCATATCTTCACATTTGTCATTGAAAACCAGACCTAATTGATCATTGCTGTCATTTCATAAGTAATTGCTTGCAATTTTGTACTTCATTGAATTTATTAACAGTGACTTGTACGTTGAATGCTTACAGGACTATTTAGTTGCGTTCCAGTAAATATGTTGAAATGTCAGCATTCTGAAATTGATTTAAAGATCAGAGCTTTTCAGCTATTTTGGCTTGTGAGCTTGATAACACAAACAAGGATAAATATATACTTAGCACAAGTCCAACAGTAAAAAAAGTTTCAATTGAATTCCAATGATGTTCCAAATAAATTCCAATATTGAATGTGTTGATGTGCATGTAGTCTCAGACATGCTAATGTGCCAATGGCCTGGAATGTGGTGTCTGTTAACAGTCTTTTGATATATCACAATATTATCCAAAATGTCATTGCCTGAATTCACTATAATTACAAATTAATGTTTTAGTCCAAGAATATTATTGAGCACTTTGCAGTTCCAGTAAATAATAATTTGAATTTTGAAAAAAAAATCCAGATTTAGTAATTTTTCAAGTAAACAACATTATATAAAAAGCTGTCACAGTAATAGAGTCACAATGAAGGTCAGTCTCCTTTCTAAAACATTAAAAGTTGTCAAGTTTAGGAATTTCCAAGTGAAAAACTTGTATCCTAAATCCAGATAGATGTACAACATGTTTACTTCCACTGATAATAATCTGAATATTTATTCTATAATCATAGAGAAATATTAGCAATATGTTATGTTGATTTTGGACAAAAGTCGAGTATAAAATACAGATATACATAACATAATCATTGAAAAAAAGCCAACATAATACAAATTAAATAACAAATAATACAAACTAAATAACAAATAATACAAATTTTATATGTATATATATATATATATATATATATATATATATATATATATATATATATATAGCACATATTGATAGCATTGAAATAATTTCATTTGTCATCTGTCCTTGATGTCAGGCTCAAGGTCATGGGCCATGACAAAGAATTTTGGGGTATCTTATGAACATGTAAACTCAATAATAGAAAATGTTTTTCTTACCAAATTTGGTAAATCAGTAAATAACAACATATGTGCAACCCTAAAAATGTTAATTAATGTAGCAAGCACACAAGTTTTTGCAAAGAAAATTTCATTGACATTAACATTTTGTGATCAAAATGTATAAATCTATTACCGCCTATCACTATTCAGATGGACAGTTTTGGAGCTGAGGTTAAGTATCTGTGGCCATTATTTTCTGAGTTCTACACTAAATGGTGTACTTTGATGGTTTTTAAGAAAATAATTTCATGTCAAAATCAAAGATTTTGGGCATCATATTTGCAGTTTGGTATTTACTTATGTTAGAATAAACTGGCTACACTTCATTTTGTTCAAGTTTACATAGGGCATTAGAAACAGCATAGGATGCAAGCACATGATTTTGTTCAAGTTTACATAGGGCATTAGAAACAGTGTAGGATGCAAGCAGACATGATTTTGTTCAAGTTTACATAGGGCATTAGAAACAGCATAGTATGCAAGCACTCATGATTTTCAAGTTTACATAGGGCATTAGAAACAGCATAGTATGCAAGCACTCATGATTTTCAAGTTTACATAGGGCATTAGAAACAGCATAGGATGCAAGCAGACATGATTTTGTTCAAGTTTACATAGGGCATTAGAAACAGCGTAGGATGCAAGCACTCATAATTTTCAAGTTTACATAGGGCATTAGAAACAGCATAGGATGCAAGCAGACATGATTTTGTTCAAGTTTACATAGGGCATTAGAAACAGCGTAGGATGCAAGCACACATGATTTTGTTCAAGTTTACATAGGGCATTAGAAACAGCATATGATGCAAGCACACATGATTTTCAAGTTTACATAGGGCATTAGAAACAGCATAGGATGCATGCACACATGATTTTTTTTAAGAAGGCTTAAACCATTAATGTTTAGGAAAAATCATTTCGCATAGTTTTGATTTTATGCTGAAATTAAAGATGGGCTTCAATTTCATTACTGTTGTTAAAAAATGTGTTTCATCTGTGAGAAATACAGTTAAACAGGTCAGTATTAGCTGATCGCTACAGTGTAGATGGAGCTATTGTATGTGTATGTGTACAGCTGCAGTTCATCTCAGCCATTCTTTCTTCCTAGGTCTTCGGCAACAGTTCAGAGTGGGTTTCATAGTCCTCCCCCTGATTGGATCTGAGCTGGCTAACTTAGTTGTACATTGTTGGTTAAGTTTCTGCATTTAGTTCAGGTTTTTGGCACCCTGTGTATATGTATTATTCACAGACTTGGGTTAAATTTAGTCTTTTAGGGTTATTTCTCGAGCAGTGTTCATGTTGGAATCATCAAATTAGATGATTGTATTCATCTCTCCTTGTACCACAGCTTTATACAAAAAGGTTGCTGCGATCAACATTTCACGTTTTTACTGTCTTGGGTTAAATTTTAGTGTTTGCCTCGTGATTAGATAGGTTTTATACACCTTGTATACAAACTGTTATACCTCGAATCATAAAAGTTGATCAGGGGATGCATCTTGATGAATACAACTATCACAAAGTCTGTCACTTTAACCCAGACCTGCCAGCCCTTACGATTTTTGAAGCAAGTCTCATGGAAATGATGATTAAAAAATGGACTTACGGAATCAAAGCACAAATTAAAGAAATAAGATTGTTTGCAGTAAAATCTGGATACAGGCTTGTCCATGTTTGATTTAGATTTTATATTAGATTCAGTGGGTTGGTAAGGGAACCAGACTAACTTTACTGGAGTACCACGAATGCTTTAGACCATGTGCAAAATGTCTGCATGATCAAACTGTTGCTTACGTTTAAAACGTTTTAATAGTGGAGAAAAATAAAAGGGAATATTCAGATTCTGGTGTAAAACAGCACTACATTTATATTTAATGGACATTGTGTGTTGATTTGGATATATCACATGGCAAGAAAGGTGATTGCTGTTGCCACAGCACACGTGAATTTAAAAAAAAAAAATGATTACATCAGATACAGAGATATCAAGATCCCATTGAGCTCCATAGGGTTTGGAATTGATGTTTCTGAAATTGTACTGGAGTTAACTAGGGTCCAAGTAAATTTTACAAACTTTTGAGTTGAACACATTGTTACCATTGCTGCATCAGTGTTGAATCACATTACTGTACCTTTAAATGCATGTTTTCCAGCTTGAAAATAGCAGCACACTATATGTTGTTACACCTTACAGAAAACTGGTCCAACTTGTGGAAAAATCAGCTGCCTTACTGAAAAGGTCTTGTTAGGGTTTGCAGATCTGCTTGACCTATATTTCACGCTTTACTGATTGAGCCTGTTTTGTGTTGGATCCTTTGTCAGGCATTGTTCATGCTAGAATCATAAAATTGATTAATTTATGTATCTCTATTAGTGCCTCACCCCATAGCAACAGGACCTTATTATGGTCTTTATTTCATTTTTCAGTGTTTTAATTTAATTGTTATATTGTGCTCATTACCACATAAGTTCTTGGCATGCGGTATGCATACCATCTGACTTATGACCTTGAATCATGGAATTTGGTGAGGGGGTGCAACTTGATGTGTGCTGTTCCAGTGAAACATATCTGGGACCCAGGGAAGGCACTTTTAATGTGGGGTACTCACCCATTGATGCAATTTAGAATTTTCGTATCATTTTAAAATAAACTCTATGAAATTAAAGTACTCTGGCATTTGTTTTTGAAAAACTTGCCTTCTCTGAGTACCATGTATGTTTAAATGGAAGAGCCCAAAGTAAAAATGCTTCACTCTTGTTGCAAAAAGTGGTCTTACTGATGAATATTTCATGCTTCAGTGAGTTTGTTGAAATTTTGTGTTTAAAGGTCAATTTTAGTGTTATTTATCTTAAAACCAGAAAACTTGATAACTGTTTTACATGTTCAGTGAATGTCATAAATGAAATAGATTAGTGGACTGCATGCATTTTTCATGAGATGCCCCATTTGTAGTCGCTAGTTAAGGTTATTCAGATGCTTTTGATAATGGTCTCCATCATACTGGCTCTCACTCCAAGTTACTTAAAGTATGTGACATTCATCCAGTAAAATCTGGGTTCTGATTGTGGACAATGATACCAGATTTTATAATCAATATTTTTTTTTTAAATGAAGAGAAGAAAAAGTCGAAAACAAAATTGACTGCTCCTTTTTTTCAACTCATTAGAGTACTGTACTTTCATATCAAAGAAAAAAAGTTCTTTTTTATTATTTTATGCCCAGTGACAGGGTCATCATTTTGTTGTCAAGATCACTTAAGTCTGAATTTGTTTTCTACATGAGAATAAATGTTTACAGTGGCTACTACTAAAAGAGCAAAGCAGTGTTATGTTTTTAGGTCACCTGGCCATGAGGTCGAGTTTACTTGAGGCATGGTCCTGCATCTGTCAACAAATGCTTATTACTTGCTGGAGGCATATTTCTGATCTGATTATGATCAAATTTAGAATATGTGAGCTTGGTGCTTATTGTTGAGGTGATCTTGCATCTGATTAGTTGACCTTGTTACCACACTGATCTGATCTGATTTTGATCAAACTTGAATATGGTCTTGTCTTTTCAGTATCCTAGGCTGGTCCTGGATAGTCAAGGTCTCAGACTAATTGACAATGACTGAGATTATCCATATCTATTAGCTTGCTGTAATTGGCTGAGCTTGTTACCTCTCGGCCATAATTTGGAACCAATTTTGATCGGCTTTGAATATGGCTTGTATCATCAAACTGAATGATGATTTCAGTAATGATCTAGAGTCATGTTAAAATGTTTTTACTTCTTTGGGAAATGTTTGTCGATGTAACTCATTAGGAGCCCACATTTTGTAGAAAGTGAAACACATTAGTCACTTCTTTGATGGCATCGCTTATGTCGACAGTTTGTTATCAGTGTATATTTTGTAAACCCATTGATACGTCCTGGTCATACTCAGCATGAATTTTATCTTTGCTTCAAGGCCCAGTCATCAAAAATTTGCATTAAGGTGTTGGTTAAAGTCCTATTTTTTGGCTTGTACTATCTTACCCCTTGATTGATTTCATTTGAGAAGCTAAGTCGATTTATACTACAGCATGCTATCCCCTATGAACTTATGGTCAAGATCATGGTGAAAATTAATATCAAGTTTTTTGTATGTTTATATTTCCTAAACCCCTTGATGATTTTCTTCATTTAATGAGATGAACACTTAATCCAATAACAAGTATTCTTGCCCCTTCAGGTAATGGTCACATAAAATTTGCATTGTGGTTTTGGTTAGTTTTTTCATTAGTTTTTATGTCTTAAATGGATTTTGTTGGATCAGTCATTAGGAAGTTAAGACAATTTTGTGACATGCCACTCAACATTTTGGCCATAAAAGTCAAATTTTACAGCAAAACCTAGAATGTGGGCTTAATAATAAAAGCATGGATAATGTTTACATCCTTTGTGATATTTGAAGGGGTACAGGCATATTGTGATATGACCATCCTATAATAATCAAAGTTTTATTTTTGTTGTATAACTGTTGTAGGATTCTTTGGATTTAATTGTTCCTCTGGTACTTAGTGTGAAGATGTAGATAAAGTTGAGTTTTCAACTTCTTAAAATTTGACGTAATTATGGCTACATTTGACTTAGAAGTCTGCCCTTTGTTATGTATATTTAATTTAATTGTTTTGTTATTTTTAAATATTTTTATTCCATTACATTGTATTGTAATGTAATACTGTTTACTGGACTTTTTTCCTTCTTCAGAATTAAGTTCAGTTTTGTATGAGTTGATTTTTTAAAATTTATTTCATTGATGTAAATACCTAATAATAGAAACATTGTATCATTTTGCTGACCTTAAAATCAGTGACAGTTTTGGTAAACAACTTTTTTTATTTTTTTATATTCTTTCTCAGAGTTAGAATCATTTAGTTGAGTCAAGGTCATACATGGACTACATAACTTGAGGCACATGTTGAGTAAACTGTATTACTGAACGTTAGAAAACAACATCCAATGGGCAAAGCAGTCTTGTCTGTTTTTATTCTTTCCTCAAGCAAAGTTTTGTTGCTATAATGATATGTCTTATAAGTGAACTATCTTCACAAGAAATTAATAATGTTCATATGTTGTTTAAATTTTTTTTTATTCATCTTCATCTATACCTTAACTGTCAGAATATGCTCCCTTTAAATATAGGGGAAGTCCACTTCCTAATGCAGCCAAGTTTGACCTCATACTGGTACATACAAGTAGCATTAAGGCAGAAGAAGGTGCGAGATTGTTAGGAATTAGTCATTGTTGACCTTCTACAGGACTGGTCAGTCTGTACTCGGGTATGAAAATTCAATAAAGATTGCAAAATAATATTCTTTGTGTTTCAGTTTGGGCTACTGGAGGCAGTGATTACAGCCGTACAAGACACATTCCCTCGTCTGCGAGAGAAGAAGACGTGGGTGGTGCTGGTGGTATCCATTGTTGGCTTCCTAGGGGGCCTGGCTTTCACTTGTCGGGTAAGCACATACTTTTTAAAAAATATTTCTGGATTTCACATTAGTGGTATTCTTGCAGTTTGGAGTTAAGGCTGCAGCAGACACTGAATAATCCTTTTGTGTCAGGGTTTAAGAATTTTTAAAAATCTGCCCTCATTTGCCACTATATATCTGGAGAACACATTATAACATAAGACATTCTTTCACAACAAAGAAATCAGTAAACTTGCCGAGACAAATGTGTTTATTTGGATTACAGTCAGGGGGTCATTGCAGATTTTGTTGGTTTTTAACTTTGCTGCAATAAAAGAAAGATCTTAAAGTTCAAGTGTAACTTATTAGAAACGAGATGAATCATTAGCCTCCTTGAGTTTTGGATAAATTTGTTCTAGGACGAAGTACAATAAAATCGATGATTGTACACATTTTATGACAGGCAGTAAATTAACTGCCATTTGGTTGAAAAGATTTATTAGGCTTTTTGTATTGGCTTGTATGTAATGTGTTGGTCTATAATAGTGCTTCAAAAAGATTATAAGGAGACTGTCAAAAGTACAACTTTAAAAGAAAAATGAACTAATAAAATTATTCTTTGAATGGACAATGCATTTGTTTGTTAATTGTGCATGTTGGTTTATTTGTATGTTTAGAGAGAGAGCGAGAGTATGTTGTGCACATTGCAGTATCCTATTTCAAGCTGAAAAAGTACAAGTCAGATGAAAATTTGTCAGTACATTTTTGACCCCCAGTTCTGACACCAAGGTTTTTTTTTAACCCTCAGTTTTACACCCCTGGAGGATACACTGCTTGCTTGTTATACTAATTATTTCTAACAAATACTAATTATTTCTAACAAACTGCATAGACCGAGATCTGCTTAAGCATTATGTGATGGCAGGTCTGGGTCTATACAGTTTGCAGTTGGATCTGCCATACAAGCAGATATACACATAAAGTATGTATGTTACCGTTGCAAAATCTTTTAAATACCCAACAAATACATCATCTACTCAGATCAGACTGATGTAGTTGAGAACATAATTGAATGCATTACCAGGACTTGAAGTTAGGATTGTTTCTTTCCCTAACAAAAGGATGACCAAAACTAAACTTTTCCAGATTTTGCCTTAATTTCATTGATCCTGTTAAAATCAAACAGAAAACAGTTCATTTTTTAATTCAACATTAGAGAGTCTGCCTTGGATGCACGAGGTTCCGGGTTCGAACCCTGGCCGTGTCATACCAAAGACTTATGAAAAATGATACTACCAGCTGCCTCACTAGGCATTCAGCATTAAGGGGTTAGTGTTTGGACTGGTCGGCCTGGTGTCAGGATATTGTGAACAGGTGGGACATGCTACGTGTCTGTAGAATCATGCCCCAGTGCTAGACATCACTGTAAGCTGCTACATTGCAGACATCGTAGAAATATGACTGAATTTTTTTTAAAGCTACATTAAAAATCGAAAACACACACACACACTTAACATTAACTCAAAGCAAAAACAGTTGTATTTTACCATCAAGACTCTTCAAAGTACCCCATGCACTTTCATATTTCTCCAAATATTCACTGCAGAAAATGCACACCATCACAGCCCTCCCATGGTCATACTTGGCTGTTTGTGTTCATTTTCCCATCATTTCGGTTACTTTCTTAGTCTCGTCTTTCTGGTCAAGCCTTCTTATGTAGTCGTCTAATTTCAGCCATTGCATTGGTGGATGTGCACCTAGCAAATATTTCCACATGTTTACAGTTGTCACTGCACAATGCATTGAATGTTTATCACCAGTGATATAAATATTTAAATATTAAAACAAATTGTTCAGTATAATTCTGTATTATACGTTGACTTGGTAATGTGACCTTTTCTGATTGGACAATACTAGCCAGAGTGCCTGTAATGTTTGTTATAATTGTTGTAATCAGTAATGAAATCAGCGTTTGGGGCCAGTACACCTGTGATGTAACTGTTTTGCTAGTTATCACACTTACCTACTGGATGGTGTCTGGGTTTCTGTGATCCACTTGGAAAGTCACTAATCATGGGATAGTGGATTAGTGTTATATTTCAATCCCTGCATGACACTTATTCCAGATTGGTAAATGCTTCACAAAAGGTAATATACTATAGGCAGATAAAATATTGCAATCCTTTGCTGCATCAAAAATATTGAACCACTTATGTGTAAAAGTACGACAAGTAACCTAAGTCAAGCCCCAGTACATGTTGAATTTATTCATCGTCTGAATTCATTTGCATCGATACAATGGTGGTGGATAGGATGGTTAGTAAAATTGAATCCATAAATTTCTCTTTGCTGGTCACTCACGATATGGCTGTTCAGAAGGAGTGAGATGCATAATTACAGATGAGGAAAGCTGTCAGTGCCTACTCAGGCCAATCTGGGTTTAATGCCTACTCAGGCCAGTCTGGGTTTAATGCCTACTCAGGCCAGTCTAGGTTTAATGCCTGCTCAGACCAGTCTGGGTTTAATGCCTACTCAGGCCAGTCTAGGTTTAATGCCTACCTACTCAGGCCAGTCCGGGTTTAATGCCTACTCAGACCAGTCTGGGTTTAATGCCTACTCAGACCACTCTGGGTTTAATGCCTACTCAGGCCAGTCTGGGTTTAATGCCTACTCAGGCCAATCTAGGTTTAATGCCTACTCAGGCCAGTCTAGGTTTAATGCCTACTCAGACCAGTCTAGGTTTAATGCCTACTCAGACCAGTCTGGGTTTAATGCCTACTCAGGCCAGTCTGGGTTTAATGCCTACTCAGGCCAGTCTGGGTTTAATGCCTACTCAGGCCAGTCTATGTTTAATGCCTACTCAGGCCAGTCTAGGTTTAATGCCTACTCAGGCCAGTCTGGGTTTAATGCTTACTCAGACCAGTCTGGGTTTAATGCCTACTCAGGTCAGTCTGGGTTTAATGCCTACTCAGGTCAGTCTGGGTTTAATGCCTACTCAGGCCAGTCTGGGTTTAATGCTTACTCAGACCAGTCTGGGTTTAATGCCTACTCAGACCAGTCTGGGTTTAATGCCTACTCAGGCCAGTCTGGGTTTAATGCCTACTCAGGCCAGTCTGGGTTTAATGCCTACTCAGACCAGTCTGGGTTTAATGCCTACTCAGGCCAGTCTGGGTTTGATGCTTACTCAGACCAGTCTGGGTTTAATGCCTACTCAGGTCAGTCTGGGTTTAATGCCTACTCAGGCCAGTCTAGGTTTAATGCCTACTCAGACCAGTTTCTGACATGGTAGGTATAATTTTTCATGTTACATTGACCACTTTAGGGGTTAGTCTCACTGACATTTGGATATGGTGAGACATCACTTTTTTGTTCAGTATTAAGAGTGCTTGGATTTTGTGTTGAGCTCAAATATCAATGCATGGTTTTCAGGCAGGAGGTATTGTTTGTGGAGGTGCAGATCAGGGCTGTTCCAATAGAATGTACTTAGGACATTGGGAAGGCACTTTTAATGTGGATTAGTCATCCATAGATAAGAGTTTAGAATTGTGTATCATCTTTATATGAACTCGCAGAGTAACCTGATTAACCTGGCCTTCTATGGGTACCATGTATGTTTAAGTGGAACAGCCCTTAAAGGCCCTCATGATATTTAATGATTGTGGTACAGTGGAAAAACATTTTTTTAGTACATTTATTAGCTCACCTAGTTGTAAAGACATGAGAGGTTATGGTATGGCCTGCATCCTTCATGCATCCATTAGAAATTATTAAAAAGTCACTGGACCAATTTCAACCAGATGTGGCTGAGAACATCCTGGTATGAAGGGCTTTCAAGTTTGTACAAATAATACTGATCTGGCATTATTACTAAAAATAGAAAAACCTTTAAACTTCTCCAAACCTGCTATCCAGAATTTGACCCAATTTGATAGAAAGCATCTGGACATAGATGTCGTTTAAGATTTTTCAAATGGTTTTGGTCTGATTTCAGAAATGACCTCTGTTACTAAAAAAGGAAACCTTTAAACAACCTGTTGTAAAAAACACCATTCTCCAGGTTTTGACCAATTGGACAGCACACAACTTCACATAGGTCTTTTGGTTTTGTAAGACTATGCTGATCAATTACAGTTAAACATGACAGCATTGGAAGAAATCTCTCCAGAAAGCATCCTACTGACCCTGATTTCTTTGCTCTTGCATTTGGCTAATAGACCCTGTTATGTCAGCTTGGTGAGAAATCTCAGCAACACTTGGGCCTCTTGTTCAAAATAATTTGGTTGTTGTTGTTATAGGGTTTAATGCCATTTTTCAGCACAAGATAGGCTATTTGTGGTGGCCAGCATTAACGGTGGAAGAAGAAACCGGATAGAACTACCGATCTACAAGAACCTACTAGCAAGCTTTCTCACATACCCACATTGGCCAAGTGGCCAAGCCCGAGACTTGAACCCACACAGACAGAGGTGAG
The DNA here is from genome assembly GCA_028554795.2 of Sinohyriopsis cumingii. NCBI lineage: Eukaryota > Metazoa > Mollusca > Bivalvia > Unionida > Unionidae > Sinohyriopsis > Sinohyriopsis cumingii. Next base: position 16,020,732 of record CM068836.1, read on the forward strand.
ATGGCAGTGATCCATAACGGTGAGTGCTTACGATCACTTGGCCACAATGGGCCCAAAATTTGATGGTACATACACAAAAATAGATTAACAAATTTTGGAACAATTTCTTTCTTAATTTACTGCTTTTTTGGTCCTGTCGATGATCTTATATTGACAGAACATGTGCAATCAGGATTTTACTATTTCCTTTGCAGGGAGGAATATACTTACTGCAGTTGATGGACAACTACGTGTCAAGTTGGTCGGTTTTTGTGATGGCTGGACTAGAGTCAGTTATGTTTGGGTGGATCTATGGTAAGCATCAAGAAGAAATTTATTTATTCATTGGAATTTACAAACACTTATAAAAAGGTAAATCATGACTTTTCCTGCAAGAATTCAAAACAAAATGTGACCATTTTATTGTAAATTTCATTTATAATGAAATCAGATGTTATGAAATATTGTATAGTATGAAATACATTCCAAGATCCCTGCTGGTGTTTACATTAGATATAATAATTTTTTTTGTTTCCATTGGGCTTCGTTATATCTGTTGTTCCATATATTTTGCTTTCATTTAGATAAAGTCGCTTGCCTACCCGGCACCTATCATGACAGGAATGTTGGTCTTATTTAAAGCCATCTTTTTATGTTGATATACTTCAGGCAACTTCCTCCAGGGCATGGGATGGATAAGCAGTTTTCAAAGTCACCCAGTGATATAAACTATTATGCCTTGAAGCCTGAATGAAGAGTGCAGACCGCCACACAGGCACTTGCATGCCTTCAAGTCTAAATGCCACACTGGCACTACTATGCCTTGAAGCCTGAATGAAGATTGCGGACCACCACACAGGCACTAGTATGCCTGTAAGCTTGAATAAAGAGTACAGACAGCCATGCAAGCACTAGCATACCTGTAAGCTTGAATGAAGAGTACAGACGGCCACACAGGCACTAGTATGCCTTGAAGTCTGAATGAAGAGTACAGACTGCCACACAGGCACTAGTATGCCTGCAAGCTTGAATGAAGAATACAGCCAGCCACACAGCCACTACTATGTCTTGACACCTGAATAAAGAGTACGGACAGCCACAGGCACTAGTATGCCTTAAAGTCTGAATGAAGAGTGCAGACAGCCACACAGGCACTAATATGCCTTGAAGCCTGAATGAAGAGTACAGAGCACCACACAGGCACTAGTATACTTTCAAGTCTGAATGGAGAGTGCAGACAGAGTGCAGACTGCCACACAGGCACTAGTATGCCTTGAAGCCTCAATGAAGAGTACGGACCGCCACACAGGCACTAGTATGCCTCCAAGCTTGAAGTAAGAGTGCAGACCACTACACACGCACTAGTATGCCTACAAGCTTGAATGAAGAGTACAGACAGCCACACAGGCACTAATATGCCTTGAAGCCTGAATGAAGAGTACAGACAGCCACACAGGCACTAGTATACCTTCAAGTCTGAATGAAGAGTGCAGACTGCCACACAGGCACTAGCATACCTGTAGGCTTGAATGAAGAGTGCAGACTGCCACACAGGCTCTAATATGCCTCTAAGCTTGAATGAAGAGTACAGATTTGGTGGTAATGTATAGAATAGATTGCCCCAAAGTCATTTTGCATTCTACTGTCAAATAGTTATAGTATACTGTACTATGAATCACCTAAAATTTACCAAATGATACTTAATGGCTGTTGGTATGTACTGTCAACTATTCAAACAGCTAGTCCATAAAATGTGTATTGACCATGTGTATGTATTGTCCTCTTCAAAGCGCTAGTAAACAATATTTGTGTATTAACCATTACCACTATGTACTATGAACTATTTATGCAGCTGGTCAACAACAAAATCTTTCTAATTTTATAAGGAATATATCTCTGTCATCATAAAAATTTACTGCCTGCTCTCTTATGAGCTTTATGAAAATGCATGCATGTTGGAGAATCCCAGTACTTGGTCTATGCTAGGAGGTGATTCAGGCAAAATGATCACCTTAGAGTCTGTCATTTCCCCTAAACAGGCCCAAAAGGTAAAGCTTGCTTTGCCTTGCATTAATTTCACAACTTCCCTTGCCACATTTTGTCCAGTACATTGCATTATAATCAAAGTAAATTGTTGACTTGTGTGATTTCCCTTCAAAGAGGAAGGAGGAAAGAAAGGAAAAGTCTTTTTATTTGATGTTCTGATGTCAGTTTTTGTACTAACTGGAAGAAAAATTACATTGCTATCTATGAAATTCGTGCCAAGTATTAAAAACATGAACTTGAAAAACGAGTGAAAAATTTAGTCTTTGTTGGACAAGCTGAACCAAACTAAAACTCATTGTGCATATCCAAGTCCATTACTAATAAAATGAATCATTTTATCCAATAATAATTCATCATCCAAACAAATGAAAGCAGAACTTTTGCTATAGAAGATGTGGTCAGTATTAGACCTGCCCTATTCTAAGATTGCAGTTTTGTTAGTTATACACCAACTGTGGTGATGCAAAATACTAAATGTTTTAATATTTTTTGTAGTTTTTAAAATACTTCATCATATTAGTGACATGACTTAAAATTATGAAGAAACAAAATTCACTTTTGCACTTATTACATTAACTTCTGATTTTCGCAAACTTAATCCTTTCTGGCTGGAGAGGTAATATTGTCAAGATATTAAAGTCCATCTTGGCCACACAGGCACTAGTATGCGCTGAAGCCTGAATGAAGAGTACAGACAACCACACAGGCACTAGTATGCCTTGAAGCCTGAATAAAGAGTACAGACTGCCACACAGGCACTAGTATGCTTTCAAGCTTGAATGAAGAGCACAGACAGCCACACAGGCACTACGATGCCTTGAAGCCTGAATGAAGAGTGCAGACCACCATACAGGCACTAATATGCCTACAAGCTTGAATGAAGAGTACAGACAGCCACACAGGCACTAGTATGCCTTGAAGCCTGAATGAAGAGTACGGACTGCCACACAGGCACTAGTATGCCGTCAAGCTTGAATGAAGAGTACGGACAACCACAGAGGCACTAATATGCCTGTAAGCTTGAATGAAGAGTACAGATTTGGTGGTAATGTATAGAATAGATTGCCCCAAAGTCAGTTGGATTCTACTGTCAAATAGTTATAGTATACTGTACTATGAATCACCTAAAATTTACCAAATGATACTTGACAAAGGTTGGTACGTACTTTCAACTGTTCAAACAGCTAATCAATAAAATGTGTGTATTGACCATTACAAGTATGTGTTGGTCTCTTCAAAGCACTAGTAAACAATATTTGTGTATTGACCATTACCACTATGTACTATAAACTATTTACACGGCTGGTCAACAACAAAAACTTTCTAATTTTATAAGGAATATATCTCTGTCATCATAAAAATTTACTGCCAGCTCTCTTATGAGCTTTATGAAAATGCATGCATGTTGGAGAATCCCAGTACTTGGTCTATGCTAGGAGGTGATTCAGGCAAAATGATCACCTTAGAGTCTGTCATTTCCCCTAAACAGGCCCAAAAGGTAAAGCTTGCTTTGCCTTACATTCCTTTCACAACTTCCCTTGCCACATTTTGTCCAGTACATTGCATTATAATCAAAGTAAATTGTTGACTTGTGTGTTTTCCCTTCAAAGAGGAAGGAGGAAAGAAAGGAAAAGTCTTTTTATTTGATGTTCTGATGTCAGTTTTTGTGCTAACTGGAAGAAAAATTACGTTGCTATCTATGAAATTCGTGCCAAGTATTAAAAACATGAACTTGAAAAATAAGTAAAAAAAATTTTAATTTTTGCTGGACAAGCTGAACCAAACTAAAACTCATTGTGCATATCCAAGTCCATTACTAATAAAATGAATCATTTTATCCAATAATAATTCGTCATCTAAACATATGAAAGCAGAACTTTTGCTATAGAAGATGTGGTCAGTATTAGACCCGCCTTATTCTGAGATTGCAGTTTTGTTAGTTATACACCAACTGTGGTGATGCAAAATACTAAATGTTTTAATATTTTTTGTAAAGTTTTTAAAACACTTCATCATATTAGTGACATGACTTAGAATTATGAAGAAACAAAATTCACTTCTGCACTTATTGCATTAACTTTTGATTTTCGCAAAGTTAATCCTTTCTGGCTGGAGAGGTAATATTGTCAAGATATTTGAGTCCATCTTGGTCATGACTTGCGATGTTCATATTCACTTTACAAGCTTTTGTATGATTCAGATTTCTTCTTGCAAGGACAATTTTTAGTATTTACAGTTTTGATCTAGTAACACATGTAAAGGATATGAATAAAATGAAAAAAATGTTTTGGAAAGCAAGATTTAATAACTTTTCAAATGTGATATCTCATAATAAAAATTCATGTTGCACCAACAAAAATTTGGGCCACCAGGTGGATGTTAAAAATAATGCTGAATTGTCACTGTTAATATATGCTTAGAATTTATGTAGCTTTAAATGTAAATTTTTACCATGATAAAAAGATGTGCAATAAATTGTTCTGACAAAGAGTAGGAAGTATTATCGCTGATCCATTGATTTGTTGTCTTCTGTGTAACCAGTCCTAAATTAAAAAGTTGTTGGTCCTTTGAAAAGCAACCAGACCTAAAAACTGCACCCAAAACTTTTTCCGTTTTGAAAAGGCAATATCTGTCATTGATAATGCATATTATTTTTAACTCGCAGACCACCACACTGGCACCACTATGCCTTGAAGCCTGAATGAAGAGTGCGGACCATGGTGGTCTTGTGTGGTTCAGGCACTATTATGCCTACAAGCTTGAATGAAGAGTTCAGACAGCCACAGAGGCACTAGTATGCCTTGAAGCCTGAATGAAGAGTGCGGACTGCCACACAGGCACTAGTATGCCTAAAAGCTTGAGTGAAGAGTACAGACAGCCACATAGGCACTAGTATGCCTACAAGCTTGAATGAATAGTGCGGACCACCACACAGGCACTTGTATGTCATCAAGTCTGAATGAAGAGTACAGACAGCCACACAGGCACTAGTATGCCTACAAGGTGGAATGAAGAGTACAGAAAACCACACAGGCACTAGTATGCCTTGAAGCCTGAATGAAGAGTACGGACAGCCACACAGGCACTGGTATGCCTTGAAGCCTGAATAAAGAGTATGGACCACCACACAGGCACTACTATGCCTTGAAGCCTGAATAAAGAGTACAGACAGCCACACAGGCACTAGTATGCCTTCCAGTATGAATGAATAGTACCGACAGCCACACAGGCACTAGTATGCCTTCCAGTATGAATGAATAGTACAGACAGCCACACAGACACTAGTATGCCTTGAAGCCTGAATGAAGAGTGCAGACAGTGTGCAGACTGCCACACAGTATGCCTTCAAGTCTGACTGAAGAGTGCAGACAGACCTAAAAACTGCACCCAGAACTTTTTCCATTTTGAAAAGGCAATATGTCATTGATAATGCATATTTTTTTAAAACTCACTTTAATTGTTCTGACAAAGACAGTTTACGTCTACTTTGCATCACCACAGGAATCTGATGTTTAGTCCTTTGCATCACCACAGGAATCTGATGTTTAGTCCTTTGCATCACCACAGAAATCTGATGTTTAGTCCTTTGCATCACCACAGAAATCTGATGTTTAGTCCTTTGCATCACCACAAGAATCTGATGTTTAGTCCTTTGCATCACCACAGGAATCTGATGTTTAGTCCTTTGCATCACCACAGAAATCTGATGTTTAGTCCTTTGCATCACCACAGGAATCTGATGTTTAGTCCTTTGCATCACCACATGAATCTGATGTTTAGTCCTTTGCATCACCACAGAAATCTGATGTTTAGTCCTTTGCATCACCACAGAAATCTGATGTTTAGTCCTTTGCATCACCACAGAAATCTGATGTTTAGTCCTTTGCATCACCACAGGAATCTGTTTAGTCCTTTGCATCACCACAGGAATCTGATGTTTAGTCCTTTGCATCACCACAGAAATCTGATGTTTAGTCCTTTGCATCACCACAGGAATCTGATGTTTAGTCCTTTGCATCACCACAGAAATCTGATGTTTAGTCCTTTGCATCACCACAGGAATCTGATGTTTAGTCCTTTGCATCACCACATGAATCTGATGTTTAGTCCTTTGCATCACCACAGGAATCTGATGTTTAGTCCTTTGCATCACGTAATAAATCTGATGTTTAGTCCTTTGCATCACCACAGAAATCTGATGTTTAGTCCTTTGCATCACCACAGGAATCTGATGTTTAGTCCTTTGCATCACCACAGGAATCTGATGTTTAGTCCTTTGCATCACCACATGAATCTGATGTTTAGTCCTTTGCATCACCACAGGAATCTGATGTTTAGTCCTTTGCATCACCACAGGAATCTGATGTTTAGTCCTTTGCATCACCACAGAAATCTGATGTTTAGTCCTTTGCATCACCACAGGAATCTGATGTTTAGTCCTTTGCATCACCACAGAAATCTGATGTTTAGTCCTTTGCATCACCACAGGAATCTGATGTTTAGTCCTTTGCATCACCACAGGAATCTGATGTTTAGTCCTTTGCATCACCACAGAAATCTGATGTTTAGTCCTTTGCATCACCACAGGAATCTGATGTTTAGTCCTTTGCATCACCACAGAAATCTGATGTTTAGTCCTTTGCATCACCACATGAATCTGATGTTTAGTCCTTTGCATCACCACAGGAATCTGATGTTTAGTCCTTTGCATCACCACATGAATCTGATGTTTAGTCCTTTGCATCACCACAGGAATCTGATGTTTAGTCCTTTGCATCACCACATGAATCTGATGTTTAGTCCTTTGCATCACCACAGGAATCTGATGTTTAGTCCTTTGCATCACCACAGGAATCTGATGTTTAGTCCTTTGCATCACCACAGGAATCTGATGTTTAGTCCTTCTAATGATGCATAATCAGCATCTCCCAGCAATTTTTAAAGCCACACACCATGGTGTTAAATAGCGTATATAACCAGGTCCACAGGCCATAGGTTGCATGTACCTGTTATATAAAGTTATACCCTTTTAATAACATCGTTATTTCTTGAAGATAAGGTTGTTTTTCCTATACTTTAATTGTTAGGTTTCACCCAGAATTTGCTTTTGTCATAATTGATCTTTCATCTAGCCATACTGGGCTTATCAAGTTTGTATTTTACCCATTTCTTTGAATGCTTAAAGTCACTTGGACTGAATAGCCAGGATTGAATAGCCAGGACTGAATAGCTGATATGCTATTATACCCTATTCATTCAGACGTACATACATGCGTACATACATACATACTTACTTACATACATACATACATACCATTATGTAAAGTAAAATTATATTTACACAACTTTTTTTTTTTTTTAAATTTTTTTTAAAAACTCACTGAATAGAATTTGACCATCTTTGATCTAAAGCATCCTGTTATTCAGGCTTTTCATTATTGGACAGATGAAGCTGAAGTGTGATCAAATATTGATGTAGATAATAAAAACTAGAGAAACCTGTTTTTCATAACATAACAATCAACAGCACTGGAGTCATTTTAAGAGAAAAGTATCCTCCTGATCCGTGGCATAACATTACGCCTTCCCTTTCCCAATTCTGCTGCCTTCACACAAAACAAAAGTTGTTTGATGGAAATTTGGGCATTTTCTTCTCTGATGGAAATTTGGGCATTTTCTACTCTGATGGAAATTTGGGCATTTTCTACCCCTCTGCTACTGCCCCAGATTTCATGGCCAGCTGCTAGGCAGATGTCATGATGTCAGATGAAAGATCTTAGGCACATAGGGCATCTTAATTTTCAATGAGGCTTTTTCGAGATCCAACACTAGCTAGAACTTGAAATTTTTATAGTGTTTGAGGAAACTTGCTAATGATCCATCTGGACATGCAACTGAATGTAGCTTTGTTACCATGCAATACACCACTCATCTTGTAACTTTGTTGTAATTTCCAAAGCTAGCTGGCATATTAAGTACAGAATCAGTGACTGCATGGCATGTACCACAAACAAGATGCTAAATCTGATCCACATTTATTTTAACAAACAGAATTTGGGGAAGAAAACAAATTTAAAAATTAACATACCTACCTAACCAGTCAGTCTATAAAGGCAAACCAATAATTTTTTAATTTAGGATTCACTTCTGCACACTGCTTAGGATTGTACAATAATACAGCTGGAAATTTAATTGCCACTTTTCCTTTATTTTTCTTTAGGTGCAGACCGATACATGCAGGATGTGGAGCTGATGATTGGACCCATGGGAAGGTGGAAGACATTCTTCTCTCTCTTCTGGAAATTTTTGTCTCCATTTACTTTACTTGTAAGTTGTATCTTCTGGAAATATCAGTACCAAACTTTATAAGTGGCTTGCATTTGGGGCAAGGAAGAAATCAATCAATACCAGGATCTAAAGGTCAATCAACAAGGTCACAGTTGCTGACAGAAACCTTTTTCCAAACAGTTACTTTTATACTTGGCATCCTGACCAAACTTTTAAAATGGCTTGCTTCTGAGATAAGAAAGACACTTGTGGTCTAAATGTAAAGGTTATTTTCAATATCTTGTTCTTTATCACCAACTTCGACCAAACTTTATGAATTTTCGTTTGAGACAAGGAAAACACCTGTTCATTTGGGAGTCAAAAGTACAATTGTCAGAGTCACAAAGACAAAAAGAAAAATGATTTTACCATAACCAGATTTTATGGATGTCTTGAATTTGAGACTTGAAAGACACTTATTGATAAGGCATAGTGTGCCATTTTGTTTTGCTAGGCAAAATTGCTTTGATACATTGATATGATGCATGGGTTAAACAGATATATCTGTTGGTAACCATGTATCCAACCAATGAAAGAAGGTTTTTACATAAAATTGGTATAATATGATTTACCACATGGTGGACATATAATGGACTGTTTATGGTATTTTTGTTCATATTTTTCCAAATGATACAAACCTGTTATTCAATATAGCCACAATGCCAAAAATAGAATTTTTAAAAAATAACATCTTCATATAAACTGCTGATAAAAAGAAATTGACCAAATGTTGCAGACCCATGCTCTGGTAAGTTGTTGTTGGTTTTAATGCCAGTTTTGATGGACAAATAGCAGAAGGCTTGTGTACACTTATTTGTCCATGTATTTTTATATTTGATGAACAAATAGTAGAAGGCCTGTGTACACTTATCTTTTATGTATTTTTATTTGATACACAAATAACAGAAGATCTGTGTACACTTTTTCCCCCATGTATTTGTATATTTGATACACAAATAACAGAAGATCTGTGTACACTTTTTCCCTGTGTATTCCTATATTTGATACACAAATAACAGAAAATCTGTGTACACTTTTTCCCCCATGTATTTGTATATTTTATACACAAATAACAGAAGATCTGTGTACACTTTTTTCCAATATTATGTGTATTTGATACACAAATAACAAGATCTGCGTAAACTTTCTTCCGCATGTATTTGTATATTTCATACACAAATAACGGAAGATCTGTGTACACATGCTTATTTTCATATTGGTGTTTATTGTTTATTATGCTGATTTTACACTATATGATAACATTTTAATGCCCCACATTGCAGTGGGGACATTTTTGATGTGTTCCATTTTATCCATACGTCTTTCATCTTCATGTCTAAGATAGTTGCTGATTACACAAGAACTATTGCGGGCATATCCTCCAGGCGGCAGATCTGATAGCAATTTTTAAATGTGCCATATGATGTAAATTTAATCGGATAAAACCAGGTTGAAGGACAAATGGCCAGTGGGTCATAAGTTGCACATGCCTGATGTATAGAATCAAAAAATCTATTTTACACACATTATTATAGTATATATGAAGATTACGTGTTTTATACAAATATTTGTGGTAGATATATGTAGATTACATGTTTTATACAAATATTTATGGTTTATATGTAGATTACATGTTTACGCAAATATTTAAGGTATATATGTCGACTGCCTAATTTGATTTTCCTATTTCTGATAAATTTTCTTCCCTGCAGGCTGTATTGGTGTTCAACCTCATTCAGTACAGACCACTGAGATATGAGAATTATGTCTACCCAGGATGGGCAAATGCAATTGGGTGGATCCTATCCCTCTTTCCCATTGTATTCATAAGTTCCATAAGTTTCATGAGGATAGCCAAAGCTCCAAAGGACATGTCATTTATACAGGTAAGTTCATAGCCGCATGGTCAAATTCTATTCAGTGAGTTTTTTAAAAATTTATTTTTGCACTTACTACATTAACTTCTGATTTTCACAAACTTGATCCTTTCTGGTTGGAGAGGTAATATTGTCAAGATATTAGAGTCCATCTTGGCGATGACTTGCGATGTTCATATTCACTTTACAAGCTTTTGTACGATTCAGATTTCTTCTTGCAAGGAAATTTTTATTATTTACAGTTTTGATCTAGTAACACATGTAATGGATATGAATAAAATGAAGGAAAAAAAATATTTTAGAAAGATGGTCATAATTTTAACTGCATTAAGTCTATGACCATCTGACCCAGTGGAGTTGAAAGACTTAATGCAATTAAAATCAAGACCATCCAACCCAGTGGAAGAATCCCGAGAGAAGTTGAAAGGGCTGCCCTTTAGCTCTTAACTATTGACACAGGACATTCTCTTTCCTTGTAAAGCAACTGCATTTAAAGGGGCACAGCTAGGATCAATGCATTTCCAACTGTACCAATTGCAGAATATTCTAACTCTGCATCATAAACCCTGGAGCAGACTGCATCCTAGACTAGATGTTGGTAGTTGGCAACCTTGCTGCTTAACTTGAGAAAAGCATGAACGTGGAGAATCTACAGGCTGTTGTGGAATCTGGTCTCCTTGTGAGAGCTGGTTCCACTTCCGTTGTAACCTCATGAGCTCATTTGCCAACAGATCAAGTGTGGCGTTAACCACAGCCGATTGTGGTCAGAAGGTGGACACCTGGATTAGCTGAAAAATGGAGATATTAATTTGGTGGAACACCTGTGAATTATTTTAAAAGGTGAGAAGGCATCTGCATACAGACAGTTCCACTTTAGACTGAAAGTGTCCACTACCCAGGCACTCAGTTCTGGTACTGGAACATAAAAAAGGAGCTTGCTTTAACTCGGTTCACTCACTAGCTTCCCCTAATCTCGCGAGCTGTCATGCAATTTACATCGAGCTCATCAAGATGTCCAGATGTTTAGCGTCAGTGCTTGTTGCACTAGAAAGTGATCACCAGATTAAAATGACTTGGACAAAGAATCATTAGCGAAGAAAATGAAAGAAGCAGAACACAAAAGAGTAACTGTGGATCTAACTTTAACGAAAATGGAGAAAATTATTCCCTTGACTAGAATACAGCACATCCATTAGGATTACCGGTGTGACTTCTGATCTCATTATTGCAAAGACTGCAAAAGTGAATAATCCTTTTATGACAGGGTTTAAGAATTTTAACAAATCTTCCCCTGTTCGCTACAAGACATCTAGAGAACACATTATCAACCAAGACATTCTTCCACAACAAAGAAATCAGTAAATTTGCTGAGATATATGCGTTATTTGGATTACAAAGTCAGGGGGTCATTGCAGATTTTGTTGGTTTCTAAATTGCTGCAATAAAAGAAAGATCTTAAAGTTCAAGTGTAACTTCTTACAAGATTAATCATTAGCCTTTTTGATTTTTGGATAAATATATTCTAGGATGAAGTACAATGAAACCATTGATAGTACACATTTTATGACAGGCAGTAAAAAAACTGCCATTTGGTTAAAAAGAATTAATTGGTTTTTTGTATTGGCTTATATGTAATGTGTTTGGTCTATAATATTGCTACAAAAGGATTATAAGGAGATTGTTAAAAGTATGACTTTAAACTAAAAGAAAAATGAAGTAATAAAATTATTCTTTGAATGGATAATGCATTTGTTTGTTAATTGTGCATGTTGGTTTGTTTGTATATTGAGAGAGAGAGAGAATGTTGTGCAAGTTGCAATATCCTATTTCAAGCTGAAAAAGTACAGGTGAGATGGAAATTTGTCAGTACATTTTTAACAACCAGATTTTTTAATTGACCTCCAGTTTTGACACCAAGGTTGTTTTTTATACCCCTGGGGGTTACACTGCCTTTCTTTTTCGAGAATTAAAGCCCATGAAATTTTGCCCATTACTACTTCTTGATTCACACCTCTTAAGATGATATGAGAGCTGCCTTCTTGAGATCTTGCACAACCTTCTCTTCTTTTGCTTTCGATCTTTGGTGCACCAGACTGAAGGCATTATTTTATGTGTTGTATGGTGATGGAAGATTGTGGTCCAACCTTCTACCAGCCTACTGTAATTAGTTGGGTTTTTTTAAACAGTTTTGTTAAGGCCATTAGTCTCTCTTCTAGTGGGTAAATTGAGCTATGCAGTAGTAGAAGGTAATTTATTACTGCCATTGAAATCGGTGTTGGGAAGTAAAACTAATTTTAATTATGCAATATTCCCTGCTACTTTTGTTGAGATTATGTCCTCCCACTTTCTCTGATGTTCCGGTACTCTCGGTCCAAGTCAAAAAAGGAAGGTATTTTGTATATTGACTGTGACTAAGGAGTCAGACTGGGATCCTGTTCGGATAATAATTAACAAGAAGAAATAATTAGCTTGAATGGTTACTAGAGTTCCCTGAAAAGGAAAGCAATGCATTCATAAAATGCAAGTATTACATAATTAAAATGACCTATTCGTCCCCCAAAAACTATGTTTTAATGTTTCTGTAATTCAAATAGAGAGAAAATTGTACATAGTGACTTGCAGAGATGCAACAGTTTCTAGAGATCTTCAGATTTTCAAGTTTTGCTTTTGGTTTCATTAATAAAAGCACTAATTTACTGTGCATGATTGATGTATGTGGCACAGAACTGCTTCGCAGTGCTTACATGGTAAAACCTCTAAACTTATGCCCATCTCAGAAAATTATATATGATGGAACTGACAGATAAGGTACTTTGAAGTTTAAAGATTTAGTTAATTAATTGACATGGAATGCAAATATAATTCAGCATTGAAAGAAATTTTTGGTTTAACAAATTTCTAAGTTATAAAGGTTTATAAGAAACACATCCACTGTACTGTGAACAACAGCTGACATGAATTGATTTACTTTAACCCAGTTTTGTCACCTAGAAAACAAGAACAATGCACATTTTATGGTATAGTTCATGTAAATTTATGTATTGCTAAAATTATATAAATATATGGGTCTTTTTTACTTCCACTGGTCATAGACCAGAAGAACTTAATGGGATGATCTATTATCCAAATCGTCATCCACAAGTTTGTTGTTGCTATGCCTCCTTAATTATTTGGAAGATTGCCATGAAACCTTGCATGCATATGCATTCATCCAATGATATAATTGGTCCTAAATGAAAATGCTGTTAGGACATCCTTTTATCTCTGAACAGAAAGTCATGTCAGCAAGGGTTTTCTCCATATGATGTCTAGTTTGGCCTCAAAGTCATGTCAGCAAGGGTTTTCTCTGTATGATGTCTAGCTTGTCCTCAAAGTCATGTCAGCAAGGGTTTTCTCATATGATGTCTAGCTTGGCCTCAAAGTCATGTCAGCAAGGGTTTTCTCCATATGATGTCTAGTTTGTCATGTCAGCAAGGGTTTTCTCCATATGATGTCTAGTTTGTCCTCAAAGTCACGTCAGCAAGGCTTTTCTCCATATGATGTCTAGTTTGGCCTCTAAGTCATGTCAGCAAGGGTTTTCTCCATATGATGTCTAGTTTGTCCTCAAAGTCATGTCAGCAAGGGTTTTCTCCATATGATGTCTAGTTTGGCCTCAAAGTCATGTCAGCAAGGGTTTTCTCATATGATGTCTAGCTTGGCCTCAAAGTCATGTCAGCAAGGGTTTTCTCCATATGATGTCTAGTTTGTCATGTCAGCAAGGGTTTTCTCCATATGATGTCTAGTTTGTCCTCAAAGTCACGTCAGCAAGGCTTTTCTCCATATGATGTCTAGTTTGGCCTCTAAGTCATGTCAGCAAGGGTTTTCTCCATATGATGTCTAGTTTGTCCTCAAAGTCATGTCAGCAAGGGTTTTCTCCATATGATGTCTAGTTTGGCCTCAAAGTCATGTCAGCAAGGGTTTTCTCATATGATGTCTAGCTTGGCCTCAAAGTCATGTCAGCAAGGGTTTTCTCCATATGATGTCTAGTTTGTCATGTCAGCAAGGGTTTTCTCCATATGATGTCTAGTTTGTCCTCAAAGTCATGTCAGCAAGGGTTTTCTCCATATGATGTCTAGTTTGGCCTCAAAGTCATGTCAGCAAGGGTTTTCTCATATGATGTCTAGCTTGGCCTCAAAGTCATGTCAGCAAGGGTTTTCTCCATATGATGTCTAGTTTGTCATGTCAGCAAGGGTTTTCTCCATATGATGTCTAGTTTGTCCTCAAAGTCACGTCAGCAAGGGTTTTCTCCATATGATGTCTAGTTTGGCCTCTAAGTCATGTCAGCAAGGGTTTTCTCCATATGATGTCTAGTTTGTCCTCAAAGTCGTGTCAGCAAGGGTTTTCTCCATATGATGTCTAGTTTGGCCTCAAAGTCATGTCAGCAAGGGTTTTCTCCATATGATGTCTAGTTTGGGCTTAAAGTCATGCCAGCAAGGGTTTTCTTCATATGATGTCTAGTTTGGCCTCAGTCATGTCAGCAAGGGTTTTCTCCGTATGATGTCTAGTTTGGCCTCAAAGTCATGTCAGCAAGGGTTTTCTCCATATGATGTCTAGTTTGGCCTCAAAAAAAGTCATGTCAGCAAGGGTTTTCTCCATATGATGTCTAGTTTGGCCTCAAAAAAAGTCATGTCAGCAAGGGTTTTCTCTGTATGATGTCTAGCTTGTCCTCAAAGTCATGTCAGCAAGGGTTTTCTCATATGATGTCTAGCTTGGCCTCAAAGTCATGTCAGCAAGGGTTTTCTCCATATGATGTCTAGTTTGTCATGTCAGCAAGGGTTTTCTCCATATGATGTCTAGTTTGTCCTCAAAGTCACGTCAGCAAGGCTTTTCTCCATATGATGTCTAGTTTGGCCTCTAAGTCATGTCAGCAAGGGTTTTCTCCATATGATGTCTAGTTTGTCCTCAAAGTCATGTCAGCAAGGGTTTTCTCCATATGATGTCTAGTTTGGCCTCAAAGTCATGTCAGCAAGGGTTTTCTCCATATGGTGTCTAGTTTGGGCTTAAAGTCATGCCAGCAAGGGTTTTCTTCATATGATGTCTAGTTTGGCCTCAGTCATGTCAGCAAGGGTTTTCTCCGTATGATGTCTAGTTTGGCCTCAAAGTCATGTCAGCAAGGGTTTTCTCCATATGATGTCTAGTTTGGCCTCAAAGTCATGTCAGCAAGGGTTTTCTCCATATGATGTCTAGTTTGGCCTCAAAAAAAGTCATGTCAGCAAGGGATTTACCTCCATATGATGTCTAGTTTGGCCTCAAAGAAAATGTTGCTCCATCAGGCCTCTAATATGGCTGAGAATGCATCCATTTCGAAAATCATGTTATATCTAGCCCTCCTGAACAAAAAGTCATATCAGCTTTGAGTTTTCACCAAATGGCATTTTATGATGTCTAGTTGGTCCTAATCAAAAATGCTGCCAATCTTTTCATCCAATATTGCTATCATGGCTGCCATCTTGAAAATCTTGTTAACCTAAAATCCTATCAAAATGTGGTTTTTCACTGGAACGTTTCTTGTGTCTTATTGAGAATAGTTCCAATCTGACATTGAATGGGGCCATCACATATTGACATGGGGTTTTCACCAAAAGACTTATTGTGATACCTAGTTGTACCTAAATGAAAAAATATACAGCTACCAGCGCTGCTGTCTTGAAAATCTTAATGGTACTGTTCCTGGCCTAGTTGTAAGAGCATCTGCCTCAGATGCAGAATGTCACAGGATAGAACCCCGATCAATTGATACCAAATTCTTATAAAAATGTTACTAATAGCTGCTTTGCTAGGTGCTCAGCATTAAGAAGTTAGTGTTAGGACTGGTTGGCCTGGTGTCAGGATAATGTGATTGGGTAGGACATGATGCTATATGTCTACAGCATGATGTGTTAGACATCACTATCAACTACCACATTGCAGACATTGAAGCAATATGTCTGAAAAATTGTTACAGCTTTGTTAAAAATCCAAATTTCACACACGCACACAATATTCCTGAACAGAAAGTTTTATCTACATGGGAACTTGAAATGATAGATGCTTCTAAATTAAATCATTAAGTTAAAATGATGTAACCTCCAGCATGGTGGTCTTTTTGAAAGTGTTGTTATTGCTACACTTCCTAGATGGATGGTCATATCAACATTGGGGTTTAGTTGGCCTTAGATGAAATAGTGCTGATCTGACATTTAATATGTCCACCATAGTATCTAGATTACAATTCTTGTTACTGCTACTATTGCTATTCCTGAATGAATGTTCATATTAAGTTTTCACTGAAAGACTTTTAATGATGTCAGTTGGTCTAAATAAAATTGGTACTGATCTTAGATCTAAGCTGTAACATTAGCTAGTTCGAAAATCTTATTATTCCTCAATAATATCAGATACGGTTTCATTACTTGGCATTTAAAAAGAAGAAATTGTCATAATATGGAATTCCTAGAGTATAACTCCCTTCAGAGGACAATTATTTTACTTTTATTTTAAAAATAGGACTTAACAGTGAATGTGTTGTTTCTTTCAGAGAGTTAAACATCTTTTGAAACCAACCCCAGAATGGAGGCCTGCACACAAGATTCCTAAGGAAGATCTCACAGAACTCGAGGGTGGAAAAGAAGAAAGGACAATATCAAATCCCAATTTCACCACTGTGTAATAGATCAATGGAATAAACAACAGGAAATGAATTAAACATCGAATTGGAATATTCATAAAACTAGACATCATTTCAAATTACATTTCAGGTTGCCAACAATTTACTTACCAAGGTCAAGGGTTGATTTAATTTTTTTTAAATTTTGGTGTGGTTTAATGTCTTACTTAAGGAAGCACAGCTTTTATTCAAGTGTGTGTGTGTGTGTATTTATTTATTTATTCTGCCATCACTTTTTGTAAGACACGATATTTACGTAAAGAACTGAGATAAGCCCCTTAATCATTGCTGTTTTTTCATCTGCAAAGCATAGGCAACACACGTGGATAACTTTTCTGGTGCTGTTTGCATTTACTTAGTTTCTCTGGCATTGTTGTATGTAAAGTCAATACTACTCACCATGGACAAAAGTATGTCACAGAGATCTACCTTTCACATGCCATTGATGGCATTAAGCTTTCTTTGACAGTTGTTTGACAGTTGTTTTTATATTTATGAAATTTGGAGCAAAATAGATGACTGACCTATTTTCTATCCTATATTGATTATGATAGGTTTTTAGCTCACCTGGACAGGTCATCGATCAACATTTTCGATCAGGTTTTGATCAAACTTGGAATGTATGATCATGTCATGATCTTGCACAAGTTCAGTAGTGAGCAAGATGTACATGTATTAATAAGATTATCTTGAATCTCATTGGTTGAGCTTGTTACTTAAATGGAGCTTGTATTACTGATCTGATTTTGATCAAACTTGGAATGTATACATGTGTTACACCTCTCCCTCGATAACTCATGCACAACGGGGTCCACAAACATAGACCACGCTATAAACGAGGTGCGAGTTACCGAGGGACCTTCAAAAATTGGGGAAAAAATCGCTTTGACATCGAGACCACAATGGTTCATACCTGTGAAATCAAGCTCGATATTTTACGAAGTATTCATTTCGCTTGGCTGCCTTGTTATCTTTGATCACAGTTATGAAAGAGCTGGTTAATTTAAGGTAGTTTCTGTTACATACACAATAACGTTTATTACAGTATTCGATTGATCAAATGAAGTGAGTTCACCCGACATACGACCGCAAGATTTGAAGTTAGTCTGATTTTTGTGCCTTTTAACTTTTCTTTTATTCCACCTCCTTTTTTTTAATTCAAAAGACATAATTAACGTGATAATACAAAGGAGGCCAGCTTTTAATTAGTGCAACAATACAACAAATACTTCCGCAATTCAGTTATTCAAAACACAGTCGGCACTTAATCAGTTTCTCAGAGAAACGCTTGCGTACATAGCTGTTACGGTAGATTGATGCAATTTACGTTTAATTACAAGATGACATTGCATTTATGACAATTACACTTAAAAGGAACTAAAAGATGGAACTAGAACACAAATTTCAATTGATAAAAAAGTTATTTAATTTGTATTTATTAAAGTACTGCCTCCATTTGGCGTGACATTTTCATTGATCGAAATTTCCTTACATATCGTTAATTGCGGGGTACTAGGAATGTTGTTTGGAAAGAAAATGTAAAAAATTGTATGAGCTATTTTTAAATTTGATATTTCAATGTGTTGATTAAAATTTCCAGGTCCTATCTACCTTTTCAACAATAAAACAAGCGATACATAAAAGTTTCCGTTACCAATTTTGATCACGATTTTCTTCAAGTTCAACAAATAGGGATAAATTTTGGGGGTATTTTAGGGGTTTAAAAAATGGGATCCATGCCTGACACCGCGTTATAAGCGGGTTCGCGAGTTATCGAGGGAGTGGTGTATTAAGATCTCGAACAAGTTTTTCAAATGAGCTAAATGCGTGATGAGATAATCTTGAATCCGATTGGCTGAGCTTATTGACATTCTGGAAGTTGGATTTTGAATCCGCTTTTTAAGAAAACTATGCTTTGGACTTGTATGATTAAAATCAAGATTTCAATAAAGAACTAAGTCTTCACACAAGATTTCAATAAAGAGCTAAGTCACAGTATTGAAGTGATATTGCATCTGATTGGCTGAATTTGTTGCCACTCTAGAGACCATATTTTTGATCCAGTGCTGAGTAAACTTGATTGATTGACCTAAAATCGTCATGCTAACAAGTTTTATTATGTAGAAGAAATGTTATTTGGAATTTAACGAATTTGGTGAAATGAGAAATATTGCTCAAATTGCATGCCATATAAACATTTTTTTATAGTTTTTAGCATATTTAAAATACCTGTAATACCTGTTCTCTATTACTCTTTAAATTATAAGCAAAGTTGAGGAAATGATGCATAATATAGACTATCGAGAATCACAGGTTAGAGGCCCTCCTGTTGCAAAATTATGAGAACCAGTACAACAGAATGACATCTCACCTCTGTCTACGTGGGTTCGAGTCGCAGATTCGGCCTATGTTGGTATGTGAAAAAGCTTGCCAGTAGCTTCTCGTGGGTCGGTGGTTCTTTCCTGGGGTTTCCCGGGTTCTTGCTCCAGCATTAATACTGGCCGCCATGTATAGCCTATCTTGTGCTGAAAAATGGCGTTAAACCCTACAACAACAACAACAGAATGAAGTTTAGACTGTAAAATGTATAAATTTCAACAAAACAGTTCATAGAAATTAGCAAAATAATACACATTAGGGATTAAAATGACTATTTGCATTTTATACCTGAAGAAAAAGGTATGAAAATCAAATATTGTCAATGAAAATGTACATTTACAGGCTAGCTTAAACTGTGCAGTATGGATCTGTAATGATGCAGGCTGGATGTTTTGAATTGAGAAGTATGAGTTTGAATTCATGCAGTTTTGTGATCATGGATCATGATAAATGTGTTGTCACAGATCTTGTTAGAGAAGTCCATTAAAAAAGTTGAAATTATTTTATTTTAAAGACCAATTAAGAAATTGGTACGAATGAGGAATTTATACAGCTTTTGTTTTGATGTAAATGACTTCTTTACAAAAGTTATGTAAGTTAAAAGTTTTTAAAAAAAATGTAAAGTGGAAAATTAATTTCTCTACATTAACTCAGGGGATTATAAAATTTTTACTGTAAAATAGAACAAACATTTTGTGAACAGAACATTTTATTGAATTCAAGAGGCAAATTACTTTTTGGCAAAAAAAATTTGTGATAAAAATGTATGTATGATATAAACTGCAAAGTCTAATGAATATGTTTGTAATAGGTGTTACATGCTTGTAGCAACCATTTCATTTGTACGGTGTTTTATAAAGGATATTATATCAACAAGTGGACATATTGGTTTATTGATGTTACATTAAGATGTTGTATTTTTTTTTTGTCTCAAGGTTTTTGTGAACTGCCTTCATTGTTGGCATTGATTCTTGTTATGCAGGGTTTGGTAATCCATTATGTTTATCTTTAGCAACCACGCTTCATTTCATGTACATAGCATAGTAAGCAAGGAAACTGGTAGAATAATACTATCACACAACATTTTACATTTTTTAATTTGCTAAATGTTTATGCTGCTTATGTGCTTCAAGTAGATTTAATGATGCTAATATGTTGTGATTTACAGTGTTTCAAGAAAATAAGAGTTTTTCTAGGTGTATGGTCACATCTAGGTGTACTGTTGGACATTTGCCTGCTGTTGGTTTTAAAATACAAAGTGTATAATTGATGATGATGCGAGTCTAGGTTAGGTTAAGTTAAAGCCTCCTTGAGTGCCAAATGGCACATATCATATTTACTCACTTGTAAGTCAAGTCAAACTGCAAACAAGATCCTTATCTGCCACAGGATAATGTACCTGCAGATCAGGGTCTATACTGTATGTTCTACTGATTACTCCTAACAAACTGCACAGGTCCAGATTGCCGGCAGATCTGGGTCTGTGAAGTTTGCAGTCGGGCTTGACCTATATGCAAGTGTAGATGCCATTGTTAATGCCTGTTCTGTTCTTTGGCATGGGAAGACTAAGGGGGGCAGACCTCATTCGGGATGGATTACAAATTCACCATAGGTCAATCACCATCTAGCATATGGTAGTATCCATGTGTTATTGAAGCAGCTGAGTGATGTATAGAGGTCAGGTTCCTTGATCAAGGCCATATGGCAGTGACGAGAGCTTTATTTAGTATTGGGTAGCAATACAAAGCAATACAAGAGTGGTGCAGGGTAACAAAACTATGGGGTTGCACAGGCAGACAAAAGCTTACAGTTGAAAGAGGTAACTTGATGCAAGGTACACATGCAATGCTTGTCTTACTGCAGAAAAACTTGCCAACTGAGACTTGTAAACAGAGGCATGGAGAGTCTGGAAAATGTTGAATATTGTTCACATCATGTCTGTCTGGACATTTTTATTCCACAGTATTGAATGTATATAAACTATTTTGGTGGCAGTTCTTTTTAAAAGCATGGTTTAAAAATTGGGAAGGATTGAGAACTAGGCCACCTTTAAGTAAACATTTGTCTTCCATGTTAAAAATGCCTACAAGAGGACAGGCCATTTTCAATATAACCTGTCTTCTACCCTAAAAGTGCATTACGTTATCTTAACTCATGCGGCTCAGCACAGGATTTGTACTTGACAGCTTGCCTGTTCCAAGTCCATAGTGCACTTGCTGAACAATATGCGTGGTTTTTTCATTGTTCTAAGTATGTTCATTAAGGAAGAAGTTTAAGAAAGAATCTCATATGAAATCTACTGCAAGGTTTTAGATGTAGATTTTATTTTTCCTTTTATGTTGTAAGAAGTTTGGACTCAGACCACTAATTATTTATTTACTAGTGTACCAGTCTCAACTAGTTAATACTTCCAGACAGGGTCATTGACTGTAATATCAGTTTGGAATCGAGGTGGGAAATATAGGAATCCATCAATCTGGTTAGCTCAACTAATATTCATTAGTTTAATGTGACACTTAATCAGTATTATACTCATAACCAGACAAATCAATATGCTCCAGAAGTTTTTTAAGGAGCTATTGCCCTTTATGATTTACAGCTGAATGCGGTGTATGATGAAATCCTGTGATGTAGTTTACAGTTTTTAGTGGATAGCTGTGAGACTTGGTAAATGTTATGGGTTATCATTTGATGATGCACAGACTGACAAATGACTTTTTAATTTTTGTTGAAATTATTGTCCCCTTTGTTTTGTAGTTGAATGCAGTGTATGACACTATCTTGTAGACATTTTGATATTTTTTAATGGATCACTGAAAATTGGTACGTACCCTCATCATCCAATGGAGATGCCCATATTGCCAAGTCTCTGTGATCCTATGATATGCATTAAGAGTTATTGCCCTTTTTAACTTGCAGCTGGATTAGTATACAACAGAATCTTGTCAACATACCTAGTCTCACAGATTTCATTGGACTGCAGAAAACTTACTATATATGTAATAATATTCAATTTAAAAAAACTTATCCACCTGAAGATTCACATATCAGCAACTCATTTTCTTTCCAAAGGGTGTTGCCTTTTTTGACTTGCAGCTTAATGCAGCACATGACAGAATTTTCTGAAAGCAGTTAGTCTCACATTTTTGGTTGCTTGTCATGAAACTTGGTCTGTGTTATGATTGTCATTTGAAGATACGTACATCAACAAATCATGGCATTGACAGTTTGTTGTAGTAGGTTAGGTATAGCTCTTGATGGTTTTGAGCCTGTTACAGTGTGCAACCAAATCTTTTGACTGCGTCATTTCAGTTTTCAGTGGATGGCTACAAATCTTTGTACATGTTATGGTCATCATTTGAAGATGCTTATGTTCACAAATTACTCTATTCCTGCACTTTTTGTTTGAGTTGTTGCCCCTATTGTCTTGTGACTGAATGTAGTAAATGACAGAATCAGGTGAATGCAAATATTTCTGCAGTTCTTGATGGGCTGCTCTGAAAATTGATACATACTGTGAGCATCATCTGAAGTTGCACATATTGCCAGATCTTTGTAATTCCATGAATTTTGTCAGAATTTGTGCCCTTGCTGATATACAGCTGGGTGCAACATATAACAATTTTGGGAATGCAACTGCTCTTAGAGCTTTTAGTAGATTGCGTTGAGACTTCATACATCTAATGATGATCAGCTATACCAGTTATTGTATTCGTATAATTTCAGAAGATTTGTTCCCTTTTTCTTTTATGTTGTTGTTACTATAGTCTTGTCTCTGTCATGTGGGCAGGGTTAAGATGCAGGAGAAGCAGGGTTATGTGTACGTGAGCAATATTTCTCTAGTTATATTGAACTCTGAATGTCACATTGTGCATCTGTTAGCAATTTCTATTTTATGGTTACATACCTGGTTATCAGAATGTAACCAAATTTTACAGGAAGTAAATTGGCATAGAGGGCTTTTGAAGTTTGTACAACTGATCCTTATCGACCTTCAGTTATGGTCACTGCTACTAAAAAATAATTGTAGACAGTTTTACATAATCACTGAGCATTCTGGCATAAAAACCTTTACCAATGATACAAACCAAATATAGCCACTATATTTAAAAATAAATAACTTTTAAAAGATCGCTGAAACTGTCAATAGAAATGACAATTTGTACAGAAATCATCCTGGCTTATACATCTTTTACTTCTGTACAAATGGCGCCATTCTTTAGTCAGATAAGGCCATTGTTACTAAAATCAAAACTTGTCAAATCATTTACACAGCTTTATAAAAATAATAACTTCTTAACAGAAATTGACCAACATTGACAGATATCATTATGGCATAGGGACCTTTTAGTATAGTGATGTTGATGTACCAATGAAATACTAAAGAAACAATCAAAAGCATCTGAAAAATTTCAACAAGCATCCGGCTGACCCCAATTTTTTTGCAAGCTACACTCGCATTTGGCTGTTGGGCAACTCAATTAGGTGAGAGTTAAGCGGCCCTCCTGCTTAATTTTTAGAGATGGTTTTAAATGATTTGAACATTTTCATTGAGTCCATACATGTACAAAATTTCAGGTATTTCCATAACGCCCAAATTATCATGGTCTGTACTGGACCATTTAACACAAAAAGTTTTTTTTCTTTCTCAACCATTAACTTTGTTGTGTATAGAAAATAAATTAGGGGTCTGAGCCCAATAATGTGGTCTCTTTACAGCCTATATTGCAAAAATCTCATTTCAGTCAAGTGAACATGTTCAAGTACAGCTGTCAGAAATCATTTTTATTGTGATGCATCAGTTTGTACATACTGTATTTTTAATGTCAGAAATTGTTTTCCATTGAATTTCCTTTGAAGTTATATGAGCACGTTTTGTGAATGTTTTCTTTTTAAAATTTGTTTTACATGTAGATTTTGGTGTAGTTTCGATCAATGCATTTCTCTTATTTTTTTTTTTTTTCATGTATAGAGTTAAATTGATGTGTTTATAAAAAATTCCATTTGAAAGTACCAAGAAGCCTTGTAAGTAAGCAACATTATTGAACTCCAATCAGTATTAAAACTTCTGACACGAGATACAACCAACTGCATCAAAGATGTGATCATGACCAAAAGCACACATATGGTAAATTTATGTGCTGTACATTAGGATCTATTTACTCAAGTCATACATGTCAATGATTTTCCTCACTGTTTGTTTCTCAGTAAATTGAAATGACTGGAAATTTTTTAAAGCTACATTAAAAATCCTAATCACACACATACAGACATGCACACACACACACACCTTGGTAAATGACATTCTGGTCTGGTAATTGCAAGAAATTTTAACAAACAAAGCATATATTTGTTGAACCTGCCTTGGCAGGAACTCTTAGTGATCACTATAGCATTGCATATCTCTATGTTCAGATGAATCTCTATGTTAAAGTTGTTAACGTTCCTTTTTGTTTCATTACCAGTTTTATTGTACCCTCTTCAGCTCATTAATATAGCTTGGGGACAGGCTCAAAATGCAGGCCATTTCCAACTTTTTCTGGTCATCATTAATACAGAATAAACCTCTTCTGTAGATTATCACTGCCATTCCATGTATATGCTTGCAAGCTGCAACGCCTAATGTTGGTTCTTTTTCACTTAGAGCAAATGACTACATTGTAAGGCTTGTATAGCCATATATCTTAGCAGATATTATGGATGAAATTTTTTTTTGTTTTATATACTGTATTGTAAGATTTACTATATATGTGTATGTTAAGGGCCAGATTAAACTCAAGAGCAATAAAAACAGGTCAAGGTCAAATTGCATTTGTTATCATGCCCCTGCCAGTTTTACAGTTGCCTGCCATAAATACCCGCTTATAAGTAGAGTCCAAATGCAAACAGCATAGTCCCTGGTCTGCCATTGCTCTGGCAGATCAGGGTCTGTGTATTTTCTACTGGTTACTCTTTACAAATGGTAAAAACCCAGATCTGCCCGTGTATTATGCAGTGGCAGAGCTAGGTGTACAGTTTTTGCAACTGGACTTGAGTTGTAAGCTTATGTGGCAATTGAAATTACACTTATAATCTGATACAAGGTGTATTAAAACCAATGATTAAATAAAGTCATACAAGAAGAGACACAACATGCAAAATAAATAAGGCTGAACAATAAATTGGTATCATATGATAGAAGATAAACAATTTATTAATGAATTAGAACGTTAGACAAATGCTAACCTGAAAATTCAGTGAGCTACAGATGAGAATATCATTCGCACTGCTGTTTCGAACGAACTATAGATTATCATGGATTATGATATAGCCTAGACCACATTGCAAGTGAAATTAAGACCTAGCCAGTTTGAAATTGGACTTTGCATGATAACTTGTAATGTGGCCTTAGCCAGTTTGAAATTAAACTAGGCATGATAATTTGTAATCTGGCCTAAGCCAGTTTGAAATTAGACTAAGCATGATAACTTGTAATCTGGCCTAAGCCAGTTTGAAATTAGACTTGGCATGACAACTTGTAATCTGACCTAAACCAGTTTGAAAATAGACTATGCATGATAACTTGTAATCTGGCCTAAGCCATTTTGAAATCAGATTTGGCGTGATAACTTGTAATCTGACCTAAGGGCTTACGGTTTGAAATTAGACTACACATGATAACTTGTAATGTGATCTAAGCCAGTTTGAAATTAGACTAGGCATGATAACTTGTAATCTGGCCTAAGCCATTTTGAAATTAGACTTGGCATGATAACTTGTAATCTGGCCTAAGCCAGTTTGAAATTGGATTTGGCATGATAACTTGTAAAATGGCCAATGCCAGTTTGAAATTGGATTGGCATGATAACTTGTAATCTGGCCTAAGCCAGTTTGAAATTAGACTTGGCATGATAACTTGTAATCTGACCTAAACCATTTTGAAATTTGACTATGCATGATAACTTGTAATTTGGCCTAAGCCAGTTTAAATATTGACTGGATTTTAATATGGCCTAAAATGTGTATAACTATGAAGTATTATTACATAATCAAGCTTTCATTGTTGGAATTTTTCAGAGTATCGATCATCATGGTTTACATCATCATTTCTGTTATTATTTCTGTTTGTATGTCCTGTGACATGTAAATATTCAGTTTCAATATTATTGCAGTGTGGAGGTAATGGGTTTGTGTATGTACAATAATGCTCTTCTAACATATTCAGTATTGGTAGCTAGTTACTCCAGGGACATTTGCATAGATTTTATGATCCTAACATACACAGAATTTGCAGTTGGAAAATATACCACACATATACTAAAGCGCAATTCACATGGGTCATGTTGGCATACTTTTTCAGCTCTAGGTGTCATTTGTGAGAATTTGATTACGCAGACTTTAAAATGGCCATTTCACTTTGTTTTGCTCCTCGTTAGTCAGTATTCCCCGGAAGATCCTTATTTACATGCCCCAAGAAATAAAATAAAATTGGTGTTAAGGCACTTTGAAATTTGTTGAAGAGGCCAGCCAAGAGCTATGAGGTTTTGTCAAGTGTAAACTGGTTTGAATGTTTCACAATGTCGTGATGAAAGTGCCATCTATTAGAACAGTTTTTAATTACCTCACCCCACCCACCCCCGTACCAGTGATGTTTAGACACAGTCCATTTTTCTTGACCCAATTAAGTACCAGTCTGCCATTGTAAATGTCCTTAGTAATCAGGAAACTTCAAGTTGACAGCTTAGGTGCTGACTATTAAACAACAGGAAGGAAAAGATGTAAAATTACATTAGTATTACATTTTAGTACAGCAATTAATGTTTTATTTAAGATTGGTAAAGGTAAGGACAATGTTGGTGTGTATGACAATGTTGGTGTCTATAACAGAAGACAAATTGGATTTGCATGATTTGGGAAATGTTTCAAAATTGAATGCATCTGAAGTTGAAAACATGTTCTGATGTGAAGGCAGACAAATATAATAAAGTTTTTTGATGGTCATGAGGTGATCATGTATGTTAACAAACATACAGGTACTTAACATGATGAAAAGCATATTGTAGTACTTAAAATAATGAAAGGCATATTGTAGTACTTAACATAATGAAAGGCATATCATAGTACTTAACATAATGAAAAGCATATTGTAGTACTTAACATAATGAAAGGCATATAGTAGTACTTAACATGATGAAAAGCATATCGTAGTACTTAACATAATGAAAAGCATATTGTAGTACTTAACATAATGAAAGGCATATTGTAGTACTTAACATAATGAAAGGCATATCGTAGTACTTAACATAATGAAAAGCATATTGTAGTACTTAACATAATGAAAGGCATATAGTAGTACTTAACATATTGAAAGATACATTGTAATACTTAACATTATGAAATACATATTGTAGTACTTAACATAATGAAAGGCATATTGTAGTACTTATCATAATGAAAGACATATTGTAATACTTAACATAATGAAAGGCATGTTGTAGTACGTAACATAATGATAAGACATGTTGTATACTTTAATTGAAATGGGTATGAATCCCATAAAGGTTAAACAATTGATGTAATTTTTTTAATACAAAAATCCTCCATCCCACAAGATATGTAGGGCATTATATTATTTGTGTTTGTTTACATCCTCAGTGATTAAAGTTGTGCTATTCTTAACAATGTAGCCATATGTGCCATTCTTAACAATGTAGCAACATGTGTGCCATTCTTAACAATGTAGCCATGTATGCTATTCTTAACAATGTAGCCATATGTGCCATTCTTAACAATGTAGCCATCTGTGCCATTCTTAACAATGTAGCAACATGTGTGCCGTTCTTAACAATGTAGCCATGTGTGCCATTCTTAACAATGTAGCCATATGTGCCATTCTTAACAATGTAGCCATATGTACCATTCTTAACAATGTAGCAACATGTGTGCCATTCTTAACAATGTAGCCATATGTGCTATTCTTAGCAGTGTAGCCATATATGCTATTCTTAACAATGTAGCCATGTGTGCCATTCTTAACAATGTAGCCATATGTGCCATTCTTAACAATGTAGCCATATGTGCCATTCTTAACAATGTAGCCATATGTGCCATTCTTACCAATGTAGCCATATGTGCCATTCTTAACAATGTAGCAGCATGTGTGCCGTTCTTAACAGTGTAGCCATATGTGCTATTCTTAACAATGTAGCCATATGTGCCATTCTTAACAATGTAGCAACATGTGTGCCGTTCTTAACAGTGTAGCCATATGTGCTATTCTTAACAATGTAGCCATATGTGCCATTCTTAACAATGTAGCCATATGTACCATTCTTAACAATGTAGCCATATGTGCCATTCTTAACAATGTAGCCATATGTACCATTCTTAACAATGTAGCCATCTGTGCCATTCTTAACAATGTAGCAACATGTGTGCCATTCTTAACAATGTAGCCATGTGTGCCATTCTTAACATTGTAGCCATATGTACCATTCTTAACAATGTAGCAACATGTGTGCCGTTCCTAACAATGTAGCTATATGTGCTATTCTTAGCAATGTAGCCATATGTGCTATTGTTAACAATGTAGCCATGTGTGCCATTCTTAACAATGTAGCCATATGTGCTATTCTTAACAATGTAGCCATATGTGCCATTCTTAACAATGTAGCCATATGTGCCATTCTTAACAATGTAGCAACATGTGTGCCGTTCTTAACAATGTAGCCATATGTGCTATTCTTAACAATGTAGCCATATGTGCCATTCTTAACAATGTAGCAACATGTGTGCCGTTCTTAACAGTGTAGCCATATGTGCTATTCTTAACAATGTAGCCATATGTGCTATTCTTAACAATGTAGCCATGTGTGCCATTCTTAACAGTGTAGCCATGTGTGCTATTCTTAACAATGTAGCCATATGTGCCATTCTTAACAATGTAGCCATATGTGCCATTCTTAACAATGTAGCAACATGTGTGCCGTTCTTAACAGTGTAGCAACATGTGTGCCGTTCTTAACAGTGTAGCCATATGTGCTATTCTTAACAATGTAGCCATATGTGCCATTCTTAACAATGTAGCAACATGTGTCCCATTCTTAACAATGTAGCCATATGTGCAATTCTTAACAATGTAGCCATATGTGCCATTCTTAACAATGTAGCCATGTGTGCCATTCTTAACAATGTAGCCATATGTGCCATTCTTAACAATGTCGCCATATGTGCCATTCTTAACAATGTAGCCATGTGTGCTATTCTTAACAATGTAGCCATGTGTGCCATTCTTAACAATGTAGCCATGTGTGCCATTCTTAACAATGTAGCCATATGTGCCATTCTTAACAATGTAGCCATATGTGCTATTCTTAACAATGTAGCCATGTGTGCCATTCTTAACAATGTAGCCATATGTGCCATTCTTAACAATGTAGCCATATGTGCCATTCTTAACAATGTAGCCATGTGTGCCATTCGTAACAATGTAGCAATATGTGTGCCATTCTTAACAATGTAGCCATATGTGCTATTCTTAACAATGTAGCCATGTGTGCCATTCTTAACAATGTAGCCATATGTGCCATTCTTAACAATGTAGCCATATGTGCTATTCTTAACAATGTAGCCATGTGTGCCATTCTTAACAATGTAGCCATATGTGCTATTCTTAACAATGTAGCCATGTGTGCCATTCTTAACAATGTAGCCATATGTGCCATTCTTAACAATGTAGCCATATGTGCCATTCTTAACAATGTAGCCATGTGTGCCATTCGTAACAATGTAGCAATATGTGTGCCATTCTTAACAATGTAGCCATATGTGCTATTCTTAACAATGTAGCCATGTGTGCCATTCTTAACAATGTAGCCATATGTGCCATTCTTAACAATGTAGCAACATGTGTGCCATTCTTAACAATGTAGCCATATGTGCTATTCTTAACAATGTAGCCATATGTGCCATTCTTAACAATGTAGCCATATGTGCCATTCTTGACATTGTATCAAAAGTTAGTTAATACAGTATTGTTTTAATACAATCCCAACACAACACAAATTTTTTATTAGTATTTTACCTGTTCATGATTTTGAGTACAATGCCTTTCCTAACTTTGACTGATTTGTATGTAGAATATGTACTACGATACTTGTATATCCATAATTCCATCATTGTAATTATAGATCTGATGACTTGTTTTATAAGTGTAATTCACTATAAAGGTAAAATATAAGGCATTAATTGCAGCATACATATTTAAATATATTTATTCAGAAGAGAGGATCTTGCAATTTTGTTACAGACCCTGAAACTAGTAATGTCTCCGGTGAAATGAAAATGGAATTCCAATGAAATGCACAATGAATGGAAATGTAATGATGAATGCAATACAAAGGAAACTGAGAATGCAGTATGCAAATAATGAATAAACTATATGAAATGCAGAGGCATTTGATGAATGGATTTGAGAATCTATTTACTTCTATTTTAGGCTGCTGCAAAATCTCCAGTCCAAAACCCATTTGAATGATAATCAGGGATCCAATATTTTGTTCTTTACACTGACAGTTTTTTAATACTTGCAAGCTATGATATTGTTTGCCATTGATCTGACAGTGCGACTGTATTTTGCTGATGTTGATGTTATATTTTTTTATTTATCATGATGTTGATCTGTTGTTTTTTTAAAATTGTAAGTATTTTTTTTTGTAAAGCCAGCTTTTAATAAGATATGAAAGCAATTATTCTTTATATACTATTGAAAACAAAAATCCCATCTGTGGTAAATGCATTCCAGATGAATTATGGGAAATGATTAAGGGGAGTAATAAATGCAAAATACGAATGCAGTTCCAAGAATAAAAATGAAAAATGATGCTATGGTTATGGAATGCAGAATGTAATAAAGAAAATCTCAAATAAAAAGCGGATTAGGTAACATTACCTGTTCCAGGATCTGTATTGTAACATTGACTCGATGGAAAATTAGACCATTTAATGTATATGCTTTTTTACAGTTTGTGTGTACCTACAAACAACATAGTCCCCAGTCTGCCAACAGATCTGAGATTATGTAGTTTGTTAGGAGGAGTCAGTAGAACAGATAACAAAGTCCCTTATTGAGTTGCATACTATGCAGTGACAGAGCACGGCTATTGCATAATATGCAGTGGCAGATCAGGACTAGTGCATACTATGCAGTGGCAGATCAGGACTAGTGCATACTATGCAGTGGCAGATCAGGGCTATTGCATACTATACAGTGGCAGATCAGGGTTATTGCATACTATGCAGTGGCAGATCAGTGTCAGTGTTGGAGTATGCTTTTTAGCAGATAAATACAGGATTAACTAAAATGCAATATTTCCTCAAAACCATGAATATTTCAAACCATTAAAATAACTTCATAGTATGTTTTATTTTTACATTTTATCTTTCTCATTATTATTATTATAATTATTATTATTTATTTTTCCAAAGACAAAAACATGACTATTTTTCATTTTTAACTAATTTTGTTAGAAGTGAAAAAAAACAAAAACAAATATGCACCTGAACAAGCTTTGTAAAGAGACGATGCTTTTACCAGGTGATTTACTGAATATTTTGAAAGTATTTTCAGACATGGTCATTTTTGACTAAACAATGCAACTGAAAGATTTACCCTTTATTTTTCCAGTATCTGTTATTTTTTACCCATAAAAGGGCTAAATGTTTTTTTTTTTCCATGGCATTGTTTGATGTATTAACTTGTTTGCATTTAACAAAGAAATACTACAATTTTGATTTCACTTTCATATGTTTATATACACAATACTGCAGAAGAAACTCACTGTAATTGTTTTCCACTATTCAGGTTATTAGTATAGCATGTGTGATTTCGAATAAAATGTTGCTGACATAATGTTTTTTTTTTTTCACAGTGCTCACAATGTTATTTCTGGTTATCAAAAGCAACAGATTGGTTATTTAATGTGCATTTCTTCATAGGCAAGAGTTTGAGTGAGTTTCCTTGTGCCAACACCTAGGTGATGGGGTTGGGGGTGCCGACTATGTACATGTTTATTAATTGTACATTCTTGGTCAAGTTTTTGTGTTTAGCTTGGGTTTTTTGTACTTATTATAAATATTTGTATGCCTGGGATCATGAAACTTTGTAAGGGGATGCATCACAAAAGTAGTTCAGTATGACCTATTCATCATGCTTGACTGATTTGGGTAAACTTGCATGTTTATTTCACAGGCTCTGGTCGTGGTATGAATCTCCCACACCCATGCAACCAAAGAAAGTCATGATGCCCTACATTTCACATTTAACTAACCTGGATTAAGTTTTTCACATTTTAGCTTTTGACCAAATACTATTTTTTGCACCCTGTGTATGTACTGTTATACCTAGATTCATGAAACATGGTGAGGCGATGCATCTGTGTATGTACTGTTATACCTAGATTCATGAAACGGGGTGAGATGATGCATCTGTGTATGTACTGTTATACCTAGATTCATGAAACATGGTGAGGCGATGCATCTGTGTATGTACTGTTATACCTAGATTCATGAAACGGGGTGAGATGATGCATCTGTGTATGTACTGTTATACCTAGATTCATGAAACAGGGTGAGGTGATACATCTGTGTATGTGCTGTTATACCTAGATTCATGAAACAAGGTGAGGTGATACATCTGTGTATGTACTGTTATACCTAGATTCATGAAACAGGGTGAGATGATGCATCTGTGTATGTACTGTTATACCTAGATTCATGAAACATGGTGAGGCGATGCATCTGTGTATGTACTGTTATACCTAGATTCATGAAACCAGGTGAGATGATGCATCTGTGTATGTGCTGTTATACCTAGATTCATGAAACAAGGTGAGGTGATGCATCTGTGTGTGTACTGTTATACCTAGATTCATGAAACAGGGTGAGATGATGCATCTGTGTGTGTACTGTTATACCTAGATTCATGAAACATGGTGAGGCGATGCATCTGTGTATGTACTGTTATACCTAGATTCATGAAACATGGTGAGATGATGCATCTGTGTATTTACTGTTATACCTAGATTCATGAAACATGGTGAGGTGATACATCTGTGTATGTACTGTTATACCTAGATTCATGAAACATGGTGAGGCGATGCATCTGTGTATGTACTGTTATACCTAGATTCATGAAACATGGTGAGATGATGCATCTGTGTATGTACTGTTATACCTAGATTCATGAAACATGGTGAGGTGATACATCTGTGTATGTACTGTTATACCTAGATTCATGAAACGGGGTGAGGTGATACATCTGTGTATGTACTGTTATACCTAGATTCATGAAACATGGTGAGGTGATACATCTGTGTATGTACTGTTATACCTAGATTCATGAAAGGATGAGGTGATACATCTGTGTATGTACTGTTATACCTAGATTCATGAAACAGGGTGAGATGATGCACCTGTATGTACTGTTATACCTAGATTCATGAAACAGGGTGAGATGATGCATCTGTGTATGTACTGTTATACCTAGATTCATGAAATAGGGTGAGATGATGCATCTGTGTATGTACTGTTATACCTAGATTCATGAAACAGGGTGAGATGATGCATCTGTGTATGTACTGTTATACCTAGATTCATGAAACAGGGTGAGATGATGCATCTGTGTATGTACTGTTATACCTAGATTCATGAAACAGGGTGAGATGATGCATCTGTGTATGTACTGTTATACCTAGATTCATGAAACAGGGTGAGATGATGCATCTGTGTATGTACTGTTATACCTAGATTCATGAAACATGGTGAGGCGATGCATCTGTGTATGTACTGTTATACCTAGATTCATGAAACATGGTGAGGCGATGCATCTGTGTATGCACTGTTATACCTAGATTCATGAAACAGGGTGAGATGATGCATCTGTGTATGTACTGTTATACCTAGATTCATGAAACATGGTGAGGTGATGCATCTGTGTATGTACTGTTATACCTAGATTCATGAAACAGGGTGAGGCGATGCATCTGTGTATGTACTGTTATACCTAGATTCATGAAACAGGGTGAGGCGATGCATCTGTGTATGTACTGTTATACCTAGATTCATGAAACAGGGTGAGGTGATACATCTGTGTATGTACTGTTATACCTAGATTCATGAAACATGGTGAGGTGATACATCTGTGTATGTACTGTTATACCTAGATTCATGAAAGGATGAGGTGATACATCTGTGTATGTACTGTTATACCTAGATTCATGAAACAGGGTGAGGTGATACATCTGTGTATGTACTGTTATACCTAGATTC
The DNA here is from genome assembly GCA_028554795.2 of Sinohyriopsis cumingii. NCBI lineage: Eukaryota > Metazoa > Mollusca > Bivalvia > Unionida > Unionidae > Sinohyriopsis > Sinohyriopsis cumingii. The sequence continues at coordinate 16,055,331 of CM068836.1, forward strand.
ATGAAACATGGTGAGATGATGCATCTGTGTATGTACTGTTATACCTAGATTCATGAAACAGGGTAAGGTGATACATCTGTGTATGTACTGTTATACCTAGATTCATGAAACAGGGTAAGGTGATGCATCTGTGTATGTACTGTTATACCTAGATTCATGAAACAGGGTGAGATGATACATCTGTGTATGTACTGTTATACCTAGATTCATGAAACATGGTGAGATGATACATCTGTGTATGTACTGTTATACCTAGATTCATGAAACATGGTGAGATGATACATCTGTGTATGTACTGTTATACCTAGATTCATGAAACAGGGTGAGGTGATACATCTGTGTATGTACTGTTATACCTAGATTCATGAAACCAGGTGAGGTGATACATCTTGATGAGCACTGCACTCTCATTACAAAAGTTAGTTACTTTGACGCATATTTCATGCTACAACAAGTTTGGGTAAATATTTGTAGCTCTGGTGGTTCTTTCTGGGGTTTTCCTGGGTTCTTCCTGCACTATTAATACTGGCCGCCATGTATAGCCCTAACTGGAATCGTGACGAGTACTACACTCATAATATAGTTTTAACTGGAATCGTGACGAGTACTACACTCATATAATATAGTTTTAACTGGAATCGTGACGAGTACTACTCTCATAATATAGTTTTAACTGGAATCGTGACGAGTACTACACTCATATAATATGGTTTTTTCTGGAATCGCGACGAGTACCACACTCTCATATAATATAGTTTTAACTGGAATCGTGACGAGTACTACACTCTCATATAATATAGTTTTAACTGGAATCGTGACGAGTACTACACTCTCATTTCATGAGTATGTCAGTGTTAACCACTGACTTTCTTTAAATTGTGTTTCAAGTGTATTTCTTAACTGCTGCTCATGACAGAATCATCAGACTAGATGACTGCATCTCGTTTCGTACTAAACCTTCACAATGAAAGGTCATTGTGACCTACATTTGACATTTTACAATCTTAGGTGAAGTGTTTTCATTTAGCTCATAATGAGATAGGTTATTAGTACCCTGTATGCATACTGTTATACTAATGTTTGTGAAGATGAGGGGATGATTGGTAACTAATACACAATCGACACAATAGTCGGTCATTATGACCCATAGTACATGCTTCAGTTACTTGGGTTCCAGTATATCATTTCAACATAAAAGGACACTGTAACCTACACTTCACATTTTACTGGTTTATGTTAAGTGTTTGCTTCTAGCTCATCACTTTTTTATATTTATTTTTTTATATGCTATACAGTAGTGTTATACCTGGAATCATAGAACTTTGGTGAGAGGACGCATCTTGACCATCTTATAAGTAAGTTAATGCGACCGATATTTCACACTTCGCTGACTTTAGTCTAATGAGTGTTTTTAGTGTTCATGCTTGAACCATTAAATACTTGTCTTGGTACTACATCAATGCCAAGACAGGTCACTGGGACCTATATATCACATTTTCGGGCTTATATTAAAAATGTTTGCATCTACATTCTAAGCGAAAATATTAACAGTACTTACTTGAACTAAAACCTAAACTAGTCACCCTTTGATATAATTATCAAGGGTACGTATATACTTGAACCTAAAGCCTAAACTAGTCAGCCTTTGATACATAATTATCGAGGGTACGTACTTACTTGAACCTAAAACTTAAACTGGTCAGCCTTTGATATATGATTATCAAGGGTACGTACTTTCTAAGCTTCAGAGTGGTCGAAAGCGCTCTCCGTTACGGATCACTGCCATCTCACCACTGTCTGCGCAGGTTCGAGTCTCGGATTCAGCCAATGTGGGCATGCGAGAAAGCTTGCCAGTAGCTTCTCGTAGGTCTGTGGTTCTTTCCGGGGGTTTTCCCGGGTTCTTCGTCCACCATTAATACTGGCCGTCATGTATAGTATATCGTGTGCTGAAAAATGGCGTTAAACCCAACAACAACAACAACAACAACTTTCTAAGCTTAAAGTTTAAATAATCCTGTGCAAAGATGAAGGAGTAAAACTGAAGGATTATTTCGAGACGGAAATAACAAACGTGGGCATGAACAAAAAACAGAATACAATTTTAAAGGAAAATTTAAATGTGAATTTAAACCATATTTAAGAAAATGGATGGCGCATAATAAAATATGGAAGGAAAATGTGGATTTTATTTGGAGCCTGAACGAATGCACACAAATATTTTCAATTGGGAAACTTATTATGGCGGTCGAGGAGTTTATTTAGATAGCCGAGGCGATATACCGATATACAGGGTTAAGTGAAATTTTTACATATTTCAAAACCAAATCTATAGTCTCTTCACCAGTAACAAAATTACAGATTAAAGAGAATCTTTTGCCCAAATAAAAAACAATATACCTAAAAGTATGGTAGACAAATTCTATTCCTCGGAAGAAGTGAATAAATTCACCACGATGTTTGATATTGAGGAACTGAATCTCTCATAACAACTCTATCAGTATCATTAACTTTTGAAATCAGGAAATAGAGCAAAATGGGGTCAGGGCTTTTGGAAGTTAAATAATTCAGTGCTTGGAGACTTTGAGAACAAAAATAAAATTACTATAGTATATGAAATTTTCCTAAACAAGGAACATTTTAATATAATAAAAGATTGGGGGGGATTCAAAAAGTACATCCAAAGGACTACAATAATTACAGCTAAACAAAATCAAAGAATGGAAAGAGAAAGGCAATGTATCAGAAAAATATGTAGTAGTATACAACATACAAAAAAGGTAAAAAGAGAAGGAAGGAACGAACATGACGCTGTATAGGACTAAAAGTCAACGTGAACAAAAATAAGGTCAGGTAAATTCACACGTATATAATAAAGCAAGGGAAATGTACCGCAAGGAGGAAATTAGGAAGGAAAAAATAACAGACACATGGAATCAATAGAAGAAAAATATGTTATCTCAGTCAAACTAGTACACTTGACAAAATAAAACGCAGGATGAGATAAAATAATACTGTTAGGATATACAATCTATACAAATCCCATCAGACTCTAAACTAAAATGTGAAAACCCAATACCATCTGATAAAATAAACGCAGCAATCAATCAACTTCACAAAGGAAAAATCACCTAGGTCTGACGTATTATAGTCAAACGAATATACTACTTTTAAAACACGTTTAATTCCAATATGGGAGCTTGTATATCTTAATATGTTTATTTAACAAAAAATGATATCAAAGTTGACATGCAAGGCATGGGGGAAATAAAAGACCTAAAGAACGGGGGACCGATCTCGCTTTAAATACAAACCATAAAACACTGAGTAAGATATTATCTAACAGAATTGAAACATATATGGGTAATATAATCAACACAAGTCAAAGTTGTGGGGAGAGGTACTAATATTGCATGTGGAGGGGTAGTAATATTGCATGGGGAGAGGTACTAATATTGCATGGGGAGGGGTAGTAATATTGCATATAACATCTTAGTCCTTAAAACAAGAGTTGAATACGTGAACACGAAAGGAGAAAATAGTAACATTAATTATATACCATCAAGGAAAGCAGAGTACGCCGATGCCTGTACCAATTTTATTTAAGATGCAGACTCCTTCAAACATTCAGAGAAAGAATTTAAGGAATCAGGAAAAGTTTCAGGATCAAAAATCGTTCACGAAACAAAAAACACACTGAAATTCTCCTATTACGCAAATAATGTGTGAACCACCATGGACTCCCACTAGAAAGCATAAAGAACCGTGCACAGGTTTTTGGAGTTACGTAGGGAGAAACTCTATGAACATATATTAGAAGAACCACAAATTTAAATATAAGTATGCAGTCCTGAATATCACAGAACGAATACAAGTCCCACGTAAGTATATGCACAGTAATTAAGTATATATACAGTAATTAAGTATATGTACAGTAATTAAGTATATGCACAGTAATTAAGTATATGTACAGTAATTAAGTATATGCACAGTAATTAAGTATATGCACAGTAATTAAGTATATGCACAGTAATTAAGTATATGTACAGTAATTAAGTATATGCACAGTAATTAAGTATATGTACAGTTATTATGAATATGTAAAGTAATTATGTAGATTTTAATGACATCATGATAGACACCATTTACCAAGAAATAATTCACTTTGTTTGAGGTAGAAAAATATACATCCCCTGAGAATATTTATATAAAAAGGAGGAGGGAGGCTTGAACCTCAGACATAGGAAGATGGCAAACATTTCTAATAGGATAAGAAACCTCGATTAAGAGGGAGACTATGTGTGGAAACAGACGTATGTATACTTCATTAGATATGCTCCGAAAACCTGAAATATATAGTAATCATAAGATAATAAAATTGGTACAACCGTCGAGACAGACGAGATATATAATTACAACTGTGTGGTCTTAAAATAAGTAATAGAAAAGAGTGAGAAGCAACAGACTTTGTAAAATTAAATAAGTAATTTATTTCATTAGGACACAAAGTGGAATTTTTAAAAAGGAACACTTACGGTATTACGAATAAAATCCCAAATAATCCTAGAATTACTAATACACGTCCTAATGATTAAAGTTCTGAATAAACTTTAGTGGAAGTCCAAATTAATTTCAACGCTAGAAGTGTTGATGTGCATGTGATGGCCCGTGTAGTAGTGATGTGCCAACAGTCTTTTGTTGGAACCCAATTATACAATCCAAAAATATATCCTTTTATGAAATTTCACTATAAATTCAAGAAGTCTTTGTTTCCAATAATGTTATTTTTTTTAAAACTTTATAGTTCCAGAGAAAAATCACATGAATTAAGTAATTTGAATAAATTAAATTCCAGCCCAAATGAATTACTGGACACAACAATAACACGACTGATTCTGCTAAGATCTTACAGCACGGATGAATACTTTCTAGAGAAACAAGATTTTTTAGTCCTCTACTTGACCTCTGGTCACAATTAGCATTTTATGAAGAGATAAAATAAGCACACAACACTATTATCTAATGGAAAGTTTCCTTCTGGAAGACTCCAAATATTCATAAGGTAACATCTTAGTTATAATTAGAAGTCTATCTCTAAAATTATAATATAAAATGTAGTAAATAACAGGTAGACCCGACATTTCATGGGGAATTTCCAAAGTTCTTGACTCAGATTGAGATAGTCATGTTTGCTACAAAACCAAAATCAATGATTTGGGTCAGGTAAAAAATGAACATGATTTTAAACAAGGCAAAGTCCAAAATACAATTGTCCATAGCGTAAAATGAAAATAAAAAATAAAAATCTAGCAAGCAAACAAGGCAAATTAAATATTCATAACACATCCACCGTAAAGAAAAAAAAATAATGCAATAAAGCAGTCTTTTATCTTTTAGTCTAATGTACATGTGATAATGTTTTTTTTTTTTACATAAGATGAAATCTTATGAATAACACAAAGTATATATGAAACAATATAATATTTATATACACGTGAAAATGCATTTGTATCAAACTGTCATTTTCTCTTGACGTTTCTGATATCAATATTGTATTCATGCAACATCAAACTCGATCTTAATAAAAAAAAATTCGTTTTTCGTCGTGTCAGTGAATGTGCGGGGGTTTGTGAGTACTCAACACAATAATCGTAGACGGTGCTAAATTAATATACACTCCAAAGTGTTGCAAAGCCAATATTAAAGCCAAATATTCCATCTCGATTAAGGAATTTCTCTGGTGGTTATTTAATTTCTTAGAAAAAAAATGCACTTGATGATGTACACCATTTTTTGTCTTCTTGAATCAGAACTGTCCCAGATCCAACGTCACTTTTGTCAACAAACATTGTAAATGACTGACTGAAGTTTGGATCTGAAAGAACTTGTGTACAAAGATACGACAAAGACCTGATTACGGAGGCGACCCAAAGGGCTAAACAAACAAACCGCGATGACTTAATAAAATAAAGAAAGATGGAAAAGGCTGATCGGACACCATTTATCCTGACCTACCATCCAGACAACCCCAAAGTAGGTAAAATCATCGGGAAACAATGGCCCATCGTGGAATCGTCGGACGTACTAAGTCAATCCTCCCTAACAAACCTGTAGTCGCCTACCGGAGACCAAAAAAAAAATTCAAGGACATCTTAGTCAGGGCGAATCTAACGACACTTCACTATTCAAAACCACTCTAGTCAATCTGGCTCCTGTGGCTATAAAAGCTGCAAAACCTGTCAACATATTACAGAGACCAGGACATTTTCTAGCAAAGTGACTAGAGAAAAATTAAACATAAATGGTCCAAACAAAACGTGCAAAACAGCGAATGTCATTTATCTCATCACATGTAAGATCTGCAGCCTTCAGTATGTCGAAGAAACTGAGAAGCTAAACAAAAGGATCAACCTTCATAGATCTGATTGGATGAAAAAGAAGCCCGGTCGCAGAACACTTCTCCCCCCCCCCCTTGCCACACCTTCAGTGATATAACACTTATTGTTATTGCTCACAACCCCCAAAAAGTCACCAAACCAGGAAAGAAAAGGAATCTTACTGGATACGCCGACTTAGAACATTGAAACAAAGCGGTTAAAACAAGAAGACTAGAAAAAGACAAACATGCACTAATAAAAATATCTTTTGCAGCCGAGACATTTTCTTTTAAATAATTCTCTAAATTTGCTTAATAGCCTATGACTGCTATCCGGAATATAATCTGCGCTTACATAAATTTACATAAAATAATAGATGTCGTTATGGCTCATCAATTTCTAGGCCAACACAAATATTTTCCAGTATCAGCAACAAGCTGAAATAAACTCGTTGACACATAATAGAGTTAAAAGGTTGAATTCCTGTAGAAACAGCCATGTAAATTTTCGCAAACATAACCGCTTTTCTGTTTTATTTGATTGTCTTGTCTACGTTTTGTATTTGCCTTTGAAAAAGACCCATTAAATGGTCGAAAGTGCGCAGGCTAGCTAGATACTAGTTTTGTACTGTTCGCTGTCAGCTTATTGCATATATATATATATATATATATATATATATATATATATATATATATATATATATATATATATATACACACACAAGATGATTTAAATGTTCAGGAATCTTTCAATGATACATTTAGTGTGCACGTATTAGCTATATCAAGGATGCAGCGTCTCATTCTACGGTTATAATGAGCAGCAGAGAGAGTGAACAGACCACTTAGGGGAATGGTCACCCTTGTGTTTAGACAAAAAAAAAAATACTGACCATTCATAGAGGTCAATACCACGTCTACGATTATTGTTTGTCCCAAACAGAATTGTAGACAAGGCCCTCTCTGCTGCTATGTTATTCTGAATAATCCTGGGAATCTTCATCTGAATCCTGGGAATTTGTTCTATGTTTCAAGTAATATTCAAGTTCTGATGGTGGTTTTCCTATTTTTGGATTTATGTTTTTTCTTTTTCTGTAATATATCATCAAACTTCTGTATCGATCTCCACCGCAATTTTTGCAAATCTGATATAATCCTCTAACGCCGTTGTTACATCCAACACAACTTCGTGGACCAGCATGAGTGTTTCTTTTATAAGATAATTATGTTTTTTGCAATATTCTCCACGACATTTTGTATCACATTTGTTAGTGGTTCCTTGACGCAGCCACGCACAGTTGTTCATTATATTAATGATATCTGTTTAATTAAATTTAATTTTATCATCACCCCTTCTGCTGATATCAATTAAAAAATTGTTATATTAAAAATAATGGTACATCCAGAATTACATACTACAAGAATAGCACGAGAACGATTAGAAGCAATTAAAAAATTTCTTCCTGTCAGAGACTCATTTAGAAAAAATCTACAAGCGCAGCAAGAAGCACAAGTTGAGTACGAAGAAGAAACTAAAAAACTGTTTAAACCCGTCACTGCAGCTACTGAAAAAGTTACAACTGTCATCAAAGAAGATCTTCTTCCGGTATCAAAACAAACAGCAGAACAAACCGAAAAAATAACAAGAAGAACTAAACAGACAAAGAAGATTTTACGAGATCTTCCAACTGATATAGCTGCGGCTCAACCTCCACCTGTTGGTGAGGAAATACTTGAAAGTATTGGAAAACTTCGTACTAAAGTCGCCGACGTGCAAAAAGAACATACACCTGAACCCGAACTAGTAGAAAAAAACGTAGAATTGATTGCAAAATTTAGGAAAGGGTTTGTTGAAGAAATTAGAAATACTAAAGAAGAACAATTACCCCGAAGTAATATTAAATATACTATTTAATAAATCTAGTATTTTAAAACCCTGTTATGAAAAAGTAAATGATGATAATCTCATTAAATATATATATCGCGTATATTACAACAAAAAACAAGCTAGAGGTCCAGAATATAAAATTTTTAAAGAAGAAATAAAAAGACTTTATAGAGAGAGAGAGACTGAAACAACAAGAACAACTCTCCCAGTACCAACTTCCTCCACCTTTACAACGTAAAGAAATTTCTGCGCCGGCAATGACATATTCACCGGTAGATTCACCACATGGATTTCGAAGAAGTGACTCACCTGACATATCCCCGGTCATCACTGAGGTACATTATCCGGTGATGCAACCACCAGTATTTAAAACACCTCAAGATGAACCTAAAACAGGATCTGGTTTATGTCCTGATAATATCATTAATGATGTGTCACGGTTAGAAGTTCTCATAGGAGGAAAACGAGCTGGAAATAATTCACCAGAAATAATTAATGAAGCAGCTGATATTTGTCGGCGATTATTTCAAGGTGGTATCATGGATATCGGAGTTTACCGAGAACTTATCGATGAACTTGTTGATGACTAGTTGTTAAATAAATGGTAAATTAAAAAAGATGATCATACATAATAATCATCTTAAACCCGTACAGGTCAGAGCGGTGAACTCACGATTACCAATCTATAAAGCTACTTACGGAGATGGACTTGGTGATGCTATTCAGGGATTATTCACAAGGATGGCTCCAAAAGTAGCACCTGTTGCAAAACAATTATCGATGAAAGCTATTGATATTATTCGTGATAAAGTTCCTGGAGCAATTGTCAATGTTGCTGGTAAGGCGTTCTCGGCGATCAAAGAAAGACTAGCACGATTATTGCGACGAAAACAACAACCGGTAAAATTACCAAGTACTGAAATTATGCCAGCAGACGTAAGTAAAATAATAAATCAGGCTGCAAATAAAAAACTAGCGGAATTATCTGAAGAGGCAGAAAGAAATATAACATCAAATTTGATAGCAGATCAAGGACTTGGTGAACCAAGGAATAATATTTCAAGTTTGACATCAGGAAGTGGAACTTCCCGAAGTGGAACTTCCCGAACGCGATAATCAACATGTTAAACAAAAATAATTGTAATAAAATGTTCAAACGCGTATCCGATGAAGCATTTGATATGGAGGCACCTGTCCTTAAAGATGAATCGGTACGGGATTATCAGTTTTACTCTTACGAAGCACGAATACCAGATCAACGTGGAAGAATTGAACTACAAGTTTATGACACAAGTAGATGCTTTTTACCCGCTGAGGCGTTTATTGAGGTAGAAGGTACAATTGTAAAAACGGATAACACTAATATCGGAAATGCAGTAAAAGTTAGTTTTGTCAACAACGGGATCATGGCACTGTTTGATAGCGCCACTTATATGATCGATGGAAAAAACATTGAATCAATTCAGAAAGATGTCGACGTTGCTACAACAATAATAGGATTAGCAAGATATTCTGATGATTATACAAGATCAGCAGGTCCTACAATGATGTTTGTGAAAGATAATTCTAATACCCCTGAAAGCTATCAATATATAATAGGAACACCAAAGAAAACTAGTGATGCTGCTCAAGATGCTGATATGGGTTCGGTGATAATGAATATTACTGAAAATTTCAACTTAGGATTTACAGTACGCAAAAATATGTTGTATCCTGACAATAGAAAATTCTCATGTGCAATTCCACTATCGCATATTTTTGGATTTTGTAGAAATGTTAGAAAGGTCATTTTTGGAACTAGACACACGGTTGTTCTTGTGCGAAAAGGTGATGATAACGATGCTCTGTGGAGACCTGCTGGTGATGCTGGTAAAGTAATATTATCGAAACTTTCACTGTGGATGCCGGTAATGACTCCAACGATCGCAGAAGAACAGAAATTAATTTCTTTCATGGACACTGGTGGTAAATCCTTATTGTCATGGTTAACAACAAACACAGATAGTATGCAAACTAACGTTAACGGTTAGTTTACATGGCATATAGCATCACAACAGGGTGTTTCTGCACCGCGACATATTTTTATTGCGTTTCAGGCCATCAATCGATTAGGTAATCAAGAACGTACTCATATGATATTTGACAAACTAGGTATCACAGATATTTCTTTACGAATAAACGGACAACAAGAACCAACAGAGAATATACAACTAAATTATGAAAAAATCACTTATCGCGTGTATATCATCGTTTAATGTCATTTATGGGACGTGATCAAAATGTTGATACTGGGTTGCAGATATCACAATATGATTTTTACAAACTGTATCCGATTTATTATTTTTCATTGGAACATCTTGATTTATCCAAGCAATCTGTTGTTGATATACATCTTAAAGCAAAATTAAATACAGGTGTTGTTAATTATAGAGCAATCGCGGTCATACTCAGCGATAAAGCCATGTTACTTGAAGGTGGTAGTGGTCGAATGAGAGTCGTTGATGCACCAGTGGAATCTTTAATTATTCAGAAAAATATATTTTATATAAAAATGTCGTATGGTCATGTTAATGTTACTCTGACTCCTGGTCAGGTCAAAAAACTTCAATCAAAAACCACCAGCAAATGCGGAACTAAAATATCACTAAAACGAGATCAGATTGGTGGTGGTCCAAACAAATTATCGTTGACAAATAATCAGATTAAACATTTCGATAAAGCCCTAGAATCAAAAACTGGAGTTCAGTTCCATCTTTCTCCGAGTGCCATCAAGGACATGGTAAAAACAAGTGGTATATTTCCACTTCTCACGGCTATTCCAGCGTTAATAGCTGCTGCTGCTCCAGCCGTAGCAAAAGCAGCCGCGTTAGGTGCTGTTGGAACAGCTGCTGAAATAGCTCTAAAGAAAGCAGTAGGAAAGGGGTACAAAAAAAAGGGACGCGGCCTAAGATTGCCGGGATCTCGCTGGGGAAAAGGTCTAAGGCTTCCACGTTAGATGTTCCAGCATCAAATTTTGATTTACTTGATGCTGCTAAAAAATTAAAAATAAAAGCCTTTAGAGGTGTTTTTATGCGAGATCAATTACCAAAACAACCAAACAAACTCGAAACAGGTATTATTAATCTCGACTCGAATTCAGGACCTGGTACTCATTGGGTATCATACTCGGCTGATCCACGTGGAATCGTTTATTTTGATTCGTACGGGTTAACTCCACCTGTTGAATTTATCAAGTATGTCGCACCACTTCACGCGCAAGTTTGGTATTCAACGCTACCCACACAAACAATGACAGATCCGCCAATATGTGGCCGTGAGGTAATTAATGTACTTAATGCTATATCAAAATCATCCAAACCACCACATAAAGTCGTGCATGATTATACAAGCAACCGATTCGTTGCGCGTAAGGCGTTTAAAACAGGTCTTGAATCTTAAAATATAATGGTTGATATTTACGGAAGATCTTCTTCTACCAGTAAGAAAAAATCTGGCGATGTTGATCTGTCGAAGTATGCGACTAAAGATGAACTTGCTGATATTATGAACCTGGCTGGAGTTGATCCAGATGAAGTTGTTATTTTTCAAGATCGATATGGTAAATTAAAAACGAGCAATATCAGATGGAATGATATAGTTCGACGAGTACTCGGTGCAGCTACAGATAATATTCCTGTGTTTACTGACGGTGGTAGAATCAGAGATTCAAGTGTATCATTTACAACAATTAGAGATGAAATTGCAAGAAGCGTTGCTAATCGCGTGAAAAATACCGGTGACACAATGACAGGTGAACTTAGCAAGAACGGAAATAAAATAGTAGTTTTAAGAGATCCAACATCCGACGAAGATGCAGCAACAAAAAAATACGTCGACACCGTAGATGGTAAATTATCCACGCTGCGGGCCGAGTATGACGTTCACGTGGGCGCTTTTGCAAGATTTCGCAGAAACCATCAAAGAACTGCAGAAGAATTCTTCGGCACTCCGTTCGTGTTGACATAAAACTCATTGATATCAAAAGTAACCTAGACACGATCAAACAAACACAGCAAAACGTCGTAGCGGGGATTCCTGATATCGTTAATAAAACCAATTTGATTAAAATTTCAGCCGGAATAACTCCTTGGCATATCACAAACATCGTATGCACTATATCATCGGGATTCGCAACATGGTCGCAGAAAAATAAAACCATCAAATATATCGCAACAGTCACTGGCGTGTACAGGTTGTCTGTGTTCAGTGCTGCAAAATTTGAAATATTTACAACGTTTCCATGGCGTCATTCAACAGATAGGCTTTCCGGGGTTGTATCTGTTATATTAAATAGCGGAACCGAAGAAATATTTATCCTGGAAGCAGATGATAAGAAATTAACCGCAACATCTTACTGGTGGTGTTTGGAATTTGTAGCTGAAACACCTCAATTGGTTACTGCATAAAAATATATGGACGGTGCACAATACAGATACAATCAAGCGCGTGAATGGCAGGCGGCGCTAAAAGATCAAGTCGAACAATATACAGTAAAAGTAAATATATATCGACGACGATTAGTTATCGTCGATGTCATTGTTTATTCAGTATCCGCTGTTGTTGCTGGAGCAGGTGTTATATTATCAGCGGTGACAATGATGGCACCAGTAGCCGTAACTATTTGTATTTCAGCAGCAACAACGATTGCAGGTGTGCTCAATATCATCACAAAAAAAATATGTACTTGCATGTGAAAAATTATCCGATTACATGATAAGATTACACACAACGACGGTAGCATACTCGAAATTGTCCTCGTTGTTATCAGCGAGTCTCAGTGATGGAATTATATCTGATTTCGAGTTTTCAATGATGACTAAAATATATCACGAAGGTATCGGTATTAAAGATACAAGTACTAATAATGACGGAATTACTCCAGTAGATCGTAACTAATACAACTCCGTCAAAGATAATGATGATCTCGGTAAGTTCATCTGATCCTGAATTTAGTATAAATTTTTTCCTACTGCAATTCCAGTAAAAGAAATAGCGTTAGCTCAATTACGGGTATATTACAGCTGGCCAAATATCAGATCAAAATCATTTCATGGTACACCAGCAAATAATTCGCTTGTATTTGCTAACAAGAACAAACCAGATGGTACTCCTGACTGGATAAATGTTGGAATACCCACTGGTAGTTATGAGATCGAACAAATCAATGAGGAATTTCAACGTAGAATAAAATCAATAACCGGAAAAGAAGCAAAAATATCAATTAACGTTCATGAACCGACGCTGTCCTCGACGGTTGAGATACATTCTCCTGATTATGCCGTTGATATCTATCAATCCACGATAAGATCCGTACTAGGTTGGCCGGATGTTCCCCCAGTGTATGAAGGACCACCAGAACCGAAGTTAAATGAATTTCTCACGGATGAGACAAAATTTATTACAACTCCAGAATATAGAGAAAAATTTCCGTGGAATAGAGCAGGTGGTTCGTATCGTCCTTATAATTTCAGTGATGATATAACCTACATGAATGTTTTTAGATTGTATTCTAATCTCATTAATTTTGAGATCCAACAATCAATTGACAAAATACAAAATCTGTTTTCATCGTTATCGCAATATTATTCTGAGGATATAAAACAACAAATTATTGAGTCAATGCAACATCTAAATCAAGTAAGATCAGATCTTAATTATATTAATGATATTTTTGTTGAAGCAGCACTTAAACATGCTATTTCCTTCCCCCAAACCATGAAGACCATTTCTTAATCATTATACAATATCACAAAAAGAGTATGAAGGACCGGGTAATCTCGAATTTATAGTACCAAAATATAAAAAGGATAAAATAGACAGAATTATCAACGAAAACTTCCCTAAAATACTCGATGCGTGGAGGAAACTAGCACCACCCGAGCCTATCCTCAGACATAATAATGATCCACATGGCGGCGGCAGACACGTATCTCCGGGAATCGTTAATATAACCAGCACGATCGTGGTCAATCTGGTTTGTGACGTAGTCGATGGCAGCTATCAAATAGATCTCGGAAAATCAAATCAGGCTCAACAAGGATATATTTTATATACATTTACACCACAAGTTTCCCCTGGAAGTTTAATCGTGCAAGAACCAACTAATCCTGTGTATCTGCGGTGTCACAATAATATGTTAACACGAATAAATTTTAAGCTCACAGATCACCTTAGTCGCTTAATTGACATACGTGGAGAAGAGCTTGTAATAAATCTGTATGTGAAATCTTAATTAATCCAGTAAATATTATATAATGTACCAGCACGTGAAGGTTTTTATACATGACAAAGAAGCACTTGAAAACGCCATCAGAACAGTGTTTTCACAAAACACAGAGCAATTTAACGTTAATTTAGTTATTGATGAATATGGAAGCGAGGATTTCTTATTAACACAAGAACAGTTAGATGAACTCCGTCAAAAACATATTATTGAGATCATTTGTAGCAGAGATCAGATTCTAAATTATGCACACTCCTGTATTAAAGTCGATCAACTTAAAAAAATATTTTTAAATAAATAAATATAATCACTGATGGATAAATTACACAGATTATAATCAATTTTGTATAATCTGAAATAATTTATTATTATTCTGAAATGAATCAATCTGATGGGGTAATTGGTACTGAAAATTATGCAAATCAGTCAGTTTGCAAATTCTGATGGGGTAATTGATACTGAAAATTATGCAAATCAGTCAGTTTGCAAATTCTGATGGGGTAATTGGTACTGAAAATTATGCAAATCAGTCAGTTTGCTAATTCTGATGGAGTAATTGGTACTGAAAATTATGCAAATTAATCAGTTTTCCCAAAAATACTACCAAAAAAAATATTTTATTATTATTCTGAAATATTTTATTATTATTCTGAAATATTTTATTTTTTATGTAAATTAATTCTGATGTGATATACATGATGAGGAAAATTATATTACTACTCAGGGTTGCTTTGGTCGTTACCCGCTGACATAATTTTTCTTAAGTATCTTATGCGGGTACTGATTGTTTTTTTCGTTTCGTACTCGCTGGATAATCCCGATCTGACCTTTTCTATTGCAAGAGAAAGAGGAATAAATTCATTTACTTGATCTTCGTTCACCATAGCCAGTGACTGAAACATAGCTGCCTGAATCCGCTTTATGAACTTATATTGAGATGATAGAACATACTTATTTTCATTTTTAATTTCTTCTAACGTTTCAAAATCAGATATTATTTTTTCAGGATTTAGTTCATCAGATATATTAATTCCGTTTTCTTCTAGTTTTTTAATAGCAGAAATAATGTCTTTGATATTTTCATGGTTCATTATATAATATATAAATCTTTAAAATAAAAAAAATTATCCCTATAGAACCCCCAATCGCGTCTTTATCGAGTCGGGATGTTTCAAGGACAGCACAACATATACAATGAAGAGCTCCTATTCGAGTGTCTTAGCGAGCTCAGATTATGAATATATACAATGAATGAATATATACAATGAATGACGAGCTCCTATCGAGTGTATTAGCGAGGATAGCACAAACATATAACTTAATTAAGGAAATGTATATATACAATGAATGAATATATACAATGAAATGGGCATGTACAATGAATGAAGGACGGCACAAACATATAATGAATGAAGGACAGTACAAACATATACGCTCAGCAAACCCATCCCCAATAATCAAGCCCGTGGGTGATACGAAAAAATGTATCAACCACCAGTTGATCATTGGGAGTGTTCTGCTGAAGGGGGGGGGGGTTGGCGGAGCCCCCAATTATTATAAAAATCGCAATTATGCGCAAACCACCGACATGTTGTCAGCCATGGGGATTCGATCCTGGACCGCGAGCGTCACAGTCCAATATGATACCGATTCAGCTATCGAATCTTATTACAAACATATGTTTCGGAAGTTAATATATAGCTAATAATCATTGAAAAGGAACTAATTTCAAATATTTTTGCTCAAAATACAATTCTGAATTCAAGAAATACGTTTATACAATATATTCTCACTAAACAAAGCTGAATTAAGGAATTTCCTATTTACTATACCACGCCATCTATGATAGAACATCCGGTCCAGATCATCTAACTGCTAGATTTTTCCATTCGTAGTCAGAGGGAGTATTACTCGATAAATAAATAATCACACATACGTACACAATCTCGCATTATATTTCTGCACTGAACAAGAAAAATGCAACTAATTTTTAATTCCAAACACTATTATGCACGTATTTCTGTAATCGAGTCAGTATATGCAGGATCCATGTGCTGTACATTGGATCTAAAATTAACCCGCCACGATCGATACAGACTAGACGCTGGATTCTGCACTCAGTAAGCTGGAATATACATGTCGGTTTTCTGTAGGTTAGATGAAATAAACATGTATTCTATGTGCTGCCTATGTATTGCGCTGTTCTAAATGTTTCACGAATAGAACAGAAAAATACACGCACTGTATATTTTTGTAAGTTAGAAACCGTAGATAATTATGACCATATACCGAGAATCATAAAACTACCTCCCTTTCGTGAGTCAAAAAATAAGTAATGTATGGGGGAAATACTGTGACATAAATTAAAAAAAAATAACTCTAGGTGGTGATGATAGTTAACAATACTGAAAGGTGATTTTCTGTTTATATTTTTTTTGAGAAAGCAGATCTGGTTATATTTTCTGCTACTTTTTGTACTGAAGACGGGTGAATATCAAAGTATTTCGCAGCAGAACATATCGAACGAAATATAATTTCTTCGCCAGTTTCTCTGTTTGTAGAATTTACCGCCCTTCTAGAAACTGTCTTACATCTTCCAGTATTACCACGTGCACAGTTTTCGCTATGTGTAATAACCTGAAGGTTGGATAAATTATTGTTTTGAGGATCCCCGTCAGTATGATCGATTACAAGACCGTCTTTGATCACTCCAAAGAAACATTCGCAGATGAAACGATGACAATGATAATGTTTTCTCTTCCCAACAGTAAACATTAGATAACCAGCATTAGTAATATAACCAACCGGTTTTTTTAACTTACAGTGTCTAATGACACCATTAATATTTGATTCATAGTTTGTTATGACAGGATGTGGGACAAATATATTTTGCTCCATATATACAATAATATTATTTGTTTAAATCATTGTTTGTCTGAATTCTTGATATATAATTATCCACGGATTTTATAGCGTTTTCACCATTATTATTTTTTTTGTCATAATATCTTTTAAGTTCCCTGAACCGTTTTCCAGCGCACTTTCCACATAATTCTGTTTTTCCTCGCACTCCAATACCACATCGTAGACACGGTATTGGTCCTAGACTTCCTCGTCGTATACTTTGTAAGTGCATCCAACAAAATTCCTTTCTGCAGGATTTACTGCATCGATTTACTGAACCGATCATGGGCCATCTGCATTGAGACATTGTATATATAATATTATTTATTTAAATATTTGTTTTAATTATATGAATGAGTTTGAGAGATTATCCCAAACAAGGCCTTCCAAATATAAATTCAATCTCGACAGATTATCTCCAGACTTACCAGTACAAGATCTGGTTGATCCGAAAAATAAAAGTTTGATCAATAAAATTCACGACGCCAAGAAAGAATTTTATGCAGATGGTGCATCTCATACATGGTCAACGTTCAAGATTATACGCAATACTGTCAAGGACGCTACAATGAATGACAAGCGAGCGGCAACTATCATTAACTACATCGCTGAGTATGAGGGCAATCAAAAATATTTCTTCAGAGTAAAATTTATTGTACTAACAGAAACAGATAGTTGGATTATCCGTGACAAATATGATCCTGTCCTTGGTAATAATAAAATTGCCATATTAAGCAAAAATTCTAGACCGGGTCTATTGACAGGTATTGACAAACCGTATTATGAGCGAGCGTATCCTGTAACAGCAGTTATTTATGGAATCTATGAGATAAATAAAAAACCCAACGTTGATAAACTGACACCCATGAAATTTTCAAGGTTAAATTGTGTAGCCGAACGAGTAATAGAACACTTTACAAACGCGATGCGTGGAAACGGATTAACTGATTTAAAAAAAAAATAAACTCGTGGGCTGATTCAGTTAAGGATACCGGTGCTAAAATAAAAGATGTTGCTGAGTTAGGAAAAATATTAAAATTTCCAATAACCGTAGCGACAATAACGGGAGAAATACTATACGAATCGAAATATAAATCGAAAGGAGCTTCAATAAATATTATTGATCATAACGCGCACGCATGGACCAGCGCAGTAACAATATTTCCACGTGATCGAACTGTTAGATTTTACCCCCCAGATATGAGTATGCTTGATTTTATCAACGAAATAAGTAAAAACGATCCTGTATCGGTATGGTTTTTTGAAAGTAATGAGGAAGGTGGATTTGATCAGTTTGTTAGACCAAACGGTGAAATATATCGAACAGAATATCTCCACGACGAGATGAAAAATCTCGCGGAGAAGTTTTTAGAGTGCAAGCACGCGGGAAATACTGACAAATTACTAACCAATTGCTTTACTATTCCATCTGTTGCGGCTCATTTCGCTAGAGAAAGAAATTCATGGAAACCAACACGATTTGATTTACTCGAGGACGTACGTGCAAGTTGCGTCGAATACGGACACGGCGGATTGTGGAATACCAAGTATAATTACAATGATGTCATTTCGGTTGATATGGTTGCATGTTATCCAGGAAGTTTTCTGGGATACGGAGATTGTTCTGTATACTTTAAAAGATTTGGTCACCCTACAAACGAGATGACGCGAGTGGCAATTAATGGACCATTACCTGATTTTGATCTGACTGGATTCGCCTGTATTGAATCATTCGAGTTTAACGAAAATCTTCACAATATTTGTTATGTTTGGTTTGGCAGACATTTTTGTGAAAAACGTTGGGCACCTATAGTTTTATTACGATATATGCTAGATTGTGCGGTACTGGCATCGTTGGTTGTCAGTGAGGCAATTATATCATATCATGCGCAGACCGAAGTTTGGTTGCCCATGTTAGATTCTATCAGTATTGATGAAGTTATTAGCGAGTTTAAGGAAAAATGTCCTGGTGTTTCCGAAGATGATATTATCAAAGAAGCTCCTAAAATTCTCGAGATTAAACTCAAAACCGCAAAAGATCTAGGTAGAAAAATTATAGGTAAATTTACTCAAGGTGGTGTATATGATCATAAAAGACATCACGCACGATTAATTCTAGATGATGCCGAGTACGATTTTATAATCGCTGATACAACAGCGAAAGATATATTTGTAAATCGAGAAAGTGTTTATTTATCCGACGGAACAAAATTGGGTACGATCGTTAGTTATATAAATGATATCTCCCCACAGCATACTCATCTAAGATCTTCCGTGTTGGCTTATGTTTCTATAAATTTATTATCGCTGATTAATAGATTTCCTGAGACCGCAGTCAGAGTCGCAACAGATTCGTTTTATATTTCGAGTAAATATTTAGAGTCTGTTATGCAATTCACAAGCAATGATGAACGATGGAGTTCATGGAAAATAAAAAAGGAAATATTACACAATTATACAGAATCAGCAGATGTTCCAATGTGAGATTTTTATCGCAAGGGTAATAAAATATCAGAAATGTCGAAAGCGCCATCGTTGAGTGATCCAATAACTAGATATAAGACAGTATATCTCAATGAACCTGGTGGATGCGGCAAAACGACTCGAGCAATTAATGTTTTTAGAAATTCAGATATGATCGTGCTGACACCCACACATAGACTTGCACGGGAGATGAAACAACGGCAAGTACAATCGTGCACGTATCATAGTTTCTTTCGGTGGCGCGGGGATACATGGACTCCTGAACGAATGGGAGAAAAATATATACCTAAAATAATTATTTGGGACGAGATATGTACGGTGTCATTGGATACATTACAAACGTTTCTTGATTGGTTGTTGACGAAAAATACCGCTATAATAATGTGTGGCGATCATGGTCAACCGCCGCCTTTTGTTGGACCATCTCCACATGATTGGTTAAAAAATTTCGTTGATTATTACGAAGAAATAGATGATGATCATAGAGCTTTCGATGCAAATTTAAAGGAATTTAAAAAATTAATCAGATTACAATCAAACAAAATTCAGTGCGAAATAATACGCGGAGTAATCTCAGAGACCTCAATGAGTGATTTTTTAAATTTATGGAGACCCAACGATTTGATAGTAGCAAGCAGAAAAATAATCAGAGACGATTTACAACAGCAGTTATTTCAGATGCATATAGAAAAATATTCAGAATTGCCTGTTCCGTTATGTTATAGACCATCAGATACACGAAAACAGAATATTAATGTTGATATTCCAGGAGAGACTGAGAATCAAAATCTTGTATTGAATGATATTGTCGCTGTTGATATCAGTGTGGTCGAAGATGCATTACGCGCTGACAAATCTCCATGGGTGTTGGGATACGCTATGACGATCCACTCGTCTCAGGGATTAACTATTTCTGACACACGAGTCTGGATTGTAGACGATCGTATCGAGTGGTCAAATTTAGTCTATTTAGCGGTATCGAGGGTCAGAAAAATATCTCAATTACGTAGAATTATAATTCCTGAAATCATTAATAAATTTAACGTCATTGATGATGATATAATAAGAAAAAAATTAATCGGATACAAACAATCTGATAAAAAAAATAAACGCGACTTTGATCTTGATGTTGAATTTATTATTGAGTTAAAACAGCAGCAGAATAATAATTGCGCAAGTTGCAATTGTATAATGCTGTGGAGGTATTCGAGTAATGATTCAAGACAATTTACCGTAGACAGAAAAGATAATAGTCGCGATCATACGCGAGAAAATATCATGTTGACCTGTCTCGAGTGTAATCGACGTAGAGGCGCTAGTTAAGTGATCGCGGTGGTGTTGTGTATCCTCGGGAATTATTTGTAGTTGTTCACGTACAAATCCACGTTGAGGAGCAGCCGAATCTAATCTGTAGATTGCAGGTCTACCTGACGATCTTGTCACGGTGGATATTTTGTGTGTGGTAACACACCAAATAGGATCAGTCGCTCTCGCTTTACCACCTTCAAGTTCACCCGGTTCATATAAATATCTGACTGTAACATCACCCAATATTTTTTGTTTTTCAATATCTTTTCGTTGTGTTGGTATATTTTTTTTTTGTAATTGCATTAATGGGTTTCATGCTGGTTGTTCGTGTAATCTCATTATTGAATGCAGCTATCGCGCTTGGTAATCTTGCAACCCATTCGCGAGATCTTTTATCTTGAATAAATTCCTTTCGCGTATTGATATCCAAATAACCGCTCAGCGAGTGTTCGATTAAATCGCTGAACAATTGCCTGATCATGGTGAATTGCAGTATGACCTCGTCGTATTTTGGTATTATGTTGTTTCATCAACGATGATACTGGACCAAGAAATTCCTTACCAGGATCAACCTGTAGTAGCTGTGGCCATCGCAGACCACCCTGTGGTCCGGGTCCTCGTTGATAAATTCGTTCAAACGCATCGGCTACTTCAGATGCTGTTTTCGTTGATAGCGGCTCTGCCTCTTTATATCTACTTGCAACATCAACTACAGCTAATGCGTACTTGTACGTTTTTCTGCGTACAGTATCATGTGGTAAAAACAGAATATCAGCTTGATGAACTTCATTAGGAACACTAACATCGAAATACGCGTACTGAATTCGTTTCGGTGGTGGTAGATAAATTTGCCATATTGCCTGTTTGGATAACCACGCTTTAGCAGTAGAATGTTTAACCGCTGCTGCATCAGCAAGTTTACCAATTGCTGCTTTGCCTCTCCAGTATCCTCTTGGTGAATAATAAATTAATTCCATTATATATTACCAGACCCAAACGCTAATTTACCTTTCATCGCGGATCTTACTAACCAATTATGCTAATGATTCTCTAATATTTTTATTTTTTTTATAGAATTTAATGCATGAATTAATTTCACATCTGCAATATGCCTGTCTTGTAGATTTTTACTCTTATACGCAACATCGTGAACATGACAAGCTTTATCAATAGCGTTTACTGGTACCTCACCTGGTTTTGGTTGATCTTGATTATCAAGTCTGATATCGAGTCGAGTTCCAGGACCGTAATAATTATATCCTGGTAGATGTTTTTCTCCTGAGTATTTAGCCCATGGAGTACCTGGAAACTTTGACGTCAAATTAGCAATATCACCACCGCGTTTATTAGATAAAAAGGAAAATTTCTTTCTACCGCACACAGAAGATTTTCCACCATACGCTATTTTTTTATTTTTTGTTGTAACTGTAGCTAAATCAGCAGTTGGAGTTTTAACTCTACAGCGTAAACAATATAAATTCATGTTATAATATATATGGATATAATTGATTTCTCAGCAACTCGGCAGCGAGAGCCAGTTAAAGACCATCCTGCGCTACCGAATTCCATCAGAATGATTATCATAGGACCATCTGGATCGGGTAAGACGCAGTTATTACTTAATCTGATAATGAGATGGTTGAAATGGGATAAGTTGTATTTAGTAGCACCATCCGCTGATGATCAACGATGCTATGAAGTATTAAAAGATTTTAACGAAAATGCAAGATTACTGGACGAAGATAATGATGTTATAGAGTTTATAACAGATATTGATGAAGCACCGTCCGTTGATGTTTTAGACGGATTTATTAATAATTTAGTTGTGTATGATGATGTGATGCTAGATAAACAATCAAATCCAGCCAGAATATTTTCTCGCGGCAGACATAAAAATACAGATGTGATCTATGTTACTCAGCGGTATACACAAATACCAAAAGTGATCAGGGACAATTGTAATATTTTGGTTGTATTTAATGGCATAGACACACACACACACTTAGAAATATTCATCAAACTTGGTGCAGCGGTGACATGGATATAATTAAATTCAGAAATTTCTTCTCACGAGCGCAAGCTACTCCGCATGGATTTATAACAATAAATTTGCACGATCCTAGAACAAGATATCGTGTAGGTCTTGATAAAATATTTGGATAGTAGGGGTGATGATAAAATTAAATTTAATTAAACAGATATCATTAATATAATGAACAACTGTGCGTGGCTGCGTCAAGGAACCACTAACAAATGTGATAAAAAATGTCGTGGAGAATATTGCAAAAAACATAATTATCTTATAAAAGAAACACTCATGCTGGTCCACGAAGTTGTGTTGGGTGTAACAACGGCGTTAGAGGATTATATCAGATTTGCAAAAATTGCGGTGGAGATCGATACAGAAGTTTGATGATATATTACAGAAAAAGAAAAAACATAAATCCAAAAATAGGAAAACCACCATCAGAACTTGAATATTACTTGAAACATAGAACAAATTCCCAGGATTCAGATGAAGATTCCCAGGATTATTCAGAATAACATAGCAGCAGAGAGGGCCTTGTCTACAATTCTGTTTGGGACAAACAATAATCGTAGACGTGGTATTGACCTCTATGAATGGTCACTATTTTTGTTTGTCTAAACACAAGGGTGACCATTCCCCTAAGTGGTCTGTTCACCCTCTCTGCTGCTTAATGAGCTTTTATAAGAGTCCTGAGAGAAAGCAAGATTTATTTATAAGCATCAGTAGATTAATCAATTGCATAGTATGAACAGCTATTATTCAGGATTGATAGATTAATCGTTGATATATCATCAACATCGTCTATCATTTAGCATTCGAAGCATAGTCGTTAGTACAGTATGAAAGTCTGTCATTGGTAGGTTAGTCATTAACACTGTATCAGTACCTTTCGTTAGTACAGTATGAAAGTCTGTCATTGGTAGGTTGATCATTAACACTGTATCAGTACCTTTCGTTAGTACAGTATGAACGTCTGTAATTGGTAGGTTAGTCATTAACACTGTATCAGTACCTTTCGTAAGTACAGTATGAAAGTCTGTCATTGGTAGGTTGATCATTAACACTGTATCAGTACCTTTCGTTAGTACAGTATGAAAGTCTGTCATTGGTAGGTTGATCATTAACACTGTATCAGTACCTTTCGTTAGTACAGTATGAACGTCTGTAATTGGTAGGTTAGTCATTAACATTGTATAGGTACCCTTCGATCAGCATGAGTAGATTAACACATTAATCAACATTAAATATTCACTGGGATGGTATCTGCATGTATTTGACTTCTGGTCCCATTCAAATCATGGAGAAATTACTCGTATGGGATGGTATCTGCATGTATTTGACTTCTGGTCCCATTCAAATCACGGAGAAATTACTCGTATGGGATGGTATCTGCATGTATTTAACTTCTGGTCCCATTCAAATCACGGAGAAATTACTCGTATGGGATGGTATCTGCATGTATTTGACTTCTGGTCCCATTCAAATCACGGAGAAATTACTCGTATGAAGATAATAAATGATAAATCAAGCACCTGCTCAAAGAATACATTCTGCTAAGCTTTGGAAAGGGACACGTTTGTAATTAAAGTTAGACCAAAATGTATCTTTCCTCCTTTTACATCAAAGAGCATTATATTGTACCACTTCTTTCACACCATTGAACATTTTATTGTACCTCTTCTCCTTTCACACCACAAAACTGATCGTTATCAAACGCAGACTGGACTAGTTTGATTTTAGTCGGCGGAAAAAGAGCTCTACCCAACATCAACTGGCAAAAGCGACAGCTAAGTTGTAGAGAACATACACTTTTAGCGCACGGAGTAAAACAGGGTGATGGAATTGATTTAAAAGTTATATTTTACAAGTAAGTGCACTAGACATTTACGATATGAATACAAATGCAAATTAAATAGGAACAGCTACACAACAATAGTTGAAAATAGAAAAGATCATAGAGAATATCCCCAATGAAAAATAAATTCTTGTGATAATTCTAATCGATTTCAAGCTCACTAAATTTGGCCATTCCTAACAACCCGAACTTATCATATAATGAGTTTAAAACACTAATTAAAGGTTAATTTAAATGGGTGGTTCTATTTTTAATCTAAAAATAGTAACGATTCGTCTAGTAATGTTGAAGGATAGATATTAAAACTGTAGTAGCGACCTATCTACTGTTGGTGCATGATAAATGATGATACCATGCAAACCATTAACCTACTTATGTTGAACGGTAGATGACATTATCATAACAATTAATCTCCTTTGCTGAATAACAGAGGCTGAACTTTATTGCGCTGTTCAATAACACTAAGTAACTATATAGTAAGTCTTATACAAGAAGGACAGTTTGTCGGATTTGAATTTATTTCTTGAAACAAGCAATGTAATAAACAAAATTTAAAAAAGCTTTAACAATTCAGGATATAATTTTCAATATTTAATATAAAAATTAAACTTGTGTAAATTCTAATTGATGTAGGTGACTATTACTACTGTTTAATATCTGTAGTTGATTGTCGTTGGAAACAAGACTATTCATATATCTGGTTGATTGTCATTGGAAACTGACTATTCATATATCTGGTTGATTGTCATTGGAAACTGACTATTCATATATCTGGTTGATTGTCGTTGGAAACAAGACTATTCATATATCTGGTTGATTGTCATTGGAAACAAGACTATTCATATATCTGGTTGATTGTCGTTGGAAACAAGACTATTCATATATCTGGTTGATTGTCGTTGGAAACAAGACTATTCATATATCTGGTTGATTGTCATTGGAAACAAGACTATTCATATATCTGGTTGATTGTCATTGGAAACAAGACTATTCATATATCTGGTTGATTGTCGTTGGAAACAAGACTATTCATATATCTGGTTGATTGTCATTGGAAACAAGACTATTCATATATCTGGTTGATTGTCGTTGGAAACAAGACTATTCATATATCTGGTTGATTGTCATTGGAAACAAGACTATTCATATATCTGGTTGATTGTCGTTGGAAACAAGACTATTCATATATCTGGTTGATTGTCATTGGAAACAAGACTATTCATATATCTGGTTGATTGCCATTGGAAACAAGACTATTCATATTTCTGGTTGATTGTCATTGGAAACAGACTATTCCTATATCTGGTTGATTGTCATTGGAAACTGACTATTCCTATATCTGGTTGATTGTCATTGGAAACTGACTATTCATATTTCTGGTTGATTGTCATTGGAAACTGACTATTCATATATCTGGTTGATTGTCATTGGAAACAGACTATCTATTCATATATCTGGTTGATTGTCATTGGAAACAGACTATTCCTATATCTGGTTGATTGTCATTGGAAACTGACTATTCATATATCTGGTTGATTGTCATTGGAAACTGACTATTCATATATCTGGTTGATTGTCATTGGAAACAGACTATCTATTCATATATCTGGTTGATTGCCATTGGAAACAGACTATTCCTATATCTGGTTGATTGTCATTGGAAACTGACTATTCATATATCTGGTTGATTGTCATTGGAAACTGACTATTCATATTTCTGGTTGATTGTCATTGGAAACTGACTATTCATATATCTGGTTGATTGTCATTGGAAACAGACTATCTATTCATATATCTGGTTGGTTGACATTGGAAACAAGACTATTCATATATCTGGTTGATTGTCATTGGAAACTGACTATTCATATTTCTGGTTGATTGTCTTTGGAAACAGACTATTCCTATATCTGGTTGATTGTCATTGGAAACAGACTATCTATTCATATATCTGGTTGGTTGACATTGGAAACAGACTATCTCTTCACATATCTGGTTGATTGTCGTCCGAAACAGATTATCTATTTATAGATATTGTTGATTGTCGTTGGAAACAGACTATCTATTCATATTTATGGTTGATTGTCATTGGAAACAGACTATCTATTTAAATATATGGCTGATTGTCGTTGGAAATAGACTATCTATTCATATATCTGGTTGACTGTCATTGGAAATGGACTATTTATTCATATATCTGTTTGATTGTCGTTGGATGCAGGCCAAAGCATGTTCAGAGTTGAAATCGGGGGTGGGGGGGGGGGAGCTTACCCTCTGTGCGGACGCCCATGTATCTATTCAAAACTGTGGTTGATAGTCAATGAAGACAGACTATCTATTCATATACATGTTTGATTGTCAATGACGAGTGTCTATCTATTCATATATGTGGCTGATTGTCCTTGAAGACGGACTAACTATTCATATACGTGGTTGTATGTTATAATCGTACAAAATTTTGTAGAGATAATCTCACAGTACATTATGTCGTTGTCAGCGTGACACGTAAACATTTAGTTGGACGTATGGAAAGGAATCGGAATGAATTGCTGACTCCTAGGTTTGGGATCTACTCTGTCTGGGGCATACATTGAATTTTAATTAAAGTCTGTTCGATACCTTTCCTACAAATATGTCAATCTACGGTAAAGTGTAGGGAATGACAGGTTTTGAAACAAACCAGAGCATAAACGTTTTGGGAAACCTTGGAACAATCAAAACCGGCGTCATAAAATGATATTTACAGAATAATTATTAATAAAGGAGGGCTAGTGAGGATTATTCTGACTTCGATGTGAGTGATAACATTTTTGGCAGCTGGAGAAAATACTCGTGATTGGCTAAGCTAAACGAGCGGGGAGGGGGGCCGGGGCGGTCCCAGACGAAATTCAAGGCTTTAAAGTAATCTCCCTAATGATATTAGTCAGTCCCAGTTTTTCTGCCGAAGGAAAAAGCTAGGTCCGAGATCGGTAAAAAAATATTATCTTCTCGTTAAATAAATCTTCAAAGGGACAGGATTCTGGAAATTTGAGAGAACCGAAACGAGAGAGAGAGAGAGAGAGAGAGAGAGAATTCTCATAAGATAAGCAATTGAGGGCTCGGGAAGGCACAGAATTATTGTTTCAATTGTATACAATATGTTCGCTGATATAAGTCTCTAATTATTTGTTGAATTTATTCGTTTTAAATTTATAGTTCAATTTTTACTTGAGTTCAGAAAATAATGGTGCGTTAGTGATCTGGAATTTTATATTATTCATGTATCATACGAATGTCATACAATGTATCGTTTGTATGAATTAATTCGTATTTAGTGATTTTGCATTGAATAGAAATCGTATATGGTAGGAATTTTATCCTTTTCTTCTAAGACGAATTGTGAGAAGTAAATTATTTGTCTTAAATGATTTGTATCTGTGTGCTTAGAATTTATTTTCCTATGTCTGGAAATGTATGTCATTGAATCGTTAATTAGCAAAGTAATGTAGTTAGGACAAGGAGTGAAGTCTGATAAATCTTTTTTGTAATTATTTGTAAATTCTTTTCAACCGAGAATCGATGGTGTTAGCTTAAGGAACGGGGGTCGACATACATAGTCAGCTAGTCATTTATAGCACACTGCGGGAAGTGATGTTTTATCTAAGGGGGCTAGTTCTGGTATTGTTTCAGTTAGGAATGCGATTATCCACTGAAAGACGGCAATTTATGACGATAGAGTGTGTACCAGTATTAGGTTGCGAAATGATCACAGCCTAGTTCTGTTGAATTTTTATAGAGATATCTAACGTAAAAGAAAGTGGGAATATTGTTTGATCCCAGGAGAAGAAAAAGCCTGACACATATTTAGGCTGCGTATTATATTTTTATTTAAAGGGGAAAATAGCTCCCTACCTGTACTGACAGTGGAAAAGAGCACAGTCTACATCCAAGGCGGTTCGTGCCCCAAGGGGGGGGGGGCGCCGACCTATCACCAACAGTGATTTGGTAACGACCGGAATCAACCAGGTGATGGCGATATGGTCCCAATTTGAGTTCGAGTAGTCACTCGCTTTTATTATGAAATTCGTTTTTGTTTTTTGTTTTTTTTTTTTTGCTTCTTCTCGGTATAACAGAACGGCTAGCTGAATTTCGCATAAAGTTTCTATCACAGTTTCTAGGAGTAAGTGAATCAGTCATATATCATTTTCAGATTCATTTTGTTTTTGTAATGGATTGATTGTTACATTTAACGGGGACTCTTATTGTTCTATTCTATATCTTTGTTCAGATCTCTGCTATTCCATCCATTAATTTCATCATCTTCTGACAATTGTCATAAATAAAAATGAACTATTTACAAGTGTCATATGTCCTTCATTAAAATAATTTCATATTTTTACGCTAGACTAATCCTTTCTTTGATTCACATTTAATTTATTTTTGTCATGTTGACTAAGCATTTCTTTGATTCACATTTCTGGTATTTTGTTATGTTGACTAAGTCTTTCTTTGATTCAAATTTATGGTATTTTGTCATGCTGACTAAGCCTTTCTTTGATTCAAATTTATGGTATTCTGTCATGTTGACTAAGACTTTCTCTGATTCACATTTATGGTATTCTGTCATGTTGACTAAGCCTTTCTCTGATTCACATTTATGATATTCCGTCATGTTGACTAAGCCTTTCTCTGATTCACATTTATGATATTTTGTCAATTTTATGCAAGGCTGAAGAATCTATTTACAACCTATCTACATCGTTACGTAAAATTGTCGTTTCTAGTGGTGTGACGACTGCTTTAACGTCAAACGACCAGACGTTAATTGTTTTCGATAACTGATTTCAAATAATTAAAGTTTTACTTTTTGACTATTTCTGCTTTTATACCTTTCATTTTAACCTTTTCATAGCTTCGCAACCAAATTTGTTGGGCAGAGCAATGATAGCCCACTTCAGACGTGTTTTGTACGATAACCTAGTGATAGTGAGAATTCTTGAATTCAGTACCACTGAGAAATGTTTCCAAATATGACAAAATGACATTTTACTTTAAGATTATAGAAAATGATCTCAAACGATTAAAATGATATCTGCTCGGTTTTGATGAACCGATAATAAATCTTTAAATTTCAGCGGATTCCCAACACTAGTCGTCGTAACAAGAAAGATTAAATATTTTTGCATACTCTTTCATTCCCTTTCATAGGCATACGAGGTTTACAGTAAATCTACTATACTGACTCAGAGACAAAAACATGTTTCGTCTATGTGACTCAGTATTCTTCTTTTTTGTCTGTTCGTTTTTATACTGTGGTCATGGGCGCCCGCTGTAATTTTTGCGGGGGTGGGGGGTGGGGCAGCCAGTCACGGCTGGGAGAGTTAGTATAGTAAGCAGTCTGAAACTAAAGCTGATATTTGCTAAGCGTTTTGAACAAATTCTTGCGAAATATTTTCAGCTTTATTTGCACAATTAAACTTATCGGAATATATATATATATATATATATATATATATATATATATATATATATATATATATATATATATATATATATATATATATATATATATATATATATATATATGTGTGTGTGTGTGTGTGTGTGTGTGGTTGTTTGTGTGTGTGTGTTATTTTTTTTATTTTTTGTTGCAGCGATTTCCAGGGGTGTCACGTGACCCCCTTGAGCTATGCTGCGGGCGCCTATGACTGGTTGACTTGCATATCAATTCATGCACACAAAATGCTTTGATCCATATGTCAGCGTCAATCCCTATTAGTTAGCTACCATTGTAATTTCGGTCGGAAACAAAAGTACATGACACATGATATATACAAATATTGTATCAATGTATTGAATCAATACGGTGTAAAAGTATATTCTTGTAGAACTGTCGCATAATATGAGATATAATGAATGGTTGCAACATGCTAAAAGGTGTTGTAACAATGCAATATATCTTGAACTTTATTTTTATTTATACACGTACCATTTATCACAGTATTTTATAAACTAATTTGAAAGCGAGGAAGACCAAGGGAGAAAACTCTTTCAACCGTAGTGCTAGGTTACAAAAAATCTATTTCGTGTGGGCTGGTAACACAAGCTGATTTGTATCCAATCAGCAAGTAAATATTAAGGCTTCAGTAGATTTGATTGGCTAATGCCCAGTGACATAGTTGTCTGTCAATGAGTATAAAGTCGGGTGATACTATTATCTCGGTACACATGGTTCCATTGTGTGTGTAGCGAGGACAAATGTTGGCAAGGCATCAGCAGCAATATAGACCGGTTACATTGTGACATGAAATGATATACACATCACAACCAATATACAAATAGTTATTAGTTTTGTTATAGATTGAAATGCCGTAGACAATATACAAAATTGCAGACTGTGCAAAGGCCATTTAAAAAAAATACAAAATGTTTTTAAGAAACCGTGGATGATGCAGTTTGTGTACTGTTCGATGCAAGCGATGTACGTTATCGTGAGCAGAACACAACATTGGCTGCTATGCTCTGACACTAATGTGGATTATTTGGTGTGTTCTGTGTGTAGTCTTAAAAGATCAACATGGAGTGGCGTGGACATGTAACAACATTTTTGACAATATTTTTGTTCCACTTCGTGGAGGAAAGCAGCATGCAATCCCGTTACATTGACAGGTGGGAAAAAGTCTCAAGTAAGTATATTCGATATTGCAGGGCCGCGGGCAGGGTCTGTGGGCCATAGGAACAATTCTCCTCTGTCAATTACAAATTGTGACGGTTGTGGTCCCGCTGACCGTTGTGGGCCCCCGGAATTTTTGTCCTACTTGTCCTACCCTGTCTACGGCCCTTCCATATTGTTGGTAATCAAAAGCAGTCATGTGGCAGCATGCGTCTGTAGTCTATTACAGACATCAAACAAGTCCAGAATTGATTTTATATACGTTACATATACAGCTGAGTGATTAATAGGCTGACTCGTATCCAAGTCCAGTTTCCTTCGACCCTTACCAATCAACTTTAGATTCTTTGAATTTATGTTGGGGTAAATGTCAAAATATCTAACATAGGGTGGGAAGGGTCAGCTGAAACTTGGGCTAACACTCCAAATCGTCAACATAATAGATGCTATGCTTTCAGATAGATACAACTGCTGCACTTAATAGATATACACAACTGATATTGGACACTTCTTTTACACGGTGTTAAAAATAAATTAAGGTATCCAAGAAATGAATGCATATATTTCTAATAATAAAAAAGTGAAACTTGACTTTAATTACATTCTTTGTGGAAGCAATTTTTTATGGATTGCATGTCGGCATTGGTGTTATGATCGGAATCATAACATTCTATTTTGTGTTTAATGTGTTGAATAGTGTACTGTAACGTATTGTGAAGCAATGAGTGACATTCACTAGTTAGATATTTCCGCACACACGTTGCATCTCATAAAGAAAGTGTAATGATACAGACCACGAGTAAAGTGGAGACATTTCGCTGCCTAATATGGCCAAGCCACGAGTGACGGTATGAAATGTTTCTAGTTCAAGAACGAAATATTTCGTTGTATGAAATATAGAAACAAAGATTTCCTATTTATCATAGTATAGTATGACTGAAGGTGGAAAACGAGTATTTTGCATCAATATTTCATACTCTTTATATAGGAGCTTAACACTGTAAAGTCAGCTATATTACCATATATTTTTTTAAAAAAACAATATCCGACAATGCCCGATTTTTTAAAAATAACTTGGGAAAGTAGCATTACGACAAAGATTATCCTACATCTAATGCTTTAGGTAGTTCATTTAAAGAAATAAATTAATGTCTGCTTTTAAAGAAAAAAGTTGTGAATAGTTTTGGTCAATTTATATTGCTCAGATAAATGCGGTTAACATTCTTGGGGAAGGTGCAGCACTGCAGTGATCGAAATCGACATCTGTCAGTGCTTAACTTCCTCGTGCTAAAAGATTTGAATGATTTATGGATTTTATTGTTATGGCTTGCATATTTTGCATTTATTATTTGATTTATGTGGCCTTGAGTGAATTGTGTGATCTCGAGAAAACTATGTGTCCAAGAGAAGATGTCAGCATAGTCGATAGCAGTGGCTTCACACGTATTTCAATAATCGCTTTATATTACAGCCATGAATGCCTGATTTCTCTACTGACAAATATAGGTCTGAATGTGGCGAAAGTTAAAATCTGTTGACAAATATAGGTCTGAATATGGTGAAAGTTACAATTGTTAATTAACAAAGTTTAAGTGTTATATTCGATGGAAAGTTTCGCCTTTAAAGGTTTTTATCATTGGACATAGAACTTTTAAGAGATGAGATAGGGAAAGAAGAAGAAAACGAGTTACATATAAAAGACACACACACACACACACACACACACACACACACATACACACATATATATATATATATATATATATATATATATATATATATATATATATATATATATATATATATATATATATATATATATATATATATATATATATATATAAAATATAAGGGTGATATCGCCATTGTGACTTTACCTCTTTTATGGCAACTATGGAGAAATAAATGTTTCTCACGCTGATAAATTTCCGTATTCCATTATTAAATAGGGACCTATATATTAAAGGTGATTACAATATATTATGCATTACGCCATCAGCCAGCTTCATCAACTTTTGTGTATAGGTTTACCGTATACTAGCTTATAAATTGACCCATCTGCAAACAACATAGACTCTGATCTGCCGTTGAATAATGTGCCGGCAGATCAGGGACTATGTTATTTGTTTTACTGGTTAGTTAACAAAGTGCATATGCTCGGATGTGCCGGCGCATTATGTGGTGGCAGATCATTTATGTGCAGTTTGCAGTGGTCTCGAGTAAAGACGGTAAGCCAGACAGGTCTAAGTCAATGCTGATGAAGGTCCTGTTAGATATGTTGTATCTGTTACACTGATGTCATTTAGCATATTTAGAATTGTCGTATTTTCATTTTCCACAAAACGTTAGTATTGTAACTTGTATTTTCTTATTAAGTACTTATTATAACTGTACCCAAAATAACCAGTGATATATACATGACAGGTCTCAATACAGCTCAGTCGGATTAATTCTAAAATGTATTACTCTCATGCATCTCGGAATAATTCTAAAATGTATTATACTCTCATGCATATCGGAATAATTATAACATGTATTATACTCTCGTGCATATCGGAATAATTATAACATGTATTATACTCTCATGCATATCGGAATAATTATAACATGTATTACACTCTCATGCATATCGGAATAATTATAACATGTATTACACTCTCATGCATATCGGAATAATTCTAAAATGTATTATACTCTCATGCATATCTGAATAATTATAACATATATTACACTCTCATGCATATCGGAATAATTCTAAAATGTATTACACTCTCATGCATATCGGAATAATTATAACATGTATTACACTCTCATGCATATCGGAATAATTCTAAAATGTATTATACTCTCATGCATATCTGAATAATTATAACATATATTACACTCTCACGCATATCGGAATAATTATAAAATGTATTACACTCTCATGCATATCGGAATAATTATAACATGTATTACACTCTCAATCATACGGAATAATTCTAAAATATATTACTCTCATGCATCTCTGAATAATTCTAAAATGTATTATACTCTCATGCATATCTGAATAATTATAACATGTATTACACTCTCATGCATATCGGAATAATTCTAAAATGTATTACGCTCTCATGCATATCGGAATAATTATAACTTGTATTACACTCTCATGCATATCGGAATAATTCTAAAATGTATTACGCTCTCATGCATATCGGAATAATTATAACATGTGTTACACTCTCAATCATACGGAATAATTCTAAAATATATTACTCTCATGCATCTCTGAATAATTCTAAAATGTATTATACTCTCGTGCATATCTGAATAATTATAACATGTATTACACTCTCATTCATACGGAATAATTCTAAAATATATTACTCTCATGCATCTCTGAATAATTCTAAAATGTATTATACTCTCATGCATATCTGAATAATTATAACATGTATTACACTCTCAATCATACGGAATAATTCTAAAATATATTACTCTCATGCATCTCTGAATAATTCTAAAATGTATTATACTCTCGTGCATATCTGAATAATTATAACATGTATTACACTCTCAATCATACGGAATAATTCTAAAATATATTACTCTCATGCATCTCTGAATAATTCTAAAATGTATTATACTCTCGTGCATATCTGAATAATTATAACATGTATTACACTCTCAATCATACGGAATAATTCTAAAATATATTACTCTCATGCATCTCTGAATAATTCTAAAATGTATTATACTCTCGTGCATATCTGAATAATTATAACATGTATTACACTCTCAATCATACGGAATAATTCTAAAATATATTACTCTCATGCATCTCTGAATAATTCTAAAATGTATTACACTCTCATGCATATCGGAATAATTCTAAAATGTATTATACTCTCATGCATATCGGAATAATTCTAAAATGTATTATACTCTCATGCATCTCTGAATAATTCTAAAATGTATTACACTCTCATGCATATCGGAATAATTCTAAAATGTATTACGCTCTCATGCACATCGGAAAAGCAATATTCTTGATGCATGTACAATAAGACTGTAATTCTGTTTTATTACACATGTATACAGCATGCTAGGAAATGGTATTCAAGCCCCGTGTTCAGCGTATGAATCCTAGCCATATAATTTGCTTGAAATAATTGGTAATAAGGAATTTTGCACAGAGGTGTGCAAAGGAGCAGTTGTTGTTAATAGTAGACATAATTAAGTATCCAGGGGTAGACATTATTCACTATCAAGGGTAGACATCATTCAGTATCCAGGGGTAGACATTATTTAGTATCCAAGAGGAGACAATGTTCATTATTCAGGTGTAGACAATATTCAGTGTGGTAGATAATATTCAGTATCCATGCGTAGACATTAGTCATGATTCAGAAGTAGGCATTTTTAGTATCCAAGAGTAGACATTGCTTAGTATTCAAGAGTAGACGCTATTCGGTAACCAGGCATAGAAATTATTCAGTACCTGGAAAAAATGGTTGCTTTGTATTAAAACATGTTCTTCTGGTTGAACGATCAAAGTGTAATTAAATATAACTCATGTAAATATTTACGTGTCTATAAAAAATATGGATCCCGTAATAATTTTCAGTTATGGATAGAAACAGTAATACTAGAAACGGAATGGATAGAAGCAAAAGTTGAGATGAGACGATCGACAATTACCATGCAGATTTCTTTGATAAAATTCAGCATGTGCTATTGATTCAGCTAGTTGATACGGTAAATAAGCTTAGCAGGACGGATACTATTGATTCAGCTAGTTGATACGGTAAATAAGCCTAGCGCAGTGGATACTATTGATTCAGCTAGTTGATACGGTAAATAAGCTTAGCGGGATGGAGTAAGTAACGTTAGAGCTCAGTATTCCGCGTTTTTGAAACGGTGACATTATAATGGTGTCCTAGCTACAGTCGTTTGTCTTTTTGTATACCTTAATGTCATGCTGGAAAAGTTTAAGTGTCCTGGTAAGAATAAATGATCTGATCTGGCATCTTTTGATTAGATACGTGACTATGTCTATTAAATTAGAGCCAACGTGTAAAATGCCATTTAAACTGAATACGTCATAGAAACAAATTTTCCTACTCTTGATGTTCAGCGATTGTTTTTCACTATTTACTAGCTGTGTTTGTAGTATTATGCACTTTCTCAAAGGCGAATGTGCATGAACTGTCACTAGAAACATTAACACAAGCATTATCATTGCACATATCCAGTTATTTTATGAGCGGGATAACAAACTATTTGCCTCTGTCGAGCTATTGCCTCACTCTTATCATTTTACGCTTAGGTTTGAGACAAGTGAAAGTCTTTGTATTTTACTGTCAGCTAGGTTTGTGCAAAATTGAATTTAGATGTTTCTCCCGATTGAAAGATCTACTGTACATGTTTCACTCTTGGCTGATCTCATTTTTAATTGGGAACTATTAGATCTTCGGCAGTGTAATCGTGCAGGGTTGCTTAGTTCCATGATAATGAATCAATGACAGCGATGTATACAGAAATATCGGATTCTGTCATTTGCGTACAAGTGTATGTGCGTGTGTGTTTATATGCGCGGTGGGCCTGGGTAGGGAAGGAACTTAAAGAAGCAGACGAGGATTCTATGGGACTGAACCAGTCATCGGAAGCGCCTGCGTTAGAGGCGTTTCAGTTGCATAATTGTAACTCTTTACTGTACTCGATGAAACGTTCCGGTTGTTTCGCTCTGATTTATGGTAGGTGGGAGCTCCAGTCAACGCCCCTCTCTCAACCATGCGCCCCTGAGTGAGATGGAAAATGTAAAAACTGATTATCTTATGGAGTTATTATCTAGCTTGAGGAAATAATGCACTCGATGCCAGGAAGTTAATGGTAGCATTATTTGTCAGGCAACCAAGTCAAGAAATAAATAGTAAATGTTCACTCTAAAGTCATAGAAAACTAATTTTACTGATTTCCCCTGATAAACAGAAATCGACAGGCTTAAGTTTTGTAAAGGATAGTTTAGAACCTAAGTCTTGCGGATAATAGGTAACAAGTAAAATCGCTTTTCAGTATAGATGAAACGTCTTAGGAAGACAAAGATCATTACAGCGTAAATGAAACAAACTGACATGAATGCATCGCTGTGTGTGCTTTTGGATATTTGTTGGCTGTAACATTGGAAACTGTCTATAATGTCCGTCTCATTGAAATTGTCTCAATATCGTTATTCTTGTTTCGTGCGACATTTTGTGAGAATGTGACGATAAGACTTTTTTGTTTCTTTGATCAAGCTTTGGACATATTATATACTCCTGTATAGTCATTTTTTTAAACTGTGCCCGGAAATATTAAAATTACAGTCCTTACTCGCTTGTAAGACGAGTCCAACTGCAAAATGAATAGACCCACATCTGCTGTCGCATAATGCAGAGGCAGATCTGGACCTGTGCAGTTTGTTAGGAGTAATCAGTTGAATAAATATTATAGATCCTGATCGGAAGGCGCATTATACTACGGCAGATCAGGGTACTTGTTGTTTGCAGTTTTCTGGACTCATAAGTGAGTACTGACGGTAATAGAAAATTATTAGATCTGAAAACGACCATTTTGTGTCGCCTGCCCAAGCAGACGGTCAGACATACATATTGCTCTTCTCAATATTGACTAAAATTTTAAGATTTGTTTTTACGTTTTTGAGAGTCTTATTCAAAATATCCAAGTTCTTTGTGCCGGAAAACCACTGAGTACTATACAAAACAATATACTTCCAAGAGCCACACAGCCGAGAGTACGTAATCATTTCTGTAAATAATATATG
Organism: Sinohyriopsis cumingii; assembly: GCA_028554795.2. NCBI lineage: Eukaryota > Metazoa > Mollusca > Bivalvia > Unionida > Unionidae > Sinohyriopsis > Sinohyriopsis cumingii. The sequence goes on from CM068836.1 coordinate 16,093,888, forward strand.
TCACAAACAATGTCTAAGGATTGGTCTGCCACAGTTTTGTTAAGTTATTTGAGTATCCACGGAGTATACATTTTTATTGCAGTAATATGGACGTGAGTGTGTTTGACTTGTGCATTGTCTTTTTTAAATCACGTACAAAAGCATTGTTAAAAAGGTACTAGACCACCACCACATGTAGTTAAACAACCATTAAAATTGCTAAACCACTCTAACCGATTGTATTTTTAGTAACTAGACTGTCGTATGATTTTTCAAGGTAATTATATCATACCTAGAGTTCAGCGCCCTCTAGAGTAACTTGCGAGATATTGCGAGATAGCTCGTTGATGTCGCTTATGAATGATAGACTATTTACTTTAGGTTACAGCAAAGCGTCGTCTCCTTACAACCTTACCTTGCTATAGGCACTAATTGGAACCGTTAGCATTACTTTAACACTGTTTCAGATTCTAAAGTATTGTTTCAGATTCTAAAGTAGTTCATTTAATGTAATGGCAGACAGTGTAATTTTCCATTAATTGTTAACGTGTTTCTCCGATATTACAAAATATACTGCGCGGAGTCAAAATTAAGAAACGATGCAGAATATTTTACTATAAATAGCTGCTGTTGTTCTGGGTTTGATGTTGGAGAAAATGCACAAGAACGCTTGAACTATGTACGTTGGGAATAAAACAGTTTTGTCCAGTAAAAGGTATGAGGTAGTCCATTATGAACTAAATAAAATGCAAAGGCGAAGATTGCAATTTTTCCAACATCCATAATTGATGGTTGACCTTACTATATCTTACATATCTTCGACGAAAAAAAAGATCAACATAGCTATAAGAGAAGATTTGCTAAATGGCATAGAGTCGATACTGATCTTCTATCGCTAGACATTTATTTGTCCGTGAAGTCTAAATTTTTATTGCCTGAAAGTCAAAGATTTTCTTGTATTTGTTAAAATATGCAGATATAGTTTTATTTTTTCATTTTTTTGTACTCCTGTTGATTGTTCATTGTAAAATCCAAATATTTTCTAACTACAATTAAACCGTGCCCTGCACATATGCGGAAGACACAGTGTTGAACAATTTTCAAAGAAACCAATTTATTATTTGAAAAATAAAAACCAAATGAAAAAGATTCCCCAAACAGCTACACCACAATGATTGTGCTGTTTCAACTCGTATAATTTCTTTCATGTACCTTGAGTACAAAATCTTGTGATACTGTACTTTACAAAGTCTTCGGCTCGTTAAATTTTCGTATTCTTTTTTTATTAAACATCACGCTTTGGTTTTCTTCATTCTCAATGAATGTTATTCAGTTTGTGTGCCAAGTTCAGATCTACCTGCATTCTTTGGCTTTTGGGATGTTACCTTTGCAGGTTCTTTGTCAAACTCTTCGACCGTTCTTTGGCCTTGTGGTTAGAACGTCCGCCTCGGATGCGGGAGGTTGTGGGTTCGATCCCCGGCTGAGTTATACCAAAGACTTAAACAAATGGCACTAACAGCTGCCTCTCTTCCCGCTCAGCATTAAGAGGTTAGTGTTAAGACTTGGCGGCCCTGTGTCAGGATAATGTTACTGGGTGGGACATCGTGCTACATGTCTGCGGCATGATGCCCCAGTGCTAGACATCACTATAAACTGCCACGCTGCAGACATCGTAGCGATGTGACTGAAAAATTGTTAAAACTACGTTAAAAATCTAAATCACACACACACACACACACACACACACACACACAGAGAGTCCAACTCTTCGTTCGTTTTGATGTTCTCTTTGTTTACCTTTCATTTGGAAATTAAATCAACGTACATTTGAATGTGGACAAAGGTTACTTGTAGGCTATCTCACGATGTTACTTACAAAGAGTGAAAAATAGTTTGATATATAAGTGTTGAAATCCAAGAGAGAGATTTCGAGACACGCACTATGTGTGGAGAAGATAAAGACGTAACCGATTTCAACAAAATGCTTCCGTATTGCTAGTCATAACAAGAAAGATCTCAAACAGTGTAGTAAAGAAATAGAGAAAATGCAATTATCAAAAAGACGCTATGGAATTTAATGCTTATTTCATTTTGAGTGCAGTAAGGAGGATGCAGTTGTACTTATTATCGAAATTACAGCACAATTTCGAAATGTGTAATCCAGATTTAAAACCTATGATATGGCTCATTTAATTCGGATTTGCAGAATTAAGAAAAAACATTTTGAGGAAATTCAGGATGTAAAACTGTAAGTATATTTTATTTTGCCATTCTTATCACCAGATAAAGAAGACAATATATGCATTGTCACTTGTATGTTATTTGTAAGGACCTAACCTTCCGTCTTTTATATAATGTAGCTAGCCTAAATCCGTAACATTGTATCAACGCGGAATGTGCCAAAACAGCTGGGTTTTTTTTGTTGCAGTCCACGAAACATGTTTTAGTTCATTCAGAAACAAATTTAAACAACCACAACATAAAGAGCCTCTTACGCGAGTGTTTATGATTTGTTTACAAATCAACAGTGCTAGCGTATGCGTCATTGTTTGTTTACAATAGAAAATAGTTCCTTTATTCACGTGAATGTTATATGTGTATTGTCGCGCGCGTTCAGTATCGGGGAATATTGAACGATTCTGACAATGTAAAGTTAACGGGGGAAAAATGAGCGTATATATATATATATATATATATATATATATATATATATATATATATATATATATATATATATATATATATAATTCCAATTATTATAAACTGACTGCGTCTTCTACGCTTTGATCGGATGTAAACGGTCACGTGAATTATTGGTTCCATTAACTTTTAAACAGTGTCTGCTACCGTCGAAATATACTGAAACAAGTATTCTGTTTTGTACACGCACACCTTGTATTCAGATTACAGAAGACCAGATCATTTGTAGTACTTCGCTGTTAATATGGCGCAGTCTTGCATAATCTTGGTCTAGCCATAGACTGATCTTTGGCTGCCATAGAATTAATTTCAAAAGCTGACTATGTTCTCTCATATGCAACATCACCTGCTCCATAATTATAGATACGTTGGTAAGCAACCAGTGCAACAGGTGGCGTATGCTCGCCTTATCCTTGAATACAGTTTTACTTCTTATCGATCAAGTACATGTTATTGATTACGTTGAGGTATCTCCAGTCGTTCATTGATCTAATTTTAAAATCGTTGCCGGTCAAATTAAAGTATTTTATATCAATGGTATTGCTGTTGGTATTCGATTGGAATGCAGTGTCATGAGGCAAATACATTCTTTATTCATCGCATCTGGAAATACAAAAATCAATTTGCTTGCTGATCTGATTAATTCTGGCATTTTACTCTCTATGCCGGTAGGAAATCTCACAACCATATGTTATTATCCACACTACCCAGTTAAGTTAATTCTTCCAAAATCTCATCACACTGTGATGTAGGCTACATCTTTTCCTAGAGCCACCATTAAAATCGTTAAGACGTAGTTATCAAAAATGTTTACTGGCTTAATTATAAACGAATGCATTTTAGTTTTGCCTCGATAAATTAATTTGTTACAACTTGATAAAGGCTCATTAACCAATATGAATCGCAGGACAAGGTAAAGTGTTACATTAGTTTTTATATTAAGTCCATCGCCGAAGGTACAGTCACGTAAGTAATGCAGTCTATTACTATAACGCTTAGTAAGGGCAATAGCTTTATAAGTCTGACATGTAATGCAGATTGTATTTATTTGTCATAGCTCACGAAATGTTCGTTTTTATTGCTGCAAGCATAACTTTTGTACGCACAGACAGTCACGTATCGTATGGCATGATGGCAAATCTTATATATTGACATGCGAAAGAAAAAGATATGAAAAGTATTTCGTTAATCAATAAGTTTCTGTATTTCACACCTAAGTATATAATCGATGCTCGTTATTTTTCCAAACCCCAAAAATATTCTTACTCCTTAACGCTGTTACGTATGTGCTTCGGTCGTCTTTAAAATGACAGACGTGTCTTTGTCTCATAATCACCAGAGAAATAGGGCACTTTTGGTACATCATGTCTTTAATGGCATAAATATTGTAAAATAAGTCGGGGACAAATGTAAAAATGCCATGGATTTAATAAGAGTCGTGTCAAACACAGATTGAGGAGCATATAGAAAAGTCTTGCTTCACTTATACGGGTCATTAGTAAGAACGGAACTTAACTATGGCTCGATTGTGTCAGGATCAGTTTGTAAATCTGTCATGCGGCATGTTTCGGACTCAGACGATATTTGGGTACAAATAGAACTTCCCCTTCAGAACGTCTCTATGCTGAGGCAGATAAGCCATCGCTTTTTATCAGATGATCGAAAGTGACTCTCCAGTATGATGCCGATCTATATTCTAAACCATCTAACCATGCAGTGTTTAGGTCCAAAAAAAGCCAAACCTTGTACATTCAGAAACTAAACTTCATTCCACGTTGTGGTATATGAATTTGTTCTCACGTTTGAACAGCGAAAGTCAGTATTGGAAATATTGCAAATTTCTGTATCCTCAGATCATTATTATGGTTATCGAAGCCTTCTAAAAATATATTTTACCTTTGCGAACTCAAAAACTCTTAAACAAATCCTCCCCACCCCCTGTTCAAAGTAAATACAAATATATCAGAGCCTCCTGTCGTAACAATACGTCCTGTATATCGACAGTTTGAACGTTGGAGTAAACAATGGAGCAACCATTGCAACACCTCATGGCACAATCTTGAGCCGGTTACCGGATAAAGCCTGTTTTAATGCAGAAATTACAGCCATACTCAAAGCTTTGAATTACAATGAAACCTGTCAAAAACAAATTACATCATCTTTTCGGATTCCCTTTCCACATTGAATGCCATGAACAATCCTAAATCTGTGAACCCGTTAATGTCTCATAGTCTATGAAGAATATTCTATACTCGTGGCTTCCTAGTCACCCTGGTATAAAGGGACATAAAGGGCAGATAAACAAAAATGCTCAGTAGTCACCCGTTTCCAAACGGAATATTCCATGTATTGATTTTAAACATTGTATAAATCAGCATCTTCGTCATCCTTGACAAAATATGTGGAATAAAAACTTCCACAAGCAAACTTAAGAACATGAACCCCATTGTTGGAGAGTGGCAATCCTCATGTAGAACAATTTAGATGATGATGTATTGTGATTATCACGTATAGGATATACCCACCCAACGCCTGAACACCGACTTTAAAAGGGTGAACCTCGTACGGAGTGTTAACTCTGTTAGTGCTGACTGAATACCGACTTTAAAAGGGTGAACCTCGTACGGAGTGTGAACACTGCCAATGCTGACTGAATACTGACTTTAAAAGGGTGAACCTCGTATGGAGTATTAACCCTGCCAATGCTGACTGAATACTGACTTTAAAAGGGTGAACCTCGTACGGAGTGTAGACTCTGCCAGTGCTGACTGGAGCAGATTCTTGTCGAGTGTGTTGATCTCCAATCTTTGAAATATAAGTATTTTTTACGTGAACCGATTGAAAACGCGTTAAGAAGACGTACCACCGAAGAAAATTTTGGAGTTTATATGCTGTTTATGCAACAAATTTCAATTAAGTTTTAAGGTTTTTACAGTGTTTGTTTTATATTTTATGTATTGTACATTTTGTAGAATTTTGACATCATTACGTATTATATTTTACCTTGTATGTAGTTTTAAATCTTGTGCAAGGGGTTACCTTCATAAATGTGTATGCAGTTCCGTTTTACACAACATACATACATACATACATGCGTGCGCGCACGCACGCACGCACACACACACACACACACACACACAGATTGGATCATACATTTTAGCTCTTGCTCGATATTCTCCTTTAGCTTCATAGAAATGATAGCCAATTCTACGTGCAATTGCCTAAACGTTTGGTGATATGGAAATAAAATAAGTTGACTACGTCAAGATAGAAAAATGAAATATTTACATTATATATAATTTTCCTGGGCAAACTCTGTCCAAATTGTCAGCATAACCAACTAGTTGAAGTGATTTGAATAAATTCCATACTGACTGTAACGTCGCCCTCTTAGTAAGAGGGGTGGTTAATTGGATTTGGCTGGCGTTATCTAGAGGATGACCTCCCTCGATATTATAACCTGGCGGGAGTGAAAGAAGAATAGAATTTCAACAGAGAACTGAGCGAGAATACTGGGAACAAATAAAGCAATATTAGCCCCCTTTGACAAGAAAATAACAAATTTAATTAGAACAAATTAAATAACGGCAATTCCAATTCAAGTTAGATTATATCAATAGAATTCAACAGGAGTGTCCAATTTGGATTTATTTCCTCATCATAACGAGAAGTGAAAAGAGCGCAGTGTCCACGACCGATTTGCATCACCTTCCTCCATTGACCGTATATCAATGTCCTTCTAGTTCATCCTTCCTAAGCTCTATGCTTTGTCCCTTCACAGACTTCCTGGTTCTCTTATTCCGACCTCGTCCTTCTTTTTCCTCGGACTTCCATCTTCAGACTGTCCCGTCTCTCTCCCAGAAAGCTGTCCCTTATTGCTTTTCTCTTTCAGAACTTGTGAGTCCTAGCACTAAAACCCGTCTTTCTGTTTACAAGACGGCCACGTGGTTCCTTTCGTGTTTAACGCGGAAAACACTAGTCTCTTTAGGCCTCCCCCGGAGTCAAGACTACTTTTCCTCTTCCAGGAAATTTCAGACTAAAGAATTTCGAGTAAGGTTGTCACTTTACATTCTGATTGTTTCTAAAGTGTACGCCTTAATTTATTCTACCCAGTCGTAGGCAATGGCCCCTAATTGTTCCCAAAGAAATAATTCCTTTCATCAGCTTTAGACAGCTCGGAATCTGTGAACGACGGTGGGTAACAATTTCCCTTTGAAAAAATGATAAGTTGACATAGGTTCCTACCAAGCGGTTAGGGTTGGTAGCTAAAATGTTTACTTTCTAAGGTCCGTGTTAAAATACCCCGGTCAGTTTCACTGAGTCCTAATGCTGCCCCTTTGTAGTGTACACTGACATGGTGGACATGTTGTCCCAAACGCGTGATATTGCAGACGTCGGATTTTGTCATGTCCCAGATCCTTGATATTGCAGACATCGGATTTTGTCTTGTCCCTAATGCGTGATATTGCAGACATCAGATGTTGTCTTGTCCCTAATGTGTGATATTGTATACATCTGATTTTGTCTTGTCCCTAATGCGTGATATTGCAGACATCGGATTTTGTCTTGTCCCTAATGCATGATGTTGCACAGCATCGGATTTTATCTTGTTTCTATTCCGTGATGTTGCAGAAATCGGATTTTGTCTTGTCCCTAACGCGTGATTATGCAGACATCAGATTTTGTCTTGTCCCTAATGCGTGATGGTGCAGACATCTGACTTTGACTTCAAACATATATACAAGTAAGGAAGAAACAATGGTCTTCATGGTGCAGCGGTAAGAGCTAAGATAAAAAGCATGGATTTGTATTCTTTTTAACAGAAAGAGATCTTTATGTTTTTGTATGAAATTCAAATGATTGAATATTTGTTGTACATCGTATACATCTCACTTTCATGTGTTCATTTTGAACTAACATGTATACTATCCTATTTGACAATTTCACTTTCCTTTCTTGCTCTCTCGGCATTTGTTATGTCTTATTCATGCTTCAAGGCGATATCCATTTAAAACCTAAAACCCAAGTAAAGGTACAACTTGTACACAGTGTGTGTGCGTGCCTCTACGCTTAACCATCCATACCTTTATCTTTTTCAAAATTATAAACGGATGGAAATGCTCAGCTTTAGGTATGCCATATTTTCTTTCCAGTATTTCATCCATACGGAAACTATCAACTATATAGACTTGACTGAAGTAAGTGTACACACTATTCGATCTATCTATCTATCTATCTATATGTCTGTCTGTCTGTCTGTCTATATATCTATCTATCTCTCTGTCTGTCTGTGTGTCTGTCTATCTATCTATTTATCCGTCCGTCCGTCTGTCCGTCCATCCATCCACCCACCCATCCATCTATCCATCCATCCATCATTGTGTTGCTGGCAGGAATCAATATACAACCTTGCTTTGAATCGGTGTCATCTCTCACTGTGCAACAATGACACAGAACCCAGCGACCCTTCTGACCATTCTGATTACTCTCTTTACTTTCAGACTGAACGATGCTTCTGTATTGACTAAGCAATGCCAATGCCCATTGCAAAGAAAGCAGATCTGGTAAAAGTTACAAATTACACAAGCTTTTGATTTAATAGTTGATACAAATGCTCAATTTCGATTCCTCCAAAGCGCATTTCTTAATGAATGCAAGCAAGTGCATTTCCCTAATTTAATTGCCCTAACACTTTTGGTCCATTTTCAGATCTTGGTCATATTAGAAGCTCGTTAATTGCGTCCAGTGTTAGTATTGTATCGACTACATTGATGCATTCCCTTTTACTGCTTAGGAATTAACCACACCATTAAACGAGACAGCAGAAAGTGTGTAAATATCGGAAGCGGGTCACGTGTTATGATATAGGCGTTAGCTGCACATTTTGGTACCACCTATGGGAAATTTAAATTGTATCATTCAGTACTTTTATAAAAAGTATATGTACGTGTATGTTTATAGAATAAGTTGATATTACAGAAGAAAAAGCAGGCGAAAAGACATTACAGGATTAATGCAGGTAGTGACAACCACTCGTTTACTCCGCCCCTTTTCCTATGTCGCCATCTTGCGGTAAGCATTTGTTTTGTTTGATGCTCAATATATATATATATATATATATATATATATATATATATATATATATATATATATATATATATATATATATATATTCGTTTACCTCGAGATACTTATTTCAGCAAATATAATGGATATAATAGGTTGCTTTCGATTTGAATCAGAGGAAGAATATTTTTTCAAGCTATTTAAAGAAAAAGAAACAGACAAAAAGCCGTACTCCCCCGTCCCCCCACTCTTTGTCTTATTGCTTTTTACATTATAAAAATCTCCGATATACTTGGCACGCGTTCAGCCTGGAAAATGCGGGAGAATAAGCAATATGCCTAATTATAAGCATAACTGGTGTAAAACTGAAAAACACAGGTAATGCCTCTTGAATGTTAATGAATATATACTTTAAAACGTTCCATTTTCCGGACCTGTTATTTTTAATTGTGTTGTTGTGTTTGGAACACGTGTAACAATTTCGAGGTGTAGTTTTATTTATATCACATAGCGTGCAGATCACCACCATGCTGCCACAATGTTAACCCGTGCCGCCAATATCTGAACAATGCAAATGCCGTGGTGACTTTATAATGGGGATGAATTACCCATGAAAACCACGTGTAGGCACATATCGTCCCAGGACCACGATATGATTATTCTACGCATGCACCTTAACTTGCGGCACTTGTTGTATGAATGTATAATTTGTCGAAATGTTTGCAAAAATAGTGTCATTAAGCAATACTAATGCTGATTACCAATGGAGGTCATACGTATTAAGAGAGAAAAAGGATGCAAATAGTGAAGAAAAAAAGTTTTCCTACAGGTCAGATAAGTTCATTCATAATTACCGTGCTCTTTTAAATTCATTGCAACATTTGAATAAAAAATAGCTTGAGTGTAATGGGCGATATCCAGGCGTATTATATGCAGCCTGATTGAATTCTATACATGAATTTAGTACAGTACATATTCTGATTGTGTTCTGTACATGGATTTAGTACAGTACTCAATGGTGTGTATGACCAAGGGTCAGTCAGTCTGAAGTGCTATTGATTTCTCTGCTAGCTGCAAATTCTGTATTGACCTTGTTATTTCCCTAAGACAGGCGTCTTATGGTGGTTAACTTTATAGAAGGATGATTATGGTGTAACCCCACGTTTTGTCGGGAAGGTGTAAGCACGTCATTAGAAGGTTTGAATTTTTAATGTTTCCTGCCAAAATTGTGAAATTCCTGAACAAGTGTGAAGATCTCTATGACAATTCTCTCAAGTCGCAAGATCTCGGAGAAAACTTTTTGCAAGAGTAAGAGAAACCCTGACACAATTAACGTGAACAAAAGATGCTTGTGAGCAAAAGCTATTGGCAAATTTGGCAAGAAATGTAATAAACAAAACTATGTTACGGTAAATATGCTAATAATCGTTATTATTTTATGGTGTGAAATTACTATAATTTACAGACTGGGGGGTATAGGAGCAAAATAAATGATGAGTTTAAATTTACTGTAACTCAATTTCAGTCCCTAATCAGATGTAGATGAAACTTCCACAGATAAAATTTGCCCCTCTCTCTTCCTTATATATACTTGTTTTCTTAAATCAAGGACCGCTTCAAATAAAGAAAATTAACAATTACATAGCCAATGGTTTTCTTCTTCTTTGATGTACCTATATATTCATGGATTAATGAAATGTTGGCTAACACGCATAATGCTGAAAAATACATATCCTAGAATGTGTATTTGAAACCATAGTGCTTAACAGTCAATAATAAGACTTATACAACTTTATTTTTATTTTTATACATTGCGTATATTTCCATTAGGTTCAGTTTACTACTTCTGTACTTTTTTTTACATCTCTGTAATTAGTTGACAGTGGGTCGGGGAATACATGGAAGGATTTTTCATGTTGAATCTGCAAGTGTAACTATAATACTTCGTCAAAATAATCAAGAGATTACACAAAATGTCTAATTATTCAATTCCTAAAAGTATTTATTGTTTGGAAAAATGTGCAATATTTGGACAACAAGGTGCACAAAGTTTTGTTAAAGGGTAATAAAACTTTGACGTGACATTGCAGTATTAAGAAGTTTAATACGTTCGTTGTCACTCTTTCATAAAGTGCATTTGTCGTCGTCTAATATTGTAATTCTTGTCAAAAAATTGTTAGTAGCAATTATTGCATGAATTCATTTAAAATTAAAAGAATCAATTTTTTTTATCCCGACTATAAATCTCAGACCACTTCTAATTATTTAGATTTCTATTTAATACTTGCATTCACGTTTCTGGCATAGTAGTGTGTTGCCTATGTAAAAATATCTTTGCAAACACAATTCAGAGGATATTCTAGACAACATCATATTTCAAGTGTAAAACTGATGGCATATATCCATTATTTATAGCACAACTTTTAGAGTGATTATAAAACAGCCTCAACAACTTATGAATAGAACCACCAAAGATAAAAAAAAATCATAAAGCTTTTTCCACAAGTTCCAGTTAATTTAATCAAAGGCTTTTTTTTTATAAAAAAAAAGTCTATTAACAATAATAAACCATATCTATTTTCATTCTCTAGTTGATCCATGATATCATATAATAGCCTAGTATTTTCTCCAATCAGTCTATCTTTCATGAATCCTTTTTGCATAACTGATTATTGATGGAAAATCTTTTTTAATACTAGCTGCAATAGATCCCGAAGCAATCTTATTGCCAGTTTTTAGGAGTGATATAGGTCTCCAATTTTTAAAATATCTTCTATCTTTGTCTTCTTTTGGTAGACATGTGACGAATCCTTGAGTCAGAGAATCTGAAAGTTTTCCTATATTATATCTATAACTTATTGATCTGTACAGAACCCTCCACCCATTGCCCTCCAAAAAATTGATAGAACTCTGCAGCAAATCCATTTATACTATTCATTATTAATAAGTAGACCCTCACACGATTCTTACCTATCTGATGGCCCTAGAAAAGGATAATTGTGCATGTCTCCATCATTTTAAAAACAAAATGAATACCCTTTGTACGATATTCATAGCCGAATATTGATAATATTTATAGAGAAGACGAGTGTGTGTGTGTGTGTGTGTGATTTTGCATTTTTAAAGTAGCTTTTAACAATTTTTCGGTCATATCGCTATGATGTCTGCAGTGTGGTAGTTGATAGTGATGTCTAGCACTGTGGCATCATGCCGCAGACATGTGGCATCATGTCCCACTCAATAACATGATCCTAACACCAGGCCGACAAGTCTTAACACTACCCTCTTAATGCTGAGCGTCTAGCGAGGCAGCTGCTGTTACCATTTTTTAAATAAGTTTTTGGTTCAAACCTGTGACCTCCCGCATCCGAGGCGGACTCTCTGACCACTTAGAACACCAGAGCGGTCTAGAGAAGAATTAAAAAGGCTCAAAACGTCAGCGACGATAGCTATTTTGTTTATGCGTCGTTTGGGGGAAAAGCTAACTTTATGTTATGATAATATGTTACAAAGTATTCATTACGATAATGATTGATCCTAAAATTTGATATATTTCTATCGATAGATCGATCGATCGAACCGTAAACTATATAGCGTGTGAGGCACATGTTCAACATATATAACATAATTCTATTACTTCATTGACTGAAGATAAGAGTTTTATAAATTTATTGTGAAGAGTGAACAGGTTCCTCTATATTCAGTGTTAATATTAACAGCTCAAGATTTCGTTTCTGGAAATGGTCTTGCCATATTATTGCATTTATTTCCCCTAGTTTTTAAATTTGATATTAAATGACATGGAACTTAACGATGGTCAATTATAAACACCTAGATGTACTCCATAACATTTTCTCCTTATGATGTTTGTATTCAAGAACTCCTTTACTTGAAATAAAAAGCTCATATAGCACTGAGCTTCAAGTTGACATGGTAACATTTTTTTTATGCATGCAAAGATAGAAATAAATTCTGAAAAGACATACTTCACTTTTTTTATTTATGTGTAAGTGAACCTTTAAATCGGCAAATTTTCTGGTGTGAAAAATGTTCTCCAAAATATTTTACGTATACATCAATGTGTAGTATGTACATAGGAAAAATTAGATACATTCACGTGTACACACACACACACACACACACACAACGAGTCCGGGGGACATTGAGACTTTTTAACAGAGGCTGTTTACTCAAGGACAAGGAGAATTTTGCACTAATGATGATGGCGGCAATCAAACAGTTGTTTCATAGTTTGATTCTAAAAATGGAGCATTTATGGTTGACCATGTTGTCCGATTTTGGTTGACCATCTTGTCCGATTTTGGTTGACCATCTTGTCCGATTTTGATGATCACTCATATCCGTTTAAAGTTATAAGAAGATAGGTATATGACATTCAAAATCCAGCAAAAGGTTTGCACTTATCACCATCATCGTCGTCGTCATCATCATCATCATCATCATCATGAAACAGTGAAGTGATAAAACAATACTGAGATTAATAATGGCAAATGTAAGCAGACAGTTGAAATACTGAAATAGCATTATTTAAAAAAACAAATCGCTTTCAGTGTTATTTATAAGTTAATTCAAATCTTTGGATGGATGACACGAGAAAGACAGACAGAAATAAAGAAACAGTGCAAGAGGAACGAACTTAAATCACTGAAGGAAGTAGTCATGCACTTTACCTCTACACCGCTTAGACAGCATGTTGCCGTGTATGGTTCTTTTGGGCAAGATCAATTATCTCCCAAAAATTATGTTCTCCCTTAAATAATAAAAAATATTTTATAAATGTATTTGAATTACAAGTAAATTTTATAACACTACAATACAACTCCTTTCATCAATAAATACTTCTTCGATACATGCTGCTTGCAGGTTTATCTTTTTCCGTGTTATTGTCAGCTGGAGACCAAACTCTAATCTTGAGCAGAAGATACTGTGCAGTTGTGTACTGGAGTAATCCATCAAATTAGAAACAAGTGAATAATAATGTAAAAACATATTGCATTTTAAATTTGTTAAGTGCTGGTTGGAGTACTTTCATGTGTATGATTAACATTATAATTTGTTAAGTGCTGGTTGGAGTACTTTCCTGTGTATGATTAACATTACAATTTGTTCAGTGCTGGTTGGAGTACTTTCATGTGTATGATTAACATTATAATTTGTTCAGTGCTGGTTGGAGTACATTCATGTGTATGATTAACATTATAATTTTTATTCAGTGCTGGTTGGAGTACTTTCATGTGTATGATTAACATTATAATTTGTTCAGTGCTGGTTGGAGTACTTTCATGTGTATGATTAACATTATAATTTGTTCAGTGCTGGTTGGAGTACTTTCATGTATATGATTAACATTATAATTTGTTAAGTGATGGTTGTAGTACTTTCATATGTATGATTAACATTATAATTTTTTCAGTGATGGTTGGAGTACTTTCATGTGTATGAGTAACATTATAATTTGTTCAGTGCTGGTTGGAGTACTTTCATGTGTATGATTAACATTATAATTTGTTCAGTGCTGGTTGGAGTACTTTCATGTGTATGATTAACATTATAATTTGTTCAGTGATGGGTGGAGTACTATCCTGTGATTGATTAACATTATAATTTGTTCAGTGCTAGTTGGAGTACTTTCCTGTGCATGATTAACATTATAATTTGTTCAGTGCTGGCTGGAGTATTTTCATGTGTATGATTAACATTATAATTTGTTCAGTGCTGGTTGGAGTACCTTCATGTGTATGATTAACATTATAATTTGTTCAGTGCTGGTTGGAGTACATTCATGTGTATGATTAACATTATAATTTGTTCAGTGCTGGTTGGAGTATTTTCATGTGTATGATTAACATTACAATTTGTTCAGTGCTGGTTGGAGTACTTTCATGTGTATGATTAACATTATAATTTGTTCAGTGCTGGTTGGAGTACTTTCCTGTGTATGATTAACATTATAATTTGTTCAGTGCTGGTTGGAGTATTTTCATGTGTATGATTAACATTATAATTTGTTCAGTGCTGGTTGGAGTACTTTCATGTGTATGATTAACATTATAATTTGTTCAGTGCTGGTTGGAGTACTTTCCTGTGTATGATTAACATTATAATTTGTTCAGTGCTGGTTGGAGTACTTTCATGTATTGTTTGGCCCATATGGGGAGGGACACCACTGGTGATGTACAATTCAATCCAGGTGTGTTGGTGATGTTACTCTGATTGTGAAGAAATGGTTAAAAATCAAGGTAATAGTGATGTCCCATTTCTTTCAGCTAAGTATTTAACAGCAGCGAGTGTGTGAAAGAATAATATATACACCACTATTGGGCTTTTCTGCGCATGTAAGGTTTCCGTCATCAATATCGGCTCAAAATGCATACAGAATTCGACCGAGTGACGAAAAATAACATACTGCGATGCTTACCATTTGAAAAAGCGGCAATTGTCACCAGAACATTCTGTTCAATATAATACTAATTTTGGACACACGGGATACTACCTCTGTGTTTTCATGACTCGTAATATGTCAGCCTGTTCTGCGAATGGCTTTGTAAAGATGTAATGTTTAAGCATCGGGCTACTTTGGACTCTTTCTGTCAGCAGATCAGCTGAGGAACTAGGTCAGGTAAAACTTAACTTAAAAATGCCACTAAATGGCAAGATATACTAAGAAAACTAAACCGATCTTGTAAAAAAATAGTAAAAGTTCTATTTTTTAAAAATACAATCTATTATGTTGAAGAGAAACAACAATGGATATGATGTAATGTGTTTCAACGGCTCATTTATGAAAATAAAATGCTAAATAATTTAGAAACAGACTATAGACCCGGAAAGTTCTTGAGAATCCGTTCGAGCAGCAAGTTGACAAGTTGAATAGCAGAGAAAAAGTGTGCGACAACTTATTGCAAAATTAGAAACTTTGATTACGATGCAGTATTGTTCTAAGACAAACTTTTCTGTCGTTTAAATAACGTATTTATTTGTATTATTCTAAAAGATAAATTTTAAATAAGTTTTTCTGAGTTACAAGTTCGAGAAGGTCAGGAGTGGGTCTTCATGTTAACATTCAGAAATCACATTTTCATATGCATTTAGAACAGAAGTATGGGCTATTTTTGTACACTTTATGAATATCACTTTCCTTAATTAAAGGACGTCCGTTCTTTCTTGATACAGTTTGGATTTTCGACCGAAAACAAAATGTGATTACAAGTTTACAGAAATGACGTATTGTTTGCACAGAATTATACGACGCTTAGAACTTTACTTTGATGCTGTCTCCAGCAATATGGTGTCTGTAAGTAGTGAAAATTAAATGCCACTGACATTCGTGTATAATCCATTTAGTGGTAATTAGATTCTGTATAAATCTTGGAGAAATTGAACGTGAGCTGTTGTCCTGCAAATAAAATGGATTCTAATCAGTAGTCAACAACCTTGACAGTATTTTCTTGTGACGAAGACAGTAACAATAAAAACTAATTTACCCAGTGTTCGCAAGTCACGCACAAAACAAAATAAATAACTATTGATTACAACTAAAGAAAAAAATGTCACTAAATCACCACTAATACGTATATAACTAATTATACAAATAAGTGTCAACTCTTTCCCTATGCGTGACATATTCAATACATATTCGATATTCATCGTAACTATCCATGTTGCGCTATCCTCAGTCTTCTATGTCTAACGTTCCAGATCAGTGATCAGTGGCGTCGCTAGGGGGGTGCGGGGGGTGCGGACCGCACCGGGTGACACCATCTCAGAGGGGTGACACCAAAATGAAAAATTGCAAATTTTACAGAGCACACACTGCTCGGTCTAGTCGGATTTCATAAGCGGATAACCGATCATAGTTAAATACATGACTAGCAGGCACAGCCGTAGCGTCGCTAGGGGGATGCGGTGGGTGCGGACTGCACCGGGTGACACCATCAGAGGGGGTGACACCAAAATGACATTACTAAGGATTCTGTATGGTCTGTTACGGAAGGAGGACCATGGGGGTGACACCATGTGCTACCGCACTGGGTGACACCAACCCGAGTGACGCCACTGTTAGTGATATCTGTAGTATCCAACAGAGCTGAACTATGTACCATCAACTAAAGAATGCATCTGTTAATCTTACTTGATAATATTGTTCAAAATTTGCCTGTTTCTTAAACTGTATCACACTCTCTTTGTGCTGCAAGTGCCTTCTCACACACCAGTGGAAACTCATACCACATCTCGGTGGCGTAAGGAGCTAAAATGCCGCCAGGGTCGGAGGTCAGGGATGCCGCCGTTATTTTAAGATGTCGGCATACTCAAGGACGGCATCACCAAATTTTCAAACTTTTATCCTCCTTTACCCCTCATTTTCCCTTTTTTTTTCCTTTCTTTTTTCCTCTTTTCTTTTATCCTTTTTTTTTTGCCGCCCCAATAGAAGTGCCACCCTGAGCGATTCGTCTCCATTGTCCCCAGCTCGGTACGCCACATCTACAATAGTTGACTGGAAGAAGACCAGTAAGGTAGTCCCCGTTACATGGCACCGTGATGTTTGCCACGTGCATTGTACGCAAGGCCCAATGTATATGAAAACTTTAAAATTCGTTGCATTTTGCATAGTCGACATGCAACAACATAATTACAGTGCAATAGCTAAATACAGTCTCAATGCCGTGATCTATTGCACATAAATAGCAGTATCAAATTTGTTATTTTAGCTCATATAAATACATTTTTCTGCAAAACAGAGTATCCCTGTACATTTTAATGACGGTTTTTAAAGGTAATAATTTATGGCTTTTAACTTATTACGTACCATACGTGACATTTAAGGTAATATTTTACGACTTTAACTTAGTACGTACCATACATGATATTTTAGGTAAGAATTTATGACTTTTAACTTATTACGTACCATACGTGATATTTAGCAATATCACACCCACCCACCTTTTTCAGAATGTTCTTATTACCAACAGCGAGTACAGTACACACAAACGCGTTTGAAATTTAAATGTTAGATGATTTTTTAAAACAAGTGTCTTCTTTCAAAAATAAAACACGTTCGCAGTTACCCTGGAAAGTTTGTGAGGTCTTTGAAGATGCTGAAATATGTCGAAATTTGCGTTTTTGACGCCCTTTTACTTGACAAAATAATGTGCTTATTTCACAGTGTTTCACGATACCATATGCATATATGTAACAGTGGACCTCTAGTTATTGTGATATATATCACAATTATTTTATGCATTAATTGTAGCAGAAACGTCAGTTTATATGCAGTTAATCCGTTATAGAGATGCAAGCTTCCAAATGAACGCTGATAGATTTAAAATGTATCGTTTTTCCCATAGTCCACATGCGACGACGAAAACGATATTCTACTGAAAGGTTATTCACATACCTTTATATCTGGCATACATATGAATTTGGTTGTTGCATGTGGACTATCTTATTTTATTTTAAAAATAGCTCAACCTGTAGCACTAACTGGCTATTTTATAGTCACTTGTGACGTCATGAGCATGTTCCTATGATATGATATCAAATAATTTAAAAAAATCAATGTATAGTTTTTCAAATGTTTATAAATTTTATTACCATGAAAGTATCAGATCAACTACTGTTTTTTACTTTTGGGGTAAAAGAGAGACCTTATAGTATCTAGCACTTTTCGTGTTGATGGCCCTTCCGTTGCATTGTTTTTATTTTAAATTTATGATGCAGGTTGATTTTATATGTAACCAGTTGAAGTGTATAAAAGACAGGGTTGTCTGGTTGTACCCACGTGAATGGTAATTAAATAATTTGTAAATATCCTGGAGGAAGTCGAGAGATGATTTATTTTTAAAGAAAGCTAGGATATAATCTAAGAAGCATGTAGTGACATTGATGAAAATTAAAAGATTGTGTAAATGAAAAAATGCACCAGACTTATAGCAGTTTAGTGTTGTTTGGCATAGAAAGTAAAATTGCCAGTTGCAATCTGGCTAAATGAATTAATAAGCGGCTTGTGAAATTTGCTTCATTTTTTCAGAAACATTTGCACTTAATTTTGTATTGTAGATTTATTGAATGTAAATAATGCTTATGAAGAACTGAAGTCCTTTTTACTGACATCAGAAATCAGTTCAGATAATCCGCGAAAAAATATGAACATTTCGATACAAGCGGGTAACTAATTAGCTACAAAGAAAGTATTAATAGTGTCAGTAGTGAACTGGTTAGTTAGTGAAAAAAGGGTATTATTATTGATTTCCAAATTAGTTTGCAAAATCATTTTACAAACATATCCATCTGCTACGAACTTTGATAACGTGAAGAGTTTCGTCGCACAAGTCCCTATGAACATAAGCAACGTAAATAAGTGATCAGTCATGTGAAGTGTTCAAACAAAACTTTATTAGGAAGCGATCGGAACATCGCTCGGCCGTTTCCATCCCGTCGTAAAATACCCGCGGAAGTAGTTGTAGAAATGCACATCGATTTTACGTGTTTGTTGACTTTTGTCTTATGCAGTGCACCACATGTGTTACAACAGTAAACGCTGAAATTGTTCCGAATGAGACTTGTCTCCTTCTGCCGCCATATATTGAATTAGTGAAGATTTTTATTCCAGTGCAAAATCTTGTGGACTTGTGCATAACAGTGTTGTAGTTTACTCAGCTTTGACCCGTATCTGAGTAATAATGGTACCGTATATACTCGCTTATAAATCGAGTCAAACGGCAAAAAAATATCCTGATCTACGGAGCATAATGAGCATGCAGATCATGGTCTATCGTGGTTGTTCTACTGATTACAACTAACAAACTGCACAGACCCATATCTGCATACGCATAATGCGACGACATCACTGGGTTTGTGCAGTTGCAGTTGGGCTCGACTTATAAACGAGTACATACGGTAACCAGGTGGTAACAGATGGTTATATCTTGTCAAATACATTTTTATTTAGCAATAAGCAAGTTTGAAAGCAACGTTTTGTGTAGCTCATTAATTTGACCAAACTATGGCAGGGATTTTTAACACTATAAAATCTAAACACGAGGTTCACACCTCCTTTTCATACCTGGACAGGTGTTATTCTATCATAGTCTTAACTCACATCAATGTTTAAGGCGTCTTTAACTAAGGTAAAATGTTCAGCTGGACATGAGAATAAATTTGATGTTGTCCTTACTGTCCCTTTTTCAATTGTACATCTGACGGTATAACTGTCCCATAACTTTCCCATTGAACAATTTTAACTCCTTGTTTCAAAAACTCCACATTGTCAGTGGAATACTATTGTCATTTAACGTTCTATTTTATTTGTTTCATAACCTTGTTAGTGTTGATGGCATGGGGGCGGGGGGGGGGCGATATGTTGCGTATCTGCCTTCAAGTTCTCGGATTTCGTGTCATGTTATGATTGAGGAGTTTTCTTAAATGATTTATTTTAAATCATATTTATTTTATTTTAGGTCCGAATAAAATTATTGAGAGATAGTATTATCTCTGTTTTTGAAAACTTTAATTTTATAAACTTTGTTTTATTTGACTTTTATTGAAAGTTAAATTAATGTGGCATAGTATTATCCTAGATCTGACAACATAGATATTGATTTTTGTTTCACTGGCTAAATTTCCACGTGATAAAGCATCAGATCTGCTGTGAAAGATACGTATATGATACCTAAAATCGAGCTTATATTTAACAAAGTGGAGCAATCAAGTTCTGACGAAGATAATGGTCGTGTAAAGGATCAAACATCTCAGCAAATGAATTTGTTAAAGGATTCACGTGGGTGTTCTTGAGCGTAATATTTTGTTTCAGTTTAGGAATCACACGCATGCGCCTTATGCTAGTTGGAGCCATAATACTTAAAAATATTTCGAGTGTATTCATAAGACAGATTAAAATGTATTGCTTGAAGTCTAGTTCGAAAGAATGACTGAATAACACAACATTTACGCATCAGAAGTTTTTCATGTGTTCGTTGGAAATTAAATGGTTATGTTCCGGGTACGAGTCCTAAGCGTCCTAATTAACCTGATGACTGAAGGCTGATGGCTACATCATGGTTGGTTGGTTGGTTTATTACGGCACGTTATTTGATAATATTGTACCGAGGGAACATAAGCGAAGTGTCTTTACCAAGGACAAAACCAAGGCAGCTGACCAGAGCTGGCCTGGGCGGGCATGAAACATTGACCCTTAGATTACAAATCCGTATAACCCGACATCGTATCTTCCAGATGGGTATTTGAAATACCTAAGCAGACACATTGCTCAGTTTCTCATAAATAAACGTTACGATTCTGAGTAAAAGTAGTTCTGTAAAATAGACGCCTATTGTACTCTTAAATATCAAGGTATCTTAAGCATCAACCACTCTGCTGACACCAAACAGGCTTGAATAACATGTTCGTAATTTTGTTGTTGTTGTTGGTTTTTGGTGGGGGTGGGTGGGTGGGTGTTGGTGGGGTGGTTGGCCTCCTGATTTTTGCATAGGATACTAGTAAGAACTGTATGACTTCTCTGACATTGTCAATATTCCGGTATATTAGAAACGAGCATGTTTAAGAACAGGGGACTTGTAATTATTTAACACAACAATGAATGTATCAAGCTTTCAATTAGCAGCTAATTAGAAAATAATTATTTGCATAATACATTTTTATATATTTTGTGTTTTAAAGTTTGAACTTTCTTCAAAATCACGTTTATAAACATATTTAGAACAATGTCAACTGCTTGACGTTTAAAAGACTGACAGGAGCATCGCTCGGCCATTTCCGTTATGTCATGAAATATAAAGGCAAGGAGGATTCAAATCACAATTATTTGTCACATAGATGTCTCTACATTTTTTTTCCTCAGTACTGACATTTCCACTGTGTCCAGATCCTTATAAATCAACTATAAATCTAAAATACCTTCAAAGATGAACTCACAGAGAAGTTCTCGTCATTGATTATCCGACATTTTTTTGTTGTTGAGAGGGTGAACTGTAAATAAAGCAACGTGCATTGGGTCACATAGTTCACTTCTGGATCAACATTACTCAGTGTGCGCTGTCGCCAAAATACACACAGACAACCACAACATAGTGCACATATTCTGAAGAATAAGCAAACACCTTTAATTCAATACCAAGAATGCCTAAATCTAACTCCTTTATCACCACGTAAATGAAAGAGGAAAAAGTGGTTTGCAAGTAGACAGCGACTTTGTGGATAATGAATCGGAAGTAATAATGATGACCTGAGTCCGTAAGTAGTTGTAAGAATACACCTCAATTTGATGTGTATGATTAGGCCCTGGCGGAGTGCACCTTGTGCGTTACAAGAGCAACGGACGAGATGGTTCCGATTATCAATTTGTCTAATTCTGCCGCTATATAGTTTCATACGAACAAAAGTAATTCGGAATACTATTTTCGGTATCAACGAACTACATCCGAGGCTTCTTTTACCACTAGACGGAAAAGGCATATCATTTTCCGATTGACAGATTTAGCTCTACGCAGATAGAAGTGTATGACACTTTTGAGAAAAGCCAGGTTTTCCTAGACTTGAATCAATATATTTAATGATTTTGCTGTGATTGAAGATACATGATTATTGAATTCAATCAGGCTCAGAACGGTGGCATCAAAAGTTATGTACCAAGTCACCCCCAGGTTACGGAGTAATATACCGTCTATACGAGATCCATAGTTTCCTTCTTAGAGGCAAAATGCATTACGGAAGATCAAAATGAAAGCACCGGCGTGAATGAAAATACTGGTTTCCTTGATGATGCCGCAGGATGATGTGATTGGTTTCACATTAAGATATGAAATGTTGAGACAATATCTTGCCTTGTTTTTAAAGTGGATACAACGATTTTTAGCCTAAAATGTACAGGAATTAATTTCGACTTCACCTCGAAAGAAAATGAAAGCCGTTTTCAGATTAGCAGACTTGCAGTTATCTGAATTGACATATCCCGGTAGTCAATCCACTACACCACCTATCATCCATATTGCCAAATATATTAACATCTTGCATAGTTCTTATTGTCTTTTGAAAATCAATATTCAATTAGAATCTTATCGAAAACCGAACAAACGTTAGACTCTTAAAAATGTTATCAATATGATGAATATACAAAATATACTGTCGAAAAATAAAATTGAACAATTTTACCCTCCTTGCCGTAATTTTTGGATGTTAGGAATACATGCAAAATTCTTTTCTTGTAATAGAGTGCAAAATAATGCGACATAATATGGCAAAAGTCGTTTAATATACAGAGATAGGGAACAAAAACTTGTAAACTGTTTAAAAAATAGACGTATGAATTTACAGGCTGCTTAATGCGAAAAGATCTTGTGATGAGGGGGCGCTCACCAGTTATTATGTACATTTGAGAGAGTGGCGTATGTAAGGAGAAGTTGTTTGCATTTGAAACATGCACAGTGGCGAGAATATTGGCATACCTCTATGCTACTTTGATGTACTGTGGCTGACATTTCTTTGGATCTTGTACTTGTGGAAATTGTACGATTTAAGAACACAGTAGACCAAAATGGTTGTTCCCATGTGCTTGAAAAATTAAGCTGAATTAGTATTTTAAAAAATGCACTAACTTTAGCAGTTATTAAAATAGGGAAAACGAATTTTGCCAAAGTAGACAATACCTGCGACTGAAAGTGCAATGAATGAATTACAAAATATCTGAAAAGTGAAAACGGTATCGGCTCTTTTTTGTTTTACATTTTACCTCTGAAGTCCAGGATGTGAAAATGACCAAGCGGAGCTAGCAGTTTTTTGAGAGGCGAACATCTGAAGTGAGCCCAAGCTGTATATTCTAGAACCCAAATTACAACCATCAATCATACATTAACATAAAGGGAATCTTTTAACAGCGTCTAAGATTTATGTGGTCTGTTTTAAATAACTAGTGAGGAAACCCAGGGAAATTTTTTTTCTTTAAAATTCTAACCCTATACAAAATACGAAACTGTAAAGCGCGACCTGAATATTGGCAACGTCATTTCCTGTCTTAATTGTATGTCAAATGCATATCTACGCTTTTTGTGGCAGTCAAAGCAACTGCCTATTCTGGTCCGTTGTCATAGTACCAGACTATATTTAATCATTCTTGTTTCAATAATTCGATGTACTTTCTATTGTCGAATTTTGCCGATTTTTTCCCAGAAAATCATGATGGGTCGACACTCATATAAACCACTTATTAAGATTTCAAACATTCCACATAAAACGGAGACATTTTGATGTCTGCCTTTTTCCGGGGACAACAATATTAGATATCAGAGAAGGTGTTGTCAGGCTTGTTTTTATTTGTAGCAGGCGTCATTAAATATTTAACCGCATCTCTTGTATTGACATTTTCTCATGAAAATTTCGAGAATTTGGAGAATTTAGACAGATGCACCTGACTTTAGCATGCAGGCTGAGGCTGTACAAACATTAATTAGTTAGCCATGCAGGTTACTGCGGGAGACCTGGCAATTATGGCGGATTTCTCCATGTCAGACCATCTGCTCCAAGGCTAATTGCCTTCTGTTCGTCACACCACAGCATGTGACTGGGACTTTGGTGGTTTAATAGAACAATGGAAACTGCGACCTTGCTGTCACTTTCTCAAGGCGACGATGTAGGGGGAAGGAAAACAAATGATGTACCCATCGCTTTAGAAGATTTAGAACGGATGGAGCGCTTGGCTAAAATACTTTCAGTTTCATGAGGATGATTGGTTATTGGCCGTTACCATCTGTAAGGAATTCCAGAGTGGAGGCAAACACAAATTCAGAGCCATGTGAAAAACATGTAAAGATTAATTCTATTAATTTGTAATCATTATATAAATGTTATAACTAGTCATTACACCCACCATAGCGTGTACATCTTCACTGGTAGGTAAACATTATTGTCACACTTTGGAATGCTACACAAGGGAAACCTAAAAACCTAAAACTGTTTCAAATAAAGAAACCATCTAGGGGAATCGTCGTCTGCATCTAGCGTTGTCTGGAATTGGAAGAAAAAAGAGGTTACGGATGTTTTCTTAAGGGAAATGCAGTTGAGATCGCCACATTAATCCTCATTCTTTGATAAAAATGCATGCACGGCATTGACTCTCGCATGTTTTGTTATACTTATCCTTTTACCGGGCCGAACCCAAAAGAAGTGACGTTGGGAGAGAAATTTTCCGAGTATAGAATGCTCTTTTGCCCAAATGATACTTATTATTACGAGCAATAGAAATAACGATACACGCAATAATGATTTTTCAACTCGTCTGCTCCACAGTAACCGGGGTGTATTCTCATTTGCTTAAAAAAAGGGCCTAAATCAGTGTAATGTGATGTATAGTTACCAGCCAAATATGTGGTGGGCGCCTTAAAGCTCAAAAATGACGTACTATACTGTACGATTCGCTGAAGCTAGCTCATTTGCGAGAAGCTAGCTCAGATGAAGTTAGGGCAACGTACAGTATCGGCGCCTTAACTAGATGACTTTAATTGGCATCTGAATATATATATATATATATATATATATATATATATATATATATATATATATATATATATATATATATATATATATATATATATATATATATATATAAAAGGGATATTAAATAGAAAAGATGTGTATGCATTGCATTTCTGCGTTTCTGTAAGCGGTAATTCAGTTTTTCATAAATAAAGTATGAAAAATCCATGCAAGATCCACTTTTTTATATATCAAAATCATGTAAATCTCGGTGATTTATTTTTTTGAATAGAAATAGAGAAGTTCATTTATGAATGAAAAAGTATTGAAATGTTATGTTAGATGGCGCTGATTGGTTAATGAGAGCGCTTTAGACCACTCCGCAACCTGGGACCCCAGCTGAAAGTTCGTCTTAAAAAATGAAATTCAAACAGTTATTTTTGTGTGGATATTGATTAAAGTGCGTTTAAAACAGACAATGAAAATCAAATAGTTTTGTTTCAGTGAACATTGCTTAAAAACATCTAAAAGAACATGAATTGCAAGAAAACAGGATAAAATATTGATTTTGGGCTAAATATTGTTGATATCTTTAGTGATGAATGCACTTTTCTTGATAGCATGATACATGGGCCTGCATATAGGGATAAAGTGGATTTTCACCTCTAAATGTGTTTTTAGCCTACATCCATAAAACTGAATAGCTGACGATTGCATGTTTGCCCCCCCCCCCCCATAAGTCTGCTGCCGCCCCTGGCAATATACCATAAGCTAATGCATAAAAATCGAAATTCTCAAACTCCTTCAAAAGTATTAATTGTTTTGGTCTCTTGCTAATATCTGGCCTGTCTCGTGCATCCCGTCATAGAGGACAACAGTAAGATGGACGATGTACTCACCACAGTTAGGGGCCATCGATTTAGTACGTACGCAAAAATATGGCAAAGCTTGACCCCTCCCCCCCCCCTTGTACACATGCGTACTTTTTTCACACACACCCCACCTGCGTACGTACGCTTGACGCACCCCTTAATTCTATAGAACGGCCTATATTTAATCCACGCAGAAACCATAAAGGATTATTAATATTAACGTGTTTTATAAAACAGTCCACCGACGTTGAATGTCTGGCTGCATCAAATATATAAGCTGTGTAACATTAAACAGTTTGTCTAGTGTCCGCTAAAATTCAAACAAACAGGTTAAGTATTAGACAAATTATTATCGAGGTTTCACCCCCACCCAGTTTCCTATGCGTACGTACATTATCAGTAGACATCCCCCATACGCAAGCGTATGCATTTGTGTTAATCCCCACCCCTCTATACGTACGTACTAAATGGACGGCCCCTTGCCTATTTATCTGCGGTTGTGTTGTTGCAAATGGTAATCACATTAGTACAGATTAAAGATGGTTGCTTTCGTTGGTTCATTGATCATTATATTTTCACACATATTATTGTACAATCAGAAGGGTAAGTAATAAGATGCTTGTTGATTGTTGAATGTTTGACGACATTTTTCAGCACACGATAGACTATACATCGCGGCCAGTATATTTGATGGACTTAATTAGCACGTTCTTAGCATGCGTACATCATTAACTAGTTACATCACAATAGATGCTGACGTCCTTGATTCTGATACTGTATATATACTATAGCGGAAGAAGACGCCATGGTAAAGAATCATCTCACTGAAATGAGATAGACTGATTTTCGACAACTATCAAACCAACTTGCCAACAAAGTCTTGTTTGAATATATTTTGAAAGTTGTATCCCTTCAGCTGTTTATTACTTATCTATACAATTAATACCAGCTGATACTGCCAACTTTTATGTCGTTTAATTGGAAGCCTGGTAGTGATCGTATAATCGGAAGCCTGGTGTTAGTTGGCATTTGATACAGATTATGTTAGCGCGAGGGATAACATCCTTTGGTAACGATCGTGCTTATTGCATGCACTTTGACGCTAAAAATCCTTGAGTACGTGGACATGTTTTTCCATGGCAGGAATATCATCATGTGTAAAGGTGTACAAAATGTAAACATATTTTATTTTCAAGACATAGATTTCTTATCAAAGGGGTATAAAACACGTTATCTGTAGTTTCATATCGATTTCTAAATCACGACATCGCCAGTGTCCAAAGTTTGCTCAGGAAGTGGACTCTATGAATCAAACACTACGCTCGATGCAGTTTTCCATATCATGCTTTCGTACCAACTCTCAACAATTTTTTCTGTATGTGACAGAAGGCAGGTAGTGGAATCAGATTATAGATGAGATATTGTGAATGAAAAGATTTATGGATTGGCAATTTTTTATATAAAGTCTTTTATGTTCACTTTGATTCCAGTTGGCGACATCTATATCAAAGAATCAGCTGTTTTATCCATTTAAAAGATACTTTGTCACTAATTATCCATTTGAAAAGATATGCCATTAATATGCCATTTAGAAAGATACGCTGTCGCTAATTACACTTTTCTGTGTTTACTTAGCGTTTAATATCCAGGATTGCATACTTTTATGATTTTTACATTCTTGTTTTTATTTCATTATATATATATATATATATATATATATATATATATATATATATATATATATATATATATATATATATATATATATATATATATATATATATATATGTGTGTGTGTGTGTGTGTGTGTGTGTTTCGTTAATTTCTGTGAAACCCTTTAATTGTCATTTACTTAGCACTGTATATAGAACATTGATTTAAAACAGATCACTTTGAGTTGTCTTACCATAGAGTACTTTGATCTGTCTTATCACAGAGTACATTGATTTCTCATATCATAGAATACTTTGATTTGTCTTATCATAGAGTACCTTGATTTGTCTTATAACAGAGTACCATGATTTGTCTTAGCACATATTACCATGATTTGTCATAGCACAGAATACCATTATTTGTTTTGGCACAGAGTACTTTGATTTGTCTTATCAGAGGGCACTTGTAGGAAGGATGTACGATAATCTCTATTGGAATCTCAAGTAGAAAAACTTGGATATATTAGCAGTAAAAAAGCGCTCATCGGGAAAAAATTGTTATAGATTACAGCATTCGAGGAAGACTCGACGTCTGAAGCAAAAGTAAGCGTAATTGAACTATTGATCAAAACTGAAATGCCCACTGACATGCATCTGTATTAAAAACGTATATAGTAACTCAGCCCTATGATTGTCCAGTCAGTCGTATTGCCAGCCTAATCGAGATTCCATTTTTCATTTCACTGATTAAATATGTCTTAAAAGATGTGACATTCTAGTTTATGTAAAAGTGTGGTCTGTGCTCGATTATATACCGTATACATATATATGTTGGTGAAGTAAGCAGGTAATCGAAGAAAACACCTATTTGCTTGGACAGTTGGTTCTTAACTTGATTTAGTTTTTCTTTATTAGGAAGTCAACGCTGTTCGAGTTCTACTTTTAGTTTTGAATCTAGCTGGCTAAAGAGTCAAATAAATATGAACAGGGTCCTTGACTTGATGTCCAAATGTATGCCATTCAGATGTTGAAAAGGGTAGAATATGTTTTCTAGGTTATGTCCACTGGGGTTATGACCATTGGGGTTATGACCATTGGGGTTATGTCCATTGGGGTTATGACCATTGGGGTTATGACCATTAAAGGTACGACCTTTGGAGTTATGCCCGGTAAAATTATGACCATTGGGGTTATTACCATTAAAGTTAAGACTATTGAAGTTATGACCAGTAAGATTATGACCATTTGAGTTATCACCATTAAAGTTATGACCATTAGGGTTATGACCAATAAGGTTATGACCATTGTGGTTATGACCATTAAAGTTATGACAGTTGGGATTTGGACTAATAAGGTTGTGACCACAAAGGCTGATACCATTAAGTTTATGACCACTAGAGTTATAACCATTGAGGTTATGACCATTGGAGTTATGGCCTTTTGGGTTACGACCGTTAAGGTTATGACCATTGGGGTTATCACCATAAAGGATACTACCATTAAGGTTATGACGGTTGGGGTTATGCATTATAACCATTAACGATATGCATTACGACCATTAACGATATGCATTATTACCATTGATGTTATGGCCATTAGGGTTATGACCATATGGGGATATGACCATTAAGTGTCTGAGCATTGGGGTTATGACCATTGAGGTTATGGCCACTGGTGTTATGACCATTGACCTCATGACCATTGGGTTTTATGACCATTTGGGGTTATGACCATTAAGTTTCTGAGTATTGGGGTTATGACCATTGAGGTTATGGCCACTGGGGTAATGACCTTTGACCGTATGACCATTGGGTTTTATGACCATTTGGGGTTATGACCATTAGGTTTATCACCATTGGGGCTATGACAACTGGAAAAATAAATACAAGTACACAGCATATAATAATCCAGTAAATGGTTAAACATAACAAAGACATGCTACTTGTGACCTGATAAATAAGCAAAATCCTTTTAGGTTTAAAATAATTCGGATTCCTTTGTAATGAATAGTTATTCGACTTGCTATCAACTGCATTTTGAAAATATTTTGCTCTAACTTTAGGTTGATATGGAGGTTTTTATAAATATACCTGGTAGTTTAGACAAAGCCCTTTAAGCTGGTTTTAACTGGAAAACGAAAGTAAAATAATATTGTTTTGTTTATCAGTAGAAAGCATTGCCAGCCCGTGCCAGGCATAGTAATGGCTAACAACGGCACACTATGGCTAACAATGCTGCATGATCAGCCATCTGTATCCAGCCAGACTGTTTATACTAAGCTTACAGCATGGCAATGCATATTTTATTTTTATGATATTTTCAATGCCATGATTGTAATACGTGTATATGCGTTTGCTTGATTATTTAAGGTCATTTGTAATTTGTTTAAAGTTAAGTTGGCATGTGAGCTTTAATCCTTTCGATTCCACATATATTCGTTGCCAGATACGCTTTACATTCTGTATAAAATGTGCAGTTAACGTATATGCGCTTGTTAGTTGTCGCCTTGTTAGGTGCGAATGGATTAATGTTGAGTCTAGAAGAATGTGTCTACATTTTGTGGTTGCGATTTTCAGCCCACACAGCAATGACATGATAGTTTCCCCTGCCTTATTGAAACCTGTAGCTCTCCAAGAAAAAGATTAATAACTACAGCAGCAAGAACAAGGATGACAGCAACTTTATTTGTGGACACGCTTTGCTATACGTTTTTGTGGCAGAATAATCTTTCAGGATAACGTATCATGAACTTGACCATATTTGTCGTCGTTTCATTGCACATGGCTGGGAGAACATGAATCAAGAAAAGCTTAATATTTCAAGTGTCTTGTATTTGTAGCAATTATAGCATACACTCACAGTTTGACCATAAATATCAATAGCATACACTCACAATTTGACCATACATATCAATAGCATACACTCACAATTTGACCATACATATCAATAGCATACTCACAATTTGACCATACATATCAATAGCATACACTCACAGTTTGACCATAAATATCAATAGCATACACTCACAATTTGACCTTTCAAGTGTCTTGTATGTGTAGCAATCATTGCATACACTCACAATTTGATCATACATATCAATAGCATACACTCACAATTTGACCATATATATCAGTAGCATACACTCACAATTTGACAATACATATCAATTTACAATAGATACTGATCCACACATAATACTCACGGTGACCTCAGTCAGGACCGATCTGGTGACTTAAGTGGTTAGAGCGCCAGCCTCGGATGCGGGAGGTCGTGGGTTCGAAGCACGACCGAGGTATGTCAAAGACTTATAAAATTGGTACTTGCAACTGCCTCTCTTAGCGCTCACTATTTAGAGGTTAGTGTTTGGATTGTTCGGTCTGGTGTCAGGATAATGTGAGTGGGTGGGACATGATGCCACATGTCTGCGGCATGATGCCCCAGTGCTAGACATCACGATAAACTGCCACACTACAGACTTCATATCAATATGACTAAAATTATTAAAGCTAACTCTTAAACACACCTTAAACAAAGTACACCGTTGGCTTGTACACAGAATGTATACTAATATGTAAAGGAATAATTCTTTTATTTCTGTTGAACAATGAAAGAAATAGGCCAAAATGATGTCAATTTAGAGGATATCTAGTTTTTTCATGGGAAAGTATATTTGAGGGAAGCTAAAAGCAAAACTTTTCAGTCGCATGCTGTTTAATGACACTAGTTCAGAGAAAGTCATAAAGAAAGGCCAGCTGTGAAAGAATAATCGATAAACCTTATGAAAGTTTTATTACTAGCTAATTTGGCAAGTAATTACGTTTCTACCGTAAGTATGCTGTACAGATTATTCTCTCAGGACCTGTATCTACTGAGATTGGAACTCCTCTCTAACTGAATCACTGTCTCATACATATTCTAATTGATATTCAGAAAATTATCGTCTGACTTATTTTCCAGCAGTCAAATGCCTCAATATTAGATATATTCCCCGAGGGAAGGACGTTACTATCGTGAATTCCCAATGTCTCTATATGAGGAAATATCAGTAGAGCCCTTGACTGGAAATCTTGTATTTCACATAGTGGGTACGTCTGGCGATTTTCATTGTAATGGCATCTTGATATTGAATTCACACACACACACACACACACACATCCGCGCCCGCACACACAGTCTCTCTCTCTCACTCTCTCTCTCTCTCTCTCTCACACACACACACACACACTGCAGATACAACTTATACAGGATATCTTTGATCGATGGTAAAAACAAAGCAACGAGTTCAGACAATGCGTGTAATGTATAAGATGTCTGTAACAGTAAATAACTTCTCCTGCAGCTTCTGAAGACCCGAGGTGTGTGTTCTGTAAAAGTAACATTTTAGCTGTACTGCACCTATTCACTTGGACGATACCATGATTAAACATGCAGATTGTTTACGCAGTTTGCACTGAACTTAGGTAAGCGTTCTGCTATGCAACGCCAAGTTTTTGTGGTATGATTACAAAGTGTGCAACGTTTACATAATTTGTTGTTATAAATATTTTAGAGGCTTTTGCCAAAGTTCAATTCACCTGTAGGAAGTGACCACTCTTGCATGACGTAAATTTCTGTCATCGTTACGGAAAAACAAACATTCTGTACATGGTGTGTAATTGACCGTTAAAACGATATCTTTGTCTCAGCTATACAGACGATGTGCAGTGAATAATGATGAATGCTATTTTACGCAACGCAGCCGGTTGTTGAACATTTTTTACTGCCAGGAAGGGATTGAAATGGGATCATTTGTTCGACACTTTATTGATTGTGTCGTCATCGTAAATGTAAAAAAAAAAGTTTATCTCGATAATTGTGTTGTAATTGTCTCACTTTAGCATAATTTTAAGTGACTTTGAATATGACTGAAATAATTGCAGGAAATATTAATTCTTTAACCTGTTTGAGTGTAATAGACCATGGACCTGAAATATAATCAATTCAATAATTATAGTCGATGCAGCTTACTGTCGTCTTGTTGTTTATCGAATACTTTATTGAATTATTTCTAATGATTCACACTAAGTAATACGCATATGTTTCAAATGTTTCCATCGGTCTTAGATTGAATTTTACCAGCAACATTGAAAATTTGCGGACCCTCCTCCCCCCAAAAAATATCCAACAATCTCACCCCACCCCTAAAAAGTTTGTATGTCTGTCAAGGACACTTGGGTGAAACGCGGGTGTGCAAATTAATCGCAGGTGCTGCAGATAATTGACTTGGACAGAAGCAAAACGATTACCAAATTAACACATATTTTTGTCGGTAATTTTCCCCGGAAAATAGGAGACATACCGATGTCGATGTACTCGATGTTGTCGATGGAACATTGGTGGAAGGCAATGTTGAAATTTTTGTACAAGTCCAATTAGTCCATAACTCACGTTGTAGTTGCCAACAGGGAGGTGCTACGCCAAGGCCTGAAAAAAGGAACGTAATGTTCCGCCAAACCCTTCTTATGGAGGCAAACAAATTTAATTTAAAGAAAGAAATTTCTCTCCCGAGCAGTAAATATGCTTTGTTATTGTGATATCAGTTTTACAAATTGTTTTTTAAATCATCATTTTACGTACGAACTGTTTCAATTTTGGAGAAAATGACCAGATATTGCGGCTGATAGTTGTGCCTGAAAGGACGTCTTAGTTTAAATTTAAAGCGAACTCGAATGATTTATTTGGCTTTAATGAGGGCCAGTAAAAAGCCTTGACATAATGTCAATATCTCCTCGCGAATTCTATCAAAAAATCTTTTCTTTGCTATATTTGTCATATCGATGGAATCAAATGGGTTATAACCTTCATAAATCATTGAAGAATTAAAGCAAATGTAACGCTACTGAGGCAATATTGGGTTAAATTAGGAGGAGTGATTGTTAACGCTCTAAGGGATCACCAGGACCGGTCAGATAGTTAATACAGCAGGGCATCGTTTTGTTTTTTGTGCTTCAATATGGCTTGTGTATAACTAACTTATTAACTATAGTAGCTGTTAACTGGGGAGCCCCGGAAGTATATTAACAAAAACATAAATAACCTACTAACTGTATTAGCTTTTGAATGGGGAGCCCCTGATGTATGTTAACAAAAGTATAACTAACCGACTAACTGTATTAGCTTTTGACAGGGGAGCCCCTGATGTATATTAAGAAAACGATAAAGCAAACCAAGCTGATATTTTAGGAGAAAGAAGGAACAGTGTCAATTTTGACGAAATAGGACTAGGAGAAGAACAGATTTTTATTGATGTGATGCATGCAAAAAAGCACATTGTCAATACCGTACACGATTCATGTACAACGCACTATTGCATAAATGAATAAATAATGGCGATGAAAACATGTGAGCACTTAAATCCAGAGAGAGAGAGAGAGAGAGAGAGAGAGAGAGAGAGAGAGATTCATTGTTGGAATGCATTATAAAGATATTTACCTAGGTATTTTACAGTTGTTAAATCTTCATGTTGAGTAATTTTGTTGTTTGTACATGCTTGGTGTCTGCTAATAATAAGGGTCAATATAGCGATTTTCTAATTGAGAGGTATAAAGGACAGATTAAACGAAAACGTGATTCAACTTCCGTTTTATTATTTACACAAAATTCGCATTTCTTTCGTGTTGTTCGTTTCCTACATGTCTACCAGTCTCGATAACCCTTAATTTACTTGAAACCTTTTTGTGGCTGGCATGAACAATTATTCTAAGAAAAGCAGCGGCTTCAAACATAATGTTTGTATGTTTATACATGTATCAAGTTTTCTGGGTAACTGCTGAACTCCAGTCATTGAGTCTTTGATAAAGAAGTGGTACAAAATAAGATATATGGACTATATATTGATAAGGGTAATACCAGACTTCTCCAACTCCTGTGTTCAATAAACTAGTTCTCGCATGAAAGCCCAGTTTTTCTAGTAAAAATTTCATTCGCAGTCGGTAAGAACTGCATGGCCCTGTTATTTTGCAGATAATAATTTGTGTTTACCAGTTTGAACTAGTATTTAATAAGATGAATATATCTGTTTAAATAAAATGGATATCGGCCCAGCTGTGAATATATACAGACGTATTGTTGGTAGACTGTTTCACATCTAGTAACGACTTGCAGTATTTTCTATGTACTAGTTCCATACTATCTGCTTTCAGAAATTCCCAAGCCTCACAGCCATAAGACAAAATTGGAGATACAAAGAATCAAATAAATCACATATTATATTCACTGGACTTATTTTAGAGTGTTACTATTACCAAG
This sequence comes from Sinohyriopsis cumingii, assembly GCA_028554795.2. NCBI lineage: Eukaryota > Metazoa > Mollusca > Bivalvia > Unionida > Unionidae > Sinohyriopsis > Sinohyriopsis cumingii. The sequence goes on from CM068836.1 coordinate 16,128,947, forward strand.
AAGTATAGTTGTGATAATTTGCCAGCAGTCTAAGGGTTTATAGTATTAACAATATTAGCTAGAAGGTTGCTCAATTGTTTCTGACGTGTCTTCTTTTTTTGACATTGACGAGAGTGACGTCATTATTAAACTTAATAAAGTATAAAACCGTTTAAATTATAAAGATTGCAAATGAGTCCATATTTTTTGTAGATAATAATCTATGATTGCTATTAATTATTTGAAAAGCTATAAGTCTGTCTCTCTGTCTCTCTGTCTCTCTCTCTGTCTCTCTCTCTCTCTCTCTCTCTCTCTCTCTCTATATATATATATATATATATATATATATATATATATATATATATATATATATATAAAAAGCTCTAATTCTCAATTAAACTAGTGAATTGAACAGCAATGAAGATTGAAATTTATTTTTCAGAATGAATCTTTATCGCCAAAAGTTCATAAAATACGCTCAGAAAACATTAAAGTTGCGGATGAGGGGTTCAGAAATGTAAGGTTGATTATGAGAAATTCAGAAATGTAAGGTGGATTACAATGGATTCAGAAATGTAAGGATGAGGAAAACTCTGCTAGTTCTAACGACACTGAATGTTAAATTTTCCATCTTCCTTGCTCAAATCCAATCAACACATCGTTACAAAACAATGTGTCACCGGTATTTCTGCATTTGAGCAAGGAAGATGGAAAGTTTAAAATTGCGGAGTTTTCTTACAAATTGTCTTATTCAGGAAACCAGGTCCTTGAATTTACTTAGCATTCATTGACGAAAGTGTTAAGCAAAGATTTCCCGACGAATTTCACAATTGTTAGATTGGAAACTATACCATTTAAACTATTCGGTATAGAAAATTCTTCTGATGGTCTTGAGGAAATGAATTTCCTCATTTACTTATGTGATATCTTTGTTGTGTTGGGTTTGACGCCGTTTTTCAGCTCACGATAGGCTGTTATGGGGGTCAGTATTTGGTGTACGAAGAACCCAGGGACGCACCAGGAATTCGCACAGAACCCGTGTTACGTTGTAGAAGGTACTATTTACTTGCTGCATTTAAATTTTAGCAACAGCAAAGCATGTTATTTGCAGGCAATTTAATGCTTCTCCTAATTAGAGTACAGTCTGACTCCCTAGGGTCATACGATCTCAGGGAAAGAGGGTTCCTTCCGGTCTTGAGACCGATTATTGCAATTAAATATTGGAATTTAGTTAGTCTCAATTATTAGCACTCAGATCCTTGGTTTCTGTTTGTCTTCTACTTGTGAATTTTATCTTTAGAATTGAAACATATACAGGCACGCTTGGGTCTTGTATTTATATTTGAAATCCAAGCATCTTAGTTTGTAGATGACCTCATAATTCCAGTTTCCTATTGACAGTTATATTCAAAGTTGCATCATTGATGAAATTATTTTCTATCGTTTAGAAATCAAATTTAGTTTTGAACGTGATGAATAAGTAACGAGAACTGGTTTTCATTCTGAGAATTTACTAATTTTAACACGTTGAGGATTAAGCTGTATATACAGAAGGTCAAACAATGTCAGGGTCAAACTTTATATAGATAACGTCAAATAATGTCAGGGTCAACCTTTATATAGATAACGTCAAAATAATGTCAGGGTCAAACTTTATATAGATAACGTCAAATAATGTCAGGGTCAACGTTCATACAGATAACGTCAAAATAATGTCAGGGTCAAACTTTATATAGATAACGTCAAATAATGTCAGGGTCAACCTTCATACAGATAACGTCAAAATAATGTCAGGGTCAAACTTTATATAGATAACGTCAAATAATGTCAGGGTCAAAACTTTATATACATAACAGAAAACAATGTCAGGTCAAAACTTTATATACATAACGTCAAACATTATCAGGGTGGAAACTTTATATACATAACGTCAAATGTCAGGGTCAAAATTTTATATATTGAATAATATCATATGATAATATAAATTACTTATCTTCATTAAATCGCACACTTGTGATGCTAGTTTAGTAAAAATCGTGTACCAAGTGAATGGATTTACATCTGCGTCCGAGATGTATTTTGTACAACTGACATAGAACTGTGTGTGCGCGTATGAAGTTTGAACGTATCTTTAAAAAAATTAAGTCATATCGCTACGATGTATGCAGTGTGGCAGTTTATAGCGATGTCAAACAATGTTGTATCATGCCGCAGACATGTGGCATCATGTCCCACCCAGTCACATTATTCTGACACCGGGCCGACCAGCCATAACACTAACCTGTTAATAATGAGCGCCAAGCGAGGCGGCTGGCAGTAACATTTTTCTAAGTCTTTGGTATGCGGACTCTCTACAACTTAAGCCATCTGAGGGATCCGACATGGAGCTAAGTGGATTATCCGCATAAAGGAATAATACCTTTGACCATCGAAACAGCCGTTTCGATATGCAGTCTAAACATACATGTTTAGTAAATGCGCAACATAATTGTTTGAAATTCTTGTCACAGTTTGTAATTCTAGACAGTCTTTTCCAATTCATGACAGACTCTTTTTTACAATTCTAGACAGATGTTTCCAGTTCTTGACACAGAATTGTTTTCAATTCTTGCCACAGTTGTTTCCAGTTCTTAACATAGAACTGATTGCAATTTGTGCCAGTTATTTCCAGTTCTTGACAGACTTGTTTGCATTTCTTGCCACAGTTGTTTCCAGTTTTTGACAGAGTTGTTTGCAATTCTTGCCACAGTTGTTTCCAGTTCTTGACAGAGTTGTTTGCAATTCGTGCCACATTTGTTTCCCGTTCTTGACATACAGTTGTTTACTATTCTTGACATTGCTGATTCCAGTTCTTGACAAAGAGTTGTTTGCAATTCTTACCACAGTTGTTTCAAGTTCATGACATAGTTGTTTGCCATTCTTGCCACAGTTATTTCCAGTTCTGGACAGAGTTGTTTGCTATTCTTTTCATAGTTGTTTCCAGGTCTTGACATAGAGTTGTTTACATTTCTTGATAACGTAATTTATTTCATAAAGCCTCGTTTGGTAAGCTTAGTAATTTAGACCTTTTTTCCAATGCAAACATGTGTCAAATTTACTCTTCGGCTTTATATGTATTTAAAAAGAGCATCTTCCACAAGTTTTCTTCTTGAATTGAAAAAGGGTTGCACTTGTACAATATTTTGCAATTTACAAAATCATTTTCTACCAGAACTCTGCTTGATAACTATGGCCATGACTTAGATCAAGCTGGTTGTATGGGACAGGAAAGAAACATTATTAGAACGCAAACTACGCTGCAAAAATGAAATCAATTTTAAATTAAACTTAACTCCAATGAAGTGAAAGCAGACTAAACAATTTCGTGAAAATTTATGTATTTCTTAGGGGAAATATCATTTAGACAATTAAATTGCGTATTCATTTGGCTTCTATCTTATTTCCATTTTATAATTTTAGCCACAAATGTTTCCACAATACCTTGGGGTAAATTTTTAGATCATTTTCCTCCTTAAATTCTTGGCATCTGCCATTATACAATTACAACGATTTTGCTGTAGGGATGTATTCGATTACTATATGATCTTTCACGAATGGTTGCGCACGTGTGATTCTTAGAATAAATGAAGCTATTATGTTATCAGTATCCTGTGGATAACACGTTTAAAACATTTGGCAGAACAAAAATTTATTGACGTTTTAATTCATTGACCAACAAGCCCAGGCAACTATATGGACCAATTAGAAGGAGCAACTAAATAGACCAACTAGCCCGAACAACTAAAGAGCATTATTGGGCAACTGAAATTTCATTGTGCCGTTCGTATTTTACATGAAAAGTTAAAGGCTTGAATTTCTAAACCATTGTACGTTGCATGATTGTGGTTTTAAGGCAAACTTTAAAAATTTTCGCCTACTTTAAAGGTACTTTTATATAAATTTTCAGGAAAAGCTCGTTTGCATAATTTGTTCAAGAGAGGTTTCTTACGGTGAATTTTAACTTGGCATTGCATTATTTTGGAATTTTCTCATTTTGGGTAATCTAATGCCATTTTTTAGTTTCAATTACTTAGTCCGGGGAGGGATTTAAAACTGCAATCATCCAAAAGCTGACGGGCATTGCTTCTTACGGTATCACAAGACTAATTGGGCCCGTCAGCTGTTACTTCGTCTTATTCCAGTCCCTGAGACAATTAATAATCTGTTATCTCTTATTCTCCCTGGAGATCCTATAACCAGTAAAGAATGTTACTTGTATTAAATACGAAGTAGCATTAAAATAATAATAGAAAATGAACTGTTTGATGACTTCAGCCTCTTGGGTGATGGCACTGGTCTGGTCAATTGCCAGGAATCAAGTCAATGTTTGGCTGATATAGCCTAACATTGTAAAAACGCTATATTTAACAGTGTAAACAGTTGGAAATCAACATACGAATGAACTTATGGCATTATTTTATTTGTTGCAAAGTTGTGTAGTCGTATGGCATTAATAAGAACACTAAATATATATGCAATTTTGTATTTCCAGATATCACATATGGATCTCAAAACCGCTGTTATATTTTACCTTACATGCAGACAAGTGATACAGATCAATTTATGACAGACTAGACGTAAATTTACTGACAGACTAGACGTAAATTTGCTGACAGACTTGAAGTAAATTTACTGACAGACTTGAAGTAAATTTAATGACAGACTTGAAGTGAATGTACCGTTTTACATTTAATGACATATTACAAGTACCATTTTACATTTACTGTCATAATAGAAGTACCGTTTAAAATTTACTGACAGACTAGAAGTAAATTTACTGACAGACTTGAAGTAAATTTACGGACAGACTAGAAGTAAATTTACTGACAGACTAGAAGTAAATTTACTGGCATATTAGAAGTACCGTTTTACATTTACTGACATATTACAAGTACCGTTTTAATTTACTGATAGACTAGAAGTACCGTTTTACATTTACTGACATATTACTAGTACCGTTTTACATTTACTGTCAGAATACAAGTACTGTTTTAATTTACTGATAGACTAAAAGTACCATTTTACATTTACTGACATATTACAAGTACCGTTTTACGTTTACTGACAGACTAGAAGTACCGGTTTACATTTATTGAGACATTAGAAGTGTTACGTTTACTGACAGATTAGAAGTACCATTTTACATTTACTGACAGAGAAGTACCATTTTACATTCACTGACAGACTAGAAGTACTGTTTTACATTTACTGACATATTAGAAGTAGCGTCTTGCATTTATTAACAGGCTAGAAATACCGTTTTACATTTACTGACATAGAAGTACCGTTTTACATTTACTGACAGACTAGAAGTAATGTTTTACATTTACTGACAGACTAGTTTTACATTTACTGACATAATAAAAAAGAAATTTACTGACATATTAGGAGTACTGATTTACGTTTACGGACATACTAGAAGTACCATTTTACATTTACTGACATAGAAGTACCGTTTTACACTTACTGACAGACTAGAAGTACCGTTTAAATTTACTGATAGACCAGAATTAGCGTTTTATATTTACTGACAGAACAGAAGTACCGTTTTACATTTATTGACAGACTAGAAGTACCGTTTTACATTTACTGACAGAATATAAGTACTGTTTTACATTTACTGACAGACTAGAAGTACCGTTTTACATTTACTGACATATTAGAAGTACCGTTTAAAATTTACTGACAGACTAGAAGTACCGTTTTAAATTTGCTCTCAGACTAGAAGTTCCGTTTTAAATTTGCTAACTAATTAGAAGTACCCTTTTAATTCTGCTGACAGATTAGAAATACCATTTTAAACGTGTTACGGGTACCTTACTTCCAAAGCGACAACCTGATTGAGAGTTTGCTCATAAAAAGGGTGACATTGTACATTTCCTTAACTTTGTAATGTTCAAAAAACGTCATTATTGAATCGCAAAGAACTGTACAAATGAAATAATTATGTATTTGTAAACATGTATTATTACGTGCTCAAACATAAAATAGCATTTTTTTAGATGAGTATAGTAGATGAGTCTTTGTATTTCGACGTCATATTTGTAACCTATGGCATCACATCACCCTGTACTTAGGCCGATCTATTATTGTAAGGTAAATTTAACTTTGAGCAACCCATACTTGACATAATGCAAACAAACTTGGCAGTTATGCTACAGATATATATTAAAACTGATTGATTAAACAGGTCAAGCCCCTGTCATCTCTTGTATACTATGCATTGGAATATCCACGATAAATGCGCCTTTTGAACAAGTATGCATTACAGATCTATTAATAGTGGAGTATTTTCTGTTTTTAACTGAAATAAGTAAATAAGTCAGTTATTTGGTGCATATTTTGAAGATTTCAAGGATGACAAATATAGATTTTTCCCTTTTAAAAGCTAAGAAACGTCATATTTCTTTCTTTCAAAAGTCACATATTACACACAGTAATTTCTCACATTGAATTTATTTGAAACATCACTTGGATGTAAACACCCCTACATACCATAAGCGTTAATGTAATGTATTTTGCATCACCCTTGGAGTAATTTAACAGCGTTAAAAGGACACTTTCGCGTGGTTAGGGGCTTCCAATTTGATCGGTAAAAAACAATTTTCAGGCATTGACACCGTAAATGGAATAACGTTTAGCTTTTCTTTGCAATATGTATGAGCCTAGATATATTGTAGCCATTTTCTATTACAAAAGGGATTTCTTCAAACACCATGACGAAGGGAACGATGACATGCATGAACTGGTGGTATTGGTTGAATCTGAGGAATCCAGTGTTGGTCTCTTAGAGTATCTCAGTTTAATACCGAATCTGAGGATTTATTCCAATGTTGGTCTCTTAGAGAATCTCAATTTAATACCGAATCTGAGGAATTATTCCAATGTTGGTCTCTTAGAGTATCTCAATTTAATACCGAATCTGAGGAATTATTCCAATGTTGGGCTCTTAGGGCATCTAAATTTAATGTAGAATCTGAGGAATCATTCCAATGTTGGGCTCTTAGAAGATCTCAATCTAATACCGAATCTGAAGAATCATTCCAATGTTGGGCTCTTAGAGTATCTCAATTTAATACCGAATCTAAGAAATTATTCCAATGTTGGGCTCTTAGAGCATCTCAGTTTAATACCGAATCTGAGAAATCATTTCAATGTTGGGCTCTTAGAGCATCCCAGTTTAATGTCTAATCTGAGGAATCATTCCAATATTTGGCTCCTAGAGCATCTAAATTTAATATTGAATCTGAGGAATCATTCCAATGTTGGGCTCTTAGAGCATCGCAATTTAATACTGAGTTTGAGGAATCATTCCAATGTTGGTTTCTTAGAGCATCTCAATTTGATACCGAATCTGAGGAATCATTCCAATATTTGGCTCCTAGAGCATCTCAGTTTAATACCGAATCTGAGGAATCATTCCAATGTTGCGCTCTTAAAGCATCTTAGTTTGATTAATGTTGAATCTGAGGAATCATTCCAATGTTGGGCTTCTAGAGCATCTGAATTTAATACTGAATCTGAGGAATTAGTCCAATGTTGGGTTCTTAGAGCATTTCAATTTAATGTCGAATCTGATGAATCATTCCAATGTTTGGCTCTTAGAGCATCTCATTTTAATACTGAATCTGAAAAATCTCAATTTAATACCGAATCTAAGTAATCATTCCAATGTTGGGCTCTTAGAGGATCTCAATTTAATACTGAATCTGAGGAATCAATCCAATGTTTGGCTCTTAGAGCATCTCATTTTAATACCGAATCTGAAAAATCTCAATTTAATACCGAATCTGAGGAATCATTTCAATGTTTGGCTCTTACAGCATCTCAGTTTATTACCGAATTTAAAAAATCTCAATTTAATACCGAATCTACGTAATCATTCCAATGTTGGGCTCTTAGAGGATCTCAATTTAATACTGAATCTGAGGACTCATTCCAATGTTTGGCTTTTAGATCATCTCAATTTAATACTGAATCTGAGGAATCAATCCAATGTTTGGCTCTTAGATCATCTCAATTTAATACCGAATCTGAGGAATCATTTCAATGTTTGGCTTTTAGATCATCTCAATTTAATACTGAATCTGAGGAGTCAATCCAATGTTTGGCTCTTAGATCATCTCAATTTAATACCGAATCTGAGGAATCATTCCAATGTTTGGCTTTTAGACCATCTCAGTTTAATACCGAATCTGAGGAATCATTCCAATGTTGGGCTCTTAGAGGATCTCAATTTAATACCGAATCTGATGAATCATTCTAATGTTGGGCTCTTAGAGGATCTCAATTTAATACTGAATCTGAGGAATCATTCCAATGTTTAGCTTTTAGAGCATCTTAGTTTAATACCGAATCTGAGAAATCATTTCAATGTCGGGTACTTAGAGCATCTCAGTTTAATACCGAATCTGAGGAATCATTCCATTGTTTGGCTTTTAGAGCATCTCATTTTAAACTCATGATTCTCCAGAGCATAAGCATCTTCTGACAAATCTGAATTAAAATACGAATGAGTTTACGACACCATTTCTTTTTCTAAAGTGAGTTTGCCACTGTACGACCATATATATATATATATATATATATATATATATATATATATATATATATATATATATATATATATATATATATATATATATATATATATATATATATATATTCAGATAATGGACGTTGAACCCTCATCCTGGTTCTATATTTGTGTCTTTTTATATAATATTGTTTACTTGAGAAAGTACTCATTTATGCGATAACAATTGAAGCAGAATCATTTATTTTGTTTTGTTCAGTTTTTACTTGGATTCATCAAATTATTATTCACTGGATATGCAAAGTGCACATCAGTAATATTCTTGGACAGAAACGTTAATTTGGAATTAAGAAGTACATTTTTTGGATTATATTATTGTGATACATCCAGAGATTCTTAGCACATCGTCACAATCCAGGCTACTGACACATTAGTATATTCAAGACTAGAGGCACATCAACATATTAAAGTTTTGAATTTATTTGGAGTACTACTGGAATTCAATTTGAACTTTAAATATTTGGATTTGTGACAAAACTGTTATGACTATTTGGGATTTAAATCACTATAATAGAAGTTCTTTTTTAAAATTGTATTCAAGGGCAATAAGCTCTTTGTTGAATTTTACAAAATTGTTGGTTTACTCTCTGTTTCTGTTAGTTAGCTTATGACTGTAGAGTCATAACAGACTCTCTCTCTCTCTCTCTCTCTCTCTCTCTCTCTCTCTCTCTCTCTCTCTCTCTATATATATATATATATATATATATATATATATATATATATATATATATATATATATATATAACAACTCGTGGTGTTAATATAAGTTACAGAAACCTACAATTTAAGCAAAATTAACAATTGTTTCTCTATGTTACAAAGTGAAAACGTAAAAAAGAAACAGTATTACAGGAACCGACAAGGATCCACATTCAGACAAGGATCCACGTTCAGCCTGCCAACTTACCAACGTGTATTCTGCTGAATGATTACCCACCCCCAATCTCGCAATTTTACCAACAGCCAGTCATGTTTCAGCGATTTTTGAACATTTTGCTGTTGAGTCTATCTTTTGTGTCTGAGATATGAAAGAAAGTACATTTGACGTTAATATCGTATACAGACCATGTTTTCTTATGGCTATGTGTGATATAAATGCAAAAATGTTATTTGATTCTATGTAATTTGTCTAATTTCATTAAATTTTGATGTTATTATCAAACAATATACACATTTATGCATGCAATCATAACTGAAAGAACGTCTATAATTAAAGTTAACAATGTTTTTTTACTTGTCTTTCAAGTCAAAAAATGAAACGAACATTTTGAAATAAAGTGAAACAAATTGTAATGAATTTCTGCGTTTGCTCAAAATGATAATATTTTGATACAGGGTGTTGCCCAAATTCGCAATATTTAGGTACAGGTTATTGCCTCAGATCATAAAATTTAGGAACAGGCTATGACCACAGATCATCATGTTTAGGAACAGCTTATGACCATAGATGATAATATTTAGGAACAGGCCATGACCACAGATTATCATGTTTAGGAACAGGCTATGACCACAGATCATACTATTTAGCAACAGGCTATGACCACAGATCATCATGTTTAGGAACAGCTTATGACCACAGATCATAATATTTAGGAACAGGCCATGATCACAGATTATCATGTTTAGGAACAGGCTATGACCACAGATCATACTATTTAGCAACAGGCTATGACCACAGATCATTATGTTTAGGAACAGGCTATGACCACAGATCATAATATTTAGGAACAGGCTATGGCAACATCATCATATTTCGGAACAGGCTATGACCACAGATCATAATATTTAGGAACATGCTATGACAACATCATCATATTTCGGAACAGGCTATGACCACAGATCATAATATTTAGGAACATGCTATGACAACATCATCATATTTAGGAACAGGCTATGACCACAGATCATAATATTTAGGAACATGCTATGACAACATCATAATATTTAGGAACAGGCTATGACCACAGATCATAATATTTAGGAACATGCTATGACAACATCATAATATTTAGGAACAGGCTATGACCACAGATCATCATATTTAGGAACATGATATGACCACAGATGATAATATCTAAGTAAAAGCTGCTGCTTAAAATTATAATATTTATGTACCTTCTATTGCCCAATATCATAATATTTAAGTCCAGGCTATTGCCCCAAATCATTTTAACTTAAATCCCTATCCCCACCTCCGACGAAGATCTACATGACCATGCGTCAAGCATGCAATTTTACAGAATAAAGTATTTTAGTAAACATTGCTACCATAACTGAGATTGTTGCAAGTGAATGAAGCCATATTTGAAAGCATGGATAGTTACATTAGTAAATGTAACCTAAAACTAATGGGGAAATATCTGATATACTTTTCACTGGTTGCCAGATTTATGGCTGGCACGCGGTGATGAAAACCGTGACAGCATGCATAATTTTTTCCCCATGTTATACTGCTTTATTTCTAGCTGGTCTAGGGGTCTGTTCTTTGTTTATATAAATGGCTTTCATGAACCACAGTCGGGCAAATTCATACACGCAGATGATTTTGCTCTCGGGACCCAAAGTCCCTCGCTTACTGATCTTGAGGAGGTGCTGAGTAAGGACCTGTAGGAAATGACGGACTTTTTAAAAAAAAATGGCATATACAGCCAAGCACAACAAAGACAGTCTCCAGCATCTTCCACATTAACAATGCAAATGCGAATCGTGAGCTTTGCATCCTCCCCAATGGGCAGCACATTAAACGCAACTCGGAACCAACATACCTTGGTGTGACTTTGGACAGAGCACTGACATTCTACGACCACCTGAAAAAAACTGCACCAAAACTGAGCACTCGAAAAAAATATACTTCGCAAACTAGCTGGTTCAGCCTGGGGCGCTTGTGCACTGACACTCAAGACATAAGCACTGGCCCTCTGTTATTCGACAGCCGAGTATTACGCTCCTGTCTCGGCTCGATCGTCCCATACCAAGCTAATTGACGTCCAGCTCAACACAACAATAAACATAATCTTGGAACATTACGTCCTGCTCCATTACTATGGCTGACGGTACCTAACAACATTCCTCATCCACATCTCCGTCGCCAGGAAGCAGCCACAAAACTGCTGGCTAAGGTACATGCCAGTGAGAAATTTCCACTGTGCATGGACATCACTTCGCATCCAACAGTCCGATTGGCTTCGAGATATCCAATCTGATTAGGTCCGTTGTCGGAGGACATGACATCTATTTTAACATGGAGTGATGAGTGGTCTTCAACATATGTTGTAAACCACTCCCTCTTAGCTGAGCCATCTGTCTGTCCGTCTGACTTCAACCTTCAACGACATCTGTGGACCACCCTGAAGCATTTCTGGACAGGAGAGTTTCGTTGTACAGTCAACCTTGTCCAATGGGGCCAGGCCACTGACTCTTCCTGTAAAGCTCTACAGACTATGTCCCACATTGTGAACATCTGCCCACTGACAACGTTCACCGGTTGACTGCAGGCTCTGAACCCTGCTGCTGCTGATGCTATTAAATGGCTGGGTATGCACTGCACACGATAAATAAATACATTTCTAGCTATTCTACTCAAAGCATTTCATTCGTCGGAACACTTGCCTCTCATACTCCGTCATGTTTAAGTTTCTCATACTCCGTCATGTTTAAGGTTCTCATACTGTGTAATATTTAAGGTTCTCCTACTGGGCCATGTTTAAGGTTCTCATACTGGGTGATGTTTAATTTTCTTATCCTGCGTCATGTTTAAGGTTCTCCTACTGGGTCAAGTTTAAGGTTCTCATACTCCTTCAAGTTTAAGGTTCTCCTATTGTGTCATGTTTGATGTTCTCATACTGCGTCATGTTTAAGGTTCTCATACTGGGTGATGTTTAAGGTTCTCATACTCCATCATTTTTAAGGTTCTCTTACTCGGTCATGTTTAAGGTTCTCATACTCGGTCATGTTTAAGGTTCTCATACTCCATCATGTTTAAGGTTCTCATGCTCCATGATGTTTAAGGTTCTCATACTCCATCATGTTTAAGGTTCTCATGCTCCATGATGTTTAAGGTTCTCATGCTCCATGATGTTTAAGGTTCTCATACTCCATCATGTTTAAGGTTCTCATACTCCATCATGTTTAAGGTTCTCATACTCGGTCATGTTTAAGGTTCTCATACTCGGTCATGTTTAAGGTTCTCATACTCCATCATGTTTAAGGTTCTCATGCTCCATGATGTTTAAGGTTCTCATGCTCCATGATGTTTAAGGTTCTCATACTCCATCATGTTTAAGGTTCTCATGCTCCATGATGTTTAAGGTTCTCATGCTCCATGATGTTTAAGGTTCTCATACTCCATCATGTTTAAGGTTCTCATACTCGGTCATGTTTAAGGTTCTCATACTCGGTCATGTTTAAGGTTCTCATACTCCGTCAAATTTAAGGCTCTCATGCTCCATGATGTTTAAGGTTCTCATACTCCATCATGTTTAAGGTTCTCATACTCGGTCATGTTTAAGGTTCTCTTACTCCGTCAAATTTAAGGTTCTCTTTCTCCGTCATGTTTAACGTTCTCATACTCTGTCATGTTTAAGGTTCTCATACTCCATCATGTTTAACGTTCTCATATTCCATCATTTTTAAGGCTCTCATATTCCGTCAAATTTAAGGTTCTCTTTCTCCGTCATGTTTAAGGCTCTCATACTCCTTCCTGTTTAAGGTTCTCATACTCCATCATGTTTAAGGTTCTCATACTCCGTCAAATTTAAGGTTCTCATACTCCATCATGTTTAAGGTTCTCTTACTCGGTCATGATTAAGGTTCTCATACTCCATCATGTTTAAGGTTCTCTTACTCCGTCAAATTTAAGGTTCTCTTTCTCCGTCATGTTTAAGGTTCTCATACTCCTTCATGTTTAAGGTTCTCATACTCCATCATGTTTAAGGTTCTCTTACTCCGTCAAATTTAAGGTTCTCTTTCTCCGTCATGTTTAAGGTTCTCATACTCCATCATGTTTAAGGTTCTCATGCTCCATGATGTTTAAGGTTCTCATGCTCCATGATGTTTAAGGTTCTCATACTCCATCATGTTTAAGGTTCTCATACTCCATCATGTTTAAGGTTCTCATACTCGGTCATGTTTAAGGTTCTCATACTCGGTCATGTTTAAGGTTCTCATACTCCGTCAAATTTAAGGCTCTCATGCTCCATGATGTTTAAGGTTCTCATGCTCCATGATGTTTAAGGTTCTCATACTCCATCATGTTTAAGGTTCTCATGCTCCATGATGTTTAAGGTTCTCATGCTCCATGATGTTTAAGGTTCTCATACTCCATCATGTTTAAGGTTCTCATACTCGGTCATGTTTAAGGTTCTCATACTCGGTCATGTTTAAGGTTCTCATACTCCGTCAAATTTAAGGCTCTCATGCTCCATGATGTTTAAGGTTCTCATACTCCATCATGTTTAAGGTTCTCATACTCGGTCATGTTTAAGGTTCTCTTACTCCGTCAAATTTAAGGTTCTCTTTCTCCGTCATGTTTAACGTTCTCATACTCTGTCATGTTTAAGGTTCTCATACTCCATCATGTTTAACGTTCTCATATTCCATCATTTTTAAGGCTCTCATATTCCGTCAAATTTAAGGTTCTCTTTCTCCGTCATGTTTAAGGCTCTCATACTCCTTCATGTTTAAGGTTCTCATACTCCATCATGTTTAAGGTTCTCATACTCCGTCAAATTTAAGGTTCTCATACTCCATCATGTTTAAGGTTCTCTTACTCGGTCATGATTAAGGTTCTCATACTCCATCATGTTTAAGGTTCTCTTACTCCGTCAAATTTAAGGTTCTCTTTCTCCGTCATGTTTAAGGTTCTCATACTCCTTCATGTTTAAGGTTCTCATACTCCATCATGTTTAAGGTTCTCATACTCCGTCAAATTTAAGGTTCTCATATTCCATCATTTTTAAGGCTCTCATATTCCGTCAAATTTAAGGTTCTCTTTCTCCATCATGTTTAAGGCTCTCATACTCCTTCATGTTTAAGGTTCTCATACTCCATCATGTTTAAGGTTCTCATACTCCGTCAAATTTAAGGTTCTCATACTCCATCATGTTTAAGGTTCTCTTACTCCGTCAAATTTAAGGTTCTCTTTCTCCGTCATGTTTAAGGTTCTCATACTCCATCATTTTTAAGGTTCTCATACTCCATCATGTTTAAGGTTCTCATATTCCATCATTTTTAAGGCTCTCATATTCCGTCAAATTTAAGGTTCTCTTTCTCCGTCATGTTTAAGGCTCTCATACTCCTTCATGTTTAAGGTTCTCATACTCCATCATGTTTAAGGTTCTCATATTCCATCATTTTTAAGGCTCTCATACTCCGTCAAATTTAAGGTTCTCATACTCCATCATTTTTAAGGTTCTCATACTCCATTATGTTTAAGGTTCTCATACTCGGTCATGTTTAAGGTTCTCTTACTCCGTCAAATTTAAGGTTCTCTTTCTCCGTCAAATTTAAGGTTCTGATACTCCGTCATGTTTAAGGCTCTCATGCTCCATCATGTTTAAGGTTCTCATACTCCATCATGTTTAAGGTTCTCATACTCGGTCATGTTTAAGGTTCTCATACTGTTAAGTCTGCTGTAAACATAAAATGAACATTTCTCCCCTTATAGCTAGAGCCTAACTGCTCAGATCTACTTCTACCCTGGCAATACGCACCGGTAGATTTATATATATGCGATTATTGAGGAATAATCAGTAGAACAAAAATATAAAGCTCTATCTGCATTATGAGATGTCAGATCATGGTCTACGTTGTTTGCAGTTTGACGTCATTTATAAGCAAGTATATACGGTAATATACAGTTTTTTTTATTTATAATTTTATTATTATAAGTTAATTGAAGATAATTTCTTTTGATATGCAATAAGTATTACTAGCAATAGCAAACACGTGCAGGTGCTACAATAGAGTGATCGTATTTGCCTTTATCTTTCAACGTATAGGCAAATTACATTATACCATTAGTAAGATCTACTAACTCATTGACGTTTAAAATTACTAAAAGCCCACTAGATAACTTATCATATCAAGGAATATTGAATGACTGTGAAATGTAAGTAATATGATGTTAATATAATTATCAACTTGAATCTTAAGCAAAACTAAAAGCGACCTTTTAAAGTCAAGAAAATCCTACCTAATCCAGTAGCAAGCAGTTACATAGTAACTAAGAAAATACTAACCAGTAATAAGAGTTACATAGTAACTAAAAAAAATACTAACCAGTAATAAGAGTTGCATAGTAACTTAAAAAGACAATATTAACCAGTAAAAAGAGTTACATAGTAACTAAACAAATACTAACCAGTAATAAGAGTTGCATAGTAACTTAAAAAGACAATATTAACCAGTAAAAAGAGTTACATAGTAACTAAAAATACTAACCAGTAATAAGAGTTGCATAGTAACTTAAAAAGACAATATTAACCTGTAAAAAGAGTTACATAGTAACTTAAAAAGACAATATTAACCAGTAAAAAGAGTTACATAGTAACTTAAAAAGACAATATTAACCAGTAAAAAGAGTTACATAGTAACTTAAAAAGACAATATTAACCAGTAATAAGAATTACATAGTAACTTAAAAAGACAATATTAACCAGTAATAAGAATTGCATAGAAACTTAAAAAGACAACAGTAACCAGTAATAAACAGTTTCATGATATCAGTGTAACAACTAAGAAAAGAAAAATTGAGTCTTTAACGCCAACTTTGAATACGTCTCTCTTGCAAAATACTTTTCAATATATCTCCAGGAAAGCGTGTCTGTTGGTCATGGCATTCAGTGTTAGATGCATATCTAATGAACAAATCAGCATAGTTTATAACATTTAAGGATGGACACTCCTGGACAAATATCGATGACATTTACTAAATATAAAGGGTGCGTTTACAATCTGCAATCTATAAATTGCAATGAGTACTAAGAGTTTGTGTTAGAAGTCCAGCTATTAGTAGAAGTCCAGCTATTAGTAGAAGTCCAGCTTTTAGTAGAAGTCCAGCTATTAATAGAAGTCCAGCTATTAGTGGATGTCCAGCTATTAGTAGAAGTCCAGCTATTAGTAGAAGTCTTTGCCGATACACTTATGCTGAATAATATAATGCTTGAACGGTTACTCCCACCATATGTATGGGTTATTTTCCCAATCTCTGGCAGCAAAATGGCGACTCATACTACTGCAATAATGTGACACATGTTTTTATTTGACATGGAATGAAAATAAATTGTACACAGGGTCGACAAGGGGGGGGGGGAATCGGGGATATATCCCCGGGGACCGGGCCGAACAGCACTGTTTAATTTTATAAAATAAAATGTTTGCTTGAACAAGAACTAGGAGAGGCCCGGGTGTTTCTTACCCCACGGCCCGTAATAGCTTCCTACGGCCCTGCTTGTACATGGTCAGTAGCCGGTCATTAATAGTACTCATTTTATATTCTATCAGAAAACAAAACCATGCTATTTCAATACTAGATATAATAGTATTGCTATCAAAAGAAATAGATGCATACCATATATACTCACTTATAAGTCTAGCCCAACTGCTAACTGCACAGACCCAGATAATGCGCCGGCAGATCTGGGTCTGTGCATTTTGATAGGAGTAATCAATGCAATAAAAAGACCGTAATCTGCAGGCACAGTATACTTCGGCAGATTAAAATCTTTGTTGTTTGCAGTCTGACTCTTTGTTGTTTGCAGTCAGACGGTATATATATTATAGACGGTAGCTAATGATTCTACTGGGATATCATTCTTTGAGAGAAGTTGCAGCTGACATAAAAATGGAAAGTTCTTGGTCAAAACACACGCAGCTTCATAGTTGATAGAGATTTCCATTCCATCACATGTCCGCCAATCGTTAATGTCTAAAGATCTTTATTAACACCCACCCACCCACCCAGACACATAGACACACACATACATACATACACTTAAAAAGTATGATACATACATACATACATACATACATACATACATACATACATACATGCATGCATGCATGCATGCATGCATGCATGCATGCATGCATGCATGCATGCATGCATGCATGCATACATACATACATACATACATACATACATACATACATACATACATACATACATACATACATACATACATACATACATACATACATACATACATACATACATACATACATACATACATACATACATACATACATACATACATACATACATACATACATACATACATACATACATACATACATACATACATACATACATACATACATACATACATACATACATACATACATACATACATACATACATGAGATTGAACTAGCAGGACTTCTCACAATTTGAAATCAGAGAAGAGACGTTTGAACTGATCTGCAGTCGCATCATGCCAGACTAGTCGCGAAATTTTTGTCTATAAGATTACGTGTTGGACACGTTTGGATTGTAGTAAAATATTTGAATATTAGACTTAAAACCTGTGTAAGCACGATCTCAAATCCGTGCGAAATTATTAAATTTCTGTATTATGTATGGACGTTATCATATTATTGACATTTGATTACCTCGCAAGTTTTTATTCCAAAATATTTGGCATTGGCTGGCGAAAGCATACAAAGTGCGGTTTAAATGCTGTAAGGTGACAACCATATCATATCCCTTAATCTTGCTTGAACAAATAGAAATACAATGAAATGAAAATGCATGAAATGTTTTAATTTAATTGGATTTCTGTAACAGCTGACAGCTAGCAACTAATCACATTTACTCTTCAAGTTGAGCCAACCAATTTTCAAAATTCGAAATATTTTTTATAATATGTTTGAATTTTGTTCAAGTGGTACTCTTAACATTTTTTTATTGCTTCTTCAACAGATGGTGAAAAGTACGATTTTGGCCTTTCCGATGTTTACCGATTGATCCCTCCCTCTCTCTCTCTCTCTCTCTCTTTATATATATGTTTATGCCGTGTCACGTGACTCTACTACAGTAGAATCAGTTTTATCTTCGACGTTTAAGTGTGTGGACTGAACTCAGTTAAAATGTTAGCAGTGAGAGGAATTTAAATGTGATACAGTTTTAAACGTTTTATTTGTGTTAAAAATTAAAAACTAATTTGTACGACTTTTTTAGATTTTGACCAAATCACAAACACATTAAATAATCTTAGATACTTTGTAGGTAAAGTAATATATAACGTAACACTGCCTTTACATTTGTAGATTTGTCAGCCTTCGTTATGGTTATTATCAGTCGTGCAACGGTGCAAATTACAGGTCATGAGAACAAATATGATTCACAAAATATATTATCTTATGTTTAATTTGAAAACACCTCGAATTCACTACATCAGTACCAGACTTGCAGTAAACCTATCTATCTATGTGGGCATATAAGTCACCGAGTTTTAAAGTTTTTATGGTATATATCTAATATTACAGAAAAAGTAAATAGTAACCATGTAGAAAAGGCGTAGGAACTTGATACAAGGCATGCAATACAGGTACTCGATTCGCACCACTGAATAAAAATCCGTCTTATATAACTGAGGTGCAGCTATCGAGTCTTCTGAACGAAAATGTACTTATTTGTAATGTATTTTCATCAATGGCGTCACTATTTGCACAATTAACTGCAGTCATGGCTATAGCTTGGATATGCAACCGAAATGGTGACTGGTTAACTACTGGCCATTTCACAGATAATATATAGCCTTGATAGCGATAATAATTGACCCGACACTAATAACATACACGAATATACAAGCCATACCTTAGCATCCATACATACCAATCAAGGTTAGCTAAAACTGTATCAAAGCTTTGAGTACGCACTAAATTTCACTCCAAGTTGTGTTGCCCTGTGCTAGTAAGATGCCTACCCAGTGACTGTGCTCTGTCATTGAATGTTTGAAAACATAATGTGGGAAAAATATGAAGTCTTTCAACTGCAATTATCAATTGCCATTCTTATTACCAGCTAAAGAAGACAGTTTATACATTGTCACTTGTATGTTATTTGTAAGGACTCTTTCTGGCGTCTACTGTATAGCTAGCCTAAATCCGAAACATTGTATCAAAAAAGTTAATGCGGAATGTGCCAAAGCAACTGGTATGTGGCAGTCCACGAAACATCTGCTTTACTTCAATCAGAAACAAATTTAATCAACCAAAACGTAAAGCGCCTACTACGCGAGTGTACATGATTTGTTTACAAATCAAAAGTGCTAGCGTCTGCGTCCATTGTTTGTTTACAATAGAAAGTAGTTCATTTATGAGTGCAATATGAAGTTGCGCGCGAGTTCAGTATCGTAAAATATTGGACGATTCTGACAATGCAAAGTTAACGGAGAAAAAAAAATGAGCATATATTACAAGCCAGTATTGCACAGCTTTGAACTAGCTAGAATTCTTTTTTATGATACTGATTAATTTTGAAGTGAACTGAGAAGGACGTTTACACTAAGCATTGTGCTTCAGTTTTATGCACAGCAGTTCGAGAATTATAGGTTACTACATTTGTATGTGAATATATGAACGAGTTTTTTTGATGGAAATAGTGCACGACCTTGGGAGTGCAGTATATCCATCCGAAAAAAACGAGTTCATATTTTCCTATACAAATGCAGTAACCTTTTTATTATATGCTCATTTTTGTTTAAATACCTAAGGCTTAATAATAAAATACATTACAAGAAACAGTGTATTTGATTTATGCTTTATTCCAAAATAAATTCACAACCGTAGATTTTTCAATATTCAGTAACAGTATTCATGCGCACATAGCTCCGCCCACCGACCTTTTAACTTCATAGCGTACCGTGCGCTCAGTCACTCATTCGAAAAAGAAATCCCATTTTGCTCTATCTGAAATTGAAATTTAAAATCATATTATGAATGACTGCGCCATTGAAGAAAGATCCCAGCTAGTCAGGAATGGAGGAATTGAGTTGCTCTGTCAATCCAGCTAAATTCTGATTATCTCCTTTTGGGTGTTTTCCGCACGAAGTACATGTGACTTGAGGGACTGGCGTTGACAAAAAGCTGCATAACTGTTTCTGTTCTGCCATAGATAATTTGGAATCATGAGCTGGAAAAATATGAAAATTTTTAAATCTAAATTCTCAACAAAATGCTGGATTCAACATTGTTTTTTTTAGAGAGAAACAAATTCTTTTGGTTTTTGGAGTGCAGTGCAGTCTACTTTGTAATGTGATTTCGATTTCAAAAATGTAGTTTCGATTATAGGCCTACATATTACAGTACATTTCCACGATGTTGATCAGTATTTGGAAAACAACTTAATTCCTATTACCAGAAGGAGACCACAAAATACATTTTGAGGAGATTAAAGATGCAAAAAGGCAAGTAGATTTATTCTCATTATTATTACCAGTTATAGATGACATATTTTTATGCCGAGTCACTTGCATGATCTTTGTTGGAGGGACACCAGCTTTCGACAGGGTTGTCACAGTAGTCTTCCTTACTGAATGGTTGGCAATTCTCCCCTGGATTTCTGCCCTTTCTGCGGCTCGTTTCATCAGAGTTCCCAATTGATTAACCCCCATTGGTCTCGGATAATATCTGCAATTTTTAATATTTTGTCCAATAAAATATATTTTTTTATATTTTTTAAATGCACACGTTCATAAAAATATGTTTTCTGATATTTCGCAAGGTTGGTTGATGCATTTCATTGTGAAAATTGTTTGGTATTCACAGAGTACAAAATTTATTCTATATTTTTCCCATATTATTTGTTTAATTTGATATAATTTTATTTTCATTTATTCTTTTTATTGTCGGAAAACAATTTTACGAATATTTTTTTCTTTATTTATATTTCTGTTTTAAATCGGACATTAATTGAATCTTTAGAAATACAATTACCATATCTGGGAAGTTTCTGTCAGTTTCTGCATTGGAATTGGTGTCAAATAAAAGGGGCTGTCGGCATCCATCATTTCCAATGGACTTCGTTTCAAATATTGCAGGTAAAGATGAACAGGGTCTCGCTCCGGTGTTGTTCCAGTAGGTATTGTTGGTCTGTAGTCATCCTTCTCAGTACCGTCAAAGGTTTTGCTATCCCTCTCAGCATATTGAAGATATTTTGTACTGGTTGAATCTGTGAAAACTGATATATCTCCAAACTTTAATTTTATGTGCTCGTCTCGGCCTCTAAATCCAAACATTTTTTCCAAAAAAGTAGAACAGGGAAAATTGCAAAGCAGCTGGCGTGTGAGAGCCCATTTCACCGGCTGAAAATAAAGCTTCTTCGTCATTGTGGCTCATCGGCTCTGACGCTCTTGCTTTCTTCCAAAACCAGCCTTCTTCAGCTGCATTTTTTTAGAATTTAGTGCTTCGATTGATTTCTGAAATGGACTGTCTCTAAGAGAGACGAGATATCCTTTAGCCTTAAGATGTCGTTCTGTGCTGTTTCTTATGGAATCTAAAGAGCATGGCTCATACTCAGAACCATTGACTTTGCGAATCGTTATAAGCATCTCGGCTAAGTACGTGTTTAAATGATCTGGAATGATATTTTCAATGCAGCGTGTCTCACGTTTGTTATCATATAGCCATCGCTGTACATTTCTGATATCACGTTCAGTCGCGTGCTTTGTTGAAAGTTTCTTTTGTGATTCGATGAATTCATCTACATTGTGAACTTTGGCATCTCTACTTTCAAATGGCTCAAACAGCTGGTTTACTTCATCCACAAATACAATAAATCAAAAGTGCTGGCGTCTGCGTCCATTGTTTGTTTACAATAGAAAGAAGTTCCTTTATGCACGTGAATGCTATATGTTTATTGGCGCGCGAGTTCAGTATCGGGTAATATTGCACGATTCTGACAATGTAAAGTTAACGGGGGAAAAATGAGCATATAATAATATACTGGTAATCCAATCAACAATGCAGAATCCTAATTGTAGATAGACAATGAGTGCAGTCAGATAATCCATATCTATAATTTCAATGTGAAACTGTTAAAATAAGAATAGTTTTATGTGTGGTGAAATTAGTCTCTTTTAGAATAAAGCTATCATGGTCTTCACATTCTTGTTCCCTTCAACTTCGTGTTTTGTCCAATATTGCCCCGTGAACCTAACGTGGCTTGCAGTCACGGCAAAAGGCTAAAAAAATTGCCGTCTTTGCTTACACTTTTATGACGCATGCATTACAGATATAAAAGTCTCACATGATTTAGGATCAATTGAAAGAACACTATATTTGCCCATTCTGACCTTTGCTAGCGCTTTAAAATAGTACGCAGGTAATTTGTGATACGAGTCCATAGAATATGATAGGGAGAGTATAAATAATTATTCAAACGTAATTCCGGACTGAACGAGAAAGCAGAATATACCACAGCCGAGGAAAACTATGGCGGGAAAGGAAGCAAAAGTATCTAGCATCTATACTCGCGTACAAGTCTAATTCAAATACAAACAACATCGACCCTGATCTGCCGTCGCACATCAGGGTTTATGTTGTTTGCTATGCTGATTAGTCCTAACAAACTGCACAGACCAAAATCTGCAGGCGCATTATGCGACGACGGATCTGGGTCTGTGCAGTTTGCAGCTGGACTCTACTTATAAGCCAGTACGACGGCACCAGGGTCTTAGATAAGCTGTGTCACTTTGTAAATGTTTGATGTGTGTAGTGTTAACAAACGTTAGAAGTACAGTACGTTTGATGTGTGTACTGTTATCAAACGTTAGAAGTATAGTAAGTTTGATGTGTGTACTGTTTTCAAATGTTAGAAGCACAGCAAGATTGATGTGTGTACTGTTATCAAACGTTAGAAGTACAGCAAGTTTGATGTGTGTACTGTTATCAAACGTTAGAAGTACAGCAAGTAACAATTGAATTGTAAAGTTGGTGGAGCATGGAATATGAAAGCTCCTGGAATGATGAAGAATGAATCCAATGGTACATACTGATGTTTGAGACAGTTGTCATTGTTTCTGATGCTGACTTGAAACTTCCACGTTGGAGAATGGTGTTTTCAAGGTCTTAGAATTTATACCACATCACGTTATAATTGACTGTCAAGCATGCCAATTATATCGTTGCATGTTTCATAAAATTTTCAATATATTCTTGCAGCTGACTTTTTCAGTCACTTTTGTATCTAAGGGTCATAAACGTCATGTACATTTAATTGCTAGTGTGTGCTTGACCATTGTCTGTGATTGAGGGTAGAGTTCTAGTCTACTTGCATTTTGTCATTTCTACTTTAAAAAGATGTTTACTTCGATCTGAGTTCAAGTCAAGGCCTAACCCTGTTTAAAAACTTAGAATGTTCTGGAAGCGAATTTCTGACCCACATCCTGTGACCCACATCCTGGGCATTTTATTGTTTCTTAGGTCAAGTGCAATTAGTAAGTGTGTGTGTGTATATATATATATATATATATATATATATATATATATATATATATATATATATATATATATATATGTGTGTGTGTGTGTGTGTGTATGTATGTATGTATGTATGTATGTATGTATGTATGTATATATATATATATATATATATATATATATATATATATATATATATATATGTATGTATGTATGTATGTATGTATGTATGTATATATATATATATATATATATATATATATATATATATATATATATATATATATATATATATATATATATATATATATATATATTCGCTTATTTCCGCAACTTTGTTTAAGACAATATCATTTCTGTAAAAATATGTTGAATGTATAGTCGCAACACATCTGGATATTTAACAATGCGCTCTTGAAACAGTATTGTCGCTTTTAAGCTGAACACAATCTGAGTTTTTCTCTTTGAATATGCCACATATTCAGTTGTGCTCATGACACTGACGTGTTTAACATTACCTAGCTCACGGTTAAACCCAATACATATTAAATTCTGAAAAAAATGTATGAGGGAATGATATTTGGCTGTAAGTGCCATACAATACACAATCAGGCAGTACAAATCGTTGTCAATGTGTTTTCTCTAATTCTTCACTGTGTGGCAGCTTGAACCATACATTACAAAAGATTCTAAACTGGGTTCTTATTTTTGTCGAGAGACCAGGTGTTGTGACTTGGTTTGTGACCGAGTTGATAGTAGGATTCATGTTTTGCGGCCTATTCAACACGTGAGCTGAGAACCATTTACAGTGCCTAGTAATTGATGATTCAAGTCGATACAATTCCAAATTGCTCATCGGAATATCTCGTCTGTCTGAAGATGAGCGAAGACGTTTTCCATATTGCCAATTATCCAAAGAATTGAATTTTCAAACGATCACGATTAAGTAAGAAGAGATAGTAGATGGACATAAAAGAGTCCTGTTTTACGATCAATTGAATTAGATCATATGACATAATAAATTTGTTATACTTCAATGGAATTGAAATTCAATAACTGTAATTTATTCTACATATTGAAAGCTTTCAATGAGTCAAAAGCATCCTTATTATTGATTAATAAACTATACGCCATGAATTTTATCAATTTTGTATGATAACATAAAATAAATTAATTATTGTTGATTCTGTAAGGAATTATTTTCTTTTACACATTATATACTAGTACAATTACAAGATATTCTGTTTGCTCGAAAATAGATTTCATGAGACATCGCACCAATAAAAACTAATATGGACTTCATTATAATGTGACGTAGTGAAGGCCGGAAGAGATTCGTTTTAAAAAAGATCAATTATTGGTCTTTGATTAGGTTATATCAACATCACCCAGATCAGGTATTTTCATTGAGGCATTAGGTCGAGATGTCTATATTTTATCAGTGGATTAATAAATCATTTTACCAAACGAAATCAAACCTCAGTAGTTGTTTCATTACATAACCTTTAATTTCCAAGCCTTTCGTTTTACTTTAACATTCTTAACACAACATTGAACGAAGTTTTAAGAGCACGAAAATGACGTTTAACAGCAAAAGGTCATCAAATTCGAGTACTACATATAATATGTTAAGTTGGCTTGAAATGACTAATTGTAAAAGAAAATAGAAAATATGAAAGAGTTTTGTTTCTACCTGATAGTGTTTCTTGCAAACTTTCATTTTGCACGCTGGCACGAGAACACGAAACGGGAACATGCTGAACACGACCGAATAGACGAACACAGAACAACATTCCGCTGATTATCCCGTATGTCATGCGTGATATATATTCGGGAATCGACCCAATGCTCTGGAATCGACCCAATACTCGGGAATCGACCCAATATTCGGGAATCGACCCAATACTCAAAACAGAAAACTTGCTTTTTGCTGTCAGTGGTCCCAGTCTCCTCGCCAACGGCATCATCACTGAATGACATGGGATAAGCATGTGGATTCTAAAATCTCATTCAAGCGTGCACGTGAGGATAATATAAGCTTAAGCTAAGACGGATTCTGAGAATTTGACTGAACAAAACACAGAAAAATGTGAGGTCATATATAATATAAGATATTTTCTTAATCGTTAATACTTATGCTTTGATGAAAAGATAAAATGTATAGTTCTCAGTCTGATACTAAATGCTGTAATCCATCTTTTTAGTGGTTTTTAAAAATGTGTACTTTTTATTTATTTATTTATTTGTTTATTTATTTATTTATTTATTATTTATTTTATATTCGTTGTTTTTATTCTTGTTAAATTTTTTTCCGGGGAACGGGCCCTGAGGTTTAAAATGTTGGAGCGTTCATCGTTGGAAAAAATGTATAGTCTGAGTAAGGAAGGTGAGTTCATTTTGCGATCTACGAGTGAGGCTGCGGTTTCTCATATAAACTTTACTGACAAATGTTATTTTTATTTTTGAGACAGATAATACGTTTCTTCATATTTAGTATACTCTGAGCAATTAGACACAAAACGCTTTGCAAGAAGTTAATGAGGTATGAATCAGTAAGACAGAGCGATTTGATATTTCAGTGTGACGATCCATTTCCACTATAACCATATAGAGGATCTCAAATGGGGAATGATTTATTATTAAATTTATTAAAAGAGTTGAATATTTTCCAGCTTGTGCAGGCCATGGTTTTCATCAGCTGGAAATTATTCAACTAGTTTCATAAATTCAATATTAAATAATTCCCCAGTTGATATTTTATTTACCTCACAGTTTTGATTTTGAAAAGAAATAGAGTCCATATTGCAAGTTGAACAAGCCATTTTGCGCATTTCATTTAATCCTGGTTCATACACTGCATCGTTCAATTGTTGTGCATGACAAAAAACATCCAGATGCGAGTTGAAGCAACATTGAACACGTCGATTACCGAGAACATTTAGAAGTTGATTGTTTAGTTATATAAAATACAATTCAATAAGCAACCGCCCTTCCAACATCAGTTTCCAACAATGGATATTCGATGTGTGACGTCACACAGTTCACTCGGTCAGGTTCGATGGAGTTGTGAGGCATCATATACATTGACTTCGTTGAGGATGTTTACAACGTTTCCACCGAACCGAAAAGTGTCCATTTCACTATGAACATTTACAACAGATGTAGTATCGGATATCGGATATGGCAGAAGAAATATCATTTCATTTGTTTGATATCTGTGTGAAGAGATGATTATTAGATGCAGAAAAAATACTAAAAGAAAGTTGGTGCCTCTGCAGGTTTGCATTTATATCCCTTGATAGTGATCCCCAGACTGAATGTTTTTGTGACCGTATATTTGATTTGGAAGAATGCTTTATATCGATCGGCATGTTCCGTATTAGACATCGCTGTGCATTTTCTCGATTCTCCCACATTTTCGGTTTAAATAGGCATCAACCAAGCAGGTTTACTCATGGTATTCGGATAGTTCTATGTAGGGTAAATGGATCATATTCGGATATGCATTTTTGTGATAGGTGACCGCTTTTTCCCAATGTCCACTCGTCTACCAATTGGAAAGCCGGATGCTACGTTGTTGATATCAATATTAAAACAAGGTTCAAGAATGCATGACAAGAAAAATCCCCACGGCTGCAGACAATCAGTAAGGAAAATGCTGCGCAAAAGTTTATGGCTTTTTCGGACCATATTCACAAAAGTGATATGTTAACATGTTGGAATTACTTAATAATCCGCAAACATTTTATGTAAATTGTGTGATAAACTGATCATAATAACTTTGACATTTCAGTGGGATTATTCCACTGAGTATAATGGCACTGAGCACAAATACCCATGAGAAGTTTGAATTACTAATGTGACATTGTAATTACTCTTAAAGATAACGAGATTGATGCTGACTCGTTTGAACACTGATTAGTTGGTATCAATTCAGTAATGGATATTAAGCTGCAGGTGTTTTATATATCTTCTTAATTAAGTCAAACAACGTAGTCTCAATCAGCCCCAGGTAGTAAAGAGATCCGCAGATAGAGGCTTGTGTATCTGAGTCAGTATACGTTGTCATTATGTTGAAAAGAAGACCGCAATAAAGATGTAATCGTAATTGTAACTTTTATGTGACTAATGTTTCCCGCATCTGTAATAAAGTATGTTAACGAACACACGCTACAACACGTCCGAAACAGTTGGTGGAGACATCCGGTGGACATGGATTACAGTTTGATATATCGTATCTTTAGATCTTAGTCATATAAAACGGAGACTTACTTTAAGTTCAGTAATTGGTCATAATGATCTTGCAGACCGAACTACACACATAGTTTGCATATGTACATGTCATTGGCCAATTATGCATACTAAGAGGAAACGAATCCAGTGAAATGAAAACTAGTTTGGACTTGTCCATCTTCGTTTTTCTCTGACGCGTGTGTGTGGTGTGTGTGGGTGTGGGTGTGTGTGATTTGAATTTGTAACGTAGCTTTAAACAATTTTTTTTTTCAGTCATGTCTCTAGTGATGTCTGCAGTTTGGTAGTTTATAGTGATGTCTAGCACTGAGTCATCATGCCACAGACATGTAGCATGATTTCCCACCCAGTCACATTATGCTGAATCCAAGCCGACCAGTCCTAACACTTAACCTCTTATTGCTGAGCGCATAGTGAGGCAGCTGCTAGTACCTTTTTTTTATAAGTCTTTGGTATGATTCAGCGGCGGTTCGAACCCGCGACCTCTCTCATCCGAGGCGGACGCTCTAACCACTTAGGCCACCTGAGATTTGCTGAACCATGATAATGTAAATGTATCAGAGACTGAACATTCTGCGGCTTCCGAAAACGTAAATGGTACAACTCACTTTAAAATGAGCAGACATGCTTTAAATCTTTATGTTTTAACTCGGTTTGATTCTGATGCAATAAAGCAAATAGCAATGCTGCTGACATTATTCATGGTGTTCAAGAAACATTTTGAAAATCTCCACCGTAAATGGCTCCTTGAACAATCTTTGTATAACATGATTATGGGATGAATATATTATCTGCATAACTATGTCAGGGACGTTACAAATAAATTATTTAAAACTTTGATATGGGTAAAATTACAGCCTTCGTTGAGTGCCTGTTTCCATCTGTGCGGACGCATATAATTAAATAGAAATCCAGAACCAAGACAAAGCCCCTCAAATATGAGGCAAACTAATTGCCTTCATCCAGTCGTCTTACAGCAATTCCCCATGCCTTGACAAGTATAGATACAAGTTCTTCTTCATTGTCCACGGTCGCTACCCCGACTAATTCACCATGTGGATGTTGACAAATGTGAAATTCCACCCACATGCCGAGTCTGTTATTGCACGCATGGATGATTTAGAAACAGACATCGAGACTCTTACAGTGTGTGTTTGTATGTGTGTGTGTGTGTGTGTGTGTGTGTGTGTGAGAGAGAGAGAGAGAGAGAGAGAGAGAGAGAGAGAGAGAGAGAGAACTGCCAACAAGTTCGTATTCACCCCAAGACTTAACCACGGTGGTATATAGTTAGTGTTTATTACTCTCCTGCGTAACCCCAGTCAACATCAGAGTCCATAGGTAGATCGATATTGCGTGGTTGAAAATCCTTTGACAATACACGTTCGCGGACAACAAAAATAGGATGGTACACTAAGAAAGACAATTCAAAATTGACGTAAATATGCCATGTTATGTATATTTGATTTTATTATATCTGATTTAATATATATTTATTTCAATTTAATTGTTTGTTTGTCAGATTAATTTTTGTAAATATTTTTCATTACATGCTAATGTAATGTAAATTTATTCATTAGAGATGATGCTTTTACCAGTAAATAGTTTGACCATGACTGTTCATTTTAGAGAACATCAGGTGTTGGCCTTGATTCAAAATTAGTAGCAACCACGTAAATAAGTTCTATTTTATTTTAAAATGATTGGATGTTGTCGAGGTCATGATAGGACTACTGATTTAAGATGTAAACAATTTTTCTTTCTTTATTTCTTAGAGTAAAATGATTGGTTTTCGTCAGAGCCACACTGGGTGTCCGTGATCTTTAACAAGTACATAATTTCGACGAGGTTCTGGAACATGATCACGTGACCCCCTTTTTGCGTTTTAAAATACGATATAACCTTTGTATTGGAGATATTCTCAGTAGTTGGGCTCTTACGCTGGAAGTTGTATGTTGTGCTGTTTGGAGTTATTTCAAATAACTAGGATTCAAAAGGATTAATTCTTTTTTTCCTGGAAAATACGTGTGCTCATAGGAAATTGTTGAACAAGGACAGCTTTTATAACATTTATTCCTGAGTGATATTTCTTGTTTCTACAAGGAGCTGTAGACTTTAGCACTACATATTACACCGTACGTCATCGTCTTCCATCTTGGATTCTTCGACGCAACTCGAACTTGAAATCATTTGAACATTTTGTTATGAAGACTTAAAAAATTTTATTCGTGGATTATTCTTGGATTATTTTTGGATTTGATTCTTCAAACCGTAAGTTCATATCTTTTCATTTTTACAGAATTTTCCGGGGAAATGAATTATTATATTTATTTCCAAGCTTGTTGTTTTCACTCTTTCTTGTGTTACTGTTTATTCGAGCCTAAACACGTAACATAAGAGCTGTAACGGGCTTATTTAAGGACTGATGGGCCCACACATATTAACCCAACGTAGAGCATGCAAAGTTGGGACACAAGGACAGACAACAATTCATTTTCCTATATATTACGTACATACAATTCAACAAGCTAAATGGGAGCAACTTCATAATCACGCTACGATGTCACGAGCTTACTGTGCCCTTTCTACACAAACCAGATTTAAATATAACCCCTTGTGTGTTTTTCCAATATATGTTTGCAAAGATGTTTGTGTTTAGAAGCCAATCTATGGTAGATGATGAAGGTGATGACGATGATGATGATGTGGTGATGCGATGATTATGGTGAAGCATACAACTTTTCAAACTTGATAGCTACTGTCAATCAGTTATGGAGTCATTTCATGTGTCTTACCACACTGAATAATAATAATAATAATAATAATAATAATAATAATGATAATAATAATAATAATAATAATAATAATAATAATAATAATAATAATAAATAATAATAATAACAACAATAATAATAATAATACTAATAAATACTAATAATAATAATAAATAATAATGATAATAATAAATAATAATAATAATAATAATAATAATAATAATAATATTATTATTATTATTATTATTATTATTATTATTGAATAGTAGTAGTATCAGCAGCAGTAATAGTACAAATGCGGCGCTCAATGGTTATTGACACTAATACATTTTTAATTCATTGCATCTGAAGAATTTTCTAAATTGATGATGTATATTTATCTGCTACATAAATAATAAGAATAATAATCGAAAGGTGGCGTATCTCTCAGAAGAATGAATAATTGTTTCTTTAAAAAGTAATCCTAAGACGCCAGTCTTACAGATACAGGTTACAATTTCATATCGCAGCAAGTCTGGCCTCTTGAGTACTGTTTGACCCTCCTTTAATTTGTATCATTTCTCGAATCTAAGGGCGTCAAACAGGCGAGTAACATACCGTCAGAAGACAGTTCAAACCCACCAAATAAATCTCAAGGAAGAAAAGTCTGATACAAGAAAGAATTAAATGCTGTTAAACTCGGTATTTTGATGTTATCAAACTTTGGTAAAATTTAGTTTTGTATTTAACGTCGGTAAATGTTTTCACTTTACTTGTTACCATATGTTATTCCCGTCATTGTTAAATCAGAGATATGTATGTGTGTGGCATTGTAGTAAATATGTGTATGTCTTCTTGTATCGGTGGATTACAGTAAATAAACTGAAAGTGTTTCACTCTGAAACATGTAAGCTAGAGGGTAATGTAAAAGCTCTTTGAAGTCCTATATCGTTTTAAACTTTATGAGCAATTTTAGCGGTTTGATATCTGCAGAGCGTCTATAAACGGACATAAGGACTGTTATATTTTAATTCATTTGTAGGGATAGTTAAATCGGAATTTCCCCCCATTTGGTAGAAAACTTGGTTTCTCATTCCAAATCTCTTTTGAAAAAGTGAGCATTTGTCGCTTTGTGTTAGAGTTAATTGTTGACTGCGAGACGATTAGACGATAAATTATAGTGTAACCTCCCATAAAGTAAATGGTAATTATCGTAACCGCTTATTATGGGCTGAAAGGCCATTTCTCACTTCTAAACAAAATGTGCAATTCCAGGAGATTTAGTCCATAATTAGTAAGAATTATGGACTTAACTACGCTTACAAAGGTCGGATCATTTACATTACTTTGACGTGAAAATACTGTTTTAATCGCTGTCTAATGACTTGGCTGCCATGAACTTTAAACTTGCGCGTAAGAAAACTTTACTTTTAAGTTCGTGGAAAGACCGCTGAATGGGTTAATGTAACAACTTGAATATAACTATTCTTTTTCTTATCTTACCCTAAATTTTCTTGCGAGAACATTTTATTAAATGCGTTTTGACATTATAGTGAAATGTCTGTGCTGTCATATTATTATTAAGTACTTATATGCTTTCTTTGTCACATAAATTATTTTAAAGCTTTTTTCACATAAATGTGAAATACTTGTGATAGTTCTTCAATTGGAAATTTGCACTTCAGATTAATCGCTTTTTTGGCAACAATTCCCTTATATGTCTTCATAGAATTTGTGACAGTTATTTGATGTCAGACATCGTAAAACTTAATTCTTTTTTTTTTCTTCTTGATTGTCGACACCTCATTAATATATGTTTAAACAAGGCAAATTTAACTCCAAACTAAGACGAATCAAAACATATCCATTGATAATTAGGTCAGTCATACCTATACGATTTCACCAAACAGCTTTGTTTCTCAATTTAATATAGTCTCACTGTTCCACGTGTCGTTGTGACCTGTTTACTTTGGAGCAGCTCTGAACAAATAGGTGAAAAGCTGCCTCAGTAAGACAAAACACATTCCATGATCATTCGTATTCCTTTTCTAAATTTAATTCAGTACGCTGTCATGACCTTTACGTGAGACGTTCGATAACTGTGTTTATCATTATGACTGTGATTTCTAAATGAAATTGATCTTCCTTGAAATATGACGCTATTTGCATGCAGATAAATGACTTCAAGCCAACACACGTTTGCGATGTGCAGATCTGTAAAAGAGAGTTTTATGTAAAGTTATGACAATTTAATCTATAATTCAGACCGCAAATCCCAGGTCACACTGAAATGCTTCAGGGTTTACGTTCAAAACTAAAGCAATAACATCTAAGATAACGGCAACCTATGCTGCCTTCTATCCTATACTCGTTTCAGAAGACCTTGTAATACGAAAAATATTCATCATATTTATTTTTTATTCGTATGAGTTCGATGATTTCCATATTATTTCACCAAGCAGTTATTTGCAAGCGTATATTGACTTAATCGCATTGCACTTACACAAATATGCCATTTTGATTTCTCAAGAGATTTAGTGTTGGCAGTGCACGGACCAACATGCATTCCTAACACTCTTAAATCGTATCATAAAATAGCAGCGAAAGTGTAATCTTTAACATCAGTGAATATACTTTCTGATATGTGAAAGGTCAAAATTTGTACCTGTAAAATCCTTTTGCAAACTACCCAGAATGTTATTGCCATTACAACGACAATTTATTTGCTTTTATAAAATGTTCTTGAATGCTTTACAAGTAAAGCAACAGCCTTGAACTGGATGCTGTGTTTGGAGATACAAGACCGGTCGTTTCACAGTCGCAGGCATCTGTTTTAACCGCCTCGTTGACACTTTGGT
Organism: Sinohyriopsis cumingii; assembly: GCA_028554795.2. NCBI lineage: Eukaryota > Metazoa > Mollusca > Bivalvia > Unionida > Unionidae > Sinohyriopsis > Sinohyriopsis cumingii. The sequence goes on from CM068836.1 coordinate 16,162,840, forward strand.
GGTATACGATTTATCGGCCCTGTTGTCAAATCGGCGGTAAAACGAAAATTTGCAACACTAAAACTACTATTATCGTTCTTAAACCTTTAAAAGAAGATTGATACCTTAGGTTTAAAAGGTATTAGTGCATTTAAACTCTATTAAGGTCACTGGTTTTTCTTCTTTTATTTCTTTTCTTCTCACAGTTATGGGTTTACACGCATTGCAAAGACACTTCCTTTCAAACAAGAACCTGCTTACATAGTCTTTGGAAGACGTAACTAATATCCTTCTTTGGACTGCATTCTCGCATGTACAATGCATGCTTAATCGGGTATTTAAACACGTCCTTTATGATTTCATAAATCATATGTTGAAACTTGAGCATTAAAAGCATTTTTATAGATAGTTATACTGTGTATACTTGAGTGCTATGGTATCGTGGTTCTTCAAGTCAGCGATCGGCGAATAAGTAAATAAAAACGTATAGATTCTAGGTTATGCAAGAGGAATTATTCTGATATCATGGTAATACGGAAAACATTTTTTTTTTTTGCGATGGCATAGTTTTGTCTTAATTTTAGGATCTTGATGAATATGCTGCAAAAATTGTACAATAATAAAAAGTACGTCGTTGGTTTCAGGTAAACGTTTGCGTTACGCTGAAAAAATCCGCATATGTTATCACTTGTTTAAAATGTTTCTCCATGATCATCCAAAGCTGTAAATTATGCAACCACGACTTAAAAAGATACAAGGTTGAGTTATAAATGCCTTTTTAGTGGATACAGAGGGAATTATCTAAAACCGAATAATATATATATATATATATATATATATATATATATATATATATATATATATATATATATATATATATATATATATATATATATATATATATATATATAATACTGAATATTGAAATTTCACATGATTGTAAAAAGTATTGTAACTATATTTTCTCATTCTGTTTAAAGAATCCTAAATTATTCCGTTCAAAAATTCGTTTCATTGATTATGTCAGTAACGAATTGAAACGTAGACTTGTCCTCAAAGTACTCGGTAGCCCATCACCACCTCTAGATTTACTCGTATGGCAAAGATAATAAAATCTAAACAACAATCCCTGACTCATCCTTATTGTAGCCCAGCTATCAGGCAGATCAATGACGTTTCAGGCAGTTGATTACAGTAATGAGAATAGTCTAAAGTAGTGCAGACAGGTATTGCATGCTGTTAAAGTTAATTAAGAGAAAATAAAGAGAATGAACTCAACATAATCAGGGTACTTCCACAAATGTGAGACATGCAAAAGAACAATTTTAAAGATCCATAATCTATAACAGACAGACTCTTCAATGAGTTAATCTTTTATCATGACAGTCTGAGACTAGATAAGTGATATTATTTTGGAAAAAATGCCAGTGGACAGTTGTAAACAGTCAAATTATAATAACATTAAGGATTTATTTGCCTTTGTTAATTAGGTTACAGTAATTCCCAAGTAAAAGAATGTACATTTTAACAGTCTTCAGTGAATCATACCTTTACATTTAACTACCCTGAAAGAATCATACCTGTACACTTTTTAGAGTTCTCAAAGAATTATACCTGTGCATTTTTCAGTTCCCACTTATTTTAAGGCGTTTAAATACTCCAGATGAAAATATCATACAAAACTATCATATTCTAAATATCATAATTGAAATATCATTAATTAGAAACACGACTTTAATGTATGCTAATAAATAGTTCGTTACGTTTAGGGTAGTAATTTATCAAATGAATGAATTTTTAAATTGTACAAGTGTTTTCGTATGAAAATTTAGAAATGTATTACATTACAAAGGAATCTTAGAAATTACACAGAATATCACTGAAAGTTTATCAGCAAAATGGTTCCCGGTTGTGTTTGGGGCACATGCATTGCAGATTGTCATTATCCTGAACGGATTCAAGGAGGATTATTTGTAAATATTCCATAACCAGAAACCAACATGGTCAAATGTCTGCGTTGTAAGTGACCATCTAGCAAGCTTTGCAATTTCAGTTTCCAGTGATTTGACATAAACATCAGAGAAATAAAAATTGCATGGAAATAATAACTTATTTAAGACAGCACATGTTGACTCAATATATTTTGTGGTATTTTTTAATCAACTTTAGGAAACGGCCAAATTTGACGTAAATCTGAAATCGTTCATGCGTATGAAAAGATTAACGCAAGGTTTGCAAATTGCTGAAAAAAAGTTCCTTGTATATGGATGTCCTGTTGGCCTATTGATAATACCAACATAAAATTGTTTAAGCATACAATATTCTGTGGATATTTGTATGCCGTTATAAATGACACATCTTTAGTACGATTCTGAAAGTCCAATTTTTTCACAGGTGTCAAACAATCGTGGTAACAGTTTAAACAAGATAAAAATAAATTTGAACATACTGAATTGAAAAAGTGTTTAACTGATAACTGCAAGATGATTTGCAACATTGCTCACAAGTTATAAAAAACAGTTTGAAATGCAATTTGGTGAACACAAGAATTGATTCCATAATTCGTTCAACATGTTGAGAAGAGAAATACATAACTGAGTTTTATAGGACTAGCAGATACTAGTAGTGTCTGTTTTTTAGGAATTATATTCTTAATAAAATACCGGACTTTAGATTCTCTTTGAAGGTTGTCCGTTTTCACAACATACAAAGTGTATATACGACTATGAATCGAAAACAGATGGTTTATGAGCTAATATATTATCCTTTAAGCTGTGCAGGTAAATTTTTAAAAAAAGTTTTGTTCTGGGTACATCTCATGGAGCTGTTCAACGTCTTTTTATGTATATATTGTATAATTTGGTTCGATCTGGTTTTGTTTAAGTACAATTGTCAGCTCATTTTGGTTGATAAGATCAACTGCCGCAACGCACAAAAAGACATAGTACAGTGGTTATGAGATCCAGTATCAGTTGCAGTAGGAGAAACGGGAATATTTCAAACAATAATTCATGATATACGTCTCGAGCCGCTGAACAAGGAAAATTTGAGATGCTTAGACAAATTACCCTATATATTCGAAACAGATCCCTTCGTTTCAAGCCTAATCTATTCATTGGTTTAGACAGCTATCTCCGCCACATGCCCAATTATAACCGTCATATACTAGGATGTGAAAGAGTCAAGACAATCGTAGTATGTTCGTATGTGTATGAGACATGAGAACCGTCATATACTCGTATGTGTATGTGACGTGACAACCGTCATTTACTCGTATGTGTATGTGACAAGGCAACCGTCATTTACTCGTATGTGTATGTGACAAGGCAACCGTCATTTACTCGAATGTGTATGAGACAAGACACGAGATTAAACTGGGTAAGGATTCGCTCGATTAGAAAGGAAAACTTTTTGTCCATCTATCTGTAATTTTATATCTGCCAATGGCCAGAACAATACTGCACTTTGTTGCGTCACTTACAAGTTTTGGTACTTTCTAAGCTGCCATCTTGCCAGACAGCTATTGGGCCCTTAGAGGCATGACTTGATGCTTGATTCTTCTGAGAATAATTAAGATTTTGGTGGATCTAGGTCGCGGTTAATTTTTTGGCACGCGTGTGTATTCGATTTTATTCCAGAGAAGATTGATCAAACTTGACAGACTTATACTAATGAAATATCTTAGAGAGAAAATCCCTCCATCTATCATTTCAGTTCAAGGGAAACATAGTCATTAACTTTGCATATCATGGAAAATTCGATGGATGAAAAAAATGTGTCCACTATTACTGCTGGTGTGTCGAAATGTATCTGACTGGATAAACCAAGAAAATGAATTGGCTAAACTTGTTGTGAAATCAATAACAACAATATTATCGGAATAAAATTATATACCACTGACATTCATTGGCAGGGTATTTGATTCTGATGTGTAATGATATACATGTGACACTCATAGACAGGGTATCGGGTTCTTACGTGTAATGAGATACCATTGACATTCATAGACAGGGTATCGGGTTCTTACGTGTAATGAGATACCATTGACATTCATAGACAGGGTATCGGGTTCTTGCGTATAATGAGATACCATTGACATTCATAGACATGGTATCGGGTTCTTACGTGTAATGAGATACCATTGACATTCATAGACAGGGTATCGGGTTCTTACGTGCAATGAGATACCATTGACATTCATAGACAGGGTATCGGGTTCTTACGTGTAATGAGATACCATTGACATTCATAGACAGGGTATCGGGTTCTTGCGTATAATGAGATACCATTGACATTCATAGACAGGGTATCGGGTTCTTGCGTATAATGAGATACCATTGACATTCATAGACAGGGTATCGGGTTCTTACGTGTAATGAGATACCATTGACATTCATAGACATGGTATCGGGTTCTTGCGTATAATGAGATACCATTGACATTCATAGACAGGGTATCGGGTTCTTACGTGTAATGAGATACCATTGACATTCATAGACATGGTATCGGGTTCTTGCGTATAATGAGATACCATTGACATTCATAGACAGGGTATCGGGTTCTTGCGTATAATGAGATACCATTGACATTCATAGACAGGGTATCGGGTTCTTGCGTATAATGAGATACCATTGACATTCATAGACAGGGTATCGGGTTATTACGTGTAATGAGATACCATTGACATTCATAGACATGGTATCGGGTTCTTACGTGTAAACAGCGACCTTGACATTCATAGACTGGGTATCTGGTTCTTACGTGTAAACAGAGACCACGGACATTCATAGACAGGGTATCTGGTTCTTACGTGTAAACATACACCATTGACATTCATAGACAGGGTACGTGTAATGAGAGATCATGTCACACACAACAAATGAAATTAAAGGAACATTTGTAATATTACATTTCTATGGAATCGTAAATTTTCAGAGATGCTATTTGATCCCGAACTACTGAACTAAATGTTGACTAAGCAAACTCGCGTTAACCATGAATACACTTAAAGACCAGATGCAATTTATCAATCTAGCATGACGACTATTAACATGGTTCAGAATGTCTCGTAGACATTATTCGTCACTTTTGGATGAAATAACTATTTCTCAAAAGCATAACCAAGTAATAATTCGCATCATATCATTATGATTAATGGAATGTTGAGCTGCATCAAGTTTCTGACAAAGCCGGTGTTGCCCTCGTTGATATGATCAATATCCAGTGATCATGACCAGTCAATATCAATTTGGAGAAATTGTAAACATTTTCCAGGCGGCCTCAGGGTAATCAAGATTGTTTGCAAATTACAAAGCTTCTAGCAAGTTATAATGGTTTTGATGCTGTTTAAATAATTTAAAAGTCGCTGATACTAAGTGCAACGCTTACACACAAGGGCATGTCCTGATATTTTGAGTCAGTACTATGCTGTGTGGCAAGACAAAAATACTACTAATCTACTAGTGTTATGCTGTGTAGCAAGACATATTTACTACTTCTCTACTAATGTTATGCTGTGTAGCAAGACATATTTACTACTTCTCTACTAATGTTATGCAGTGTAGCAAGACACATTTACTACTGCTCTACAAGTGTTATGCTGTGTAGCAAGACATATTTACTACTTCTCTACTAATGATATGCAGTGTAGCAAGACATATTTACTACTTCTCTACTAATGTTATGCAGTGTAGCAAGACATATTTACTACTTCTCTACTAATGTTATGCAGTGTAGCAAGACATATTTACTACTTCTCTACTAATGTTATGCAGTGTAGCAAGACACATTTACTACTGCTCTACAAGTGTTATGCTGTGTAGCAAGACATATTTACTACTTCTCTACTAATGTTATGCAGTGTAGCAAGACATATTTACTACTTCTCTACTAATGTTATGCAGTGTAGCAAGACACATTTACAACTGGTCTACAAGTGTTATGCTGTGTAGCAAGACATATTTACAACTTCTCTACTAATGTTATGCAGTGTAGCAAAACACATTTACAACTGGTCTACAAGTGTTATGCTGTGTAGAAAGACATATTTACTACTGCTCTACTAGTGTTATGCAGTGTAGCAAGACACATTTACATCTGGTCTACAAGTGTGATGCTGTGTAGCAATACACAAGTACTACTAATCTACTAGTGGTATGCTGTGTAGCAAAACACATTTACAACTACTCTACTAGTGTTATGCTGTGTAGCAAGACACATTTACAACTGCCGTGCTAGTGGTATGCTGTGTAGCGAGATACATTTACTACTGCTCTACTAGTGTTATGCTGTGTAGCAAGATACATTTACAACTGCCATGCTAATGGTATACTGTGTAGCAAGACACATTTACTTCTGCTTTACTAGTGTTATGCTGTGTAGCAAGATACATTTACTACTGCTGTACTAGTGTTATGCTGTGTAGCAAGACACAATTACTACCAATGTACTAGTGTTATCCTATGTAGCAAGACACATTTACAACTACTCTACTAGAGTTATGCTGTGTAGCAAGACACATTTACTTCTGCTCTACTAGTGTTATGCTGTGTAGCAAGATACATTTACTACTGCTCTACTAGTGTTATGCTGTGTAGCAAGATACAAGTACTACTAATCTACTAGTATTATGCTGTGTAGCAAGACACAAGTATTACTAATTTACTAGTGTTATGCTGTGTAGTAAGACATTTACTTCTGTTCTACTAGTGTTATGCTGTGTAGTAAGACATTTACTTCTGTTCTACTAGTGTTATGCTGTGTAGCAAGATACATTTACTACTGCTCTACTAGTGTTATGCTGTGTAGCAAGACACAAGTACTACTAATCTACTCGTGTTATGCTGTGTAGCAAGACACAAGTATTACGTATTTACTAGTGTTATGCTGTGAAGTAAGACACATTTGCTATTGCTCTGCTAGTGTTATGCTGTGTAACAAGACACATTTACTACTGCTCTTCTAGTGTTATGCTGTTTAGCAAGACACGTTTACAACGTCTTTAGTAGTGTTATGCTGTGTAGCAAAACACACAACTGCTCTATTAGTGTTCTGCTGTGTAGCAAGATACATTTACAACTGCTCTATTAGTGTTATGCTGTGTAGCAAGACACAAGTACTGTTAAGTTTTCAGTGCAATGCAAGACAAATTTACTACTAATTTATCCGTATTATACGTTGTAGCTAGACACATTTACTGCTGATTTTCTTAGTGTAATGCAATTGAGCAAGACAGTTTTACTACTAATTTGTCAGTGTTGTACAGTGTAGTAAGACACATTTATTTACTACTAATTTGTCAGAGTTGTACAGTGTAGCAATACACATTTATTTACTATTAATTTGTCCGAGTTTTACAGTATAGCAATACACATTTATTTACTATTAATTTGTCAGAGGGGGCCCCGAGTGGCCGAGTGGTCTAAAGCGCTCTCCGTCACAGAACTCTGCCATCTCACCTCTGTCTGCGTGGATTCGAGTCTCGGGCTTGGCCAATGTGGATACGTGAGAAAGCTTGCTGGTAGATTTTCGTGGGCCGGTGGTTCTTTCCGGGGTTTTCTCGGGTTCTTCCTCCACCATTAATACTACCGCCATGTATAGCCTAGCTTGTGCTGAACAATGGCGTTAAACCCTATAACAACAATAACAATTTTTCAGAGTTGTACAGTGTAGCAATACACATTTATTTACTACTAATTTGTCAGAATTGTACAATGTAGCAATACACATTTATTTACTATTAATTTGTCAGTGTTTTTGTTATGAAAGACATATTTACTATTCAGTTGTCAGTGTTATACTGTGTAGTAAGACAAATTTACTACTAATTTGTCAGTGTTATAGTGTAGAAAGATACATGTTCAGTTAAATTGTAAGTGTTATGAAGTGTAGTATGATACATTTACTACCGTACAGAAAGGGTGATTTTCATTGTAGCCTGAATACAACTCAATGTAGCCAATGATTGAGAATGCATGACAAATGAGATAAAATAAATATATGAAGGTATTCTATATTTCGATAATGTCTTTGCAATTTTCTTGGGCTGTGTGTTTATTTGTCTTCTAAAATCGTGTACATGTATATATTATACGTTTTGCGCACCTACCATGGTCTTTATAACTAAAGCGCTTACTGAGAATCTTTACAAGAAAATTATTGAAAATAATACGACATATAGTTACAAGTTCTTTAAATTTCTATCTGTCAAGTCGACATTTCTATAAAAATAGAATTCTCTGAGGTGTAAATCCTCTCAAAGAAACTAAAATCATCCCATTTTGTGACTGGTCAGGTTTTAAGCAATAGTACTTGGTTCTCTTAGTTCTTCCTTAGCAATATAAATTGTTGAATGACTTCATGGATTTGATTTGGAATTTCGGAATTTAATTGTTAGCATGTGACAGATATAATATATAAAAATTTCAAAAATATCAAAATCAGTATGATATTGCAGACAGATTGATTTTAGATGATGGCTTTCTCGTAGGTAGAACAAAAAGTAAATATTCAAGTATTTGAATGAATTTATTTCAATCATTTTTAATCTTGACAGATCTTCTGCGGCTTTGATATATGTCTTAATCCGTCATACATACGGCAAAGAGGAGAATATTCCAGACGCCATATTTCTTCCAAATGTTTCCAACCAGGTTCTGAATCGCTTGTTATATTTATGGAAGAGACAAAACACACTTTAACTCTTAAGCATATGGTTTTAAATGCCATTTACAGTTTCTGCAAGTAAGTGAATAATTCCAGTGTTTTAGCATTGACCTACTAATATTACTTTCATTTAAATTACTCCATAAAGGTTTTCTCCAATGGCGATTATTTAAAGAATTTGATATGTGAGAAGTAACTATTACGTAATTTAAATGGGAGAATGCCATTAAAGAGCAATATTGCTATCAATCGAAGTAGGCCTTACAATGTTAAAATGGATTGGAATTCGGGACAATAGAATATAGATATTGATAGCATTAAAATGGATTGGAATGCTATACAATAAAATATAGATATTGATAGAATTAAAATGGATTGGAATTAAATGCAATAGAATATAGATGTTGATAGCATCAAAATGGATTGGAATTCAATACAATAGAATATAGATATTGATAGAATTAAAATGGATTGGAATTCAGTACAATAGAATATAGATATTGATAGCATCAAAATGGATTGGAATTCAGTACAATAAAATATAGATATTGATAGAATTAAAATGGATTTGAATTCAATACAATAGAATATAGATATTGATAAAATTATAATGGATTGGAATTCAATACAATAGAATATAGATATTGATAGCATTAAAATCGATTGGAATTCAATACAATAAGATATCGATGTTGATAGAATTAAAATCGATTAGAATTGAATGCAATACAATATAGATATTGATAAAATTATAATGGATTGGAATTCAATACAATAGAATATAGATATTGATAGCATTAAAATCGATTGGAATTCAATACAATAAGATATCGATGTTGGTAGCATCAAAATGGATTGGAATTCAGCACAAATCAATATAGATATTGATAACATTAAAATCGATTGGAATTCAATACAATAAAATATCGATGTTGATAGAATTAAAATCGATTAGAATTGAATGCAATACAATATAGATATTGACAGCATTAAAATCGATTGGAATTTAATACAACAAATATAGATATAGACAGTATTACAACGGATTAAAATATCTTTTCTATTCTCTTATTATTCATAAGCCATATAATGTTTAACTTGCCCTAAAACACGTACTGTTGCTAAAAAAGTGATATATATATATATATATATATATATATATATATATATATATATATATATATATATATATATATATATATATATATATGCATGTGTGTGTGTGTTTGCTAATGTGCGTTTAAACACATATAAAATTGCTATTTTAAATACAATCTGCTGATTAGGACTCTATCATCCTAAACTGAATAACAGTAAGAAATCCACCAAGTTTAGTAAAGTCAACAAATTAATTTATTTCTCTAAGTTACAAAGGGAAACTTTAAAAGGATCATTCAATATTATGAATTAAATTCCAAATAATCTTCGATGTTCTGTCACAAGTCCAACAGTGTAGTATGTTCTGATTGAATTCTGATAATCTTGAATGTACTATTGTTCCAATAGTCTTAATGCATCACAATATTCTAATCCAGAATGTCTTTGAATGAATTCACATTAATCCCAAAACATCGTCTTGTCCAAAACACCAGTGAAAACAAACTTTGCAATTCAAATGGAGAATTGATATCATATATATATATATATATATATATATATATATATATATATATATATATATATATATATATATATATATATATATATATATATATAATTTCACTTGACCTAATATACAATATAATTTTCTTGGATAAAAAAGGTTTTAAACTCAAAGTTTAATAACAATCCGAAAATGACAAATGACCCTACCTTCAATCACAGACGAGGGTCAAATACTCAATGTTAATTGAAAAGTCATAGCACCACGTACATCTAACATTTTTCATTAGCAACACATTTGAGCGAAAATATATGGCATTCAGCACTTTTGAATGCATGAACAACTTTGCTAGCATAAGGACAAAATCTGAGTATGTGTTTTGGCTGGCGGTCACAAAACGTTATTGAAGGAGTTCTAGTACTAATTATTGATTGTCTGATTTGAAATGTGCATGTCAGCAGTTTGCTCTTGCTTAAAACTCGTTACCTTGAGGATGGCTGTAAACATACATTTTTCTAGAATTGCTAAAGATTTAGTGATTGTACTGTATGGAAAGCAGAACAATATGAGTGGAAATCCATGGAACCTTTTCACATGTAATATATCTGTCATAACATGGGGCGTAAAGTAAATACGAAGGTAAGACAAGAAAAGACAAGACGATAATTCTTTATTTGGGTCTACATAATCCATAAATCTAAATTAAAACACCGAGATAAAGTTAAATTATTTTAAACATAAAAGATCATAGATATCTTATGTACAAGTATACAGACACATCTACAGGAATGGACTGAGCCCTTGCATTGTTAAGAATAAAATTGTGCAGTAAATGTAAGGAGTACTTTATTCCATTTACTTATAATACGAGAATTTAAATGAATACCATAGATAAAGTTCTTACCGTTAGATATTTTTGTCATTATTGAGATCATACTTTCTCATTACTTCATCAAAGCTGAATACGTTAAAATTTATAAACATGTTGAGGCACTTTTCCATCTTGGAAGATCCAAAAGAAAATGAAGACTATTTATTATAACCAATAAATAGTTTCCTTTTCATACATTCAAGTTTAGCCACAAAGGAACACAATACATTATGCAGAAATAAGATTTGAATAACTTAATTTTGATATTCAAAGAACAATTTCTAAAAATTATGTAATAGCCAGTTTGTTCGAGTACACAAAAGATCTGTAATGTCTCATCATATCTTCATCGTCTGACCGATTGAATTTCAACATGTGACCCAAATACGTACAACTAGTGTCATACGTAAGAACATGGTCGTTAAGATGTACATAGGGGAGGAGATTGCAATTTGAGAAAGTCGGCTGAAAGACCATGCAGACCGATATTTGTGCATTATAGATTTCAGTCTCTGATGCGTGTTGTTCACATATGTTGAACACTTTCATTAAACCTGTGATGGACGGAAGAGGTTATGCGTTACGTCTTGCGTGTAGGCCCATATAGTAGTTCCTCAATATCAGGAACACTCACAGCTTCTGCCAAGGCTTTTATAAAGTTTTGGCATGGTACACTGAGATCACAGGTGTTATAACGTATTAGGAGGCATAGAAAAACCTAAAGCTACAACATCGCTGGTGGAAAGAAACAGGTAACAAACTGGCTGATGACTTCGCAAAAGGATTTTTCCAAAACTTTCCTGTTTAAAACATCAATGACCTCTGCTGAATACGAAGAAGCCGCAATCATGTAATTTTTGTACAGATTATTCCAAAATTAGTGCTTGTTTTAGCAGTAAAAGAGGACTATCTACAATATATGATAGCGGAAATCGCTGCCAACGAAGTGGAGCTTTTTTTTCCCTCAAGCTGATCCAAGCATGGCAGCTGATAAAAACACTCTTTTTATGCCGAAACTGAGAAAGAAAAGCACACTCATCAAGTAGAAAAGGGCGATGGTTTGATCGAATTGTTTTGCGAGCGCACAAAACATTAAAATAATGGAACCCATAGCTGACCGGAAATACTCCCGCATTTTTCTTTTTGGGTCTTGGGTCAAAGGTCGATGGTTTTTCTTGTTATCGTGTAATAGTATAGCAGATGATGAAGGTAAAACTGAAATAGTCCCTAAATGCCGATTAGATAAGTTTGCACGCAGACACGCTCTTGTCTCAGCCTCAGCGGCCAATGATCATGCTCTAATGTGTAAGGTATTAAGGAACTCGTGCAGGCTACGCATGGGTTGTAGGATGCACGTGCTTGTCTGTATGTCTGTTATGATGTTTAAATACATTTCTAGCGCGACTGTCACTTTCTTTCAGTTTTCAGCGTTCTGCTTTCTTTCGGTTTTCTACGTTCCTCCCTGATTTGTAGAGCATTCGATATTCCGTTGACCTCAATCACAAGGGTAAACCGGTTTTGATAGTATGCATACAGATAAATCGAGGGATGCTGCACGTCTTTGATAGCATTCATGGGATTACATTTGCACTTCTCGTTTACCTCCTCCTCATGAATATAAATCTGGTTTTTACCTTCCTGGTTTTTGACTCCCGTAATTGTCGCCGAAACTTTTTCAGTGAGTGGGTTGTAGAGTATAGCGTCGTTGTCATGCTCTTTTCCGGCGTGTTTAGAATTCTTTTCCAGACGAAGTTGCTTTAATCCGCCTCTATCCTGCGATTGCGCATCACCCATGTGTACAAGATAGCCACTTCCCCTATTTACCAGTGTTTGGGTCACGACGTTGATCCTGTTGATGTTGCAACTCGCCCCTATGTCAAGGCAATGGATAACCCTGGTGTAATCTTTAAACGTCAGCTCAGATGCAAGACTGATACTATAGCATGCAGACATTCCGTTAGTTAAATATTCTTTTAAGACGTCCCAGTCGACTGCGTTGTCGATGACGACCATCTCATTGTCCAATTACTTGACACATGTCTTTTAACAATGGCGCGGCCAAGGTTTTATCATAATTGTCCGATTGGTGTCAAAAGATGTTACTATGCTGGTTCTCAAAGCATTTGTGAATACCGGAAACAATGAAAGAGATGCTTCCGAAGTTGGGAACTCTAACAATAAGTCTGTGCTGCTTGGACCAGTGCTCACGACGACGGTGCCCCGTGTGGGTCTAGTTTCTTTCCCTTTTAAGACATGCTCTTGATAATATTGGAGATCGCATGTCCATTATTTGTTTACGTTGTTCGAAGAAGCCTCGGCTAAAGAAGGCTTTAAATTTGAAATGACTGTCCAGGGAGATGCGGATGTGCCGTTGACTGACTTTAATGCGGATGAAGTACTCGAAACTGTTTTTTCGACCCCTTCAGTGATCAGCGGATACAGAGAACAGAACCCTTCGTGGAAATCATTTGATAACATTAAAGTATGAGATTATAAATATAATGGTTGTCGATCTCCTTAAGGCCAATTATAGTTAAAAACAGTCTTGTTTATGTTGACTATATTGTACTAAGGCTTTCTGGGTACTTTTATATCAAATCGTGGTGTTTGATTTCCAGGGTATTGAAGCAAAATGCCTGCGCAAAAAGCCATCGCTCCGGACGTGTGTTGTTTCTAACAATACATGTATTGCAGCCTAAAGACGCATCACGCTCTCTTTACTCTTTCATTACACCGCTCCTTATATCCATATCGAACCGCTCGCCCCCATGTAGGACCAGGCACGTTCACAGTAACATATTCCCAGGCGTTTTATGCCCAACGCGACTAGATAAACACAACTTGAAGTATTCTTCATGGGAAAAACAGAACCCTGCTACAAGTTATTCCTGTGGGCGCTAAGTCCTACGGGAACACGTGAGCTGTCTCCTGAGTAAAACAACATTGGACTAGATGTAAAGACATCATCCATGTGCTTTTGATAGGTGTTTTATATGTAAAGCAAACGTACCAAGCTAGAGTGCGCTATCATCATTGAAATTAAGCACTATTTCAAACACAACTGCCAAAAAAGCATGTTATGAATATACGCGACCAGGTTGCCGTTATTAATATGGCCAACACAGGCACCAGTCAGACGGTAAAAGCAGTGCCCTTAAGGGCTGCCAGAATCACGTCAGCAACCAGACAGACAAGAAACACAAATCATTTGTGCCGCCTGACAAGCCTGAAATCGATGATGGTATGTTGGCCTCGCTCGCAAAGCAATTTAACATCGACAAAGAATACAGACCATTGGTGCAGAGTACCTGCTTCAAGAACGAGAAGGCAATACTCATATACATCAGGCACTCAGAGCACCAAGATCACCTTTAGGCAACTCGCGATCACTTAAGGGTAATTGAGCTTTTCTCTGTAGCAAGAACAGTAGCCGAAAGTACCGCATCTCAGGCACGATTGCCACATTTATTCCAGCTTGATATTTGATAAAACTGAATTTACGATACCATTTCGGTCGGGGTATGCAGTTATAATCGGAAAAACCGCGTAATATCACATCACAGTACTGGCAGAAAAATGCACTGCTTGTGCCTGTTCACAGAGAACTTGGTATCTGATTTTTGGCGAGTGTTGAAGTGAAGAAGGCTATGCTATTTACATTCTTGTGATATTAATGAAACTTGCTTCTTCTTTCACATCACTGATATCTCGTTACCTCTGTCTCGCCAGTAAAACGCACTAAGGATTAGTGTCGCTTCCATATTCCGCTGCTCATAGACGAATTACAATGTCGCTATACCCAATTATATCCAAACATCCACGATCCCAAGGACCTCTGAATAAAAACGAATCTGGATGTCCGAAACTTCATTCGAGCTGAGGCTCATCAGAGACGCTGCCTCTATAAAAAGGTACAAGCACACAGGAAACGCGGTGGATGAAGATGTAATGGTGTGTCTGGAATTGGGATTCTGTAAACCAACATTTTCAAACCCTTTGCAGTTATAATTTAAATCAAAGGATTCATTCCTATGAAGGAAATTTTATTACTCGGAACTCTCCTCGAAAGACTAAAGCGCGACGCAGTTTGCGTATTTGCCGAACAAGGATCAGCGCAGTTTCTAACCATTTATTAAATCACTACCATACAATTCTATCTTCGAAGAACAGTTAAAACGTATCTTCGATGAAGTCGAAAAGTATGTGACCGTGAAGAATGAAATACTGTCTAGACCTTGGTTGTATTTGACGATGTGGCAAAAAGCCCATGAAAGAGCTGAAGCTCGCGACGAGATCATAAAAAGCCTCGGTGGAGATTTATAATAAGCAGTGTTTTGACCATGGAAAAATAGAAATCAGGACGGTAGCAAAAGCATTGGAACAACAGCTTTCTAACTCGATGACAGTACTCAGAGCAACCCAGTCATACGATGCTTTTTTTCAATAATGAAAAACATGATAACCCATATTAGCTTTTTCTGCCTGCTTTGAAAAATAAACATGAGAAAAAATATGCCCGCCTCACCGGCTAATGTCTTTATTCGATATCACTTTTATGTATGAAATAGAAGGTCGTGAACTATCAGTACCACTGTTCAAGGTTTTGTACTACCGGGCTTTGATGCGTATACACCCAATCCAAGGCTACTACAGCCAAACTTGTCAAAGGTATGAAGGTGTCAATACGAAAGCAGCAAGTACACAGTCAGCTAATGGGCATACTTTAACATTTCTTCATAAGCGTCCGCAGAAAAGATTAAAATCATAATTGAGAAAAGTACATTTACCAACACTGATCTAACAATCCTAGGACAGTCATCCATTGGTTTTTGTACTTTGACGGTCCCGGACAAAATTCGTTCAATTTTCTTACGGTCATTTACTGGGAGAAACACAAAGAACGTAATTTAAGCGATACACACATTCACGTGCTTGCATTAAACCCCTCTCTGAGTTCCTGGAACGAAAGAAACGCTGGCAAATCCAGAGGTATTTCAGACATATATGTAGCTGTTTCCCCTTGAGGATGAAGTGCGTGCATGTGTATTTATAATCAATTTCGACTCAAGACTAGCACGCAATCGACTTTCATATCGGATAATCAATTAATAGTGTCTAATAATTGTCCCCGACTAAATAAAAAAGACTAAGGTTCACGTGCAGGGCTCAACTTAACAACAGGTTGTAAGCTAGTAAATCCATTAATCCAATTTCCAGCTAATATAACGCGACAGCTAAGAATTTACATGCATTAGATATGTTTTATTTTTAACAAATACTGACTCAACTAACCCTCAAATTTACATGTACAAAAAAGATTTGTAGTAAAACCTTTACGTGGTGATCTCCGCCCGCAGGACAAAGAACGTTTTAGCTCAAAATGTTGTACGCATTTTTGACTACCGTTGTCGACCAAGATAGTATCAGCCTTCTGCTTACGCAGTTGAGACAAGTGCCTGGGCATATCAACAAGTGCCTGGGCATATCAAGGTACAACAGTGGGTTTTATACTGATACTATCCCCAAATGTTGAGTTGAAGGCAGTGCTTAATGTAGAAGATATTTATCGTTCAAGAACTTGTATACACCACCGTAACATAAATTTCACCCTGTCTGACTCCGCCGCTAAAAGCGATACGTATGTTCATCCATTTACAAAGAACGTAATATTGACGCATTGCCTTTTGAATATAACACGATGATCCAGTCAACTGTACTATTATTGGTTTAAGTAATGTTCGGTCTTAGGTAACATCGCATCTTTTTGTTGTATAATATAATTACGTTCACCCTGGATCAATCAACTATTAACATACATATATTCATATTCAAACACTATCAACTATTAACATACATATATGCATATTCAAACACAATCAGCTATTAACAAATAGGTATACATATTCAAACTCTATCAACTATTAACATACATATATGCATATTCAAACACAATCGGCTATTAACAAACAGGTATACATATTCAAACTATCAACTATTAACATACATATATGCATATTCAAACACAATCAGCTATTAACAAACATGTATACATATTCAATCTCTATCAACTATTAACATACATATATGCATATTCAAAACACGATCAAATAGTGTAACAGATATAAATGTTCAAACACTATCAATTATTAAAATAGATATACGGTTCTGACAATTTAAACATGATTTAAATGGTGGATATTAACAATTCATTTCTCCAATCAAAAACAATCTCCTAACTGCTGGATCCAAGCATCAAATCTTAAAGATGTGTTTAGAAACATAGAATATTTTTTCAATATGGTAGGAAAGCAAATAAGTCTTGGATTGTCTGTTGTTCCGTATATAATATTTTTTCTTCTTTATCAAACTTGTCTAATCTTAAAA
Source organism: Sinohyriopsis cumingii (assembly GCA_028554795.2). Taxonomy (NCBI): domain Eukaryota; kingdom Metazoa; phylum Mollusca; class Bivalvia; order Unionida; family Unionidae; genus Sinohyriopsis; species Sinohyriopsis cumingii. The sequence continues at coordinate 16,180,341 of CM068836.1, forward strand.
TGTTCAAGTAGTCAAACCCACATATGATTAACTTTTTTATATTTAAATACTACATGTATAATTGATTATTTTTACCTAACATCAATTTCATTTATGATCGTCTGACATTTGAACTTTCTATAAAAAACATTGTGCGCGTAAAATCTTGATTATAACTTGGATCTGAAATTATTTTAACTTGATATCAATTATATATTCCCGTAATTCTTAAAAAAAATGTTTTTATAAGCTTTCAATTCAAAGGTTTTAATTCAGTGCTACATTTTTAATTCAATCTTATTTTCTCTTTTAAAACTAAATTATCATCAAGGGTATACGCCCTGTTCTATTCCTATGTAAGAATGATATATAAACATTGCATCTTGTTCCAGAATGCTATCCAAATGCATCTGTAGCAATCCCTCCTTCATAGTCATCTTCTGCCACCCTGGTTGGGTTTTAACATTGTCAATTATTGCAAATACATTTCCTTCAATGTGTGTAACATTTTCAACTTATTAAAAAAGGTTAAAAGTTACCTTCGGTAGATAGTATATCAATTATATTGTGAACACCTCTTTTGTACAACGTTTGGAAAAATAAGTTTGGTACTTGAAATATACGTTGCCGTGAAAAGAGTACGTTGTCCAATACGTACCTTTTGTGAATTCTCTCAGTTCTCTCCCTGCTTCTAAAACATTTATGCAAAATTTAATTTGCAGTGACGTGAGCAAGAGGTAATTTATAGTTTATTTAATACTAAATTTATGTCGTTTGCTGTTTTATTCATATTTTAAGTCAGGATAGACATAAATCTATTTAAGTGTCTTTGTAACCTTAGAATATTTTCATTCGTCAAGCAAATTCTTATTTATTAAAATCATTAGACTACTTTGCTCATACCTTTTAGATATAATGCACGTCCTAAATTTTGTTTGTAAAACAATTCCATATCTATCACACAAAAAAAGACTACAGCACAAAATTATATATTTTATTGGTTGGGTTCGTCTGGTAAAGATTTAAACAAAGTATCCAAATGTTTGACAATGTTTGTTACTTATTATAATTTAATAACTGTAATTTTATCTAAATATAGATAAATATAAAATGGTTATGACTGTACGGCATCCTTTCTACCTGCTGATTGTGATTTCAGAAGTGATTGTGTACACCAAAATTCGAAATAGCAAGTCATAAGTCATCGGAAAGTTTTGGACGATGAGATTTTTTCCTTTGGAAAAGTGAATTTGTTACAAGTCCATGAGCATTGTACAAATTTGAAAATATTTATTCAAGCATATGCCAGAACTTAAGTTTCAAACTGTCCACAGCGAATAATAGGTAACCCAAAATTTTTATTTAATCAGCAGTTCATATCAAATAATAGACAACAATGTTAATTTAATTCATGAGACTGAAAAATATTAAATTATTGGGCATTTTTATACATCGGTCTCCTTTATAGACGAATACATTTGTAGAATGGTTGTGATATAATTCTATTGCGAGGTTTAATGATAGTAGCAAGTAATTTAATCAATGTTGGCACATAATGGCATCTTTGCTTGTCAAGTTAAGCAAGTTCTGGAAGATTAACATAACCTTCATGTGCACTGTGAAATTCAGCTCATGGAAAGAAAGAATACTGGATTCTCTCCAGCACTTTCTTTAAGTGGCAATTAATCGTAGAGTAAACAGGAAGTGAAGTCATCCATCTGCAAGGAAATAACAGCATGTCAGCAGCAAGTAAACTCTAGACGTTTCATACTCAATATTGTTAACTGTATCCATGGAGATTTTAAGGTCAACAAAATTGATACGTATTCCCCACAACCTGACTTACACATGAATGACAAATATATATAAAACCAGTCAACAATTCCAAACTCATCATTACTGTAGTCTGATCTCCGATACAACTACCACGCAGACAAATGAAGTATTAATCTGAAGCAATTGATTACAGTAAAGAAAAAGTGAGGCAGTCTTGGAGAGTGGTATTATATGCCATTAAAGTTAATTAAGGAGAACAAACTCAATATAATCTTGGCACTCCAACAAATGTAAGACATGCAAAAGAGCAATTTCAAACATCCTAAATCTATTCCTGTCAGTCTGATTATCGAATTAATCTTTCATCGTGGTATTCTGAGACTATGTTGGTAATGAAACATTCGAAAACTAAATGAAAACTCAGTGATACGATAGCATTAACAATTGCTTTGGTAGTCTTAACTTGCCTTACTGCCATTCTCAAGTTAGCAATTACACTAGCAACCGTAACTGTCTTGCTGTCATTTTCAAGCTGACAAATTCTTTGTAAATTTTAACTGACTTAGTATCATTCTCACGTTAACTTATTCTTTGGAAATCTTAGCTGCCTTACTGTTCATGACTGAATAATGGCTACATAAGTATGAACATTCTCAATTGATATTCAAGCAATAAAACGGGTGTTGGAACAGTTTTCGGATTACAAAAATGGCAGAACAAACAATCTCATATTAAAATATAGACATTTTATTACTTCAGTGACTGCATGGCATGTTAATAACTTTTCTATTACCTATAGTCCGGTAATCATTTAAAAGGATTCATCAAGTTTTAGTTGTTAATTTGTTTGTAGGTTTACTTGTCATGTAATAGAAGAGCATAGACTTTGATCTGTTGTCCGTCCGTCGTCTGTCGTCAGTCTTCCGTCCGTTCGTTAATACAAGTTTCTTATCTCTACTCCTCATAAACTACTTCGACGATTGTCATGAAACTTTACACACACGTACATAATAATGCTCTGGTATTCTCGGTGTTCCTAAATGTAAATGATGGTAGAACTCTGACAGCCAGTATGACCGCCACATCAGTAATTTTGAAGCTCTTATTATTACTACTTCTCATGAATGGATGGTCATATCAACATAGGGTTTTCACTAAAATGACTCCTCCTGAATGGATGGTCATATCAACATAGGGTTTTCACTAAAATGACTCCTCCTGAATGGATGGTCATATCAACATAGGGTTTTCACTAAAATGACTCCTCCTGAATGGATGGTCATATCAACATAGGGTTTTCACTAAAATGACTCCTCCTGAATGGATGGTCATATCAACATAGGGTTTTCACTAAAATGACTCCTCCGGAATGGATGGTCATATCAACATAGGGTTTTCACTAAAATGACTCCTCCTGAATGGATGGTCATATCAACATAGGGTTTTCACTAAAATGACTCCTCCTGAATGGATGGTCATATCAACATAGGTTTTTACTAAAAAGACTCTTCCTGAATAGATGGTCATATCAACATAGGGTTTTCACTAAAATGACTCCTCCTGAATGGATGGTCATATCAACATAGGGTTTTCACTAAAATGACTCCTCCTGAATGGATGGTCATATCAACGTAGGGTTTAAAAAAAAACGACTCCTCCTGAATGGATGGTCATATCAACATAGGGTTTTCACTAAAATGACTTCTCATGATTTGATATCTACTTAGTTTTAAATGAACCTATTGCCAATCTAAGGTCATAACAACATGGGCTTTCCCTTAAAGACATCTTACGATGTCGTGTTGGTCCTAAACGATGTCGATTTGGTTCTGGATGAAACCGTTGATAACCTGACATGCAATATGTCCACCGAAATTTGAAAATCTTGTTATTGCTGAAGAATAATATTATTAGACGTGGATTAAACACTCAGCATAAAGAATTGGTTTTATTCCTGAAAATTCTCTTTGACCACTAGAGTGTCCAACACAGGGCTTTAAAACAACTTGTCTTACATATAGCCTGCCTCAAACAGACATCCAGACATGAGCCAATGAAACTAGACCTCATCCACTGAAACTAGACCTCAGCCAATGAAACTAGACCTCAGCCAATGAAACTAGACATCAGCCAATGAAACTAGACCTTAGCCAATGAAACTAGACCTCAGCCACTGAAACTAGACCTCAGCCAATGAAATTAGACCTCAGCCAATGAAACTAGACCTCAGCCAATGAAACTAGACCTCAGCCACTGAAACTAGACCTCAGCCAATGAAATTAGACCTCAGCCAATGAAACTAGACCTCAGCCAATGAAACTAGACATCAGCCAATGAAACTAGACCTCAGCCAATGAAATTAGACCTCAGCCAATGAAATTAGACCTCAGCCAATGAAACTAGACCTTAGCCAATGAAACTAGACCTTAGTAAACAGATCTACATATTTAAAACAGAATATTTTAGCATCAATAAGTTGATCAATGTGCAGCGGTGGTGAATTGACAGGAATTTTGATGCTCAGAATTTTAAATTTTGTGTTTCAAAACTCCAATCCAAATTTAACGAATTTTAATCCTTATGACTTGCGATTTATCATGTTATGTCACTAATCTTCTATATTGTACTCCTTAAACTCTTGCGGAAGTCCACTTAAGTCATTGTTATAATTAATTTCAAGAACAAATCAGCAACATTATTTTCGAATATATTGTCTAGTTGCCAAGAATAGCACTCAAGTATGAGCTATAAACTTGATTTACCACTATCGAACGCTCCATCACCCAAACCCTTCACAAACAATCACCGTGACATATCATTGTCTTCCTCCGTGTCAAAAGTAAATCCACGTTCATCATAAAGCTTATGATGAAGGAAATAAGAAATTCGAAGCAGATATTACCAAAGGACAACCGTTAACCAGCAGTACCATACTTGTCATTCTTGCCTTCTTCGTCGTCATCGTCCCCTCCTCCTTCGTCTTTTTACATATGATTTATTGTGATTTGCTGAAAGTTGCCAGGTTTAACATAAACTTTCTGTTATAATAATATTTTCATAACCGTATGACTCTCGGTCTTATTGGTACGGTAATCAACATCATGTATAGTCCTTGAAGAGAAATGGAACTTAACAAAAAGCGGGAATCATGTAAATACTCCTACTACTATTAATAGAAGAGTGACTTCTAAAGTTTGCATATTCGATAGATCGAGTATTTTAGGTCATTACATTTCACAGTTGAAGCATTTCCAACATATATATTGTACAAGTTTATTTATTGTCGACTGGACTCCAATTTTTAACATCTATGTTTGTCATTACATTTACGAATACGTTGTCTTAAAACGTTCATGTTAGTTATCTTATTAAGTAATGGCCTAATTAGTATTTTCTTCCTATAATGTTTCATCTCAGATGAAGCCTTTTCATTTGTTTTAGACAGACTGTGTTGTAGTAACTAATACATTAACGTGGACTGATTTCACTTTCTTTCAGTTCGCTATGGTTACTGGTATGAATTGCCTCCTTACCAGTCAACGGCATTCAAGGAAGGATATCGTCGCATCAATGATGTTTGTAAAAGTAAGTTGATTTCTTCAAAATATTTTCCATGGCTTGGAGAAATGTGATCAAATTTATCTTGCGTAAAGTATGTAGACGCTAATTTGCATATTTAAAGTTTGGCCTTGGTTTCTAAAATTTCGTTATACGTTTGAAGTTCTAATATAAAGCAGATGAAAACCACATAATTTTGTATTAAGGAAATGAGTTATCCAAATGTCTTGACAACATGGGCCAATTAAAAAGAGCATTCAAAGTTTCATCTTAAAATGGAATTTGCTTTGCTATTCATTCAACAATCCGGGTTGTTAAGATATTCACTTGTTACCAAAGATAAGGCAGCCAGTTCTGCCACATTTTCCATTTAAGAATATCTAGGTTCCCATTTGGCACATTACGACGGATATGCATCTTGTAACGTTCTGATATGACTGGATGATAACATACCCAAATGACACACCTGAGAGTGAACAAACTTTTTCGTCTTCATAGTAAACGAATTACAAAATATCTTTTATGTTCTACTAATCCTGACATCACTTTTGTGAAGTATGGTGTAAGAAGTTCGGATTGAATTAAGATACATATATTCATTTCTGAGTGAACCAAGTTGGTTTTTTTAAATGGTTTTGAAGTCTCGTTTTAGTAAAAATGAAGACGCTTTTATTGTTTCATTTAAACACCCATCAGGTGCTCATCTGTCAAACTGTATTTGCTCAGGAAAATGTTTATTTCTTTTTACGTTTTCCTTTAGCATCTTGTTGGAGACGTTTTGATCAATGTAGAATGCTTCTTCAACACAAAAGAACGTGTTTATTGAATTCAGTTTCTTTCCTATTGAATAAGAATATAAAGCCGAAAATCGTGAATCGGCAAGTTCTGAAAATGTATTTGTTAATTAAAATTACGGATAATTTAATTCAAATGACTTTCTTTCCCATGCAGTGTGGCTACAACTAAGACTTCTGGCATAACGGAGACCTAATAGTTCATGTTCTGGTGAATTTTTGAATTCCCTGTCCGCTTATTGTTAGTAGCATTGACTTTTGTATTAGGGAGAGATACTCTAAGCAACTATGTGTATCTAACATGAGTTTTTTTTCTCTCCATTCAGCAGCAATTTAAAAACAGTAATTTGACTGGTGAATATAAAGGTCTGCAGAACATGACCTCGTACTGATTACCTGACAGATGTACTTATTGATAAGTAGACCTCAATTAATTAGAATGCTAATAAAATAAGTTATAATTTATGTTTTTTTTGTTATCCAGGTATGTTGAAGCAAAATTAGGACTAAATTATTTACAGTAACTGTATGATTAATGCACTGAGGATAACGTAAGTTTCAGACCCATATGAAAATAAATGCAATACATACTATAGGATTCATTTAGGTCATACTTGAATGGCATGGAATTCACGATACAATAGTTGAGTCTCCTTGTAATCTTAGAACAACCTCTTAAGGCCCAAGTAATTCAAAAGACTCAATTCAACGAGTTTCTGAGGATATAAAACAAACATTGCGCTCCATAGGACCGTGTACACTGGGAAAACAGGGAAGTGAGAAACTTAACGCAGGGTTAAGATTTTCTTCATGACTGAAGGCACCTCAAAATTAGGTAGTTCTTCGTTTTTCTCCTTTACGTGTCATTCACGAATCCAGGTTATGTTAATTAGTAAGAAGTTATGCCAAACTACTATTGATATGCCCGCTATAAGACGGATCACCTTTTGTTACGATGTCCCTTCTCTGCCACTTACCAATTTCTGTACCGCTCCGGTGGCCTAGTGGTTAGAGCGTCCGCCTCGGATGCGGGAGGTCGTGGGTTCGATCCCAGGCCGAGTCATACCAAAGACTTACAAAAATGGTACTAACAGCTGCCTCGCATGGCGCTCAGCATTAAGAGGTTAGTGTTAGGACTGGTCGGCCCGGTGTCAGGATAATGTGACTGGGTGGGACATCATGCTACATGTCTGCGGCATGATGCCCCAGTGCTAGACATCACTATAAACTGCAACATTGCAGACATCGTAGCGATATGACTGAAAAATTGTTAAAGCTACGTTAAAAATCAAAATCACATTACATCATACATCACCAATTTCTGTCTAACTTGAGGTAAATCTACAGTTACCAGTGTCTTGCGCTATGGATTTCGGTATCAAAATATATAAGGTTAAGGACACAGTGACCGTAAGAAAATAGCTTCCACACGTTTTCATTACCTTTAGGTGCTAAACTTTATTGATGGCTTGCGCTTGTTGTACGAAAACCGGAAATGTATAAATATTACAGGTGATGGTCATTCTGACTGAAATAATGCTTATTTTGCACAATACTTAAAGTTTATCTACAGGTACCAAACTTTTTTGGGTGGCTTTCAGTTTGAGAAGGAGAAGAACTTACCGTTTTCTTGGTTAAAAGTTACAATTTCAAGGTCACTGTGATTGAAAAGGATACAAATGACTTCCGCACGTTAAAATTTGTTTTACATCTCACACCTGGTCTAATCTTGTGGATGGCTTGAGCGTCAGATAGGAAGCCTGTGTACGTTTAGATTACAATGCCTAAGATAAAAAGTCAGTGTGACTGAAAGAAGTAAAATGGTGTCTGCACTACAATATTATCGGTATTTCAACATCACTTGCTCTGTGAATGGCTGATGCTTGGGGTAAGGATGAGGCATACGGATAATGGGATGAACAGATCAACTGCCAAGCTAACCGTTACTAAATAATGGAACGCGGTTTCTGTACAGATATTTAAGTTATATGCATATAATAATATTAAACACCATGCAGGTTTATAACATGCCGTTTACGGTACTCTGGTTTTATTTTTGTGGCTACCACGAAAGAAGATAGTCTGTAATACTAAATTTCCCCAGCTCTCAAGTGAAACATCGTACCTGAATATTAAAAACAACAATTCCAAATGAATATATGACTAGTCCGACTTTACACATTGACTGTTCAATGATCGTGTAAAGATTTGCTCTTTTCATGCACATTAATATACATGAAAACTGTCCTACACAAGTGTTCGTATTGACAGGTTAGAAAGCGAAATACACTATGTACAGTCATGGCTACGAGACTGATACATTTATTTATTTAATCCAGGAGAACAATTCGTAAATTCTCTTTATCTGTCGCACCTTTCACAATGAAGGTAATCATATCTGCATAGAGTTTAACATTCTGTTTCCTAATGTACAAGATTTTACCGAATACTTGAGTTGATCGACGTTCCTACCTCATGGGTATATTTCTGTTTCATTACAACAAATAAGTTCACAAGGTCCAAGTTTACAAACCAATGTTTATACAGCACCTGTAAGTTTCAGGATTTCCAGCACTTCTGTCAGTAACTACCAGTTCATTATGTCCTATTTTCTTGCCATAGTTCACTCATTCAAAATGTGTTGAACTAGACTACCAGTTCATTATGTCCTATTTTCTTGCCATAGTTCACTCATTCAAAGTGTGTTGAACTAGAACTAGCTTCAACCAAGAGAGCAAAATAAGACAACAGTAAACTCCCAAACAGCATAAAAACATATGCATCTTTAACAGAAAAATAGTATTTTCGTTTTTTTTTATAAGGTTAGGCTTATTATACTGCTAGCGCAGTTCACTTCCAATAATTCCATCCACAGAATAAATCATGTAAATTTACTCTTAATGAACATACAATCGTCTAGCTTAAACGTAACGCTGTTATATTTAATTAAATGCCCATTTTCAGTGTTACTTAAATTTAAATTGAATATTTAACAATAAAAGGAGGAGTGAAGGTAACACATTACAATCAGAACATATTAATGTATCTTCAAAAAAGCTGAGTTGTTATTAGAACATTTTGTACCTGCTAGTCTCTAACTATGCCTTTCTGTACACATTTATTTGATGTCATTAGAATGCATTTAGGAATATTCTGCTCTTCAAGTTTGATATTTGAAGAAATATGAGGAATCAATCATATTCTCTCTAATACAATTGTTTTGTTACCAAGCACTTGTAATGTGTCAGACTTATGGGATATTCTACAAGCATTGTGAATTTTTGCAAATATCCCACATCGTAAAAGAACCCACCTGACCTAACCCATCCAATGGGAAATAACTTAATTCTTATAAAAACTCACCTGATTCCTCTGGCCAGTGAGAAATTACCCCAAAGTTGTCAACAGTTGTTGTTGTAGGGTTTAACGCCATTTTTCAGCACACGATAGGCTATACATGGCGGCCAGTAATGGTGGAGGAAGAACCCGGCAAATCCCCGGAGAGAACCACCGATCCTCGAGAAGCTACTGGCAAGCTTTCTCACATATCCACATTGGCCGAATCCGAGACTCGAACCCATGCAGACAGAGGTGAGATGGCAGTGATCCATAACGAAGAGCGCTTTAGACCACTCGGCCACTCGGGTCCTCCAAGTTGTCAACAGGTCGTAATTTTAATATTATTATTAATTATCACAAACACATACGTAAACAACTATTTATAGATTCAAAGCAATCTACATTCTTAATACTTTAAAACAGAGCAGTATACCTGTGTACAAAAATCAACTATCTAATATCTTAACTATAGAATGGTATACCTATGTACAAAAATTAACTAATATCTTAACTATAGAATAGTATACCTGTGTATAAACATTAACTAATATCTTAACTATAGAAGTCTATACCTGTGTACAAAAATTAACTAATATCTTAGCTATAGAAGTCTATACCTTTGCACAAAAAACAGCTATCTAATATCTTAGCTATAGAAGTCTATACCTTTGTACAAAAATCAGCTATCTAATATCTTAGCTATAGAATAGTATACCTTTGTACAAAAATCAGCTATCTAATATCTTAACTATTGATGATCGTTACAATGTAGTCATGAACAAAAATGAATATTGATACAATCGTGTATAAAGAGTTACTATATATATATATATATATATATATATATATATATATATATATATATATATATATATATATATATATATATATATATATTTATATATATAATAAATCGACAAGTACAGTAATCATGCAATCTAAATGGTAAATGGTCTGAAAGTATAACTACATTTGCAATACATTCTACTTATAATGACTCTAAAGCAATGCACGGTTTTCTTCAGCTTTTAAGATATCATTGACAATAATGGATTTTGGTCCAGACCGCATACCTAACGGATGATTCACACTAGCTTTCCAAGATATTAACATCTGATCTTTACAACTTAAGGCTCCATCAAGGCAAGTAATCCTGGCTGAAATAAGCTGGTTGTTTATGTCTATTACTCGCATTACGAAATCATGCAATCTATCCGATCAGCTCTTTAAAGAAAAGGGAATGGCGGGTATATATATATATATATATATATATATATATATATATATATATATATATATATATATATATATAATTTAAATTCTCTGCTTTCCGAATGTACATAAAATTCATACTTAATGCACAGCAGTATACGGTTTAACATATTAAAAAAAAATGAGACAGACTATTTAAATCTTAATGGATAATGTACCTAGTCATGTCATTGGGAGACATTTTCATAATTTCACGAGGTAACCTTTTAGTAATATAATTTAAAAGGATTTCAAATAATAGAACCATTTAGAATAAATCCTATTTCAACATAGCATCACTCTTATCCACAATGTTCTAAACCAGGCATGAATAACGATTTTCCAGTTTTAATATAAACTTACTTGTGAGTTTACGGATGGTACATTGCTAAGTGTATGTGTCTTGTAGTTTCTATAATTATGAAAATATTTTTCTACCCCACCCACCGAAACCTAAATATTCTTTTTTCTTCTTGTTCCATTATGGAAATATGTATGTATAGTCCCAATAAAGTACACCATGCACTTCAATGAAAAGTGCATTATCTCGTACATAGCACGTGCACTGATACCAATTCAAAGCCTATACACAACGAAAACGTGGTAAAGCAAACTATTATGAAAACCAAGTACAAAATAAATGTTCCAATACTATTATGTCTCATCTTTCTATTGAATGATTCTGGCCATTCCTGGACTATTTTTTTCGAAAACAATATTTTCTCATAGATTAAATGCAGAGAATAGCAAAACATGTCCAAGATAATCAGAAATGTTAAATTAAGTGATTCTAAGAAACAATTCATCCAAGACTTTGTATTACCCCTTGGAAAAGAAGGGTTTATTGCCAATTACTTTGATAGCATGCTAACTAGAGAGATGAAATGAAACCATCCACAACGGGAATGACTTGGACCTGGAATTTTAATCTATTTGACAAAAGATATATTTGGTTTACAATAAGATGAAAGATTACGCGAAGTTCTAAGTAGTTTCCAATACTTTGAAGCGTTTTAAATTTTACTAGTATCTATATATATAATCGTTTATTCTTATGGAAAACTTCAGACACTTCAAATAAGTTTGATATCTTCCCAATAAGACAATAATTACAATCTTGCAGGAAATTTTCGAAGTTTAAGACCTCTAGTGTAATATTTTTGTTCGAAGTTTCTTGATAACTGAAAACTAATTTTCTTTTCAAATGAAATGTTAATAAGTCTTTTGAAGCCTGTAAAGTTCCAAAACGGATAATCAACATACAAGACAATCATTTTTCTCGACGTGTACAGTAACTGGCTTTGAGTACCAGTAAGATCGCTGTGTCTGTGAGTCTCTCAAGACTGCAAAGATGTATCGTCAGTTTTCTATGTATTGCCATGTAGAAATTGCATGTTATAAGCGACAATTCATGTTTGTGTTTATATTGTCTGACCAGACTGATGTTTGCTAGACCTACCACAATCTGAGATATGAAATATAAATGCAGGTCTTAGTAGGTCAGACATTCTGCAGGAATATGTTTGAATTCTCTTCATTAATTCAATTGAAGTTATTTAACCTTAAGCCAGTTATTAATTTGAGGTAATTCAGAATACAGGGCAATCACTTCTGCACACGACGTCTTGATTGAAGCACTCAATGCTTGCATTAGTAGATCTATACATCTATGTAATGAAGACAACCAGCAATATCCTAAGGGGTTTAATGTTTGATTTTTTTCGATTTCACCACAAGTTCAAACATTGATATCATTAATAGCCCAGGCACCCCGTGATAAGATAATTGATTTTCCTGTACATTTCACAACATTCTTGTAGGCCTTTTGTCCATTCTCCTTCTGCCAGCAGCTCTCCAGGGACTAACTCCAAGACACAGATCCATATTTTGTTGCCACTAAACGTTTCGTTCCAAGATTTTCATCTCAGTCAATGGAATTTTATAAAGTATGGGGCTCTTATTGAATTTGACCCGTACTTCAGAATGCTTCATTGCCAATTGATGGAATATCGACAGTCACTCGTGGATTCTCAGGCAGATAGTTTATATGACTACGTGGTGTGAAAACGTACCTATATCTCTGCAGAAAAATACATCACATCAGCTGGTCTTTATGTTTCTATCACATGCCAGGAACTGTTCAAGTCCCCGCATACTCTGCTTTTACTACTATGTTCCCTCCAATGCACTCAAGATTTATGCATGTACTCTTGCTGTAGTTGCCAAGAGTACCCATTTATTACATCCAGCAGAATAATTACATCTTTGGAAGTTTTTAACCAAGTCAAGAATTTGAAGCAATTTGATCTGTTGATCTGTTAATCTGTTGAACTGGGGTAGAGAGAGTAATTTATCCGAAAGTTCACAGTTCTTAGTTTCTTTATAGGATCATTTAATATATATGCAATGGAAATATATACATCGAATTACACAGTGGCCATTTTCGGTTCATATATATATATATATATATATATATATATATATATATATATATATATATATATATATATATATATATATATTCACAGAGAGACAGAGAGAGAGAGAGAATTATAAATAAACACCAGACAGAACGGAAAGTGCTATCCCTGGATTCTCTAGACGATTGCTTGATAATAGTAGTACAAATAATACTATCATACAGGTTAGAGAACCTTTAATTCGTACACTACGGAGATTCGAACCCACTTCCGCTTGTAAACGGAACCCACCGCCTTGCCTGCTCACACGAGCCCATATTCCCTCACGACTATGCAGACATCACCAAAATATGATGCTACTCAAGTAGTGTTATATGCACTCGTGTGTAGCAGACACACTCGCATGACTATTTTGTAATTAATTTTCATCTATATACACAGTCATTCCGGATTATTATGAAAGAAATCAAGGTATATAGAATTAATTATAGAGAATTATAAATATACACCAAAAAAAACGGAAAGTGCTATCCCTGGATTTTATAGAAGAATGCTTGATAATGGTTGGCAGAATTAATATTTAATACAAATAATAGTATCATACAGGATGAGAATTTTTAATTCGTACTCTACGGGTCCGCGTGTAAGTTGTGTAGATAGATGAGATTGTATTACTAGGTCGTCTTGCCAGTGTGTCTGCTACGATTGAATTAAGGTTACACCTTTTATTGATTGGTATTTTACTACTTTGATTATTCGGATACTTAAAATCATGTCTGACAGCATATGTGTGATATAATATTACTAAGACATATCTTGTTCAACAAGAGATTCAGAATTCCATGAAAGGATTTTGGAAAAATAATCGGTATTTACCTGATCCCATAGAAAAAAGTAGACAATACAGAGGACAAGCTACTATTTATGTCATGCAAGATTGGTCATGTTTGATCTCAAATGCTTTAAACAGTTTTAAGTTTGGGGGTTGACATTGGACGACTGAATTGATATTAATACTCACAGTCTCAAGCACACACATGAAATGTTATTGTTGTTCAGGCATGTATTTCAGGTGAACATGTTTTTCAATGTTACATCCGCAAAGCTCCGTGGTGACATGTACATTGATTACATTACATTGAATGTGAAAAACCAGCAATATAATATATTCATTCAGATAAACAGTTAAGAGTTTTGGTGGGATTTCTTTCGACATGATGTATTGGAATAAAATAATTTACTACCCATGGGTTTCGTTTGTTATTAAAACTGGCCTATGAATTATTGACAGATGCGATTATTCAGGAAACTGTTTTCTGTTCAAGCAGGTTTGATGAAGTTAAATTATTCAAGAAGTATTTCGTATCTCCTTATTGCTGAGAAAATGGCTACACATCTCTCAATATGTTCGATTTTCTGTCTAATGAAGCTCTGCCAGATATGATTGGGTTACAGTTTTAACTTATCAATGCGCCTTTGAGATTTTAGAAAAGGAATATTACATAATTTTCAAAACACTGTTTAAAATATCATTAGTGGCAAGATCATCAAATAGGCCTTCCTATGATAAGTTTATTATTGATTGTAACCAATTATTATAATCGAGTTTGATCGTAGATAAATCGCTTAACCATCTTTTATACCTTCTATTGTATTCACTGGAAGTATTTACTTTTTTATTACATATCGAAGACTTTGCAAAGCAATAATAAAAGTGTTTTTTTTTATTTTGGAATTCTGAAACTAACGAAATTGGGTATGCGAATTTGTTTCCTAAACGACTGAAAATATAAATTGTTACAACTTTCTATGGATGTAATAGACACCAGACTTAGGGCTCAATTGCTGACACTGGCAGACTTGACTCCCTTAGGGCCCAATTACTGACACTGGCAGACTTGACTCCCTTAGGGCCCAATTACTGACAATGACGGACTTGACTCCTTTAAGGCCCAATTACTGACATTGGCAGACATTACTCCCTTAGGGCCCAACTACTAACATTGGCAGACTTGACTCACTCAGACCGAATTTCTGTCACTGGCAGACTTGAATCCCTTAGGGCCCAATTACTGACGTTGGCAGACTTAACTCACTCAGGACCCAATTACTGACACTGACAGACTTGACTCCCTTAGGGCCCAATTACTGACATTTGCAGACATTACTCCCTTAGGGCCTAATTACTGACACTGGCAGACTTGACTCACTTAGGACCCAATTACTGACATTGGCAGACTTAACTCACTCAGGACCGAATTTCTGTCACTGGCAGACTTGACTCACTTAGGACCCAATTTCTGACAATGGCAGACTTGACTCACTTAGGACCCAATTATTGACAATGGCAGACTTAGTTCACGTAGGACCCAATAACTGACACTGGCAGACTTGACTCACTTAGGACCCAATTACTGACACTGGCAGACATTACTTACCTAGGACCCAATTACTGATTCTGGTAGGCTTGTCTCCCTTAGGGCCCGATTACTGACATTGGCAGACTTAACTCACTCAGGACCCAATTACTGACACTGTCAGACTTGATTCAATTAGGACCCAGTTACTGACACTGTCAGACTTAACTCACAAAATGAATACTCAGAATCACGATTGCTGACGGCGCAGATTATATGTATTGGTCAAAATAAAATAAAGATGGATTAAAATACAAATAAAATGTCATTACGAAGACACGACAAACACAGGGCAGCGTTTTTGTCTAACTTTCTATGTTCTTCAACAGACATACTGAAATTTATATAGTTTTTCAAGTTTTCATTCAGTTGTCAGTTGTCAGAAAAATACAGTGACGTTCTGTACGAAGCAACAGTATCACACGTGTAGCTTATTGATGCATTTTGCACAATTGTTCTAGCTTACAGTATCGAAAGTGTAGATGAATACGATATTTTGTACAAATGTTCTAACTTACAGTATCGAAAGTGTAGCTTATTGCGATATTTTGTTCAACTGTTCTAGCTGACAGTATCGAAAGTGTAGTTTATTGCGGTATTTTGTACAGTTGTTCTAGCTGACAGTATCGAAGGTGTAGCTTATTGCGATATTTTGTGCAATTGTTCTAGCTTACAGTATTGAAAGTGTAGCTTATTGCGATATTTTGTACACTTGTTCTAGCTTACAGTATCGAAAGTGTAGCTTATTGCGGTAGTTTGTACAATTGTTCTAACTGACAGTATCGAAAGTGTAGCTTATTGCGATAGTTTGTTCAATTGTTCTAGCTGACAGTATCGAAAGTGTAGCTTATTGCGATATTTGTTCAATTGTTCTAGCTGACAATATCGAAAGTGTAGCTTATTGCGATATTTTGTGCAGTTGTTCTAGCTTACAGTATCGAAAGTGTAGCTTATTGCGATATTTTGTACAGTTGTTCTAGCTGACAGTATCGAAAGTGTAGCTTATTGCGATATTTTGTGCAATTGTTCTAGCTTACAGTATCGAAAGTGTAGCTTATTGCGATATTTTGTGCAATTGTTCTTGCTGACAGTATCGAAAGTGTAGGTTATTGCGAAATTTTGTACAGTTATTCTAGCTGACAGTATCGAAAGTGTAGCTTATTTCGATATTTTGTTCAATTGTTCTAGCTGACAGTATCGAAAGTGTAGTTTATTGCGGTATTTTGTACAGTTGTTCTAGCTGACATTATCGAAGGTGTAGCTTATTGCGATATTTTGTGCAATTGTTCTAGCTGACAGTATTGAAAGTGTAGCTTATTGTGGTATTTTGTACATTTTTGTGAGCTTAATGCAAAGCCTGGATATTAATAAATTCATTTCGATAACTTACTTTTATATTTTAAAATAATGAACGTTATGCAAAACTAAGTTAATTTCATAGGCTCTGCAAACAATTTGGACTAATTATTGTGAATCTTACCTAATTGTCTATATTTTATTTTATAAATAGACATAAATAAACGCGTGGGAGTACAAATAGCTTTTTAAGTTCCTAAAGGGAATTAAATTCCGGTAACATTAATTATTACATAAAGATAGTCGGGAATATTTGGTACTAAACTAAACAATGCCTTTCTGACCTTGGCCTTTTTTTTATCAGATTTCTGCCAGTAACGTATGTCTGTATGCCATAGAGAAACCCTTCTGATCTGATTCACTGTTGGTCTAAACAATTAGGCCATGATAATAGTTTTATCTGTTGTTTGAGTGATGGTTATAAATTAGCTGCTTCAGACATTCAAAGAAAACTACACTTCAACGTTTCGTTTTGTTGACGTAAAACTAATTAGCCGTTTAGAATACTACACAGATATAGATAATTTTCAACGGTTTAAGTTTCTCTACAACGCGCATAACTGTCTATGTATAAAACAGATTAGAGCCTACAATTTATTCCGAGACGGTATAAAATCCTTGAGCGCGTAACGGCATTTACATCGCCTTACTCCTATCCGGAAGTGCTCTAAGCAAAAATAAAACTGCCATGCACTTATCCCTAAAAGGGATATAACACAGTGTCGAGCATAAAGACAGCAAATATTCTCTCTCTCTCACACACACACACACACACGTACGTATGCACACACACGCATATATATATATATATATATATATATATATATATATATATATATATATATATATATATATATATATATATATATATATATATATATATACTTGATGATAACTTTTTCAAACTTCACATGTGCATATCTAAGACAATAGATCCGAAGATTGTTTCCTCAGCATTATCTTAAATTTATACATCAGAGGCGTTTTGTATATTTCAGTATTTTATTGTGTTTTGATTGAAAGAGGTGTAAATTAAGGTTTCAGTTTGAATATTACATGCACATCTAGACACTTTGAACAGTCCATGCACATCTGGAGGGATATTCAGATTTTTGGTTTAGAATGTTCCATGCACATCTGGAGGGATATTCACATTTTTACCTTAAAATATTTCATGTAAATATGAAGGAATATTCAAAGTCTTTAACGTGGAATGTTCCGTGTGTTCCGGAGGATATTTACAGCCTAAACATAGAGTATTCTATTATGTCTGAAGGGATATCCAAAGTCTTAAACGTAGAATATTCCATATGCTTCTTGAGAAAGATACAAAAAATAATTTTAAACTTAGAATGTTGCATGTGCATCTTCAGGAATGTGAAAAGTCTTTTAGAATGTTCCATGTACAACTGGAGGAATTTCCAAAATCTCTTAGAATGTTCCACGTATATCTGAAGGAATATCTAAAGAATAAATCTTTAGGAATATCCATAGTCTTTTAGAATATCCCTATTTACATCTAGAGGATTATCCAAAGTCTTTAGAATATTCCATTTATATCTGGAGGAATATCTGAAGTCTGTTAGAATATTCCATTTACATCTGGAGGATTATCCAAAGTCTTTTAGAATATTCCATTTACACCTCGAGGAATACCTAAAGTCTTTTAGAATATTCCATTTATATCTTGAGGAATATCCAAAGTCTTTTCCATGTACATCTGGAGAAATTTACAAAAGTCTTGCACTTAGAATATTAGATGTAGTTCCAGATGGACATCCAAAGCAGCACGTAAAACCGGTTTACTAAATGTTTCGCGTGTCATTCACTCATTGTTCAAGGGGAAGAGAGCTGACCAATTTAAAAACGAATATTTATGTTTTCGTGAGAAAGCGATACATGGATAAAATGAGTATATGTTATACTGATTGACAAAATCCGATCTAACATGATTCTAAAAGCAATACTATGTACGAGGT
This sequence comes from Sinohyriopsis cumingii, assembly GCA_028554795.2. Classification (NCBI taxonomy): domain Eukaryota; kingdom Metazoa; phylum Mollusca; class Bivalvia; order Unionida; family Unionidae; genus Sinohyriopsis; species Sinohyriopsis cumingii. The sequence continues at coordinate 16,199,210 of CM068836.1, forward strand.
TTCTTTATTTAATGAAACAATGATAAGATAAACGTACGTCTGAGAACTTTCTTTTCCTCTGCAAAAAGATCACATGACTCGAAGGCTGTGACCCGTTCTGAATGCAAGTAACTTGATCTGTCCGATTGACAAAAGCAATCTTACCTCAAGACCCTGGAAAGATCTTGACAGTGGTTTGTAAACTTCTCAACTTCTTTCTTACATAGCATAGGCTAACGGTATCACGCACAGAGTAGCTGGGAAAATGCATTCGAAATTAAAAGATCACAAGTGAACATCTTTACATTGATCATTGTTTCATGCATATGGCTTCAGAGACTAGGTTTCACGGTGTAGCAAGGGGGAATAACATAGTTTTCTTGTTAATTTTGCCGGCCTTGAGCTGAATACTACTAAGAAAATGTATTTTGCCAGTATTAATATAAAGTAAGATACAGACAATATAAAACAATGAAGAGGAATTTCCACTCGCTTTTGTGCAATAGGAACATTGACTTTTCCTGTTCAAAGTACAGTCCACATTCGAAGGCACAATAAGACCCTTTTTAACAGATTATTTCAAATGAAGTTAAGTGTTAGTTTGGTTTTCGAATATTACGTATGATTAAAACAACACCCCAAGCATGGTGCAGTTTTACTCAAACTAGAATGTACAATTATTTATAAAGATAACATGGTTCATGTTATGTAAGGCCTTAGTAAAGAAATCATTGTTATTGTTTTCTTTTACTACAAATAATTTTTTTAAATGTTAGAACATTTTCACAAATCCGATGATTTTATAATATTTGGAACATCTTTGTGTTGTACATATATTCAAGGATAAAAGTGTCGCAATTTTTCCTGAAAATTTTGTGCTCGTTAAAATGTGGTTATTTACTTTGTTTGGAATAATTTACCTTTAGATAACTTTAAAATAATTTTCTCAGTAGATTCCCATTAATCTTTGTCCAGTACTGCAGTTTTCTCTTACAAGTACATGATTAGAAAGGAAACACATTTGAAAAGGAACGTTCAGTTTCAACTAAGAAGTTAAGATAAGGTTGTTTTAAAACATAAATGTATGAAATAATTGAAAGTTTCATATGACTAGTTAAATTTATCAAAGTTTCAGAAGCACGAAATAATTTTTATGAAGGGAAGGATGAACTGGCTCAAAAAGCGATACTGTGTTTAGAAATATTTAAGATGTTTGAATATCATCCTTCTATTCAAAATGACGATAAAAATATATTTGATGACAAATGACACAACGTAGAGAGAAAAGTAATATCCTTAAAGTCCTTATAATCAGCAATGGATGGAATATCATCTCCATTTGCCAAATAAATCAAGCTCTCACTAATTATAATTAATGTGTACTATATATATATATATATATATATATATATATATATATATATATATATATATATATATATATATATATATATATATATTACAAAATGTTTACATATTTTATAAGCAAACGATTTATTAGATTTCTAGATGTTATCAACCATTTGTCAACTGTGAATTCTGTCAGTATTATTATTATCCAATTAGATTTCCCAGCAAATGTGCTGTAATCTTCTTAAAACGGCTAGTACCCAGTTGGTTATTTTATTTTTGTCTGGAACCAGCTGAGAAATAAAATTAATGATTTTCACACGCGATTCCGGGCAAATTAGCATTTCTTTTTATAAATTATGCAGAGGAATTCAATTTGTCCACAGAAGACAAAGCCATACAATTTATGAGTTTTGTTTCCGATTAGACAAAGGTGTTAATCAATTAGATTCCAAAAATAGACGAAAGTTGTTCTGATTACATTACAATAGCTAGAATACATTCATGGTACCTATTTCTACTAGAATACATTCATGGTATCTATTTCTAGTAGAATACACATATGGTACCTATTTCTACTAGAATACACTAATAATACCTATTTCTACTAGAATAAATTGATTGTACCTATTTCTACTAGAATACACTAATAGTGTCTATTTCTACTAGAATACACTAATAGTACATATTTCTACTAGAATACACTCATGGTACCTATTTTTACTAGATACACTCATATTATCTATTTCTACTAGAATACACTCATTGTACCTATTTCTACTAGAATACGCTCATGATACCTATTTCTACTAGAATACTCTCATTGTATTTATTTCTACTAGAATACACTAATAGTACATATTTCTACCAGAATACACTAGAATACACTCATGGTATCTATTTCTACTAGAAGACTCTCATTGTATCTATTTCTACTAGAATACACTAATAGTACCTATTTCTACTAGAATACGCTCATTATACTTATTTCTACTAGAATACACTCAAGGTGCCTATTTCTACTAGAATACATTCATGGTACTTATTTCTACTACAATTTACTCATGGTACCTATTTATACTAGAATACGCTCTTGGTGTATATTTCTACTAGAATAAACTCTTGTGTCTATTTCTACTAAAATCTACTCATGGTACCTATTTCTACCAGAATGCTCTTATGGTACCTATTTCTACAAAAATAAACTTATGGTACCTATTTCTACTAGAATACACTCATATTATCTATTTCTATTAGAATAAACTTATATTACCTGTTTCTACTAGAATATACTCATAGTACCTATTTCTGTTAGAATACACTCATAGTACCTATTTCTACTACAATACACTCATATTACATATTTCTACTAGAATACATTCATTTTACCTATTTCCACTAGAATACATTCATTGTACCTATTTCTACAAGAAGACTGAAATATCTATTTCTATTAGAATACACTCATATTATCTATTTCTACTAGAATACACTCATGGTACCTATTTTTACTAGAATACATTTACACTGCCTATTTCTGCTACAATACACTCATGGTACCTGTTTCTACTGGAATACACTAATATTACCTATTTCTACTAGAATTCATTCATTTTACCTATTTCTACTACAATACATTCATTGTACCTATTTCTACTAGAACATACTAATGGTACCGATTTCTACTAGAATACACTAATAGTACCTTTTTCTACTAGACTACACTAATAGTACCTATGTCTACTAGACTATACTAATAGTACCTATTTCTACCAGAATACATTCATTGTACCTATTTCTAATAGAATACACTCATGGTTTCTATTTCTGCTAGAATACACTCATGGTACCTATTTCTACTAGGATACATTCATTTTGCCTATGTATACTAGAATACTCTCATTGTATCTATTTGTACTAGAATACACTCATGGTAACTATTTCTACTAGAATGCACTAATAGTACCTATTTCTACTAGAATACATTCATGGTACCTATTTCTACTAGAATACATTCATGGTACCTATTTCTACTAGAATACATTCATGGTACCTATTTCTACTAGAATGCACTAATAGTACCTATTTCTACTAGAATTCACTCATGGTACCTATTTATACAATAGATGTGATCTTGACCATGTGTAAACATCAGTAAATTGTGCCATTAATTTACATGATTAAAATTAAAAACTTGCCAAAAGAAAAAGTTAAGAATGAAATACCGTATTTTTGAGTTTCATATATAGTATTGTAGCAACATCTTTATTATGGAAATTAGGCACGAAGTCAAGGTTCCTTGTGGAATGCCGATGCATGTCATTCTCAATATTCCAGCATTCGGTTCCTTAACGATACTTCATACTTCGTATTTATTCTTGCAGTTACCGTTGTCGCCACTATTTTCAAAAATCTTTTTAATGTGTGTTCCTGTTGCAAGTTTTTTCCATAAACCCATATAACTGAAATTTATCTGCAGTTAAAGGTATATTCTGTAATACATTTTGGATATATTATAGAGATATTGTTTGTTTTCCATGGTTTGCATGTTGTATGAAGAATGCCAAATTATTGTTTGAAACAATAGATGAGCAGGTAATTTTATTCTCTTCACAAATTTAATTGAATATAGCTCTACATTTTGGATTTTATGTAACTGCGTAAGAGTATCAATTCTGCTTTGATACTCAGCTAATAGGCTCACGTGTCGTTTACACGGAGACGGGCCATTTGCACAGAGCCATGCAACCGCTGGCTCAGAAAAGTTATTTTTCTTATTGACGATGAAAATAGTCATTTTCCTTTTCATGCAGAAGAAGCAAAAACAAACCTTCCCTTAAGTAATAAACATGACATGCCATCTTTTGCTTGTACTCGTATTTCATCATAGCTTCGGTGACCGTTGACGTATGTGAACAGCAAAGTACGTTGTAATTTGACATACAAGAAACATGTCATAATCTGTCAGTAAAATTTATTTTACAAAATCTTGCAATGCACTTGTTTTTCTTCCAGCTGCTCTTCACCATGGCTTTCTCTTTGAAAAAGACGGTAACACGAAGACCATGCCAATATATGATCTCAATGGGAATCTAGCTGGAATCCAGTCTTCTGTAAGTATGCACCTTTTCAATCGTATGCATTCTAACAAGCAAGGTAATGTATATAGGGTAAGAAAAAAGGAACTAGGTAAACAAAAGTGCTCGAACGTAAAATATCATGTGGACAAGGTTCACATGTCAATTAAATATTTCCATAGTTCGAGGTGGTGGGGTGGGGGTTGTGCGTGTGTGTGACTGACAGACAATAATCTTTGCAATACACCTCATCACTGCAAATATACGCTGCTATAAGCAAGTTGTATAAACGCTACAGATAGTAGTAGTTACAGCGCCAAGTTGTCGGGTTCAAATGTGTAACTATGGTAACAGTGTGCAATAAAATTACATGGGATCCAGCGAGGGTTTTAAGGCCATCATGGTATAACTTTACTTTATGTTAACAAACTCTATCGAAAACCAAAATTTAAATTGTCATATGACTCAGCATTTTAGTCTGCTGCCCTAGTGACCCACGAAATTGCGTTGAAATGATTTTCGGTATTATCATTTATAGATGTGTGGACATCAAAGATATTTGGTTTTGATTCAGAAAGACAAATCAATAAAATTAGATATGCATCAAAATTCATTTTCTGACTAGTCCTCGACATGTGATACCCATGAATCAATTCGTTTCATAATATTCAGTTTTCATTTGGATAAAAAGTGAAATCAAACTTATACAATAAATGGCACTGTTTCCTTAATGAATATCAGTTATAAACTATCACAAACACAACACAGCAAAAATAAAGAAATGAATTGAAAAATACGAAACACGACATACAAGATATGCAGACTGTTTACAATAAGCAAGATTAAACTTGCATTACAACTGAGGAAAAGAACATATGAGATATAAATAAAACAGAAACGAAAATGTGAATGTGAAAAATCAGTACATGAATACTTTATTTATTTACTCATTAAAAGTCAATTCCATATGCAAACTATTGGTGAGCATTAATATACACACTAATTTCTTGATTTAAAATTAAGTTTTAGTAAAATGTAACATTGTGTGGCCAATTCATGGACTTTATTTAAAATAAACGAAACATTGCAGTTAGATTAATGCTACGATTGACTCTAATATACAAACGTATTTGCTATCTAAATATAGCCATTTGCTATGCTAAATATAGCCATTTGCTATGCTAAATATGGCCATTTGTTGACAGTTACGCTTTAACATTTATAAGCAACGACTATGTGAATAGATACGAGTGTAGTGCGACATAAGACTGAAACATAATCTAAAACAAGTGGACAGTGTCGACTGAAAAATCTGGTTGACGAAAACGGATCAGAATGTCAAATCAGAATAATGCTTTGTATATATTTCTAGACGAGATTGTTAAATGACCTTGACCCGATCAGTATGCATTAAAATAAGAATAATGCTTCATATATATTTCTATACGAGATTGTTTAATGACCTTGACCCGATTACTATGCATTCGAATCTGAATAAAGCTTCATATATATTTCTAGAAGAGATTGTTTAAAGACCTTTACTCGATCACTGTGCATTCAAATCACCAGTATGTTTTGTATATATTTCTAGACGAGATTGTTTAATAACCTTGACCCGATAACTATGTATTCAAATCAGATAGCAATATCATTGATGTGTAACAATTTAATTTGATCTGCAACATTCTATCACAGCTCAGAGGGAAAAACAATAACGGGTCAGGATTACAAAATATCATCAGGATTTTGGAGAGCCTACGACTGCTGTTGCATTGGTGCTTGAGAACGTAGACATAAATTTGGGGCAGGTGCTTATGTATACTGGACAATATTGTCAGCTGATGAAATGAGGGAGAGGAAACCGTTTTGACCTGCTTCTTTCTTTAAGATGGCATTGTTCTGACAGATGAGAGAATGTTTAGTCTCAATTTTAGTTGCACAGTTAGGCAGCCAGTTTTGGAAGTATAAGACAATCTTTAAACGACGATGTGGCGATAAATGTTAGGAGAACCTGTCTGTGATACAGATGAAAAGATCTAACAATACAAACTAAATTTAAAAGTGGATCTGGATTATGATTTTGGTAGTGACTATGCTTTTGTCACTGATATACTAATTGGGTAGATGTAGGAGGTTGAGGCGGAATACCTCCTCCAGCAGCAGATACATTATTTCTTCCAATTATGATGTTGATAGAAAATATGCTAATATTGTCATTCATGTCGATATTGGTATAGTAGCAGTTTCTTTGAATACTAGTTTTAGTCTGTGATAGTGATGTAGTTTTCTTTTATCATTTAAAAAGTTGTTTCATTTTACGTTGTTTAGTTTGTAATATTTAACTCTACTGGCCATTTATCAAAAGAACGTATGTGATGGTGTTCGTACGTGTTCTGCCCCTTTCATCGTCTGTTAGCACAAATTTGTTATCTCTTCTCCTTAATTAAAGTCTATATCTATTAAAACAAATAATGCTTCCCAAAGCAAATAGCAGTGCGTCTCCTGAAAAACATTTCTTCACTGATATCTAAATATTATCGCTGAAGGAGATAGTCCACTGATTGCCTTGTTATTGATGCATTTGTATTCTTGACCGCACTTGTTATAAAAACTATCGTTACAAGAGTCTTTATTTATTATCCGCGTAAGTGTAAGACATAAACTAGATGAAATACTTCCGATCACAACTTTGACAAAGACACACAAGTTTTAATCATCTAACTTGATTCAAAACTTTCTCCTTAATCAACTTGCAATTATCCTTAGATGAAGAAAATATAAATCAAGATGGAAATAAAGCTTGTTCAGAATTTTTAATGACTACATGACCCACGTTAACAGATCCACGTTGAGCTGGCAAACAAATGAGAGAACGTTCACATTGTCTTTGATTGCTCCTAGTAATTTTATGTCCTCTGATCTAAACGTGAAAGCAGATTCTAACAATGCGGTGGTAAACAGTTTGAACAGGATGCTTGTAAAACACATCCCCATGTCATAAGAAAGCAAAGACAATTTGTTAAGTTGAATGAGTAAAACATATTCGTAACACAAAGTTACATGTTTCTGATAGGATAAGCATGATAAGACGAGGCATCATGAATGAAAGTTGAGATCAGTTGCAGGTAATACATAAAAATATTAGCCCAGTACCGCTGCAGTTGAAGTGTATGAAATTAGCTCGATTTTTATAAATAAATTTACTATATGATTGTGCTTTTTCTCCAATATGTAAATTTAACATTACACTAGAAAAGTTAGCTGAAGTAATAAACGGCGGAAACGAAAACTTTTAACATGAAAATATTTGGTTATTGTACGATACAGCTGAATCTCTTCTGCAATTTTGGAGTTGTTTCTTGTTATCTCATTTCGATTATTATTCAAATATTTGGAAACATTGCATATCATATATTTTCAAACGAATATAACGCATGCAAATTGAGCCAAGAACACTTCGGATCAAACATATTCAACACCGGTGAAACTTTATCTGAAAAAACTGAAATGGCTACCTTTTAAAGATCGAGTAAAAGACATGGAATTAGTACTCATGTACTCAAAACAAACCTCACACAAGATTATCTGAATGCTTTTACTAGTCCTCATGTACATAGTTCAAAACAAACCTCACACAAGATTATCTGAATACTAGTCCTCATGTACATAATTCAAAACAAACCTCACACAAGATTATCTGAATGCTAGTCCTCATGTACATAATTCAAAATAAACCTCACACAAGATTATCTGAATACTAGTCCTCATGTACATAATTCAAAATAAACCTCACACAAGATTATCTGAATACTAGTCCTCATGTACATAATTCAAAACAAACCTCACACAAGATTATCTGAATACTAGTCCTCATGTACATAATTCAAAACAAACCTCACACAAGATTATCTGAATGCTAGTCCTCATGTACATAATTCAAAACAAACCTCACACAAGATTATCTGAATGCTAGTCGTCATGTACATAATTCAAAACAAACCTCACACAAGATTATCTGAATACTAGTCGTCATGTACATAATTCAAAATAAACCTCACACAAGATTATCTGAATACTAGTCCTCATGTACATAATTCAAAACAAACCTCACACAAGATTATCTGAATACTAGTCCTCATGTACATAATTCAAAATAAACCTCACACAAGATTATCTGAATACTAGTCCTCATGTACATAATTCAAAACAAACCTCACACAAGATTATCTGAATACTAGTCCTCATGTACATAATTCAAAACAAACCTCACACAAGATTATCTGAATACTAGTCCTCATGTACATAATTCAAAACAAACCTCACACAAGATTATCTGAATACTAGTCCTCATGTACATGATTCAAAACCAACCTCACACAAGATTATCTGAATACGTTTACTAGTCCTCATGTACATAATTCAAAATAAACCTCACACAAGATTATCTGAATGCTTTTACTAGTCCTCATGTACATAGTTCAAAACAAACCTCACACAAGATTATCTGAATACTTTTACTAGTCCTCATGTACATAATTCAAAACAAACCTCACACAAGATTATCTGAATACTAGTCCTCATGTACATAATTCAAAACAAACCTCACACAAGATTATCTGAATACTAGTCCTCATGTACATAATTCAAAATAAACCTCACACAAGATTATCTGAATACTAGTCCTCATGTACATAATTCAAAACAAACCTCACACAAGATTATCTGAATACGTTTACTAGTCCTCATGTACATAATTCAAAATAAACCTCACACAAGATTATCTGAATACTTTTACTAGTCCTCATGTACATAATTCAAAATAAACCTCACACAAGATTATCTGAATACTAGTCCTCATGTACATAATTCAAAACAAACCTCACACAAGATTATCTGAATACTTTTACTAGTCCTCATGTACATAATTCAAAACAAACCTCACACAAGATTATCTGAATACTAGTCCTCATGTACATAATTCAAAACAAACCTCACACAAGATTATCTGAATACTAGTCCTCATGTACATAATTCAAAATAAACCTCACACAAGATTATCTGAATACTAGTCCTCATGTACATAATTCAAAACAAACCTCACACAAGATTATCTGAATACGTTTACTAGTCCTCATGTACATAATTCAAAATAAACCTCACACAAGATTATCTGAATACTTTTACTAGTCCTCATGTACATAATTGAAAACAAACCTCACACAAGATTATCTGAATACTTTTACTAGTCTGTAAATTTCATGGTTAAACCACAGGCTCTTCTGCTAAAGTTTCCCAAACTACAAGTTTGAAATGTTTAAAGAGAGTTCTAAATACATAGGTGTTTTAATATGGAATATCTCAATTAATGCTCTTAAGTCACTTACAGCCCTTTGCTGCTTTTCAACAAAAGTTTAAAAGATTACATTCAACATAAAATAGAATCTTATGGGTTTTTATTACAAACGTCTTTTATTTTATTGCGTCCAGCCTGTTATAATAGTTATCTGACGTGGTTTATATATTTTACATAATGTTAATAATGTACTTTTTGATTCGTCTCGTCCTTTTCGAGAATACATAATATATATTGTTATTATCATTATTAATAGTAATAGGAGTAGTAGTAGTTGTTATTTTTGTATATTAGTAGTAGTTGATGTTGCGTTTGTAGTAACAGAAGTAGCATTGGTTGTGGTGGAGCAATGATAAATATGAAGTGGAGAGAATTTGTAACCTCACACTTGGTTGTCGTATGATGAGTATGAAGGGCGTTTGATATTATTAAAGGAGGGGATCAAATGATCAAATGATCATGTATCTTGTCAAAACTTAGCAATATTAAAACTTTCATTAACTGACAACCATGGTTTATCCCCACTGATGAAAATATTATACATGCTACAATGTTAAATTGAGATAGTCGTTTAGAAAGTCACAAAAATTATTTAGTTCATGAATAACAAAATTATAGAGAAATCAGTAAATTTAATGTTAACAAGGTTGACATTGACAAAAATTGTATCGAGAGTGTTTTCAAAAGTACAGACAACAGCAGATTACATATTTCTAGGATTGAGTCTCACAATAAAACCTATAAAATTGGATACAATTTGTTGATTTTGAAGTCTAAGACCTAACACATACCAAATCTGACAAAGTTGTGGATCTTGAAGTCTTAAAATAAAACCTACCAAATCTGATACAGGTTGTGGATTTTGAAATCTAACAATAAAATCTACCAAATCTGTTACTGTTTGTGGATTTTGAAGTCGATTACTTAACACCTACCAAATCTGATACAAATTGTGGATTTTGAAGTCTGACAATAAAACCTACCAAATCTGATATAGTTTGTGGATTTTGAGTCTTGCAATAAAACCTACCAAATCTGATACAGTTTGTGGATTTTGAAGTCTGACAATAAAACCTACAAAATCTGATACAGTTTGTGGGTTTTGAAGTCTAACAATGAAACCTACCAAATCTGATACAGTTTGTGGATTTTGAAGTCTTGCAATAGAACCTACCAAATCTGACACAGTTTTTGGATTTTGAAATCGAATACTTAACACCTACCAAATCTGATACAGTTTGTGGATTTTGAAGTCGATAACTTAACACCTACCAAATCTGATACAAATTGTGGATTTCGAAGTCTAACAGTAAAACCAAATCTGATACAGTTTGTGGATTTTGAAGCCTAATTTGCTTCATCAGATAAAAAATACACAGAATTATTGTAACAGCTCATATTCTATTTGCGTCAATCTATACATGTGCTTAACAGCGATTTAATCTCGTACGAGGTTCATTGTCCATATAAACAGTTACACAGAAGTTCTATACACAAGTAAAGATCAAAATTAATGATGAAGAGAGGAAAGCAATCGATTTTAATGCTATGCCAATTACATATAGCTTAAGAATATCTCAACCAAATTAATTTGCCATATCCATGAAATAAATGATAGTATTCAACTCTTCCAGCACTGTAATTTGCACACACTTAACACAATAGCAGGGATATTTTTTTCTTTCTCCAAAGCCTTGATATACGGTTTTATTTTCTTCAGGGTTGATGCCAATAAGATATTTTCTTTTCAGTTAAGAAAATCACGTTTAGTAGGACCGCTTAAGTTACTACATATATTACTTTTGATTTCTTAGGTCGATATTGATTATTTTTCTTTAATCTAATGCTTTATCTAACGGGACAAGTACTGGGAATTCAGACAACAGTTTCCTTATCTCAAAGTGTATATGCAGTTTGTCAAAAGACTTGACTAATTATGGTATAATTTTATCTAATAAATGCCAAAACAATATAGCACATACTGATGCCGCCTTAGATTCGAACGACTTTAATATAATTTAGAAGCATTGTCTGTCACACACACACTTATATATATATATATATATATATATATATATATATATATATATATATATATATATATATATATATATATATATGATTGTAATATGCATATGCTACGCAATTCTCTAAAACGAAGCAACATTATTCAGTCAGTGACTGTGATTTACAAATCAGTATCGCATGCCTTGTTTTCTAAAAGTAGCCTTAGTGTGTGATTTGACTTCAGTTCTACTCAGCCGATGCAAAGCATATATCGAAGATCATCAACTCGAATGGTTTAAAAATACACATTCTTATATATCTTAATTATTGTGATCACTATATTTCTCTGCGCATAAGGTATATTGTTGATTGAAAGCACCCGTTCCGTGCGGAGATGTGGTACTATATCTCTGAATTGCAGGCTTGAATTAAAACAGTGTTAAATAAATACAAATTGATACTTTAACTTAGTTATTCTCACCCAGTTAAGAGAATGCCCACTATAATCTAAAAGTCATATTTTAGTCTTTCTGTAGCATTACTTACTTTGACAATATTTCAGTTTATTTGCTTTCAAGTTCATGCCTATTGAAGATAATATATTGTTTCTCATAACTAGGCTGTTTTTGTTCAGTCATGAAGACAAGTGGTCTTGGTTTGAAATATCAGTTTGGTCATGTAACAATATTTTGTTTAAAACATACGTTTTCAAATCTTAAAATTACATTTGTATGTTTTATTGATTTAAAATGGTACCAATATTTAACTGCTGCGATCCTATACCAAACAGTGTAATATAACATTTTACTGTAATATTGACAACGCAAAGCATGTAAATACAGTCAAACATACATTTTCTCTTTCGACTCGTTTTAGCACTTTTTTGGTCATAGAGCATTCACAACGAATCCATCTTGATTCTCAGTCATCTAGTTCTAATCTTAGTTTGATTTTATAGTTTACGCGTCATGTGCCGATTAACTTGCTTCGTTTAAATGAGTTATGTACGATGTGTCTACTTCCATTCAGACTCAGGTCTCTTATACAAGCAGATCTGTCTTTTTAATAACTGCTTCCAAAGTTCTTCCTTATTATTTCATTAATAATTGATTATTCTTCAACACTGAATGGTCCAAAATGATCAGTTTCAATCGGTTTTGAATTTAGACTAAGGAGAAAGTTTTATTCAATAGAGGATCTCATCCCTGCGAAAGATAATCCAATTGTCATAGAACTGAGAACAGGAACTTTAAAAAATATATTAAAACTTTCATGCTTGATTGCTATAAAATTAGCATTCTAAAATATTGAAACAAACGGCCAATCTGATCCATGCATCTTGGAAAAGACAGGCTTCAAATCAGGATACATATAACACATTCCAAGCCTTGTGCATGCAATATTAATTCAATTACAAGATTGGTTTGCTTTTTGGCACGCACTTTCTTAGATACATGTTGCAAACTCTAATTAAGTTAAGTAGACTTTGATCATCATAGAAAAGTGTTGCGGAGATATCTCTTTCAGACTTGTCACAGTTTAAAATCTTCACATTAATAAGCAGTTCACCTGCAAATTAGTGTGTGGTTCTATGCCATGATCTGTTCGCAAATATTGCAATCGCAAATCACGCAGTTTTCGTTGTATATATTCTCATTCTGCGCCCTGTCTCGCACGTACGGCAAGCAACACTTGCTAAATAAGGACTTTATATCTGGATGCACACTTACATGTATATTTCTATGCTTAGTCATTAACAATAATAAGTGTTAAACATTTTAGAATTACTAATGTGATCACCATTGCGAGAAACCCAGTTTGAAACATTATTATAGTAATTTACGTACATGTACAAATTCAGTGAAGGAAGTTCAAATGTTTATCGAAACTTTCAGAAAGAATTTGAACTCTTCAAGCTTACTTTGTCGCCTAGAAATCTTTCCTCCCGTTTCAGTCAACTTTGGAACTTCGTATTTCTTATATTAATGCACTTAATTAGAACATATTGGAAGCTTTATGGTCTGCTATATTGATAATGGATCACTATGTTTATTATTAGTAATTGGTCACTATGTTTATTATTAATAATTGGTCACTATGTTTATTATTAATACATAATTACTGTATGTTATTACTGATAATTGATCACTATGTTTATTATCGATAATTGATCACTATGATATGTGATAGTTTAATATTGATCACTGTATGTTCATTATTGATAATGGGTCAAAATTATGTTTATTTTATTTATTGCAAATCTGCATTTTGCCTATGACATCAGTCTCTTAAATCATCAGCATGAAAAATTCAATTAATTTTAGCATATGGGTTTTGAAAGACTTACTTAAAAGCAAGCAGACCACTCACATGGGAATTTTAATCAACAATAATCTACAAATATAATTAAAGAACTAATTCTCCTGCTAAAACTGACCTGCCGGTTATTACGTTGTTTGGCCTTTTGTTACAAAATAATGGATTTCTTTCATCTCCAGGTTTTGTCAGATAAACAGGAAATTTTCTTTGAGAGCCTTTTTTGTTTCTTTAATCAGACGGAAAATGAATAAAATGGATTGTCTACTCTGTGATTTCGCATTTTCTTTAATGTACCTTACCTTGGATGAAAATTGTGTGCAAGATTGAACTGAAAAAGGGAATATTGGGACTAGTAATGGAAATCTTTTTTATTTTAATCTTCAAAATATCTGGTGTCTGTTTAATTTTGATTTTGAATATTTCATGCCTGAAAAACACAATATACACTTTTCTTATAACATTGTATTCAATAAGTTAAATAGTTAAATTACGTTTAACATTGTTACGCTCCCTAAAGTTGGAGCAGGCATTACCTCCCGATGATACTTGAGGTTTCGGTGCCATATCAGAAAGTAAATATCATAACGAAAGGGATTCATGATATTATAATAAGTCATCAGTGATCTGACGAAAAATAGTTTCTTAAATTATTGACAAGAAATGACTTCTAAGAATAAACAGCAATTTCTTGAGATTATAATATGGAAACCCATTAATAACACTGGACAACAAATTTTTACAAAAGTCATGTTACTGAAATAAAATTAATCAATTCTTATCAATTTTTATGTGCTGAACACGAATATGACAGTCAAATTGCAAAATTGGCTCTAGTTTTTTTGTAATCTGCAAGAAATTAATGTTTACATAACGAAATGCATTCCAATAGTAAAAGGTCAACTGTAATAGCCTACCTATAAAAAATCAAGTCATTGACTACATCTTAGATTTCTTCGCCTGTCTCTTGTACAGCTGTTCGGGAGCATCTCTGAGGAGTGTCCAGCAGTAGTCAGCCAGCATTGTAGTGGACCATTTTCCCTGGTATCTTTGTTCCATTGTTGCGATATCTTGATGAAAACGTTCGCCGTGTTCATCACTAACAATACCACAGTTGCTAGGAAAGAAATCCAAATGGGAATGAAGGAAGTGAATCTTTAGAGACATATTGCAGCCAAGTTTCTTATACTTCATCAACATGTCTTCTACTAGTTCCTTATAGTTTTCTGCCCTAACATTTCCGAGGAAGTTTGTAGAAACTAGGCGAAAAGCATTCCATGCTTGTTTCGCGTCACCTTCCAGCAAGTTGTTGAACCGGTCATCTTTGAAAAGCTCTCGAATCTGAGGACCCACAAAAACTCCCTCTTTAATCTTTGCTTCGCTGAGTCGAGGGAATTTTTCATGCAGGTATCGGAATGCTGGCAAAGTCCGGTCAATGGCTTTCACGAAGTTCTTCATCAAACCTAGTTTGATGTGAAGGGGTGGTAGCAAGATTTTCTGAGCCTCAACCAGAGCTGGGTGTTGGATATTCTTCTCTCCAATGGCTACATTCTGCCTGTGAGTCCATTCCTTCCTCATGTAGTGCATTTCCCTTGCTCGGCTATCCCACTCGCATAAGAAACACATGTATTTTGTATATCCTTGCTGCAGTCCCATTAAAAGGGCAACTACCTTCAAATCACCACAGAGGTGCCAGCTGTACTTGTTATACTCAATGGAATTCAGTAGCTGCCTTAAGTTATCATATGTCTCTTTCATGTGGACAGCATACGCTACTGGAATAGATGGAAGAATGTTTCCATTGTGCAAAAGCACAGCCTTGAGACTCAGTTTCGAAGAGTCCACAAATAGTCTCCATTCTTGTGGGTCATGAGTGATTTTTAAAGCATTCATGAGGCCCTCAATATCGGAACAGAATATCAGATTACTTTCCTTTCTGAAGAAAGGCTCCAATTGCTGGTGGCGCTTTCGATATGCAGTAATTGTGACATCTTCTTCTAGAAGATTCCATTGTTGGAGTCTTGATCCTAGCAATTCTGCCTTGTTCTTTGATAAGTCCAAATCACGAATCAGGTCATTTAGTTCTTCCTGTGTTATTCTGTGTGGGGTTGATGATGCACCACAGTGAAAATCTGGATCACTGCATGCTGATGGACCAGGAGAAGAACAGGTCGACTCACCTTTGTCTTCGTCAGATGAATCAAGAGAATATTCTGCTGGAGGTTCTGGAATAGGAAGTCCCTCACCATGTGGAACTGGTCTCAATGCAGACGGAATGTTTGGGTAGACTATTCTCGACTTCTTTCGCTTCGTTATTCCGCCGGAAAGAGGAGGAACCAAGCAGAAGTAACAGTCATTTAGGTGGTTGCTTGGCTCTCTCCACACCATTGGGACTGCAAACGGCATTGATGACCTTTTGCAATTCAACCACTGTGAAAGCTGTGTTGTACATGTAGCACAGCATATATGCGGAGCCCAAGGCTTGTCTTGGTCACCAACCTTGCATCCGAAGTAAAGATGATATGCCTTCTTCACTTGAGAATTGATACTTTTCTTCTGGTTGGCAAATGTCACTTCCCCACAAATATAGCAAAAATTGTCCGCGGTATTAACACACTTTCGAGGCATTACTGTTCTTTATTGTACGTAAATGGATAAAATAATAAGTTTTATGTAACAGTAGCTTGAACTGTCTCGCACAACGTCTAAAATATTTTAAATGCTGAACCTATCTGATTGGGCTTTATATAGTACACTGCTTACGTCAGCTTCAGCAGCCGCCTGGCATTAGTATAATAGGCCTACACATGCATAGTACACTGCTGACGTCACCTTACTTCAGCAGCCGCATGGCATTAGTATTGCATTGCATCAGAAAATGATGCAATCAACTGTGGATGATGTGAGCATGATGGTATTATGCAATGTTACATCATTATTCCAGATGTTGCTGCAGTCCTACTGGAGAAATTTACACAGTGAAACATAGAAAATGAGGTATATGAATATCTTCAAAACGAGAGCCAATACAAATTTTTCACGGTTATATTCGTGTTCGGCACACCAAAATACTACAGATTAGGGCCTTTTCAAGTCAGTAATGATTTCACTGTTGACCAGTGTAATGAGCGCTTTGAGAAAGTAATATTTCGCCGTGTTCTGCCTGCTATTTACTAGACCCGGTGCTTATTCAATTTTTTATTAAAAAAATTATAAAGCAAGAATAAAATAACAAGTGTGTGTTTGTGTGTGTGTGTGTGTGTGTGTGTGTGTGCTAGATATATTTACTGGACTATTGTCAAATATATTGTATTATAATATCCAGCTTAAATGACATTAGAAACGTTATATTCTAGGTCAATCCAGTTATTAATGATAGATACGTTACACGGGCAGGACATTTAGGGCACAAGGAAGAAAAATAACTTGTTGGCAAGCTTTTGTCTTAAGCAGTAAACATATGTCTTCTTTTAATTTAATAAATATTTAAGCGACAGTGTTATGGTGTTTTGTTTTATGCAAAAAGAGAATATAAGCATTGCTCTACAACGCTGGTAAGATCAGGTTTACGATGAAATGGGTGTGATAGCGACATCAAATTTCTTCATTGTTCAGTTGGGCAGCATTGAAAATTGGCTGTATAAAAAAATCCGGTTTGTTTAACATAACCTGTTCTAGAACCATTGCATGATAGCAAATGTGGAAACTTAGTTGTATGATCCGAAACCCATAAAAACAAATGTATATAGAATATATCAAGTCACTGAGGTTTCCCTTCCTGTTTTAGGCAAAAGTAAAATCAAGGCCTTAACAACAGACCTGAAAAACTTTGTGTGTTAGTATCTTATCTAGTCTTAATTTTGGTAGCGGGCGATAACATTTAGGAAGACTCCCAAAATGACAGTTCATGTATTTGCATTTTAAAATCCCTTCGTCATTGTGTTTAAGCTCCTAAATCAGCTCTAGCACCAGATTCCATGTGAATAAATTGTGCATGCATCTAAACAATTGGCAAGGGTCTGGTGAAGCCATTAGAGTAGAAAACATTGGAGATATTTATTTTAACTAAATTTTGGTGACACTAATACATGTGAGTGAAAGATAAACGAGAACGCTTTATGATAACAGCTTACGCTGTGTAGATTACTGACTTAAATGAAAACATACATCTTGTATGGTTTTTAATGATTTACAATACTCAAGAATCAACTTACTGCTGGAATAGAAAAATACAACAAAAATTAATATCTCGAAGAATACGTTGACCACGATATGAGAAAAAGTATCGGTGTACTACCACTGGTAATTAGAATTACCTAAAATGACGAAAAAGTTAAGTAAAGACTTAAAGATAGATATCAAAATGCATTAAGACTGAACTAGACGATGAATCGAGACTGTTGCATCAGGAATGGAAGACGCAATCATGAAATCAGGAGAGATTCAAACTTTGATTGAACACAAAATTGGGTTAACGGAATTGCAATAAATATTACAAATGATACAATTAAACCGAGGTTAAATAAATTAAATGACTAGCAAACTGGACTTAGTCTTTACTACAGTTCACATTATATGATGTTGTTGTTGTTGTTGTAGGGTTTAATGCCATTTTTCAGCCCAAGATAGGCTATACATGACGGCCAGTAATAATGGTGGAGGAAGAACCCGGGAAAACCCCGGAAAGAACCACCGACCCACGAGAAGCTACCGGCAAGCTTTCTCACTTATTCACATTGGCCGAGCCCGAGACTCGAACTTACGCAGACATAGGTGAGATGGCATGATCCGTGAGGGAGAGCGCTTTAGACCACTCGGCCACTCGGGGCCCCCACATTATATGACGTCATCCTTTAGATTCAGTAAATGACAGTTTAGAGAATATAAAGAATTATACAATTGAAATTAGAAATCCTGTCAAATCCAACAAATATGGATAAAAAGTATGTTCCATCACGTGTGTTTGATTCAAAATTGAGTTTAGTAATGTTCATACAGTAAAATGTCATTCAAATTCAACTTGAATGCTACCATTAAATCTAAATAAATAACCTAATGCTGAGAAAAAAGTCTGATGATGTATGTTAAATTTTTTCAAACAAATCACGAACATATTTTCTGGAACCTGGAAAGAGAACAGTATGGTATTATTTTCTATTATTAAAGTAGTAATGATCATGAACCATTATGTGTGATAAAACCCGATACCAGTGTCACGATTTGTGACGATTCAATAGCATAAATATGGCAATATCAGCAGAAATAACTGGAGGAACAATAGCTAACGGTTTATCATTCACAGGAAATAATTATTTCAATTATATGACGCAGATGGTGCAACGGTCCGTCATATACAGCAAGTAATTATGTATTCATATTTTGATGCAGGTAGTCAACAGTCTACCATTCACATGAATTAATTATGTATGTCAGTTATTTGATGCGGATGTTGCAGAATATGAAAATGTAAGACGATACTTATCAGAAGAGATACAGAGAAATCTTCCGTGTTTCAGAAAAACAATAAAATCACGTGATGCTTGAATGAAAGGTTGACAGAACCAGGTTAGAATACTCAGGTGTTTGATAATTAGATAACGCTTTGCTCTTTATGGGTCTACTCCTCGTGATGCAGTTTTACAGAAAGCTAGACAACCTAAACTGACACGCAGATAATGTATTAGTTTGAATTTACAAACAAATGACAATTATTATCATGGGTACCAGTGTTTCTGTCGCCTAATAGGAAATTAAGGAGAATAGCAACATAAGGCAAATACGTAACTAAACAGACACAGAATGAAACAGAACAGGGTGTTATATATCTTACACCCACAAAAGGATGTCTTTCACAGACCGCAAGGGATATTGTAAGTAACATATCTGAAAAAATTCTATATGTGCTAATATTTTGGGATATGATGGTATGCCTGTAGTGTTTTCATTAAGTTTGATATGAAGGTTAAAATTAATGCAATTGTAAATAGTTAGGGAAGAAATTATTAGAGATATAACATTTTCCGATTACAAAATTTGTCACGCAGGTGGAAGAAAGACAGCTATAGTCGTCTGTGAGAGCGAAGAAAATAGTACAAAGTGCCATTAAGGAAAACTTGAGATCATTGAAGTATGGAGCAGCTAAATCACAAAACACTGGTACCAAAGCTGTTCATTTTATTAAATATGGCAGGAAATTTAGAATATCATTTCATTTACAGATTCTAAAGGATTATTGTCCGATGTATTATTATGTCCTTCGTCAAGATTTGTGATTTACCATTTGATTCCCTCGAACGTGATAGAAGCTGTCAACCATAATTATGAATAGGAGAATATCTGTCTATTTTTACGAAACAATTACTTTTGATAGAATGGGTAATTCTGTGAAGGCAACAGAGATAAAAGGAATCTTTTACGACTACATAAAAAAATAGAATTATTGATGTGGCAGTTAATACAGTTTTAACAAATATAATATTTGATTCACCAAGAATGATTATAAAACGAGTATTGGGCCTGTGCAAGAATGACAGATAAATTGATCCTGAAAAGTATATTTATTCAGGAATGCTTTCTGTGGAAGGATTACCCAACACGTTTTATTTACAGATATATACAATGAGGCAATGTTTAGAGACGCAACAACGTGTTTCGTGAAATTGGAATAAAAACGTACACAACTTAGCAATGTGTGCGTTTTTAATTTTCGCACTGATAAACATTGTATCTGGTATGATTTGAGAAGTACATTTAATAATAAATTGCATGGAACTGGCCATAAATTAGCTATGTTCAGGAAGGACTATGGTTGCAGGTTAACATAAAAAAAAAATAATAGCACACAAACATTAGATTTCTTCTGACTGAAAATTCGTTTACATGTCTCGATTTACCAAGAAGAGAAAATCCTGGTGGTATGTATTTTGCCGTTTTATTGTCAATACGTTCAAAATCACGATATAGAACAATCAGAAAGTTTTAGATCGTAAAGATATCTTTTACATTTAATCAAGAACCCATTTAGGCATTGTAACTATTGCATTGTCTGTTTTATTACCAAATCTTTTGTGCAGTTGTAATTTTAGTTAAGAACATAAACAGCAGTTGTAACATATTAGGCGAGTACGATTTTGGTAACTGAGATAGGTGAGATATGCAGCATGAGTTTACAGTTCTTGCCCAGATTATTACACGCGATTGTGCTCGGTATGGCTAAAATTTGGGCAGTAAAATTAGTTCTAACTTCAGCGTGAAAGATTTAGCGTAGCACAATTTGCTTGCTTCAGATTGTGTATCGATTATTAAATTAATGTTTTGAAAATACAATCACTAATTCTTTGCATATACAGTTGCTACGTCGTTCGGTTGCGAAGCGGAATCTATTAGGTGCCGCAGTATGGCTAACGCACTGGCACACGTGGTAAATGACTGACCCATATACACTAGCGTATATTTACTCGGTTTTCAATGCATGTAAACCAATTACTTGCTTGTTTTACTAAAATCTCGGTTCTGTATCTATCTATGGACGAAGTTACAGATGGTTTATTTTTCCAGTAGCACCATTTTAAACTCACCCAAACTAATTGTTTCATCGTCAGTAGCCATCGAGTAGAGCTTATTAATCGTAATGAGACTACTTTCTGCTGCCGCGAAAAGTTCCAAACAGATACTCACTCATGAGTTTAATCGTATCGAACTTATTTTACCAGCACCGCCTTTGTCACCTGTTTTCTCGACTAGCGTATCTATAACGATTGTTGTTGTCACAATTCACTATCACTCCATGGCCAGCGTTTGTTGCCATGGCGAGTCCTCAAATAGCATCAACGTCCCCACATTCGCGTTTGTAGTTTACGAGAAATGCAGTTCTCATGGTTTACCTCAGTAACATTAAGGGTCCATCATAGTCCTTCTAACAACATACCAGTGTTGGATAGGCTTGTCTTCTTCAAATGCAAAAAACACACGCCATTCAACCAATTATACCTTTTTCACTGGTACAAATTTAATGTTATCATGGAAAATATTTTTCGGCGAAAATACATTTCCGGCAATAGTGCTTTCTTGAGGCCTGACATTACGTTCATATAAAATTATACTGACTACACCTCTGAATAGCTTCTGAAACGATCTGTCTTGTCTTCGCTCAAAACCTGTCACAAGGACAAGTGCGTATTTTGTTGAATAACAGTATAGATTTTTCTCTTCTTGGTTTAGTCAATGTTGGTGCAAATAAATATTCGGGGAATGCAATCAGGGTGGATTTATCGGGAAATCGCACTTAACCTTTGTAGAAAGAATCCCTGGATGCTTTTATGCCTGGCTATGTTGTCTGCAATCAACATTTTTCTCAACGTCTGCATTGAACAATGTTATCATCGTATTTGCTATGTCGGTTAAGCATCCGAGAAATATTCTTTATCCATATCTACTGATATCGAGATTCTGAACCATTCATATCGCTCAGCAACAGTAAATCAACCTGTTTCCGCCTATGCGAACTATTGCTTTGTTTATGTGGGGATAATGCAAGCACATACAATCCTGTGTCTAAAGCTTATACATTAATAATACGGGGGGGGGGGGGAGGAGGGTGTTCTTCAGATCTTTTGAATATGGCCTTAGTAAGCTGGACTGGAAATTCTATATTACCAAACTTGAGTTCACCCAGGTATTGATGATATTTCCGCAACTGGACTGTGTTGTCGCTTGCGGGTGTAATGCTGACGCGATCGCTAATCGAAAACATTGATTCTCGTAACTTTTCCCATTTATCACTGACCGCGGCTGAAGATATTCGCAATGATATTTGCAATGTCAAAAGCAATCGTGAGATACACAGCAGTTGAAAATACCGTTTTGTTAATTGATAAAGTTATTTATGAGAAATATTCCTAACTTTTCGCAAATAGAATTTTTCAAACTATGACCAGTGTTCTCTAGAGTATACAAAAAATTTAGCATAGGGAAGCATATTGAGGACCTTCGCATATCAATCAGATATGTACAATTTTACAAGTCTGTCAAAATATTACATTCGAGAGAAAAAATACAACTGAAGGTTTTGTTAGGAAACTAAGAGCCTCAGAGCCAATAAGCCGAGACGACGAAAAAGTAATATTTCCGCTGGCTAAATGGACTGTCACGCAACAGAAGCTTTACAATTTTCCCCGTGTAACTATTTTGATACAATGATAGGCTAGCGATAGAAAACACACACACTGTATGATACAGGTCATCGATGGGGTCACTCCACAGCTAGATGCAAGTGGCAGGGCATAAACATATATCTTCTTTAGCCGGTAATAAGAATTGTTATAAATATATTTACATGTATGCATCGTGAATTTCCTCAAAATGTACGGGTTTAGTTAGTTCTGCAAATCCGAATGACTTGTCCTGCAACACCTGATACACACCGAAACTGTACTGGAAATTCGAGGTAAAATTCTCCACACTGCATTGAATTGACCCAATAATCAAGTCCATCATAATCAGAAAAGCAGAATTGAGTTGAATCAACATAACAACGAAATCCGCCCATTCCAGACGAAATATGACTCTAAATTTCAATTTTAAGTAGACCAATACAACACTAAAAACGACAATAAGTTTTTAAAATGTTTTAAACTACCGTCGAGCGCTCGACTACGTTCAAAGGTCGATTGGCGGTGCTATGGCCATTAATATTGTTATTGTGTATTGATGAATCTACGGCTGTGTATTTATTTTGGAATACTGCATAAATTCAATTACTTTGTTTCATAAAGTGTATTTTTTTATAAAAATTAAGCCTTATGTAGATTAAGAACGTGAGTATATAACTTATTTTCTCGGATAGATACTTCACTCCCATATATTGTCCATATTTCCCCATACAAGTGCAGTAGCCTATAAATATTGTATCGGCCAGACTATAGAATCTAATAGAATTTTCTTCGCCTTGTCGTTTACGCGATCAAAATGTGTTATTATGTTTCTAAAGAGTTAGTAATTATATTTCCAAAACTTGAATTAAATCACAAAATATTGATAATGGCCACGTAGTTGTATGCTAGCCGATTTTCCTACGCAAATTCTTTCAAGCTAGTGTTAGGACTATATTTTACTGCCTAAAGTTTAGCTATACCTTTGACCTTGCGTGAGACGATAGGGGTAAATGAGATAAAGTCTTCTATTATAAAAGCCTTTGACCTAGCGCAGTTACAGAAATCTAAAACACCTTATTATGATATTACTGAAGCAGAGTCATTGCTGTCGTCACTTTCCCTTTACGAGTGTCGTTGTCTTCTTTATCTTTATCATAAGCATGTCAAGCTTCTTAATTTTCTTAGTCATACTCATTTTCTGAAAAATAAATAAATACCTTTTTTACCTTTCCGACCTGAAGAAAATGAACAAATTTCCAACAACATTGACGTCGTCAAGATCTTTCTTACAGTTATTATTCTTTATTTTAGATTCCCGGTAACATGAAGGGGTTTAACTCTCTGAACCAAACTATTGACCTTCCTCCCTTGGAAATCATGCCTCCTGTGCTGAAAGGAATGAGAGATCACAAAGGAATGCTCTACTACATTGTAACGGGTAAGAGCTGACCTACTTACGAATAGAAATTTAAGAATAAATACCCGCAATTCTCCAAACATAAGCAAATATTCTATAATAAAATACCCAAACGTGGATTTCTTGGCCTTATGCTAGGCAAAAGGCAGTGTATATCATTAGTAATATCCCATACTCAGAGCTTAAGTATCTTTAGAGTCCGAAATTTTCGGCAATATCACGCTACCTTCATCAGCAACTAATGTTGACCATGTAGCTTATAACTGTAACGTGATTCGAAGATAATGATGTAGATGGGTGGTAATTCAAGCCCCTCGTCCCGGTTTAGTGTTGGCCTCCGCGATCATAGTTCAGTCGCCTCCTTCGCCTTCCTTTTCCATGTGTTGTCCTCAAATGTGAGGACTATGGTCGGATTGGGAATGAGTGAATGTCACATACTGCATCAATGTTCATGTATGACCGATGACTCGCCTCTGATGTGTTCATTGATCATTGTTTCTAGCACTCTGCCATTTTCACAGATATAGTCATTCTCACAATCACTTAATTTTGATATGATAAACCACACCACACTTTTTCAAATTTTCTGTTTTATCCTTTTTATGTACACGTTGTTGCCTTAACGAGTTGTATGGTTTGTGATATACGTTGATTCCATATTGTATGAATAACTATAGTTAGGAATTCTGATGCTCTGTGGATATACCACATACTGATATTGGTTCTATTTGGGCTACTACTGGGTTTTTTGATGTTTTTCTTCTCTCTTCTGGAAGTTTTAAAATCCACCCTGGATTGCCAATTACTATATTGCATCTTTCACATGCTCTTCTTCTTCCATTCGGTTTGTCTCATCAGTGATTAAGGAGTTATCCCGGTGCGTTAAGGATCTTACTACTGACCTCTTGTGGGACAGATTATTGGAAAAGAAGTTTAGGTGTTAGTCAGTGTAGGTTGGTTTTATATAAGCAGTGACTTTTATTATCCCATCATCATTTACATGCCTGCACATGTCCAAGAATGTTTGTTTGCCATAATATAAACATAAAATCTTTTGACATTATTACTCTATTATTACATTTAATCAATGGATGTCACATGAAAATAACAGTAATTAATATCTGTTATACCGATTAAATTTTAACTTTCATCAGTTCTAATTTGGAAAACATTCAATGGTAGGCAACGGTACGCACGGTCTTACTAAGTGTGTAGTGATGAAGTAGATTTCTAATTCATGGTTTTTGTTTAAACCATATATTTTCTGTTCTATAAATATGGCAAGTATTGTTATTACTAGTACAATGATGCGCAGCTTGGAAACCTTCTTGTGGAACAGCGTTTGGATTGATGAATGAACCACCCTCTTTGGTAAGAGCAGGAACTTCCATGTCTTTACAATGTTCGATCAACTGTGGCTGGTTAAGGGCGTTTGACAAAATTTTTAAGAACGCAGGGCTGACATAACATATTTTCTGGTTGTTGTTGTCTTTGTTTTAGCACTTGCGGTGATTTTTGTAGCCAGTGATGTGTATAGTCTGTGTGTCTGGAACAGTGTTTTTTGTTATAGTTCGTTCCACACAGCATTCACATGCTGTGTGTGTCTCTCTCAAAAAGTTTTGTACTGGGGAGAGACCTTAAGTTACTCTATGTTGCTCTTAAGTTTGAGACACCTTAAGTTGTTCTGTGTGTGAATTATTTTGGTTATATATCTGCTGTTATTGTTGGTAGATGATTTTATAACAACTCCGTCAGGCACAGCAGAGGACAACAATG
Source organism: Sinohyriopsis cumingii (assembly GCA_028554795.2). Taxonomy (NCBI): domain Eukaryota; kingdom Metazoa; phylum Mollusca; class Bivalvia; order Unionida; family Unionidae; genus Sinohyriopsis; species Sinohyriopsis cumingii. The sequence continues at coordinate 16,225,637 of CM068836.1, forward strand.
TTTTTTCTTTCTAAAAGTAGTTTCTAGCGCGTGGACACCATGCATGAGACGATCTGTATGAGACAACCTGGCTAAGATAAGAAAACCACTATTAGCAAATCAGGTAGCTTTCTCTGTCGGTCGGATGAGAAAATGAAAGAGGTTGCAATATTTGTTCCACTCCCATCACACCCCTCGGCAGAACCTCGTGGGAGACAGATAATGTAACCCCTTGACTGGGATTTGCTTGTCTGAGTGCAAACCCCTACAAAAATTCTCTTAATTATGGGCTTTACACATGTGACTGATCCATTCGAATGTACCATTTTCCTGGAAGCGATGTCCCTACCGATTTTCTCCCTTCCATGTCAGGATGTGGCGGTCGCGAATTTAAATTTAAAGTTTGATCACTACCAAGGCTACAATTGGTATCAGATGCTTTATTTCTTAACATTTTTAGCTTTCTTTGATTTGTCATTATGAGTACTTATATCGCAGTTTTTGGGATAATAATAGAGATGTATATGATGTCTAGGTTCGTTTAGTAGATGACAGATACATATTTCGCTATTGAAGCGGAAACATTGTTTGTCGTCACCACTAGTGCTTATACAAAAAATGTCCACTTCACGAGTGAGATCTCCTTATATGTACTCATAAAATCGTTGATTTCTTCTGAATATACATTTTAAGGCAAATATAGGTGATTTGTATGGATTTTCTCCATTTCGTGCCAATGCGACTAAGAGCTGCATTACTACCATATAAAAGAAGTTTCTTTTTTTAGCACAGCGACGTGTTACAAACTTAACTTGTACATGTAATGCTTTAAATTGTGTATTTTGGGAGATTAGAGATATATATTTTTGTGAAAATGACGACATTGTTATTTTCATTGACACTTTTCTCGTGCGGATTGATATAGTATTCGGCCGGATTTTTCTCCATCGTTGTCTAACATGATTATGGTTGCGATTACAGTTAAAATCTCTACATAAACAAAGCTATTACCTTATTTAATCAAGAGTTTTCCCGAATATCCATATTTAACGTTTGTTACAGAGTGTAACATGTATACGACATGGACCCATACTATGGAATAGTGACTGTTCACATTAATTCAGTCAATGGCAGTAGCACGATTCATCTGGAACTAATTATAAAAAGTTAATAGTTGAAGTCTACTTTTTGTTATTTGGAGTTTGTTTTATGAATTTCTTCATGCCATTGATTACATAAATTTGTTATAGACTTCCAAGAGTCTTCAAACATTTTAAGACGTGTTTATCTTAATGGGGAGAGAGAGAGAGGGAGGGGAGAGGAGGAGGAGGAGGAGAAGAAGAATAAAAATAAGATAGAGCTAAATATGGAAATATGGGTTTGAATAATCATATTATTTATGTATAGACCTCTTAGGAATGATACGGATAGGCGAAGGTTTGACCCGATGTTTGAAGAAAATTTACTGACGTTTCCTACAGCACTGTGTACAAATGATATTACTGTTTTCAGCATACTTCAAGCACCCAAAATTGATATGCAGTCCGATAGCTACAGCTGATGTCAGTCCTGGAAAGGGTCTTTATATCCAAACGGGTTTTGATATTGAAAATGATTTTCTGCGGATTCCTTTAGAATCAAAATTCCTCTCCTCACTGTGGAAAAAGGGGCCTTGCCTTCCTTTAATGGGTAAGTGTTGATTACCTTCTCGTCTATAGTTTTATCCTTCAAGGTATAGACTCATTTAAAAAAGGCAAGATAAAAAGAGATTTATACAGTTTCCAAGACGCTGAGAAAATTAATAATTTATATTCTTTTGTATGGCATCACATAAATGATTTCATGAATGAATCATTAAAACGGTTGTCTGAATTCTTTAATTGACACTTCTTTAGCGTGATGTCTTCATTACTCGTACATTGTGAGAATAATTGCACTAGAATTCTCACAAATAAAGAACATATTCAGAAATAATCTGTGTTACAGCTTGCTGCCATATAGATCAGATCGTCTTCAAATTCAACCTTCAAAATGAACGCATACAATTTTGGCATCCACAAAAAATTAAATCAACCAGCCTAAGTTCAATTGTCAAATGAACTAGGCAGTACGATTTATAGCCTGTCGGTTAACATTGATATTTAAAACAAAGGACTCTGATATTCAAGACAGGTTTATCATGAAAATACAGTTTTCTCTGGAAGAATTCTTTGGTATCAAAAACATTAATGAATCGACGGAAGGACCAAAGAGTGATAATAAAAGATTAATTTCAAGCATTTTTTAAAAACTTTTTAATTCGCCCGAAATGATACGATACTGTTTTCTTGTTGTCGTTGGCGTTTCTGTATACTTAAATGAAGTAATACTCGAGGAATTTCGTTTTACCACTCAATTTCTTTTCTTTATTGTCTTTAACCTTCTATCACCTGATCATTCCTACATATTCCGATATAGTGATTGTAAAGCAGTTTGATTGGAGTAAAGTATTGAAATAAAACTGTATAACTTGAATTCGATAATTTTCAGGTTACGAAGGTTGTATCAAATTTCCTGTTAATTACAATATGCTAATTCAAAAGTTACTGCAATCTGACATTCCTCGAGCAATAACACTTAGTCTGGAACGTTCGTGGCATTGCAGCATCCTGTTGTTGTGTGTGATGTAATGTTAAAAAGGGTAACCACTAATAATTTGGCAATTTGTTTTTAAAAAATGTAAAGATATGCTACATGTGGGATTTCATTCTTGTATTCAAGGGTTTATGACCTAACCGTCACAGATATGTCTAATGTTGCTTATAACATGCGACACTGAAATAATCATAATGCTTTCAAATGCTCATTAAGGCGTGCATCAACTAGTTGTAGCGTGCACTGCATCAACGCTGTATTGAGATGGTATAAAAACAGAACCTATTGTTTGTTTTTGGCGATAGCGTTGAATTTCGCGATTCTGCCTTTTTAATAATTCTTGGCAGATGGTTACTTTAAAACATAAACCTTTTTGAATCAATGGCATTCACTGCCAGCAAGATGACTCAAATAATAAAAATTCTGATCTAAAATTAAAACCAAAGTTTTTCCAATAAAATGTTTTGTCACTTTATTGCAGAGATATTTTCGGTTAAAGGTGAAAATCTCACGCAATTTAGATGCGAAATAATAAATTTGACATTGAAAATGTATACATATTATTTAATGCCAACTGTCCAGGTGTGTAACCTCTAGGGCAACACACTTCCCATTACTCATAAAAGCTTTAAAAAAAAGACGTCATAACATAACTGGTCGGAGCCCCGAGTGGCCGAGTGGTCTAAAGGGCTCTCCGTTACGGATCATTGCCATCTAACCTCTGTCTGCGTGGGTTCGAGTCTTGGATTCAGCCAATGTGGGTATGTGAGAAAGCTTGCCAGTAGCTTCTCGTGGGTCGGTGGTTCTTTTCGGGGTTTTCCCGGGTTCTTCCTCCACCATTAATACTGGCCGCCATGTATAGCATATCGTGTGCTGAAAAATGGCGTTAAACTCCCACAACAACAACAACGTAACTGATCACACGTTGCGCAGGATGATATTGGGAATATGAAAGGAAACATAATTAGCTTACACATGGTGCAGATAGGTGGATTTGGTTTTTTATCAATTGCATTAAAGTGAATTTATTTTATTTATTCGTTAAATAGATTGTAACAAATACTATAAAACAAGAACAAGCACTATAATACACTCTTACACAGTAACAAGTACTATAACATTATAAAATATTAACAAGTACTATAAGACAATATAAAACAATAACAAGCACTCTAACACACTATAAAACAATAACAAGCACTATAACATTATAAAACAAGAACAAGCACTATAACACACTACAAAACAATTAAAATCACTATAATATTATAAAATAAAAACAAGCATTATTACACACCATAAAACAAAATCAAGTACTATCACACACTATAAAACAACAAGCACTATAAAACACTATAACACAATAACAAGCACTAAACATTATAGAACAATAACAAGCACTAAACATTATAGAACAATAACAAGCACTAAACATTATAGAACAATAACAAGCACTATAAAACAGTACCAAGCACTATAACACACTATAAAACAATAACAAGCACTAGAACACATTATAAAACAATAGCAAGCACTACAACACACTATAACACAATAACAAGCACAATAACACTATAAAACAAGAACAAGCACTATTACACACTATAGAACAACAACAAGCACTACAACACGTTAAAAAAGATAACAAGTGATATAACATTATAAAACAAGAATAGTATTATAACACACTATAAAACGAAAACAAGCACTATAACACAATAACCAACACTAACATTATAAAACAAAAACAAGCACTATAACACACCATCAAAGAATAACAAGCACTATAACACACTAAAAAACAATAACAAGCACTATAACACGCTAAAAAAACAAGAACAAGGTCTATAACACACTATAAAGCAATAACAAATACTAAAACATAATAAAACAATAACAAGCACTATAACACACCATCAAAGAATAACAAGCACTATAACACACTATAAAACAATAACAAGCACTATAACACGCTAAAAACAATAACAAGCACTATAACACGCTAAAAAACAAGAACAAGCACTATAACACACTATAAAGCAATAACATATACTACAACATTATAGAACAATAACAAGCACTATAACACACCATCAAAGAATAACAAGCACTATGACACACTAAAAAACAATAACAAGCACTATAACACGCTAAAAAACAATAACAAGCACTATAACACTATAAAACGAAAACAAGCACTATAACACACTATAAAGCAATAACAAATACTATAACATTATAAAACAATAACAAGCACTATAACACACTATAAAACAAAAACAAGCACTATAACACTATAACACAATAACAAATACTATAACATTATAAAACAATAACAAGCACTATAACACACTATAAAGCAATAACAAATACTATAACATTATAAAACAATAGCAAGCACTAGAGTGCACTCTAAAAAACGAAAACAAGCACTATAACACACTACAAAGCAATAGCAAATGCTATAACATTATAAAACAATAACAGGCACTATAACACACAATAAAGCAATAGCAAGCACTATAACACACTATAACACAATAACAAGCATTATGACTGTCATCAAGTTGACCTTGTGGATAAGTTATGTAGTGACTCTCATCAAAGGTGACCTTGTGGATAACTTATGTAGTGACTCTCATCAAAGCTGACCTTGTGGATATGTTGTGTAGTGACTCTCATCAAAGCTGACCTTGTGGATATGTTGTGTAGTGACTCTCATCAAAGCTGACCTTGTGGATAACTTATGTAGTGACTCTCATCAAGTTGACCTTGTGGATATGTTGTGTAGTGACTATCTCTTCCTTTGACACAAATTGATGAAATTACTGCATAATGTTTGATGCCAGGAATGGTCCAAGTGTGCATGGTTATAAAACATTATGGTCCAAGTGTGCATGGTTATAAAACATTATGGTCCAAGTGTGCATGGTTATAAAACGTTATCGTCCAAGTGTGCACGGTTATAAAACATTATGGTCCAAGCGTGCATGGTTATAAAACATTATGGTCCAAGTGTGCATGGTTATAAAACATTTATGTTTATTTACGAAACAAGCAATGCATGGTTGGGAATTTTTATTCACCTGCTCAACGTAAATTTCGAATCAGAAAGTTTTCAAAACAATTTAAGTATAGTTTTTTGGTTCTGAGTCTTGGATCCTGGTTGAATGTTTTGGCCATGACGTACGTGAGAACTATGTAGCTTTGTGACATTACCATTGGATTGGTTGCATTTTTATATTTTCTGCATTTTAGATAATAATTTGGATTTTTTTTTATCTTTCCAGGAGTGCATTATTTCATGAACCTTGATTATGACCTTCCCTGTGAAAAGCTGTACCCAGTCTTTCTCACATATGATATGGAAGGGAAGTTAGGGGCATTCGGCTGGGTTTTCCAGGGGCGGCCACACAACTTTTACTCCAACGACGGACTGGGTCACTGGTTTCATCTCACACCCATTACATATCCTGTGAGTGTCTTTCTCAGAAAAACAATGAAATGCCAACATTTTTTTTATTAAAAACATTTGATTTTACGTCTGTTATAATAAGCCAAGCTCGAACGTGCATTCGTATCACACTCTAGACCTTGTGTTGTGAATGTTTTCTTTTATAATGATCCCCTTGTGAATCACCTGCCATAATATCAGACCATCTTAAAAATATTTCAGTCTTCTCATAAAATTACAGGGTTGATTTAATAAAATTGTTAAGTGATTGAGAAGAAGAAGAAGAAAAAACAGCCAATGAAGTAGCTTGGATAAAAGGCCAATGTCAGTTAAAATATGTTTATGTCATCTAACTTTCACTATTAGGTATACAAAATAGTGGGACTTTCTTATAACTGAGGTAAGTTACTTTTGCAAAACATAAAAATCAATGGTTCTTTTCCCATTCATGAATTATGAAATTGCCTTTTGCATTACGTCAATATGCAATTCAGCAATGATTGTCATATTTAACTTCATCCATTTGAATTTCAAAAGAACTAAGGATTTAAAGTCAGAATACTTTGTCAGAATACTTTGCACACTGAAGCATCTTTATCTTTCTGAAATTCATATCGAAAATTTGCGATATAATGAGTACTGTGCTAAAGTAAAACTGAACACAATAAATGTTCGGTTTTGTTTGGTTTGTGTACATTGACAAAATAAATATTGTCCTTTTTATGTCCAGAAAACTGTTTTTACGATATGCATGTTTTTCTTTATTTCCAGGTGTTTGAAATAATCACAGAAATTGTCAGTTACTAATAGAACATGTTAGTTACAATTATTTAAACCTTTACAAAGTTACTGGAATAACCAATAGCAGCATTAACACAATATTGCCTCGTATCCTTATGTATAGAATATCAGGTTGAATAAGAATACCTACTGACGCAGCGACAGTCCATAGTTTTAAAATACAGATAACTCTATTTCGGTTTATGTTGTTGTTTTACAGTATATTTCCTTGATCTTGACAGGTGTTGATTATTTCTAATTTCAGTTCATATTTGACACTTCCATGTTGCCTGCCTGTATGATGAACAGCAAGTTTCAAGTTTTTGGTATACATACTTTTCTCCGTGACCACAGAGAATTGGTGTGCACAAAAAACGTGGACAAGTCACACCAGACACTAAGACCGTCAGAAATGACACCTATAACACAAATTCCAAGTCAAAGGACAATTATAAATGCAGACGACATTTCTAATTCAAATGCAGTCAGTGATGACAGTGATAACGCAAACAGTATTCGTATGACTTCAGTACGGTGGACCCATATTGCATGTTTAGTTTATCTTTGTTTATGTTCATTGTTATTGAAGCTGATGCCATAGTGCTTAACGTGTTAGCACTACAATCCAGAACGCATTACACAAGGACAATGCAGGGAGACATAGTTCTTCCGAGCGAACAAACTGACGACTCGCTCCGTGTTGTGATATTGAGTTCCAGATTTATTAGCGCAGATTCACTGAAGATAAAACCGAATTCAGGTAAATTTGATTTAAGATTTGTAATTACGTATAAAGTCTTGTATGCAAAACACATATGGTTTTTGAAACTTGGAACATATAATAAAGTTCATGCTTGTCCAATTTTGTATCACTTCTCCATAAAGTAAGAAAGATAGATAATTTTGGATATTTATGTGATTCTAGCTATGGGTATGTTATGCAATTATGGCTATGGGTATGTTATGCAATTCTGGCTATGGGTATGTTATGCAATTCTGGCTATGGGTATGTTATGCAATTATGGCTATGGGTATGATAAACAAAGCTGGCTATGGGTATATTAAACAAAGCTGGCTATGGGTATATTATGTGATTCTGGCTTTGGGAATGTTACACGATTCTAGCTATGGGTAATTTAAACAAAGCTGGCTATGAGCATGTTACACGATTCTGGCTATGGGTATGTTAAGCAAAGCTGAGTATAGGTATGTTACATGATTCGGGCTATAGGTAATTTAAACAAAGCTGGCTATGGGTATGTAAACAAAGCTGGATCTGGGCATGCAAACAAAGCTGGCTATGAGTATGTAAACAAAGTTGGCTATGGGTATGTAAACAAAGCTGGCTATGGGTATGTTAAGCAAAGCTTGCTATGGGTATGTTAAACAAAGCTTGCTATGGGTATGTTAAACAAAGCTGGCTACTGGTATGTTAAACAAAGCTTGCTATGGGTATGTTACACGATTCTAGCTATGGGTATGTTACACGATTCTGGCTATGGGTATGTTACACGATTCTGGCTATGGGTATGTTAAGCAAAGCTGGCTATGAGTATGTTACATGATTCTAGCTATGGGTATGTTACACGATTCTGGCTATGGGTATGTTACACGATTCTGGCTATGGGTATGTTACACGATTCTGGCTATGGGCATGTTACACGATTCTGGCTATGGGTATGTTAAGCAAAGCTGAGTATAGGTATGTTACATGATTCGGGCTATAGGTAATTTAAACAAAGCTGGCTATGGGTATGTAAACAAAGCTGGATCTGGGCATGCAAACAAAGCTGGCTATGAGTATGTAAACAAAGTTGGCTATGGGTATGTAAACAAAGCTGGCTATGGGTATGTTAAGCAAAGCTTGCTATGGGTATGTTAAACAAAGCTTGCTATGGGTATGTTAAACAAAGCTGGCTACTGGTATGTTAAACAAAGCTTGCTATGGGTATGTTACACGATTCTAGCTATGGGTATGTTACACGATTCTGGCTATGGGTATGTTACACGATTCTGGCTATGGGTATGTTAAGCAAAGCTGGCTATGAGTATGTTACATGATTCTAGCTATGGGTATGTTACACGATTCTGGCTATGGGTATGTTACACGATTCTGGCTATGGGTATGTTACACGATTCTGGCTATGGGTATGTTAAGCAAAGCTGGCTATGAGTATGTTACATGATTCTAGCTATGAGTATGTTACATGATTCTGGCTATAGGTAATTTAAACAAAGCTGGCTATGGGTATGTAAACAAAGCTGGCTATGGGTATGTTATGTGATTCTGGCTATGAGTATGATAACCAAAGCTGGCTATGGGTATGTTGAACAAAGCTGGCTATGGGTATGTTACAGGATTCTGGCTATGGGCAGGTTATGCGATTCTGGCTATGGGTATGTTAAACAAAGCTGGCTATGGGTATGTTACGGGATTCTGGCTATGGGTATGTTACACGATTCTGGCTATGGGTATGTTACACGATTCTGGCTATGGGTATGTTACACGATTCTGGCTATGGGTATGTTACGGGATTCTGGCTATGGGTATGTTACACGATTCTGGCTATGGGTATGTTACACGATTCTGGCTATGGGTATGTTACACAATTCTGGCTATGGATATGTTACACGATTCTGGCTATGGGTATGTTACACGATTCTGGCTATGGGTATGTTACAGGATTCTGGCTATGGGTATGTTACAGGATTCTGGCTTTGGGCGGTTATGCGATTCTGGCTATGGGTATGTTACACGATTCTGGCTATGGGTATGTTACACGATTCTGGCTATGGGCAGGTTATGCGATTCTGGCTATGGGTATGTTACACGACTCTGGCTATGGGTATGTTACACGATTCTGGCTATGGGTATGTTATGCGATTCTGGCTATGGGTATGTTATTCTATTCTGACATTACATTATACTTTAAGTCCAAGGAATCTATAAAAGGTGAAGGGTGAAAACGCAAAAGTCAGAGTATTTGTAACTTAGAACAAATATAAATGGAAATAAACGAAGCAACTCCAAATATCTTTTCGCTATAAAATAATTAAAATCTTTATATCTACCAATGTCATATGTGTTCTCCAGCGCGTTACATCCTGCCATCTTTTTAAATATAATTGCGGACTTTTCTCTTTATTTCAGGCTGTGAACCTCTTAATTATGCCTCGTTTAACTACATACACATCTAAAAAAAGCATCATTCCTTCAAAACAAACTGCATGTATGGTTTGAAATGAGATGAACATGATTCGGGTGGTGAATAATACTACTCGGTGCTACTACCTCGTCAGCCTGGTAGGTGTGCCTACGTATTCAGTGACCTAGACCCTTCCTGCGGGGTCTTGGGTTTCGTCGAGTTCAAGCTTGACTAGATCATCTTTCGGATAGTGGATAGCAGTGATCGTCCCAAGATTTATCTAATTAAGGCACTGAAACATTTCCCACAGTGCTAAAGGCTTGAAATCAAGGACTGAATCTCAAAATAATGGAAACTCAGTGGACAATATGTTATTTTATACAAACTGATGTTGTCCAGAAGCGAAGTGTTGTGTATTATGCAATAATGGTTGATATGAATGGCGTTAAACTTCGAATTACTACGCCTCTAGCGCAAGCGATCTAGGTCTAATAGATGCCATGACTGTGACATACGTGGTAAATGTATTCTGAAGAAATACAGGATTTTTCTTCAACGGAAAAAAAGTCATATTGGGCACATTTTATTGTTTTCCTTGTAGGCCACAAAAAGAGTGTCTCCTTTGCACTGGTTCGTTGTCTGCATATCCCTACATCAGTCCATAACCCAGCCTGGATCTGCTAGCTGTTGTACCTTACTGTAGCATTACTTGGCACAATATTGATTACATTGTTGTTTAGATTGTACTCATACATCTTTACGTTTGTTATTAGTGATTCAAAGAATATAAGCACACACTTTATTAATGGCTGAGTTAAATAGGAAAATTTAATTGATTGTGGAAGTGAAAAATTGACGGGGAAAGTTACGTCTGTCTAAGAAAGTATTAGATGATTTATTGAATGTAATCTATGCACTAGCCGGTTGTTCCCGTCGAGAGCGTTGGAGCAGATCTAAAACCAGCGGGACAATGGTTTCCTCTTCAGGACCTCGGCACATTACGAGGTAAAAAATCAACATGATAAATAAGTGTCACAAGTCATGTTACTTTGTTGGGGTCTACGAAGGTCTACCCTAGTAGTGGACACTTACTAGAAAAGGCAAAACTGGTTGTTGCACACAAGTGTCCGTTGTACACTTCATCTTTAAAAATTAATTTTTGAACAAATATCATGCACCCAATATTGTCGTTATTATTTATTATTTATTATTATTATTATTATTATTATTATTAAGATTGTTCTATGTGCACTGCACAACAAAATCATAGTTCCGGGTATAAGTTGTTCTCTCCCAAATGTATGTTCCACACAAGATTGTTGTTCTTTAATCCATCCTAGAAATTATAAATCATCACCGACTTAACAAATATACACCAATCTTACTTTGTTAAGGCTATAAATACAATATCTGGCTGAATCAGTTCCTCAACACGCCAAGATCAAAAGACAGTCGGCTAATGTGAAAAGAGAAAATCAAAAGAAGCCGTATATAACATTGAAAAGAGAAAATCAAAAGAAGCCGTATATAACATTCCTCGTGACCCATGAACCAAAACTTCACCTGTGTTCACATGTTTTGAGTAATGAATGACCCATAACCTTAATGAAAAGGGATGTATCTTTTATTTTGTTTCAGGGACGAACATTTTGTTATTCATTGGTAGATTTAATTCAGTCATATAGATGAAGTTATATAATATATCCGTCACACTAGCGATAACAAAACTACTTTTCCCACATGCAGCAAACGAATTGCTTCCATTTTGTCTTGTAAGGATAAAACGTTAGTCAATAAAATATAAACTGCAACCTAATTATCTGATGGTATAGTACATGTTGGTTTTGGCGTTGAAAGTGTTAAGCTGCCGTGGACATCATGATAGATTCATACTGAATATGGAATCAAGTCAACGTGTTTTATGTCAACAAAACGTGTTATTGATTGCAATCTGTTGATTTTAAGGAAGAAATACCTCTCCTTCGAGGAAGATTGGGACAGGGGTTTAGTAAATACTTCTTTATCATAACGTTGTACTGCTTATATATAATACTATGTAGAATATTTAATACAAATAATACAATCATGCAGGTTAGAGAATTTTTAATTCGTACTCTACGATGATTCGAACGCAGGTCCGCGGGTAAAATGCTCCCATCTTAGCTACAGATGTAAACGAAAATCGAACAATATATGGATTACTAATTAAACATAAATTCATGTAAGTTGTGTGAATCTTGCCGTAAGGAAAAGCATTAATTGAAATCGTAATCTAAGATTTTCAAATGATTTCACCATTGCCTCATGGACAGTGTGTGGCACGAGGAGATATACAAGATATGCTTACTGATATTACAAGTGTTGTAGTTATCAATCCAAAGGTTTAGGACATACAATCATACAGAAAGAGAACAACAACAACAAAAAATACGTCAACAGTTGATTGTACATAGCCTCCGCCCTTGTTACGCTGGGAAATTGATCTCTTCCATCTCTTTGTGCTGGAGAAAGACAGTAAGAAGACTTGTATAACCTTTGCATACTAAATTATCTTCTGAAAGGCTTGGGTACACGTTTTGTTTAAATAAATACAGACATTGACCGAAGGTGATGTTATATGGGATATTTTAGTGTTGTTCAGAGACGGAATAAAATTATAAGCATACGGTGAATAATCTGACAGCAGGAATAAATCATGACCCTGATACGTTTCCCAGAGGGAGTAATTGACCCTTTACGTTACCCATGCTGAATAACTGTTTCTAGCAAGAGTGCTCCTCTTCTCAAACCCATGTGATAAATGAACGATTACTTATGATTTTATAACAAAACGACTATGCGATTAAATGTTCGCAATCCAGCGAGGTCAGCTGAATAAAAACATTCTTCCCATGGAAAACGTTTTCCACAACATATTAGATAAGCATTCACCGAGAAAGAAAGGGATCGGTATACCGGACATAAAGGCAATTGATTCTTCTTTGATCCTACACTAAGATACTAGATTTAAAAGAATCGATGGAACATGATAAATTACATTATCATGTGTACTTACTGTAATCAGACGAACAAGGTACTTTTCTAGGATCCCGATCCAAATATCGGATGATAGACACAATCCTGAACCTTATTTCCCTCTTGTCGCCATCTCTGCTTATTGAGACTTGCGACCAAACTGTTCGAGTCATTGAGTCATATATATATATATATATATATATATATATATATATATATATATATATATATATATATATATATATATATTAATGTTTTATACATCAGAAAATTTAACGAATATGTAATTATGCATTGTTATTCTAAAGTGTTTCCAACTAAAGAGAAAGAAATAAGAAATGATCACACCACTATTATCGTCCTTGTGTTTCATTAGTCACTTGTTTTGAAACTGTCAGTTTTGTAAGCAATTAAGAAATTTTCACTTTTCAAAAGATAGATGAAAGAAAAGGAGAACAGCAGATACTATACTAACAAACCATTCGGTCTCAAAAAATGGTCATCGAGATGAAATGGGTCTTAAAGAAGAAGACCATTGCATTTTCATATTTTACTTGTCAGTACTCAGGATTTAACCATTTAACCCGGATGTAAATACTACATTCCGACAATTTCGACCATAGAATCCCTTGTATGGCATGGCTTCCCATATATTTTGGCATGAATAACCAAGAGATGTTGAAATGTAACGTGATCTATAGACAGATTTCTGCATACCGTATGGCCGAGCCAACATCCAGTGAAACTTCTACTGACAGTAACTCAGTGTTGGAAAAATTGGAAACATCTTTAATTAGGAGCATCTATGACATTGCTAACGAATGCATCAAGGAAAAGTTAGGAAAACCTCATAAGAACACGAAGATAACAAAAAGCAACTTAGAACAATTGAATGCCAGGAAGCCTGATCAAATTATAATATATATATATATATATATATATATATATATATATATATATATATATATATATATATATATATATATATATTTGTGTGTGTGTGTGTGTGTCTATTTCCATAAATCCGTGAGGGAGACGTCCATGCATGACCTACAGATTCCAAAGAAGTGAGGAAAGAAATTATAGGTTGCTGACATTTTTTTGTTCAATATACATTTAAATGAGTACATAGTCTATTGCGATAACAATGAAGATTTGTGTAATATCTTCGATTACGTTGAAATATATTAAACAAAATTATCATTTTGAAAATAATACAGTGTGATTCAGTGAATGTTCATCCAGACCAAACGAGAAGAACTTTAGGAATAAACCTACCGATAGAAAAATGAGTACAGAAAATGTTAAAATAGAATAAAACATATTAACGTAATGAACACAAGCGAAATCGATGATAGATTGAAACGTTTATTTGATAGTTTCATACCATATTTCGAGACGAAAAACGATAATCCAAAATATATTTGACAAGACTGAACATTTACCACTGCACATAGATAATTACAAGAGACTCACAAATCTGAATATTTAACACTTCACATAGATAATTAGCTACACGTGACAAAATAAAAATAACTGTTTGACTGCAAAAGCTACACATGACAAAATTAAAATAACTGTTTGACTGCAAAAGCTACACATGACAAAATTAAAATAACTGTTTGACTGCAAAAGCTACACATGACAAAATTAAAATAACTGTTTGACTGCAAAAGCTACACATGACAAAATAAATATAACTGTTTGACTGCAAAAGCTACACATGACAAAATAAATATGACTGACTGCAAAAGCCACACATGACAAAATAAAAATAACTGTTTGACTGCAAAAACTACACATGACAAAATAAATATAACTGTTTGACTGCAAAAGCTACACATGACAAAATAAAAATAACTGTTTGACTGCAAAAGCTACACATGACAAAACTAAAATAACTGACTGCAAAAGCTACTCATGACAAAATAAAAATTGTTTGACTGCTAAAAGCTACACATGACAAAATAAAAATAACTGACTGCAAAAGCTACACATGACAAAACTAAAATAACTGACTGCAAAAGCTACACATGACAAAATAAAAATAACTGTTTGACTGCAAAAGCTACACATGACAAAATAAAAATAACTGTTTGACTGCAAAAGCTACACTTGACAAAAGAATGACAGTGAGTCTAAAAGCTACACATGAGAAACAATGACCGCCAAAATGTCTATTGAAAACAAAAATATTCCAGAAGGCGAGATGAAAAGGTTTTCCCACGGTCACAGCCAATCAGTGAAGAAAATGCTGCACAATAATTTCAATGGCTTATTTGAACACGTTGCCATACCAAATATATGAAACTGCATGTACGATGAGAAAACTACACGAACTATATGATATATATATATATATATATATATATATATATATATATATATATATATATATATATATATATATATATATATATATATATATGTGTGTGTGTGTGTGTGTGTGTATCAATGATATACCACGAGATGTATACATTTTTCATTAAAAGGAAACGAGGCTTCTACGAAACCCTTATAATTTATTATTAAAAATATTAGACTATTTTGTAAGGAATCAAAAAGTTCGCGCTACTAGCATTATTTGCTAATGCTTGCTTTTTCCCATCCATCAGAAGCAGATAAAGTAATTCCATTTCCAGAAATGTTGTACGATGAACAAAATCATACAATTTATATTACGCAAAAGTTGCAGTTTACTTTTGAAGAACATGTTAATGCTAAAACCGAATACAGTACATTGTTGAAACGTGATGAGATTGTAAATTCTGCTATAAGTGAATAGTGTTGGTGTTAAGATAACAAAATCAATATGCCTTAATAAAATAAGTGTTACGATGACTAAATCAATATGCCATAATGATATAAGTGTTATGGTGACTAAATCAATAAGCCATAATAAAATAAGTCTTGTGATGACTAAATCAAGATGATATGATGAAATAATTGTTATGATGACTAAATCAATAAGCCATAATAAAATAAGTCTTGTGATGACTAAATCAAGATGATATGATGAAATAATTGTTATGATGACTAAATCGATATGCCATAATGAAATAAGTGTTAAGATGGCTAAATCGATATGCCATAATGAAATAAGTGTTTTGATGACTAAATCAATATGCCATAATGAAATAAGTCATTATAAAAAGAAATTTAATATGATAGTTACTGAATACGATAGATTCAAGAAGAAAAAGAATTAAATAAGAAAGAAAGTTTGTTGCAAACAAGACAAAGTAATAAAGAGTTAACAATAACTCCTTAGACGAAAGCAACAATACACAGGATACACATGATGTCACATATTTGTTAATAAGAAGTGTGAAACGAAATAAAGAAAATCAAAGCAAGGAAAAACAAAGGATGTAATGCAAATAGA
Source organism: Sinohyriopsis cumingii (assembly GCA_028554795.2). NCBI lineage: Eukaryota > Metazoa > Mollusca > Bivalvia > Unionida > Unionidae > Sinohyriopsis > Sinohyriopsis cumingii. The sequence continues at coordinate 16,242,030 of CM068836.1, forward strand.
AAATTTATACCTATTAGCTGTTTAAATAAAGGGCGATATGCAGAATATACATTGCTAAAAAGACTGTTTGAATTTAGATGAGATACAAGCTGGGATAGAACAACCTTTTCTAAGATTTTTTATATGAATGGGAGATTAGAAACTGGGCGGTAGAAACTGCAGCATTTGACACAATAGACCATGATATATTACTTCGCCGTCTCCAGCATGTATTTGGCATTCATGATACAGCCTTACTGTGGTTCAAGTCCTACTTGGTCAACATGACACAAATTGTATCTGCAAATGGAATACACTCCAGCCCAGTTGATCTATGTTGTGGTGTTCCACAGGGACTTGTTCTCTTCATTCTGTACACTCAGTCGCTCTCAAGTGTCATATATCATCATTCAGTGTCTCACGAATTGTACGCTGATGACACCCAATTATACAAATCTAGCCACCCAACTGAAGTTATGCTATCATCCAAGGTGTTGAGAGGTGCATTTTTCTCATGTGAAGTCATGGATGACATGTAACAAGCTGCAGATGAATGATGATAAAACTGAGGCCATTCTGATCACAACACAAAGACTTTCTCATTCACATCCTTTACCTCAAACAATAAATATCAGCAACACCAACATTAAATTCACACAATCAGTACGAAGCCTAGGTGTTACTCTGGACAGTACTCTCACACTGCACCAACACTTCAGCTTCCAGCGATGTTCAATAAACTTTAGGAATGGATGGTAGCAATAATCATTATCAAACTTCACAGGAAAAATAAAATTCTTTTAATTGATTTTCGATACACAATAAAATTTATCAGAACACAAAGACTATTTTACAATGCAGACACCTCGCTCGAAAGATATAATGTTCAAAAAAGGCTAAATTGTAAAATCTGGTTCGGTATAAATAAAAAATTCCGGACTTTTTTACCGTTATTTTGATAGTGCCATCATGCCACAAAAATGCCATATTACTATATAGCACAAATATATAGAATTTACTTTGGGGACTTGTTGTGAAAGGAAAGCTGTTCAGGAGGAAAATAGGCTCAGTTGGAGAAGGCGAACATCTAAACACATTACAACAAAGTTATGAACTTACAGAAAGTTATCAGTATAATTGGATAATCATTTACCGTGGTACTGAGTGAATGGTGTATGACAGCTTGCTGTGTATGATCGCAAACTTAGTGCTCGACTAAGTAAGGTTCAAAAACGCAATAGCTATGGTGAGTACAGAGGATGATGGTAAACATGTAAACTCAATGCTACATTTGCACAGTGCAAAATCTGAAAAGATTCAAGTTCGCTACCAGGGTCATGGGACTGGAGAGTATAGAGGTTAGTACACAATGAATGTAATTTGGAAAGAAAATCAAACGTCCATCACTTTGTTGATTCACAAATCATCCATACGCTTGTCGAAAATGTGCCAGACAAATGAGGGACAAAAATAATCCCAATAACGACAAGAAATCTATTTTATTTGGTCAAGATTTATAGTTAAACGGTACATTAAGATTGGCAAGGAAATACTTGAAAAGAACCATGAGATTTGTACCAAGACATAAATTCATCTGCCAGTGTCTTGAATCGATAGCTAAGCGTATAAGTTCGTCCAGACCATTAAACATTTCGGTGCAATGAAACCTACATTTCTGAGAAAGGACCATCCATCCATCCACATGTAATCTCCCATAGTTTCAATAGATCGGATGAATTATCTAAACCTCCCAAAGAAAAGCTGTACTTATCACTTATTGAATCAAAATTATCTGAGGACTATTATCGATGTGAATATGATGTGAAGGTATACATCATCAATCGGACATTAGATTATCTATTGCTGATAAAAGATACTTTAATGTTGTGTGACACGAATATATGGGAGCAGGACATTACCGCCCTGTCCATTATCCCCCTGCAACTACCCCCCTGCCATTACCCCCCTATCAATTACCCCCCCCCCGGTATATTACCCCCCTGCAACTACCCCCCTGCCATTACCCCCCATCAATTACCCCCCCCCCGCATATTACCCACTAGCCATTAGCATCATTTAGACATACAGATACAAAATCGAACTAAAGCAAATGTGACGAATTTAATTAAAGTGTGCACAAACACAATCTGATAATCCGTGCTCAATCTATACTATTGTTTTGTCTTCAGCTCACTGAATAAAATTCGAGCAGAAATGGTTTCTAATTAAGTGTACACAAATACAATCTGATTAGAGTATTGGCTTCACAACAATAAAAATGATTTTAGCAATTTAATCTGTGGTCCATCTATACAATTGTGTTGGCTTCACCTCACTGAATATACTTCGAGCAGAAATAGTTTCTAATTAAGTGTACACAAATACAATCTGATAACGGTATTGGCTTCACCTCATTGAATATGCTTCAAGCAAAAATTATTTCTAGGCGCATGCTCCAGAAAAACTATATATATATATATATATATATATATATATATATATATATATATATATATATATATATATATATATATATATATATATATATATATATATATATATATGTGTGTGTGTGTGTGTGTGTGTGTGTGTGTGTGTGTTCATAAAAAATATATATCACCAGAAATATTTTTACCATGGATAAAGTTCAGAGCATACGTGGAAAGCAAAAAATTATGCACAATGGATATGTCTATGTAAAGCAGAAAGATTTAGCGGCAGGTGTAATCAGTTACGAATGTGAAATGCGACGAGGAAATTTATTAGGAGTATCTGAATGTCAAGCAAAGATCAAAGTTATAAATGATGTTGTAGCAGGATCTCTGCATGAACATACACATGCACCAGATGCACAAGTATATGTTTTCAAGGCTGAGATTCATTTACTAAAATAAAAATTTAAAATAAATTCTTTTGAAATTTATTTTAATATATTATTTACTCTTGGGATATAACAATTATATCCAGAGTGGGGGGTTATGGCAGTGGGGTAATATACCGGGGGGGGGGGTAATTGATAGGGGGGTAATGGCAGGGGGGTAGTTGCAGGGGGGGTAATATACCGGGAGTAATTTTCTAGACCCGAATATATGCATTAAACAACAAAACAATTGACCAACAACATACTTACAGTGCACGCGGGTTAGCTGATGGTAACATCTTAAAAATAACTGTAGACTCATTCTGAGGCTTCAGATGATGGAAAGTGGAATTCTTGGTCAAATTAGTATGACAAATGAACAAACGGGAATTATTGTCGTCGTTAATGTATAATATCCATTTTCATCAAGAAAAAGACATTATTTTTTCATTGGATGAGAGGCAAAGAATTAAGGTGACGCTTACTCATGTGACCAAAATAAAGAATATACGATTGAATTTACAACGTAAAAGAGTACGTATTTGATCCTGGTTACATATTACATGAACTTAATGCTTTTTCTTTCATTGCGTTTAAAACTGATAACAGAATTGTTTTGTTTGAAATATGCTGCGGTACCTTTCTAAGATGTTACCTCAAATGACATCCCTGAGAATAATCAATGTTGGACAGTCATCCATTGATCTAGTGTGCAACTTTCAATGATCACTTTTTGCGCTATTTATTAAAACATCTTTCAAGCACATACCAAAATAATTAAGTCTGATATTTGTCAAATATGTAATTTTTTGCTACGTAAATTATTCCTTCTGTACTGGTGTAGTCACAGAAGAGAGAAAAATGCAATGTTCTGTACTTAGCAGTAACTAATTATATAACTGATACAGAGGTTATCTTATCGTACAGGAAGCAAACGTTTTTAAGATAGTATTCTTGGATGGCTCCTTCTTTTACTTCTGGTTCCTTTTTAAATGTAAAGTTAAGTCTAAAAACATTAGGAAATGCACAAATAGATTGAACTCTAATTTATTAATATCTGGAAGTCGTGTGTCAGTCCAGGTCTCTGTACCTATATTTTTTTACTTTCTCAATTTTTCACTAATTATGCCTTCTTCGATCATGTTTGTTCTAACCACATATCTTCATGCACCGTTAAAATGATGTAGGCATTTAACTTAAAACGAACATCGCTTTGGTGTGATAAGTATATCATTTTCACAAAATACTGTACCTAATGATTTTACCACTACCTTGTTAGAATCTTTCTAAGCCTTCAAAGCAAACAACCATACCATTCATTACATCCTAAGTTAGCGTTGGTATAACAGTTTACAAGGTTTGTTCCGGTTTAATGATCTGTATGAAATATAAAGAGGTGCTGGACTGAGATAATCTAATTACTTGTGACCCTGATTCCAATTTGTCTTATCCCCAAAGGAAAGATTCCAATTTGGCTTATCCCCAAAGGAAAGATTCCAATTTGGCTTATCCCCAAAGGAAAGATTCCAATTTGTCTTATCCCCAAAGGAAAGATTCCAATTTGGCTTATCCACAAAGGACCGATTACAGTTTGGCTTATCCCCGAAGGACCGATTCCAGTTGACTTATCTCTAAAGGACCGATTCCAGTTTTGCTTATCCCTAATGGACAGATTCCGGTTCGGCGTATCCTCAAAGGACCAATTCCAGTTTGGCTTATCCCCAAAGGAATGATTCCAGTTTGGTTAATCAACAAAGGACCGATTCCAGTTTGGCTTATCCACAAAGTACCGATTCTGCATAAATGAGCAAAAAATTTCGATACTGTTCCTAGTTTTTGTTCCATATCATCTCTGATTAGTTTGATTTACTTTCCAATCCGATTACTAAAACATTGAAATCGTTCAAATACGTGCTCTCTACGTTCTAAGTTCTATCCTATATTCTTTATTTAGGTTACACGAGTAAGCGTCACATTAATTCTTTACGTTTCATCCAATGAAAAATGTCTTTTCCTGATGAAAATGGATAATATACGTTAACGACGACGACAATTCTGCATTATTCCCGTTTGTTCATTTGCCATATTGATTCGAATCATTAACACATTAACAGTATCAAGTTTGTAATGAGAGAAAGGTAATGTTGCGCAATGAAATCCACAACAACTAGCAATGTATGTCTTGTAATTTAAGCCTTAAATATTATCCAATAAACATTTGTATCAGTATTTAGAACCAGGAAATGACTGTTTGATATTGGCGTTACTTTTGTATGTTTGTTTTTGCTTTGAGTATGTAGCTTACAGAAGACCATGTAGATTCTCCTAATTCCGACAATATGAGAATCGCAAAGTAATATAATTCCAGGAAGTACTTTTATTATTTCATCTAACTCCTTTTTGTAGTTATCTATTTATTTTTTCAATGTTTTATTCATTTAAAAAACACATTAGTATTGACGCAAATTTAAGCATCCAGTTCAGTTTTTAATGTCTCCATATTTTCGTTGATTTTGGTTTTAAATGCCTCATTGCTACCACTTAATACGACGGTCTATATATCAGCATCAGTTTTGAATGCATCAATACCATTGCAAACGTTTGCCTCAAACAATTAAAATCTTTGTAAATTCAGTTGATTTTTTTGTGCCTGTTTCACCGATACTGTCTTTTTAATTTCTTGAATTCTGTTTCATTTTGTTATTAAAAGTATTTTATAATAATGCAAGGTGGGATTGTTTACAGATTCTCCAGGACACTCTCGAAATTATTTGTTGCTTATCCGTTTGTATATCGGTTGTAAACATTATTGGATATTCCGTAAAGTATTTGTATTTGTTGCTTATCCGTTTGTAGATCGGTTGTAAACATTATCGGATATTCCGTAAAGTATTTGTATTTGTTGCTTATCCGTTTGTAGATCGGTTGTAAACATTATCGGATATTCCGTAAAGTATTTGTATTTGTTGCTTATCCGTTTGTGGATCGGCTGTAAACATTATCGGATATTCCGTAAAGTATTTGTATTTGTTGCTTATCCGTTTGTAGATCGGTTGTAAACATGATCGGATATTCCGTAAAGTATTTGTATTTGTTGCTTATCCGTTTGTAGATCGGTTGTAAACATTATCGGATATTCCGTAAAGTATTTGTATTTGTTGCTTATCCGTTTGTAGATCGGTTGTAAACATTATCGGATATTCCGTAAAGTATTTGTATTTGTTGCTTATCCGTTTGTAGATCGGTTGTAAACATTATCGGATATTCCGTAAAGTATTTGTATTTGTTGATTATCCGTTTGTAGATCGGTTGTAAACATGATCGGATATTCCGTAAAGTATTTGTATTTGTTGCTTATCCGTTTGTAGATCGGTTGTAAACATTATCGGATATTCCGTAAAGTATTTGTATTTGTTGCTTATCCGTTTGTAGATCGGTTGTAAACATTATCAGATATTCCGTAAAGTATTTGTATTTGTTGATTATCCGTTTGTAGATCGGTGTAAACATGATCGGATATTCCGTAAAGTATTTGTTCCTTCTCTTACTGCTGCAAGTCTACTAAAGCGGTGAACAAGGAATTTAATCTCTTTCTGAAAAGTTCCCGTGCGTTTAAAATCTTTTTCAGTCATTCTCAATCGGTTTTATAGCTTTAGATTTTGCTACCTTTAACATTCGCACTCTGTTCATCGGATTTTATTTTACTCTCGGCTTGTCACTCCATGTTTTGATTCCGCTCAAACAGTTATCTACAGAGTCTTATAAACTTGATTTTCCACAAAACATTTACTGTACGTACTCGCTTATAAGACGAGCCCAACTGCAAACCGCACAGAGGCAGATATGCCGTGGCATAATGCTCCAGATTACCTAGTCTGCGCAGTTTGTTCTGATTAGTTATTTGAACAAATAACATATCCTGATCTGCATGCGTATTATGATAAGGTGGATGAGGGTTTATCTCTTTTGAAGTTGGGATCGACGTATAAGTGAGTATATACGGTATTAAGCACATCAAATGTTTCTCTTGGATATGCTAAATTGGTAATGCAGTTATTGTGGTTTAATTCACTGGTAATTTTGAACATTTTTCATCTGTTTTTGCAAAAACGTCGAAATAATTAACTGGGAAATCTTATATATATATATATATATATATATATATATATATATATATATATATATATATATATATATATATATATATATATATATATATATATATATATATATATATATATATATATGTATGTATGTATATGTGTATATGCAGCTTAATTTGTTATTTTATTTCAAATGAAAGACACGTTAGACTCGTACATCGATTACTTTTTTTGTTTTTCTCTTTGATTCTGATAAGTAGTCTGTTAATTTTACCTCTTTGTAATTGTTTGTAATGTTCATTATAATTGTATGAAACAAAGCCTTCATATTTTAAAAAAATTAACTGATAAAGACTCTATCAAAAACGAATAAATATGGTAAGCTTGGCATTATTGATTTCTTTGAGATAAATGTATAAATATTTGTTTGTTTCAAACTCTCATAACATGACTTAATAGTTGCCTGGATACCGTAAACACTCGCTTATAAGTAGAGTCCACTGCAAACAACATAGATCATGATCTATCGTAGCGTATTTTGTTTTTCAGTAAGATTATTCAATGCTACATATGCAAATGCTATTGTGTATAACATGTATCTTGCTTTGCAAATGTTATTGAGTGTAACATGTATCTTGCTTTGCAAATGCTATTGAGTGTAACATGTATCTTGCTTTGCAAATGCTATTAAGTGTAACACGTATCTTGCTTTGCAAATGCTATTGAGGGTAACTTGTATTTTGCTTTAAAAATGCTAATGAATGTAACATATGTATCTTACTTTGCACATGTTGCACCGGTTAAAGACACAGCTTATCCAGCTAATGCGGCATATTTTCAAGGGAAAAATATCTAAGATAATTAGGGGGATTATATAAAATTTTCGGTTCTTTCACTGTTATTAATTTATTGCATTTTTCTTCTGGTGTATGTTTTACTCGTTGATGACCAACATTAACTCTTCGTGTACTTCCGTTTTTACTTTTTGTTCTGCGTTGCTTATCATGTTGACTAATATTTCAGCTTGGTAAAAGCAGAAAGTACAATTTCGTGATGTTTTAAAACCTGTTAACAAATTATCTTATGATTCAAATCTTTGGAAGGAATATATATAACGGTTGGATTAACGCTATGATGATGATGATGATGATGATGATGATGTTCGTCCATCGGTGTCAGTGAAGACAATTAAATGATATCGATTCACTGGGGTGGGACCGGAGATAGCTGATCAGTCCGATGTGGGCCCGGAAGAGTCTGTTGCAGTGGGGACAGGGACCTACAGGTTGCTTGCTGGGAGTTGCGGAACTGCTGTTCCTGGATTTGCGCAGATCACGTTTCTCAGCTGCGTCCACCAATCTTTTCTGCTCAAAGGCTGCCGCACAGGCATTGACCTGACTGTGCCAAGCATATTGATCAGTAGCGACACACTCCCAGCTGTCAGGGTCAATGCCTAAGGTCTTCAGCGAGGCCTTGAGAGTATCATTGTAGCGCTTTTATTTTTTACCACAGTGAGATCTCTTCTCTTGCTGAAGCTCTCCAAAGAAGACCTTCTTAGGTAGACGTTCAACCGGCATGCGGACAACATGACCAGTCCAATGAAATTGTGTCTTGCACAGCATGGTGTGGATTCTTGTCATGTCGACCTGAGTGAGTACCTCTGTGTTCGGTACCTTGTCCTGCCATCTGATTTTCAGTAGTTTTCTCATGGAGCTCATATGGAAGTGGTTCAGTTTTTTTTTAACATGGTGGCTATACACAGTCCAGGTCTCGCAAGCATAGAGGAGAGGTCCATGCTCTGTTGCATGCCTTCCTCCGTGATGGAGTTGAGGGCACAGTCATTTGCGAATTGGAGGTCGCGAATGTTCTCAACTTGGACTTTGGTTTTGATTCGAATCCTTTTCTGGTTGAACAGCTTCCCACCCAGACGGTATCGGAGACCTACTGCCACATCAAAGTCCTTGAAAGCATCCAACAACATTACGGAGCTTTCCCACTAGACAGGAGCTCAATGGCCTTATGAGTTTTTCAGCACTGATGGAGGGTCAGGCAGTCTCTCGTTGATCTCAACCTAGAGTAGATGGTTGATAGCTTCATCATTGATGGAAGACGGCCTGTTAAAGACACCGTCAAAGTGTTCCGCCCAGCAATCCATATCTTCTCCTTCTCGGTTATAAAAGTGCTGCCATCGGAGCTCAAGAGTGGGGCTGTGCCTGATGTTACTGGGCCATAAACATCACGAAGAACACTTTAGAAATTTTTCATGTTGTGTCTGTCGGCAAAGGACTTGATATCATTAGCCTTTTGCCTCAGCCATGTGTCCTGCATTTAGTGCAGTTTCTTCTGCACAACTTGGCGGACTCTGCTGAAAGCATCATTTTTTGTAGCGAACTTAGGGTCGATGTTGTACGCACGATGGTGACAATGCTTCTCCTCTAGCTGGGACTGTATTTCTTCATAGTTCTCGTCAAACCAGTCTTAATGCCTACGCGCAGTGACGCCAAGGGTTTCACATGCAGCAGAGTACACCAGATGTTTGAAGGCCGCCTAACATTTCTTTACGTCGTTGGTATTATGGTCTGTGGTTTCGAGCTGGCTTGTTAGAGCTTCAGACAGAGCTTGTTCAGTGTTGCAGACTTTCAACCTGGAGACGTTGAGTCGCTTTGGGGTTTCAATTCCCTGTGGACGTCTGGGAAGTTGAATTCTAAGATTCATCTTGGAAATTAGTAGCCTGTGGTCTCTCCAGCAGTCAGCAACTCACATGACCTTGGTCACACGACATCCTGCCTGTCATTCGTACGGATTAAGACGTAGTCGATCACATGCCAATGCTTATACCTTGGGTGCATCGACGTTGTTTAATTACGGTTTGGCAGATGGAAGACGGTATTTGTGATCAGGAGATCATATGTTACGCACATCCTCAAGAGCAGATGTCCGTTGCTGTTAAACTTGCCAATGCCATGTCTACCAAAAACTCCCTCCCACGAGATGTTGTTCGCGCCAACTCTGGCGTTAAAAGCACCAGGAATGATCAGCTTGTCTCACTTTGGTACTGGAGCGATCAGAGCTTCCAGATCCTGGTAGACTTGTCTTTGGCTTCCTTTGAGTTGGTCATGGCTGGTGCATTAGCACCAATGAGTGTGGTTTGCTATTTTCCATGTAAGGGTAGATTCAGCATTATTAGCCGGTCATTAGTTCCCTTGGGTAAGATGGAGAGCTTATTCACTAAACTCAACTTGACAGCGAAACAAACTCCAGACACACGACATTCATCGGTGCCACTTTCACTCCAGAAGAAGGTATAGCCAGCTCCAACTTCAGTCAGCTGGCCCTCATCGGCCAAACGAGTTTCACTCAGGGCTGCTATATCTATCGTGTAGCGAGCAAGTTCTCTTGCAGTCAGGTCAGTTATTCTCTCCGGACTGTTAGCCTCTGCACCATCCAATAGAGTGCGTTTGTTCCAAGCACCAAGAGTGAGTTTGAACCTTTCCGGTTTTCTTTGTGATTGGATCGCAGGAATGGGATTCCCTCCAGCCGCTGTAAGCTGGTCGGGGTAGTTGAACCAGACTTTCTTATGGCACCTTTTATAGCCCCTTCCTCAGGCTAAGGAGGTAAGCTGCGCTATTCTGAAGAGATCTGCTTAGTCGTTCAGACGGTTGCCGACATCCATTTATGCTTCAGGTCAATAGAAAAAGACCACTCGGCCTGAGCCGCCTGCGTGCAGTTCCGTGCATGCACACCTGCCACGTCGCAGCTCGCCCATCTCCTCAGGACTTGGGCACGGGTGATGACGATGACATGAATGACTTGCGTATGATTTGGATTAAAGTGAGGGAGAGTTGCGCTGTGACTGCTATACTCACTCATCTAGGCCCCACTTTGTCCAGTGGCAAGACGTAGACAAGATGGCTGGGATGGAGATTGAACGCAGTGGATGACCAATGCGTCCTACATGTCTTGCCATTCTTTTAGCGCTCCACATCGCTTTGCTGAGTCCGCCTTCCTGTCCGTTAACCAGATGATGACTCCTCCGATCAGTCCACAGGGTCCAGTCTTCACATGCAATGAGTGAAAATCTCCAACTCACCGAGGGTTTGATACCACTCGGTTACCCCCAATCTGGTTTAGCCAGCCAGTTGAAGCCGTTGTCCGTCATGTGGCCGCTGCGCATGCTACAGCTTCTTCGAGCCACAGGTGGGAGCTGAGCGCCAAGTTGGGACCAAAAGTGGACTAGGTACAGAAAATGTTTTCATAATTGTTTCAAAACATAGCGTGCAAATAGTGTTGAATCTTGTTAAATTTTTAAGACGTTGTTTTCTTATGTCATATCAGTGTTACTCAGTTTACTCAGTTTCGTAGAGATGCTTCACTATTTACTGAGTACACATGTAAAATCTCATTTACTATAAGTTAGTCAATTGTAACGTGACTAAATGAAAATAGAATGATTGGCCTTAGAATGTCTCTGATATTCATTGTTAATAGTTGTCCATTTGTAAACTGCAACCGGTTTTCTTTAAAGGCAATAATAATGTTGAATAATAAATTGTGTGGGAATTTTTCTTTCGAACTTTCTCACTTATGTAACTAAAACGTTAGCAAACGTTAGCAATATGTTTTTGATTTTACATTTGCTTGTAATGTCATGGCAATTATCTTAAGTGAAGGTCCAAGTTTTATCAGGTAGTCGATTTTGAGCTAATAATGTGAAAATAAAATGATCAGCTTTAGAATTTCTTAAATATCCATGTTGACATGTTAAACAGATCTTTTTTAGAAACATGTTGTATGCAACTGTGCAAAGAGAATTATGTTCTGCATCAACCATAACAGTAAATGTTTCTTTGTCCTTCCCTTGTCACTTTCTTATTTAGCAAAGATTAATAACAATTTCCAAAGAATTTGCATGAATTAGATTTCAATGTGGACAGAATATTTTCTTCTTCAGATAGTTTTGATGCTTTTGTTGACTGCTGACTGCTATAGTCAACATTATTTACAAATATATGTTGAAGACTATGTAAAAGTACGCCAAGTAGTAAACTGTAAAAACCATCTTCCTGGCCGCCAATCAAAGAATCGATTCTTCTGTCTGAGATTCGTTTTTTTTCAAGTAGCGTGATTGTAGATTCTAGTGATGTACTTTACACAGACTTCTATATTTTGGTCTCGTCTTTTTTTCTTCTTCAGGTTTGGCTATTTTCATTACACGCGAACGTTTACGTTGTGTACCTGCCAATGCCGGCCAGGGTCGGATGCCTCGGTGTGTCCCCGAGAAAGACACTTAGCTCCCATTTCCTCAGGTTGACGTAACCAACAATGTCTTAAAACTGCCATTAAAAATAATAAAAAAGCAAAAACAAACAAGCAATATTGTGGTGTAGTGAATGCTAACACGAAACTTTGAGAATAAAAATCTAAAGGCAATCAAGATTAATTATGTTTTATGTTCCGTAAATAATGAATAATCACAGCTACAACAAACATCTCAACAATTATCATTATAAAAAGTAATGTTTTCTCTAAAAACATTAGGCAATTTTTCCTATAGCATTTAATATTGATATAGCATATTACCGTGAATATAAAAGGAACAAAAGGGAAAAAGATAGTGGAACAATACAAATTTGTATTTGGATATAATTTATAGCGACGGCTACTTCGGCATTAAACGATCAGGAAACGCACTGCATGAGAGCAAATCATTCTAAGCAGTCCCGGTGGAATGACGTACTATTTATTTATAGCGTAATGCAAACAGTGTTGACTAGTCTGGTAGATTGACCTTCACCAATACGCTTCGCTTTCTCGCGGAAATCATTTGTAATGAAGAAAAGTTTGTTGAAAAGTTCAGGTTACCAGACTATGTTTAAGTGCAGTGTTTTAATATAACGATTGACTTAAACGGCTCAAGCTTGTAGTTGTATGTCTAGAAATGCTGACCGTGATGCAAATAAATCTTTGTGATAACTGATTTAAAATTGCTTTGAATTATTAAAATAAAGTAATAATTTATGAAGATCCAAAAGTCTACATATGTCACCCTAGAAAAATCAATGGTTACAACTTTGTCTAATAGTAACAAAAACGATAGAAAATGCCAGATATTGCTTAAAGCAACTCAAAATTCCAAATTCCTATGAATAGCAAGCTATTTTTGAAAAGTAAGTTGCTTGTCCTTGCTAATGGAGGAGATTTCCAATCCTTCTAAAAATGTAATTCTACATGTCCGTAGAGATAAATTAATAATTCCATTCATAGTACTTAGTGAACAGTTCAAGTTTACGTTTGGGATTGTTGTTATGTTCTGCGTAAATTCTAACTATTCTCTGACACCTGGTACATATTCAAGAAAAAAGCTCCCCAGGAAAAAGTAATATTAATAATAAATGTTTAATACTGTCATACGAAGTTGGGTTTTTTTTTACACATAATTTCCCCATAATTAAGATACGGTCATAATAATGCAGTACAGCTGATCCTTTCTAGACCTATCTCTGTTAATTCTGGAACTGCTTGGCAACTGAATACAAAACCCAGCAACTGCTTGGCGACGGAATACAAAACCCAGCAAGTATTCGTATTGATGTTCAGACAATTTCCTTCATTTTCCAACATCAACTAAAAACTGCTTGATAACTCAATCACCTGCCTAACACGAATCTAATAGATGCTCAGAAAATCAGTCTCTCTAACATTTTTTAGCCTCAGCAGTCTAATCCTAAAATATCTAATGAATTCCCAGGAGGGAGGGGCATTTTTGTCCAGAATAACAACAATCTCAAAATGAGGAAAACTCAGTGTAGTCCTTGATTACATGTAGCCTCTACTTTCAATAATCAAGCAGGCCGGTAAATTTCCATTTGATTGCAAATAACTTCCACATCCATATATGGGGTAGGTCTGGTAAATTTGCTTTTGATGGCATATAACATTTACATCAACCTATCGGACAGGTCTAGTATATTTCCATTAAACAGCATTTCGACACTACATATATACAAATGTTGTAATGTCTGACTAATAAATACAGGTCGCTTGTTTCCAATATAATGAGGTAGCGTAACTTGCGACCATGATATTATCAAATTAGATTTTTCAAATATCTAACAGCCCTCCTTAGCAGGAAAATATATTTTCCTTCTTCTGTATATATATATATATATATATATATATATATATATATATATATATATATATATATATATATATATATATATTCATGCTCACTCTATTCTTAACTCTTCAATTAATAAATTGTCCGTGCATAATAACCAATCCTCATTGACAACTGGCATTTTGCAACCATTTATGCTAGTTAGACATATTGTCTTGCCTCGTCTTGTGTCCTAATTACTCATAACATGCTAAACTCAAAACTGATGTGATATCACTGGTCAACAGTGAAATCATTACTGACTTGAAAAGGCCCTAATCTGTAGTATTTTGGTGTGCCGAACACGAATATAACCGTGAAAAATTTGTATTGGCTCTCGTTTTGAAGATATTCATATACCTCATTTTCTATGTTTCACTGTGTAAATTTCTCCAGTAGGACTGCAGCAACATCCGGAATAATGATGTAACATTGCATAATACCATCATGCTCACATCATCCACAGTTGATTGCATCATTTTCTGATGCAATGCAATACTAATGCCATGCGGCTGCTGAAGTAAGTTGACGTCAGCAGTGTACTATACAGTGTAGGCCTATTATACTAATGCCAGGCGGCTGCTGAAGCTGACGTAAGCAGTGTACTATATAAAGCCCAATCAGATAGGTTCAGCATTTAAAATATTTTAGACGTTGTGCGAGACAGTTCAAGCTACTGTTACATAAAACTTATTATTTTATCCATTTACGTACAATAAAGAACAGTAATGCCTCGAAAGTGTGTTAATACCGCGGACAATTTTTGCTATATTTGTGGGGAAGTGACATTTGCCAACCAGAAGAAAAGTATCAATTCTCAAGTGAAGAAGGCATATCATCTTTACTTCGGATGCAAGGTTGGTGACCAAGACAAGCCTTGGGCTCCGCATATATGCTGTGCTACATGTACAACACAGCTTTCACAGTGGTTGAATTGCAAAAGGTCATCAATGCCGTTTGCAGTCCCAATGGTGTGGAGAGAGCCAAGCAACCACCTAAATGACTGTTACTTCTGCTTGGTTCCTCCTCTTTCCGGCGGAATAACGAAGCGAAAGAAGTCGAGAATAGTCTACCCAAACATTCCGTCTGCATTGAGACCAGTTTCACATGGTGAGGGACTTCATATTCCAGAACCTCCAGCAGAATATTCTCTTGATTCGTCTGACGAAGACAAAGGTGAGTCGACCTGTTCTTCTCCTGGTCCATCAGCATGCAGTGATCCAGATTTTCACTGTGGTGCATCATCAACCCCACACAGAATAACACAGGAAGAACTAAATGACCTGATTCGTGATTTGGACTTATCAAAGAACAAGGCAGAATTGCTAGGATCAAGACTCCAACAATGGAATCTTCTAGAAGAAGATGTCACAATTACTGCATATCGAAAGCGCCACCAGCAATTGGAGCCTTTCTTCAGAAAGGAAAGTAATCTGATATTCTGTTCCGATATTGAGGGCCTCATGAATGCTTTAAAAATCACCCATGACCCACAAGAATGGAGACTATTTGTGGACTCTTCGAAACTGAGTCTCAAGGCTGTGCTTTTGCACAATGGAAACATTCTTCCATCTATTCCAGTAGCGTATGCTGTCCACATGAAAGAGACATACGATAACTTAAGGCAGCTACTGAATTCCATTGAGTATAACAAGTACAGCTGGCACCTCTGTGGTGATTTGAAGGTAGTTGCCCTTTTAATGGGACTGCAGCAAGGACATACAAAATACATGTGTTTCTTATGCGAGTGGGATAGCCGAGCAAGGGAAATGCACTACATGAGGAAGGAATGGACTCACAGGCAGAATGTAGCCATTGGAGAGAAGAATATCCAACACCCAGCTCTGGTTGAGGCTCAGAAAATCTTGCTACCACCCCTTCACATCAAACTAGGTTTGATGAAGAACTTCGTGAAAGCCATTGACCCGACTTTGCCAGCATTCCGATACCTGCATGAAAAATTCCCTCGACTCAGCGAAGCAAAGATTAAAGAGGGGGTTTTTGTGGGTCCTCAGATTCGAGAGCTTTTCAAAGATGACCGGTTCAACAACTTGCTGGAAGGTGACGCGAAACAAGCATGGAATGCTTTTCGCCTAGTTTCTACAAACTTCCTCGGAAATGTTAGGGCAGAAAACTATAAGGAACTAGTAGAAGACATGTTGATGAAGTATAAGAAACTTGGCTGCAATATGTCTCTAAAGATTCACTTCCTTCATTCCCATTTGGATTTCTTTCCTAGCAACTGTGGTATTGTTAGTGATGAACACGGCGAACGTTTTCATCAAGATATCGCAACAATGGAACAAAGATACCAGGGAAAATGGTCCACTACAATGCTGGCTGACTACTGCTGGACACTCCTCAGAGATGCTCCCGAACAGCTGTACAAGAGACAGGCGAAGAAATCTAAGATGTAGTCAATGACTTGATTTTTTATAGGTAGGCTATTACAGTTGACCTTTTACTATTGGAATGCATTTCGTTATGTAAACATTAATTTCTTGCAGATTACAAAAAAACTAGAGCCAATTTTGCAATTTGACTGTCATATTCGTGTTCAGCACATAAAAATTGATAAGAATTGACTAATTTTATTTCAGTAACATGACTTTTGTAAAAATTTGTTGTCCAGTGTATTATTACTAGGTTTATTTACCAGGATTCATTTACATCATACGTCATTAGTAGTATATAGGGATACCCTAGCGACAATGGGAATTAACATTACAGAGACCCCTGGGACACTCTGGCGACAATGGAAAATTAACATGGAGAAAAATCGTGGGACACTCTGGCGACAAGGGAAATTAACATGGAGAAAAAATTGTGGGACTGTTGAGCGACAATGGGAAATTATCATGGGAATAAATCGTGGGACTGTCTAGCGTCAAGGGAAATTGAATATGGGATTTTTTTTATTTTTTTTTTTATATTTTTTTAAAAAAAGGGGGTAAGCAATGGAAAGTCATTCTCTTTTCGAGAAATATGGGTGGCCCTGAAAAGGGTCTTTGGGTTTATGTTAATGTATCCATTAACATAAAGGGCATCTGTGGCATCTTCTTGTCCTCAAGCTGCGTCTTACTCGAGGGCCATAAATTAGTGTCCTCTTGAGGCAACCTTGTCTTTCTACGTACACTCTTCGTATCCACAGACTGGTGTCTGACTTGTCGACAACGGTCCACTTGGACCGGACATACATGAGCATGTCCGTCCTAAACATCATGGAAGACACAAGGGTGGAAGATTCGACTGTGGTCCACATCTTGAAGCGACGAGAACAGGTGAATCAATGCAGTGAACTGCGCTTATTTATAGGTAGAGGAAGGATTGAAACGGATTGAGTTCATTCACCAATCCGAACACGCGTTACAAAATTCAGTCAGCCCGCATCCAATCCGAAGAGAGCAGTCTGTGACGTCACGTGTCTATATAGATTCGATAGCGCTTGTGTGCAGTCAATCTATGCGACAGTGATTCAACATGACTGAAACCCAGAAAACGATCCATTGGGGTGCACCAGCAGGGGAGACTGCCCAAGGGAACCCGGACTTACTTTCAGAAGAGGTAAATTGGGATTTTGTGGATTTTCTTACCTCGCAAGAATTTGTTCCGGAACCTTCGTCACCTTCATTACCGCAAGTGGAGAATTTTAGACAGAGACAGAAAGAAGAATTGGAGAAATTTATACAACGACAAAAGGAAGCGGAACAAGTTTTTCTCCTACAGCAGCAGCAAGAAGAAGAGGTAAGAAAAAAACAACAGCAACAACAGCAAGAAGAAGTAGCAGCAAAGAAACAAGAGGGTGAAAATCAAACGGTCACGGTACTGTTGGACATTTTAGCGGAGTTAAGAAGTCTGAAACAAATGTATCAGACTTCTTTATTACGACCGAAGAGAATACGACCTTCCCGAGCTAAACACGTTAACCCTGTGACTAAGCCTACCGTACCACCCTTAGTGATTTCAACCCAATCATCATCATTATCAACAGTACGCAGTCCAGAAGTAGGCCTTGGCCGTGGCAAAGGCTTAAGGCAGTTAAAGTTGATTGCTTAAACTCACCCCTGCACCAAAATAAAAAGGCCCTTTTCAGGGCCACCCACGTCTCTCGAAAAGAGATAGCCTTTCAATTTGCCAATAACTAAAAAAAAAACAAAAAAAACAACCCATTTTACCCCCTATAGTACGTTTCTTTGTATGAGTGCGTGAGTGTACGTTCTTATTTTAAAATCAAAACTCAAAGACACTTACCTTATATAATTAATTTATTCTTTTATCCATTGTTACAATCCAGTTCACAATTCACAACACAACACTTTAATAAAATGTTCATTGACTTCTTCTTTCTCCTTGTTTAGTCTCTCTGTTTTTTTGAATTTCTTCACCGTCACACTCTTTTCCTCTTCTTCTTCTTCCTCCTCGCTTTCTTCCCTTCTTCGTTTCTTCTCCTGTTTCTTTTTCTTCACCTGTCTGCTTTCTTCCTCTGAAGAATCCCTCTCTTCCTCTGAAGAATCCCTCTCTCCTTCTGAAGAATTCCTCTTTTCTTCTGACTCCTCTTGTTTCTTTTTTGGGCAAACTGGAGACCAATGTCCTTTTTCTTGACAATAATAACAGGTATCTTTACTTTTGTCTTTTTTAGTCCCTGTTTTTTTTTCTTTTTTGACGGTCTGGACACTCTGAAGACCAATGCCCTTTCTTCTGACAGATATAGCAAGTATCTTGACTTTTATCTCGAAAGGAAGGAGAGTAGTCCGTCGGCTGGTCTGAAGAGAATTTTCTAATGACCCCTCGCAAAGCTCTGACGAAACTTTCGATTTGGCTAGTCTCTTCCATCGTTGTGATCAGCTTGAGAGTGAAATGAATAGTGAAAGGACAAGACACACACCCTTTTATATACGCTGGTCTGCCATGACTATAAATTAGTCTATGGTGTTTAAACTTGAGTCATTTGCCGATTTGCACTCAAGATGAAAAGATCCTATTCATTTGAGAAGAAAGAAGAAGAAAGTAAGAGGCAGAAACGTGATCTGTCGCCTCGTACCAGGGCTGAAATCTTGGCACAAATTCATGCCAGTGATTTTAAAGAGGACATGAGTGAACCAGAATCCGAACCCTCTAAACCAAGTTCACCACCCTTAGTCAACCCTGAAAAATACTATTCCATTCGAGAGACGGAAAAGCGCTCCTCTAGAAAATTTAGAACCACGGCTTACAAATACACAGTGAAGTTTAAAGATTTCAAGGCTGAAGTGCCGTTAGAGAAAGCAGAAGTGTTTATCACTGGGGTGTGGGATTCTTTGCTCACCGCACTCAAGCGACAATGTCAACCCAAAGAAGACGATCGCTTGAGACTTTCCATACAACACGACGGTTTGAAATCCCCTGTTTGGATCGAGTTTAGCACCCCTGCAGAATTGACCGTTTCCAAAGTCATGGACAAGATTCAACACGTACAACAATCTAATGATCAGTTTGACATCACCGATGGTAAGGCCACACTGGACATGACCCACGTTTCTCCTCCTCAAGGGACTGGACGCAAAAAGATGTTATTGGTGGACGACCAACACCAAAACAAGTCTCGTCCGAATTAACAACCCTCAAGACCAGATGTGTTTAGCCCGTGCCATCGTGGTGGGACGAACCTATGCCAACAAGAACGACACGGTAGAATGGAAAAGAACCTGGAAAACTATTTAACGATCCGATCGAGCCAAACAACGAAATGAAGCAGAACTCCTGTTACAACAAGCCGGACTGTCCAAAGACACACCCTGTGGCATTCCTGAGATGCAAAAATTGCTAGATGCCCTAGCTCCACGATACACCTTGAAAGTGCACCCTCAAGAAATGCGCGGACCTCTGTTGTTTCGAGGCCAAGATTTTAAGGACGGAAAATACATTCATGTCTATTATCACGATGACCATTTCGATATCACTGCATTCCTGAGATACGGTTATTACTGTGAGAAATCTGACTATGGTTATAATAATCGAGAGCAACACAAGCATTGTGGATTGAAATGCTCAGGATGTTTGGACTCTTCACCCTGTCTGAGTGAAGGACCAGTGCCTTGTTCAACTTGTCTGCGCACGTTTGTCAGCCCTACCGGTTACCAACAACATCTGAAGACGCAAGGTCACAGAAGAAATGTGCTTGTCAACTGCTGAGATTGTGCCCTACGTGTGGACAAGGCATATGTACCAATAGTACCAAGGCACACGTATGTTCAGGAAAGAAAAAATGTCACATTTGTCACCACATCGTGGACTTGGAACACCAATGCTACGTGCAAAAATACCAACCCCCACCAGAGAAAGAGGACGGTCACAAGAAGAAAGGCAATTTCATCTTTTTCGATTTCGAATGCATGCAAGAGACCGGCATTCACATTCCTAATTTCTGCGTGGCTCATCGAGCGTGCGAGAAGTGCATTCAGGAACCTATCTTCAGTCATTGCCCTCACTGCAGCAAGATTCCCGGAGGGCGTGAAAAAATCTTTCGGGGACCGAACACGTTAGCCGATTTTGCCCAATGGGTCTTAGACCCCATCGACAAGACGTGGAGCCAAGAGGACATCGAACGTTACGGAGATTGTCATCGTCATGCCACGGTGATGGCTCACAATTTTTCCGGATACGATGGACAGTTTCTTCTCAGATACTATACGGAACATGGCACCGAGCGTCCTAAAGTCACTTTGAACGGAGTCAAAATCATTTTCATGCAAGTGGGACAAGTACAGTTTAAAGATTCGATGAGCTATTTGGCCATGCCTTTGAGTCGAATGCCTAAAACGTTTGGAATGACAGAAATGGCTAAAGGGTACTTTCCACACTTTTTCAATACGGAAGCCAATCAACACGCCGTTCTACCCCATTTACCTGAGGCTCACTATTACGTCCCCGACAACATGCGTACCGAACAACGAGAAGATTTCTACGCTTGGTACCAGGCTCATGCCTCGGACCCTTTCGACTTTCAGGAAGAAATGTTAAAGTATTGTCGTTCCGACGTGGACATTTTACGGCGTTGCTGTGGATAATTTCGAGAACTGTTCATGGAACACGGAGGGGTCGATCCTTTGAAAGAAGCTTGCACCATTGCCAAAGCGTGTTCCTTAGTGTATCGACAACGATTCATGCCTGAAAACACCGTGGCTGTCATCAGTCCTCAAACGACCCACTTTGTCAAACGTCAATACTCGGTCAAAGCCCTACGTTGGTTACATTACTTGTGCGACAAGGAAGACAAGTGGATTCAGCATTCCCGCAACGGAGGGGGTGAAAAGCCCATCGGAACGTATTCGGTCGATGGCTGGGACTTAGAAAACCCCAAGATCGTGTACGAGTTTAACGGTTGCTTATTTCACGGATGTCCCGTCTGTTACCCTGATCGTAGCACTAAAAATCAGTTTTTACAACGAACCATGGAAGACTTGTACCAGGACACTTGTCAGCGGCGCCTAAAGTTGGAACAGGAAGGATACCAAGTGGTGGAAATGTGGGAACACGAGTACGATCACCGTATGAAAACCGATCCCGAGTTTAAACGCCTCGTGGAAAGTTACCAGTTCATGGACCCGCTGAACCCGAGGGATAGTTTGTACGGAGGAAGGACCAATGCCACCTGTTTGCTGTACCAAGCCGACGAAGAGAAAGGAGAAGAAATCAAATACTTGGACGTGTGTTCGCTGTATCCTTACGTGTGCAAATATTGTCGCTTTCCTACAGGGCACCCACAATTGTTCACGGAACACATCGACCTGAAAAACATTCGACAATACGAAGGTCTGATCAAGTGCAAAGTTTTGCCTCCCACGAACCTATACCATCCCGTCTTACCTCACCATTGTCAAGGCAAACTGATGTTTCCATTGTGCCGTACTTGTGCCGAAACGTGCAACCAAGATCAGCCTTGTCAGCACACCCAGGAAGAACGGGCCTTGACAGGGACGTGGGTCAGCGTGGAATTGTTCAAAGCTATGGACATGGGATACCAACTGTTAGAAGTGTACGAAATTTGTCACTTTCCCAAGACACAACAATACCACAAGGGTGACCCCACGCAGAAAGGCATTTTCACTGACTACGTGGATGCCTTTTTGAAACTGAAGCAAGAAGCCAGCGGCTATCCTTCCTGGTGTCACACTCCCGAAGACCATATACAATTCAAAGAGAAATACAATGAACAAGAAGGCATCACTTGAGACCACATCGAGAAAAACGAAGGCAGGCGATCGTTTGCCAAAGTGATGTTAAATTGCTTGTGGGGTAAAATGGCACAACGACCGTATTTACCCAAGACGGAATATTTGACAGAACCTTCCCGCTACTTCCAGATGATTCACGACAAAACCAAATACATGAAACACGTGGACGTCGTTCGCGAGGATTTGATCTTGGTCAATTACGAAGAAGATCTGGACTTTGTACAAGACGACCCTTTTGGAAATGTCATCATTGCGGCTTACGTGACAGCCCATGCTCGTTTAAAATTGTACGAAGCTTTAGAACTGTTAGGGGAACGCGTCCTGTACTTTGACACGGACAGTTGCATCTACATTCATCACTCGAGTCAACAGCACCCTGACATCGAAGGAGACCGTTTAGGAGCCTGGACAGACGAGCATCCCGACGACAAGATTCTACGAATACCGGGACAAACAAGGAGAAGTGCACACGACGTGCAAAGTGAAAGGACTGACTCAGAATTATCGTACCAGTCGAGTGGTGAACTTTGGGGTATTGAAAGAAGCCTTGCAATCGGGAGAGGATGGAAACTTTAAAGTGACCACTCACCAACCCAACAAGATTGTACGTTTACCCACTCACCACATCGTCAGTCGGCCCTTGGAAAAAGTCTATCAAATCGTGTACCAGAAGCGAGTTCGACTTCCCAATCATTTCACCTTACCGTATAGACACGTTGGTATAAAACATTGGTTGTAAGAGGATAGTCACCCGCTAGAAGGATGACTTCGCCACAGCAAGAATCGAGTGAGAAACCCGATGAGAACTCCAAGTTCAAACCCTACCATTTTCCAGTCTTCTTACCTGACTATTGTGATTGTGCCCGTCGATTGGACACGTTTCAGAAATGGCCTACGGATAGGGAAGGATTACCTTGTTCGCATGTTTTAGCTAGAACAGGATTTGTCTACTTGGGACCTGAGTCAAGATTGGGATACGAGGTACAGTGTTTCGCTTGCGGATTGAAGTTACGAATGGATCTATGTATCTATAAAGATTCAGCTATTCTGGAACATACTCGATGGTCTCCGCACTGCCCTTACCTTTCTATGGCATTTCCACCCATCACACTACGGTACAATGTTGACGGTATCTTAGAGACGGTACCTTCCAAAACAAGACATAAAAAAACGTAAAAAAGGAACGATGTACAAGCTTGAGACTGCATTGCGACTAGTATAAAAAGGGGCTATGGTCAAGATCGATAGTTCATTGTGACTACCAAGACCGAGCGAACAAGATGAATACTTTCAGAGAAACACAAAACAAGTTGTTTAGAAAGGCACAATTCAAATGTGAGGCTTCTGAAGTGGAATGCGATTGTGAGCCTTGCGATGGGTACGATGCTGTACGTTGTGACCTGAGCGATGCCGGAAAGCATCATGGGAACTTTGTTCTCACGACCCCTATCATGCAAAGTGATGCTATGCGTGTCAAACCTGAGGTATGCGAAAGTGATGCCGCTCGTCCTCTTGGACATTTTACTGGGTTTCGTTTTAAAGGGGAATGTTCACCTTCACGTCTACCCCCCTACTGATGTCATCCAGCCCTGAGCAAACTCCTGCCCATGTCACTCAACCCTCATCAAAACGAACCTGTGAAAGACGAATATTCGTTCCCTGTGCGTTTGTCAGAATACTGCGACTTTGAAAATCGTCTTCAATCGTTCAAAGGAAAATGGCCTAAGTGTCTGGGAGGACCGACCCCCGAAGAATTAGCCAGAGCCGGATTTTTCTACTTGGGCAAAGGAGATAAAGTCAAGTGCTTCAGTTGCGGTGTGTCACTTCACCACTGGGAACCGCAAGATTCGGCCTACGTAGAACATGCTCGATGGTCACCGAATTGTCATTACTTACCCTTAGTGGGACCGAGACATTGAAGTAACTTACCATAATCTGTTCATGGATACTTTACAAGAGAACATTCGTGCTTTGCCTGTGGAGTTGAGAGAACGCATTTACCGAGAGCTGGTCAAAATACAAGTGAAACGTAAAGAACAATTGCATCCGTTACGTCACCGGTGTTTGAACCACTGGTACCTGAAGGCTATACAAGGACTGATTCAATTGAAAGTGTTCCATTGGACAGACATTGATCAACGATCCCCTAGTTTTAAAAAGGATTGGTTTGTTATGGACGATTCTATCTACTACATCATTGTAAACTTACTGCATCGAATTCCAGAGGAAGAGTTAACGAATTACCAACATCTTGAACACAATGTCAACTTAGTGAAAGAGGAAACTTCTGAACGAATTGTAATGTGTAAATTAGTGACTAAACGATTTAAATTCGACACTGAAGTAAAACCATGTCTGTGCAAAGAGTACATTTCTTGTGTCAGACCAAAGAGGATTTAGTATGACCTATTCATGGATACTTTGGTAGAGAACATTCGTGCTTTGCCTGTGGAGTTGAGAGAACGCATTTACCGAGAACTGATCAAAATACAAGTGAAACGCATACGCAAAGTTATTCAACCGTTTTTAAATTATGCTCTGTTCCAAAGTATAAGAAGACTGATTATGAGTGGATATTACATCAGGCAAAAAGGTAAACGAGGCTATTGGCCACCACCCAAGGATTCCAAAAACAGTGTATATACTTATGGATACTTTACAAGAGAACATTTTGGGCTTGCCTGAGGAGTTGAGAGAAAGGATTTACCGAGAGCTGGTGAAAATACAAGTCAAACGTAAAGAACAATTGCATCCGTTACGTCACCAGATCTTTAACCACTGGTACCTGAATGGAGAGGACTGATTCGTCAGAAATTGTTTCAGTGGTCAGACCTTGTTCGTGAGTTAGTGAATGAACGAAATGTTCATCATTTTGGTTACTTCGAGATTCACCTAGAGCAACGCATTGAGGAAGACGAGTTAAAGGATTACCAACATATGTTACGAGGAATCTACTTAGTGGAAGAGAAAACTTCTAATCGAAGTTTGAACTGTAGGTTACAGTATTCTAGATTTCCTTCTGGAGAACGAAGATGTCTGGATAGAATGTACGTGTATTGCTTCCGAAAAAAAGAGAGTACAAAAACAGGAATCCATGCCACGGCTTATGTCACAAGTGATTGAACAGATTCCGTGGAAGGAACTCAATGACCATATTCAAACCGTGGATCATTACCATCGATTATTACAAGAACTGTATCCATTCAATTTGGGTCGACAAGTGGTGTGTGTCTTAGTGACTTGTTTTCTGGGATTTCGTTTACCAGCCGATTCTTTGTGGACTCTTTACGATCAGTACTTACCACCTCAATGGCCTTAAATGGTCACGAAAGACTCCTTTTGCTCAAAGCCTTGCGGTTTCATCTGGATACTTCTCGACCTCTACGGGGAAAAAAGATTCGTCAACTTTCAGCTACCCAAGACGTGTATGACGATGTGTGTGTAGCTTGTGACTTACACCCCCAATGGACAGATGTCCGTGCCTGGAAAGAATGGGATTTTGAGGCTTGGACCCAAGAAGTGGCCCAGTATGCACGAGAGTTGTTCAAGGAAAAAAGTTACTTTTCAACCTGTGTTAGTGACGGTGCCAGAAGAACCCGTCACCCATTACGGGACTGTCGTGGACAGGCCTGAAAGACCCTTTCGGGAGGACACTTGTGTGACCTTACCCCCTACTATAGAACTGGTTAGAACATTACCCAAAACATGTTGTTGTACAGACACTTGTGTTTATTCCACGTTCATGGTTATCATGTGCCTTTTATCCTTGTACTTAAGCCTTTGGCTTTTATGTATTTTTGTCTTTCGTATTAATGTTTGAAAACATTCAATAAACGTCTTCTGAAAAAAGTATATAAACTCTTGTCTTGTTTGTTTTCGTGTCACAAGTGACATTTCTCACACAATGGCTACCTCTGCTGTCTCTGCTCCCTCTTCCTCTACTGTCAAAGTCATCGACGAACACTTAGATCGTGCCAGTTGGGAGGCTTTGTATCTTCGCCATCCCTTTAACATGCTCATTGCTGGACCTAGCGGTTCAGGCAAAACCGAATTCGTCAAACGTTTGATCGAACATAAACATGATTTGATCGATCGGCCACCTCAGCGGATCGTGTGGTGTTACAAAGAGTGGCAATCGGCGTACAGCCTCTTGCGAGAAAGTCAAGGCGATTCCATCGTGTTTGTGGAAGGCATTCCTAAAGAAGATGACGGCATCGTCTCTGACTCCCGTCAAACCCATTTGGTCATTTTCGACGACATGTTAGGAGAAGACGAAGAAGAAATTAAACTGTGGTTCACGCGCAAAGGGCATCACCGTAATGCCAGTGTCGTTTACATCACCCAAAATTTGTTTCAACAAAGTAAAGCCCATCGCACCATCAGTCTCAATGCGCATTACGTGGTCTTGTTTAAAAGCCCTCGAGATAAATCGCAAGTGCAAGTCTTAGCCAAACAGTTAGGAACGCCTTGGCTGACTCAGGCGTACGACGATGCCACTCAAACGCCACACGCCTATTTACTCGTCGATTTGAAACCTACCACTCCCGAGGATTTGCGATTTCGTACCCACTTGTTTCACCACTGGTGCCAAGACGGAGGGCCTGTCCTGTACACGTCTCCGTCCTCGACTTAATTTCACTCCACATAAAAAAATCTATAAAAACCTCAGACCCTTTTTCGTCTGTCTCACACACAGTGTGAACATGACGTCCCTTCAGTCGCATCTTCCCGTCAAATTGATTCGTGCCTTGTATGGCATCAGTCGAGAAAAAAATCCACAAATACGAGCTCGTGTCTTAGAAGCTAGTCTCAAAGAAGTCTTACGATGGTTCACGGTGACGGCACGTCAAATACTCCAAGGAATCATTCAGATTCCTCATCAAACCAAACGCTTTTTCGATCGAAACAAAGTCGCTTTGGTCCAACTGGCCGATCCCCGCATCGACACTCAAACCAAAAAACAAATCTTTTTGAAACCTGGAGGGAGCGGTACTCTAGGAGGGGTCATTATTCGCTCTCTCTTAAGATGGGATCCTAATGCCCCCAAAGTTATACCCAAGAAAAAAGTCCAACGAAGCCCCAAGAAGAACAAGAAAAAGACCAGGTCCCCAAGGAGAACTTCTCCAGTGGCAGGACCCTCCTCTTACCAGACACCACCCCGGAAAAAGAAAATAAGCCCTCAGAAAAAGAAACAGAGAAAAAGTCCCCAGAAAAAGAAAAGTCCACAGAAGAAAACTACTCGCAAGAGAGGCACTTCGGCCAGGACGCAACCTTACACTCGCAAACCAGTGACTGCGTCTCCGGCATCCTCACGTTCATCCACTTCTCCGTTGATGACACCAAGAACTGAAGACTACTTGGAGACGTTGATTACACCAAGAACTTCTCCGTTGATGACCCCAAAAAGAACTTCCCCAGTGGCAGGACCCTCCAATTTAGCGGCAGTGGCTGCTGCTCACAAAGTACCTTCTCCCAAAATCAAAGTCCAAGAAAGATCGGGCATGTTACAAAGTTTACTGGATTTGTCCAAGCAAGAACTGGCTCGATTTCGTCCGTTACGTACCCCTGCACGACGTGTCATGCCTGTCCTCAAACTAATACGACGTAAAGACAATCAGTGGCGACGCGTTCCAATATAAAAAAGGCCTGTGACCAAGTCGGGGGTATCAGTGTTTTTTGGTGCTCCTGAAGACTCAAAGATGTCACCCTCCAGAAAACCTCAAGAACAACGCACCCCGCATTTACCTCCCAATCCCCATTTGAGCGAAATGTCCCAGTTACAACACGAATTGCAGTCCTTGATGGATCGCCAAGATTTGTCCGAAACAGAAAAATCGCAAAAGTACGGTCAACTCTTGCAACGACTGCAACTCTTTCACCAAAAAGCTTTAGACGAAACAGCTCTACCCACTCTGAAAGATTTTAAGACCTTGATGATAAGTCCAGCACCATCACCAGTACCAGTACCATCACTACCAATGACCAAGACAGAAAAAGGAGAAAAAGAAGAAGAAGGGTTTCAAACTCCACCAGAAAAAGTACGCAAGTTAACAACACCACCTACCTCCAGAATTGGATGGATTAAAAAGATGATGGTCACCCCTTCTTCATCACAAGAGAAAAAGAAAGTGAAGACAGAAGTGAAACAAGAACCGATATCCCCCGCTCAGACATCCTCCTCTTCAACACCTATTGCCGGTCGCACACGCAAAGCATTGCAATCCAAGAAAATACCCCAAGAGAAAAAGAGTAGCATCTTCCAAGAGTGGGTGCCTTATTAACAAACAAACACAAAAAATGGAAAAAGTCTTAGCCAGCATTTACTACGATCCCTCCCATCCTGCAGGTTACGCAGGAGTTCAAAAATTGTATCGTGCTGCCAAAACTCGACTGAAAAGTCTCCGTTTACCTCAAGTGCAACGATGGTTACAAGAACAAACTACCTACACTTTACACAAACCCATTCGACGCAAGTTTGCCAGAAGTCGCACCCGAGTGGAAGGCATCGATCATCAATGGCAAGCCGATTTAGCCGATGTCTCTCATTTGGCCAGCTACAATCGTGGCTACAAATATTTGTTTTGTGTCATCGACGTCTTTTCCAAATTTGCCTGGGTCGTGCCCTTGACTTCCAAATCGATCAGCGAGTTAGTGCGAGCCCTGCATCGGGTGCTGAAACAAAGCGGTCGTCACCCTCTTCGATGGCAAACGGACAAAGGCACCGAATTTCTGAACCAAGCTTTCCAAAAAGAATTAAAGAAACGTGACATTCATTTTTTTACCACCGAGAATCCCGAAACCAAAGCCAGCATCGTGGAACGTTTTCAACGCACTTTGAAAGAACGCATGTGGAAATATTTTACGCATCACCACACTCTGAAGTACATCGACATCTTACCGCACCTGGTGCAAGCGTACAACCAATCTTACCATCGAAGCATCGGATGTGCCCCGCAAGACGTGACTCCCGACAACGAAGTGTTGGTGTTTGAGCGCCTGTTTGGTACGTCCCCGACGAGGGCTGTCCCCAAGAAAAGTGGAGAGTTGACCGTAGGAGATTGGTGCGCATTGGCAAAACCAAACGCACTTTCGACAAAGGTTACTTACCTAACTGGACGACCGAATTGTTTCGCGTCACTGGACGAGTGCATGGTCGTCATCCTACCGTCTATAAATTGGAAGACATGAACGGAGAAGTGCTCAAAGGAACGTTTTATTTGCCCGAGTTACAACGTGTCACCAAAAAAGAAGACGACGTGTACGACATCGAAAGCATTCTCGAACGCAGAACCCGTAAAGTGGGCAAACGACGTGTCAAAGAAGTCAAAGTACGTTGGAAAGGATATCTACCCAGTTTTGATTCTTGGATCGACGCTTCGCAAGTCATCGACTATAAAAAGAAGTGACCATCATGCCTTTTCACACAGACGCAGCTACCTCGACCACTCCTTCACCTAGTTCTTCTCTGCAAGATTTACAAAAACAACCCTTGTGGTTGTGGTGCGGAGAACGAGTGCCTAAAACGCAAATCGTCTTTTTCTGCCAAATCTTCGTGGTGTATTGTGTGATCGGGGCAGCCATTGCCAATTTGAGTTTGCAACAAGGAGACAAACAATTGTGGACCATTTTATTGAGCAGTTGCATCGGTTACCTGCTTCCTAATCCCTCCCTGAAATTCTCTTCCAACGGGAACCTTGTGTCCAGTGCCAGTGCCAGTCACCACTCCAACAACAACAACCAGAACCCCATTTTGGGCGGAGACACGCCTCTGACGTCCAGTAACCCCTCGGACAGCCACAGAACTCTGGAATTATGAGTCACCAAAACCAATTTTACTTAACCTTACCCAGTGACAGTTCCATGGAGGTGTTTCCCCACAACACGTTGTGCTGTTACACGGCCAAATTACCTCAGGGCATCCCCTTAGATCACGAAACCCATTGGGAAGTGGCTTTAGTAGAAATCATTCACCCGACCCAAGTCCTCAATGTCCTTCCCAATCAAAATTTTTTTGATGTGGAAGTTCATGACGAGCAAATGCAACAGTGGATGGATAGCAATGTCAAATATGACAAGAAAACCCGTACACAAAATCAAAAGTACACCACCTATCACTTGTTCATTCCCCCAGGCTATTATTTTAGTGGTCAACATTTGGTCAGCACCATAGCCACCAGGTTTAATGGCATGTTTCTGAAAGCTTTGGAGCATGTCAACAAAAGTGCCACCATGGAGTACCACAGAGCAGCTCGTCGCTTCTGGATGAAATTTGAACGGAGTAAAATCATGTCCATTTTATTTTGTCCTGAATTGTTTGACATGTTGGGCGGAGACATGAACATAAGAATGGCCATGATGAAGAAAAACGAATTACCCATCGTTTACGACAACGAGTCTTTTACCAAGTTATTTCGTACCCCAGTAGAACTGAATCAAGGACTGAATTTGATGTTCGTCTATTCCGATGTGGTGGAGTACAACGCGGTGGGACACACCTCCGTACCGTTACTGCGTGTCATTCCTTTCAAAGTGGATTCTGCCACGAACGCTGACGAGGAAGGTGGAAACACTTACCACGTCCACCGCGAATTTGTCCATCCTCACTATTTGCCTGTCAGCAAGTCGTATTTGGACACGGTCAACATTACTATAAAAGGAGATTTGGGACAAAATATTCCATTCACCAAAGGAAAAGTCACGGTGAAACTCCATTTTCGAAAACGGTTTTCCCACGACTCGTAAGTTATGTATCCAGTGTACCGAGGGGTTGTTCGACAGCGAGGACACGGTTTAGGAGATATGTTAAAATCGGCCTTTCGTTCGGTGGCCCCGGTGTTGAAACCGATGGTGACACGCGGATTGCACGCCTTGAAAGATGCGGCACTGACGCAAGGCAAAGAATTTCTCCAAAATGTCATCATCGACAAACAAAACCGTAAAGAAGCCTTCATGAGGGCAGGCAAAAATGTCTTGCTGCAAACGGACAAAGACATTTTAGGCCGACGAGACACACCTATAAATGCCCTGCACGCTACCGAGTCAGGCATTCAGCAAGGACAAGGCAGAAAGAGACGACGAAGAAAACACCCTTTCACCAGACTTCAAGCTAGAAAGGCCAAGAAAAGAAGAACCGTTCGAGACTTAGACGTTTTCGATTATTGAGAAAGAGAACAAAATGATGCACCGAGCGTCTTGCGCCTGTTCCAAGACGGAACTGGATCTGTTTGCCATGCCCCCCACCATGATGACGATGCAAAAATCCCAATGGGTGGAATTTCATCCCGTCTCCTCTTTGACAGCCTCAGCTCCCATCGAGTTTGAATTCAAAGGACAGCCCGAAGATTGCATCTATCTGAATAGCAGTTACTTGTACCTGAAAGTCAAAGTTGTCGATGAGGACAATTCACCCCTAGATGGCGATGAGGTAATAGCTCCCGTCAACAATTTCATGCATTCCTTGTTCAGTGGAGTGGACTTGTACTTGAATAACAAACTAGTCAGTAGCAGCATGGATACTTACCCTTATCGAGCGTACCTGGAAAATCTCTTGACGTACGGAATAGACGCCAAGAACACCCATCTCAATGCCTGTGTGGTATGGGAAGCTGACGATGCGGTCGAATTTGAAACATTCGAAATTAATACAAAGAATTCACACAATGCGGGATTTGTAGAACGAAGAGACAAAATCAAAGACGGACAGAGCTTAGAACTGATGGATCGTTTGCATTTGGACATGTGGTTGCAAGAAAAGTATTTGCTGAATGGGGTGAATGTTCGCCTGAGACTGAATCGTAGCAGTACCACTTTCCATTTGATAGGTACTACTGCTTGCAAAACTGTCATCGAGGAAGCCAGGCTCTACGTACGGCGTGTGGAAGTGTTACCTAAAGTGGGAAACGACATCAGTCAGACGTTGAGCAGAACGACCGCTAAGTATCCCATACGACGCGTAGAAGTGAAAACCTTCACCATTCCCAAGGGACAGCGATCCATGATCGAAGATCATCTGTTCCAAGGACAGTTACCCAAACGTTTGATCCTTGGTATCGTCGAGAATACAGCCTTCAACGGAGATTTGGGTAAAAATCCTATCTACTTTCAACACTTTGGCGTGTCCAAGATCGAAGTCAGTCGCGATGGCAAGACCTTGTGTACCCGACCTTTTGAACCTAACTTTACCAAGAAGAATTACTTGAGATCGTACTTGTCCTTGTACGAAGCCACCGGACAGTTAGGAACCAATACCAGTCACGGCATTACGTACGACGATTATGCAGGAGGCTACGCTTTGTGGGCTTTCGATTTCACTCCAGACCAAGGCAACGACGAGGGACATTTCCACCCTATAAAATCCGGCCAGATTCGTGTGGAAATTCAGTTTGGAAACCGAGACCCTGATGAAACGGTGAACGTCATTCTGTATGCCGAATTCGATAATACGATAGAAATCAACAGTTTGAGAGAAGTCATTCTAGACTATTAGAAACCATGGAAGAATGTTATCCCTCTTTACCTAGTGGAGAAACTTTGGAGATGGAATGTGAGGAGACTGTGAAAGAAGAAGTGATCATGATGAAGTCAAGATGGCCAGAACAAGAAGCCCATTTAGTCTCCTGTTTTGCCAAACACTTGGTCGAAAAAATGACGGAATTGATCAAAAAAGAGTGTTATGGATGTCAAAACGATCATCCCAGTCAAATTCAACACGATAAATGCCTGATGTTGAGTCAAGAAGAAAAATTGGACGAGTATCTGGACGAAGCTTGGAGTCTCATCTCGGACGAAGACGTGTTGCACCAGTGGTATAAAGACTTGCGTGAACATTCTTGTCCACCATTAACCACTCAAGAGATCCATCGTATCGAAGCTCTCCTGAATCAGAGTGAGGAGACGAAACGAAGAAACGGTTATTCGTCAGACATTTTCAAGCAAAAAGTCAGGATCGAATTGACAACGTATTATTACCTGTGAAGAAGAAAAAAAAAAAAACAACACACAAATGGATACCTGGGAACTTTATTACCTTTTGAACCACAGTTCGTATACGGCTTCTTCGAATCCTGTCGTCTGTGCTAAAGATGAACTCCCTCATCGCAAACCTAAAGACCATCTAGCTTACGTGATCAACACGGACGACAGTCATCTCCCAGGAACCCACTGGGTAGCCGTCTACTTTCCTCAAGAAGGATGTGTGGAATATTTCGATTCGTACGGATTGCCCCCTTTGGAAGACGATATCATCGACTTTATGAGAAGAAATGCTCAGACCACCCGATTCAATAATGTGAAATTACAAGGCACAGATTCCTTGGTGTGTGGACAATATTGTGTGTATTTTTTGCATCATCGCAGCCTGGGCTATTCCTTAGAACATTTAGTGACTCATTTTGATCCTCGTTCTTCTTCAAGAAATGATGTGAAAGTAGATCGATGGTTTTGTGACCATTATGCTTATCTTTTGTCTCAAGCTAGGAAACGTAGTGTCCATCAATGGCCTAACGATTTCCAACAGTGGAAATCACAATTTCATTCACAACGTTGTCAGCCCTGTTTAAAGTAGACTGTAAATTGAGAAAAAATGTTTGTCATTTTTTTGAAGAAAAAAATGCTTGATGTTATAATGTTGGATTATTGTTTAAAATATGTTGTTGGTTAGTGTTAAGTGATTTTTGAATAAAAAATGTTGTGTTTTGAAAAAAATGCCTTTGTCTTTTGTTTAGCTATAAGAATGTATGATTCATGCTCTTTGACTTCTTACTATCCCTCTCATGACACTCAATGAACGTTGCGACTCGAAATCCGTGTGGGGGATGTTTTCCTTCACGTCCGCGCTTTGACTTTAAGAACGGGGTTGTTTCCAGTCTAACCATCCATTGTCGACTCATCCTCCTACGAAGATGTGCTCCAAACTAGCTAAGCTAAACGAAGCCTACGTGAATTTGCATAGGGTCAGACACAGTCTGATACCGAAGCCAGAAGAGATTGAGAATGTGAGAATGTTAAAAGTCACTGAAGACCTGATAGAAGAGCTCTTCAGAGAAGAAGTAAACAGGGAGAAAGAAGAATGGACAGAGAAGTACAGACTTCAGAGACAGCAGCAACAGCAACAACAACAACAACAACAACAGCAGCAGCAGCAACCTGAACCTGACAGAGGCTTTGTCGATTGTCGTATCGACACCAAAGAGTTCTTCTTCTCTTTCCAAAGAAGCAGACCTATCGCCAGAAAGTCTATCCTCAGAGGACATCGCATTCTTAGAAACTAAAAGATTGCCATAGCAAACAAAAAAACAGCCCTTTTCAGGGCTACCCCCAATACTCTAGAAAAGAAATAACCATCCATTTGCCAATGTGTGTAGGTAGAGTAGTGTGAATATGAACACTGACTCTTTTTTATAGTGTGAGGGTATGTGTTTGTGTATAGGATTGTGTGTTAGTAAGTGCTCACGTACGTTGGTATGGATAGTAGATTAAGATGACTTTTTGGCTGTTTGAGGTGTGGGGAGAGTAGATTTGGGGTTTGATTAATTTTCGTATGTGGATAGTCTATTGAAGTGATTAATGAAAAAAAATTTAGAATAGTGATGCGTAGTATAAAAAAGTGAGTGAGTGTTTCTTTTAGGTCCGTGCGTTGTTTTTTTGGTCATGATCTAGGTAAAATCAATTTTATGTTTTTAGGGGGATGTTTTCCTTCACGTCCGCGCTTTTAGTATAAATTGAAACTCGTTCGGCAGTCCAGCTACCCTTGTTGATTGATCGACACGAGAATGAACACCAGACTAGCGAAACTGTTGGAACTTCATGTGCATCTGGAATATGCCAGGCGCCTGTTGAACGAACTGGCCGCGGAAGCCATTGTGGAAGAGGGAAGGATGAGAGAGGAGGAGGAAAGAAGAAACAAAGAAGAGGAGGAGAGAAGATACAAAGAAGAGGCGGAGAGAAGATACAAAGAAGAGGAAGAGGAGAGAAGAAACAAAGAAGAGGAGGAAAAGGAGAGAAGAAGAAATTTCAGAATCCCAGAGACCGAAAATTGGGATTCTGAAGCTATTTATCCTCCCTCTGCTCTCTCCCCCAAAAAAGTAAAAAGCAACTGGAGAACAAGATGTCTATGTGGCGCAAGGCCTGGAAGGTGCCACCATTAACCATGTGTCCATGAAGTTAAAAAAAACAGCCCTTTTCAGGGCTACCCAATACTCTAGAAAAGAAATAACCATCCATTTGCCAATGTGTGTGTGTAGGTAGAGTAGCGTGAATATAAACACTGACTCTTTTTTATAGTGTGAGTGTATGTGTTTGTGTGTTTGTGTTTGTAACTGCTCACGTAAGTTTGTGTGAATAGTAGATTATGGGTTTCTTTATTGTTTCTTAGCGTATGTGGAGAGTATAGTTTGGGCTTTATTATACGAAATGAGAAAGTAGGGGGATGTTTTCCTTCACGTCCGCGCGTTTTTTGGTCATGATCTAGGTAAGATCAATTTTATGTTTTAGGGGATGTTTTCCTTCACGTCCGCGCTTTTCGTATAAGAACCCACAGTATTCGTCGTTCAAACCATTCTACAAAGAAGGTGGCTTCGAACCACCTTGACAAAATGCAAAAATTACAAGACGTTTTGGACAATTTAGGAATAATGGAGCATATGTTAGTGAGACTCAACGAAGACCACTATTCCTATAGTCCCCATCGAGTAAAGATGGAGATTAATAACATAAGAAAAGTAAAGGACATAATAAGTGGTGTCATGAAAGAGATAAAGGAGGAGAAGGAGGATGAAGAGGAAAGGATAAGGATAAGAGCATGGAATGAAAAAATTGAAAAAGAAGAAGAAAATGAGAAGAGGAAGAAAGAAGAGGAGGAAGAGAAGAAGAAAGAAGAGGAGGAGAAAAACAAGAAGAGAAAGAGTGTAGGAGAGAAAATAAGAAGTTGGTTGAGAAAAAGAAGAAATTAGAAGCAGAAGAAGAAGAAGAAGAAGAAGAAACCAAAGGCCCTTTTCAGGGCCACCCATATTTCTCGAAAAGAGAATGACTTTCCATTGCCTACTCCCTTTTTTTAAAAAAAAATTTTAAAAACAAAAATAAAAATCCCATATTCAATTTCCCTTGACGCTAGACAGTCCCACGATTTATTCCCATGTTAATTTCCCTTTGTCGCTCAACAGTCCCACAATTTTTTCTCCATGTTAATTTCCCTTGTCGCCAGAGTGTCCCACGATTTTTCTCTATGTTAATTTTCCATTGTCGCCAGAGTGTCCCAGGGGTCTCTGTAATGCTAATTCCCATCGTCGCTAGGGTATCCCTATATACTACTGTCATTTGTCTCTGTTATAAATTTAATCCATGTTTCCATTCAACAGGCCAAAAAGACTTTCTGCCATGGGAAATTAATGTATATGACAAGCACATTTACATGACGTAAAGTAGTGTGTCAGCGCAGGAACATTCTACCGCCTACTTACCCTGACCTAATATTTCACCAGCAGAACTTCAGTCTAGACTTAAATTTAAATTTAGAATCCAGCGAACTGTTTGGTTGAAATCCAGCGATTTGATTGATCCTGGTGTTATGAGATAACTATTCTGGGCAATCCTCGCGCAACATTGATTGTGAAGGTTTCAAACACTTTTGGATAAAAAGAAGGCATCCCTCCCCTTTAGGTGCTTATTAAGATCTGTGTATTGTAAAATCATTTGAAAAGCTGTTTAAAATATTTTGATATAATTTGATGTCTAGAGTCGTTTAGAAATCGTATCATCGTTTGCATAGATCTATCTTTTAAAAATGATGAAATTAATACAGCATATATCCATGTTGTTTTATTTCAAAAACCCACCTTCCCCCTTAAAAGATTTTCTTAAATGTTGAAAAGAACAACACAGAAAGAAAAATTATAAAATGAAAGAAATTATTTTATTTTTCAAAAAGACCGATATCCGCAGATTTAAAAATCCAAACACTTACGATAACCTTGATCTGCTGTAAAAGTCGTCTAGGTGCGACTTCAGATTTAGGTGCACGTAAATTTAAGGAGAATAATACATGTATGGAGAGAGAGAGAGAGAGAGAGAGAGAGAGAGAGAGAGGCGACCTTCTTTGCCCCCAATAAAGATATTTATTTAATTTATTTTAAAAATTGTTCCAATCAACTTATGATTTCATTTGAGGTTCTTTCTTCTTTTTTTCTTTTTATTCAAACCAGACATCTGAATTTCGACAAATCTTCCTAAACAAGTCAGCCCCGGCCCCAACTAAGTATTAAAGAACATTGGTTTCATTAGAACTCTAAAGTGGTGCGTTGGAAACTGGAGCCAAATAGAGTCACGCCCAAATAGTCTAAACGAAGTTTCCCTAACCAACATTAAGTTGAAGGTTATCAAGCGCTTAATTCCATCAGGCTTGTTAAGTTTGATATATAAAAAACTATGTCTTCCTTTCCCCAAATTTTCATTACCAATTTTCTATGCTTGCATTACTATCTATTCAGAAACTAGCGTTTCACCAGGAACTACGCGATTCATCTGCCACCTTATGGCTCAGCCTCAGCAATCTTTAATGACCTTTACTATGCAGATACTTGGTTCTAATTGCATTGATCTGATCAATGACACTTAAAATATAATACCAAATTTTTATCAATTTTATATTTAAAAAATTAGTAATGCGACCTGTGATAATGACATTCGAAATAGGACATGCACCGTGGTATGCGACGTATGCGTCAAATATTTCAATGATATTATTGTATTGTACATGTATCTAATACATTTTAAAAGATATAGAGCGGAAACAAATGTGGGACGGACGGACAAACTGAAGATCAACAGAAATATTGATAGAAACGTAAATACTTCGTCTCCCGCTTTATGTGGGACGGACACATGAGGATATGTGCATGTGATTTAACATAAGTAAATGGCAGTGCCGTTAAAATGTCGGAGACCGAGAAAATTCTCCTACTGTGTAAAGACCATAATGTAAAATCCGGGAGCACTTAGTGTAATCTCCACCTTACGCAAATTTTGAGGTTGCAGTTCTCCGTCAGATTGTCTTTTTAGCGATTGTCACGAGTGCATAGAAGATGAACCACGTTCTGGAAGTCGGCTGATTGCGATTGTAGAGCGGGTAGTGACTGTTCTGAAGGGAACAATTCGTGAACTTCCTTGATACACAGTCGAAGATATTTCTAATATCACTGGCAATAATTCGACAGCTGAAAAATTATTTGAAGGTCAAAATGGTTTCTGCAAGATAGGTTCCACATTTGCTGACGGTTGATCATGAACAGACTCACGCTGAACTCGTCAAACAGTAGTTTGCCAAACTTGAAAAGAACGACCAGCTACGTTTGAATGAGATTGTCACAAAGTGTCGAAAAATGGTTTTACATTTTTGAATCCCAGCAAAACAATAATGATGTCTTTTAAGAGCAGAGGCCACAAATCAGACTGTCATAAGCTTTATATGCATTATTTTGTATTCGCAAGGTCCCTGTCGTCTAGATCACAGTGCCTGACTCCGTTAGCTACGCTTGAAATTGTATGCATCCAAAACGTATCTAAAAGTTGGAATATTGCTGTCAGCGCACCGGTGCTGCGAGTTATCCATCAGCTCCATATCAACTCACCGGTATATAAAGCAATCTTCATGACAAACTTCCGGAAGGAACACAGGTTCCAACACATTCTCTATATAGCTATGATTTTGGCGGAATTCTGTTATCAGAGATTTACTGCAGGCAGACGGTTTCAAAGCCGTCATGCAGTTGAAAGTGTGTTTGTCCAGTGTATGAACAACATACCAAACTGTTATTACAAGATGACATTTCATAATTGGATGAGCAGAATGACAAAGTTAGTAGGGAAACATGGCTGGTACTTTGCACGGATGTACTGCTCGCAAATAAAAATCATTCGTCTACAGCACACTGATATTCAGAATTTTTAAATAGCCCTCGAAACTATTATCTTCAACACGTCATAGTGAAGTGGCATAACTGAAAAATCAATGGTAGATATTTAAGAATAAGGAATACTGAAATAAGCTTGCCTATTTTGCGCTGACTATGCACGTAGAAGCTCACAAGCACTACTTCTGAAACACATGCTTTCATGTTAGTGCCTAAAACCAGCCAGTCACAAAGGAAATTAAGACCTGACCATGTTCTTACTGTAACAAACACGAGACACTGAAATATTTGACTGAGTGCAATTGCCCCAACCAAAGTCTTTACACATCAAGTACACATGCCCTCTTTTCCATTTTATAAAATAAAACTATTTTGATCAAAACAAATACAGAGTCATGATAATATGGCCATATTATTGTACAAACATGGAAAATGCAACATCCTCTTCCAGCTTTGTGGGAAGCAGAATATCTTAATTTTTAATATGAAATAAAATGTAAAATTATTCTTTCCAGTTAAAATATTTTTTCATATGTACAATGTATTGTGTTATGTACATCTACAATCATTTATGACTTGTAAGAGTCATTTAGTTAATGACAGTTTTAATTCTAAGATCTCAGGAATGAGCTGTGTATTTTTAGGAATGAGTTATATAAAGCGTACGTCGATTTCATACATATATTCCAAGGTCGATGATTGTAGTAAATATCACATGGACCAAATAGGCCATGAGTGACGCGAATGGAGGTAAAAAAAAAACATCACTTCATCCAACGAAGACATTTGTGCTGATAGAAAGGTCAGACTGTCATAGTTTCTGATTCATCGAAATGGAATAGCTGATTTTGTTTATTGGGTGTTAGTGTTTCGAAATAATAATGATCCAATGAAATCCTAGAATCAGTCAAAGCGGAGTAATATCAACTGCGTTGTAGCTTAATATCTCTTTTTATATAATCGAACTAGAACGCGGAATCTCTCGTGCTTAAAATTGAAAGTTTGTTGAAGACTTGTTCATTTGCAATTGTTCGTTGGAATTATACCGTTTGGAACATTTATTTTAACATACTATACCATATACTGTAAGTTATGTTTAATTCTTTCATATTGTATTTTACGGAAATACGTTAATATTTTCATTTATACAAAATTGTTGGTTGTCGCTCTTTTTTTTACGCAGTTTAAGCCCCTAAGATGTAACAATTGATTTTGAACTAATTGTATCTTGTTCTAAACATATGAGCTAATCTTAAAGATTCACAAGGTCAACATTTATATTTAAGTAAAACAGTAATCATTCTTAGTATTCATTCTTTCAACGTCACTTTGCAAATTAAAATCGTCTAATATTAGGCTGAATTAATATGTCTGTGTGATCCATATAGTCATTCACTAGAACGCATGAGGAACTATTTTGCACATCAATATAGAGGAAAATCATGTCATCGAAACACAAGATCTCCACTAACAACTTGACAGTATGCTTTCAACATATAAGGCTAGCCAACACGTCGTCATTTAATGTTTACTCGTGTTATCTTCATAATTGTCATGTGTTTTAAGCTTGCCAACATGTTTTGAAGTATAATGACCGTGTTGTTTTTCCTGCCTTTCTTGTTCTTCTCTCTCTCTTCAATGTTTTCCTCTTGTACTCTTATCGCTTTCTTTTTCCTCCTTCTGTTTTTGAAAAATATCTTATTCTTCTTTCTGATATTGCAAACATGTCTCTAATTCTTCTCTTTGTTCCTTTATGAAATTGTCATAAACTGATAATGATGAAATGTATTTGAAAGTGGTGACACAGACAAAATTCCTTGCGAATATAAGAAATTACACGAAGCCAAACTGAAGTAATAATACTCGCAATACTCATGCTCGCTCTCAGAGTACATGAAAGTATGAACTGCAGGCGTTTACCAAATCAACGTCTTCGTTTTACATACACGCACACATACACACACACACACACACACACTCTCTCTCTCTCTCTCTCTCTCTCTCTCTCTCTCTCTCTCTCTCTCTCTCTCTCTCTATATATATATATATATATATATATATATATATATATATATTCTCTGCGTTCTGACTGGAAGATGGACAAAACGCCCTGACTGATTTATGTTACACCTATCTGACTGATGGAATTTTCCAATAAATTTCGATCCTCCCGTAGACTATATAAAAAGATTTGTTTGCCCATTGTGTCATCCATTCTAGTGACAAACATGAAATAGCCTTCATTTCCTGCAAGTGTTTTAATCCAGAGAACCCTTTGTATTTGAAGCAATCATGACTCTTTTCCACGATTACAGACTCTTAATACGTGGACCGGCAGTAAAAAGAAGCTTGCAGAGAAGATCAGTGAAGCGGCGTGACCTGTGTTAACCCTCCTACACTCTTTTATGAGATAGAGTGTGATATTAATCTCCTTCTATTTCGTCCTACACTTGGATATTACGTTTGAAACATTGGTCGCTACAAATAGCTTTCTCGATAACAGTGTTGGGAATTGGTCACAACAAACGGGATATTGGATAGTAGATGTGGAGTACTATATAGTAGATAGCTGAGTCGTGTATAGTAGATGATAAGGTGTTGGATTTTAGATGACTGTGTGCTGGATACTAGAGAACTATGTGTTTGATGTCAGTTAAGGTGATAGTCATACAAAACTGCGTATTGGTTAGAATGTATAGATTTGGCATTACACATCATGTCCCCAGAGTTTCATTTACATATTAATGCTATGAACATTGTTAACATGGATGTCTCGTCTTGTCCGAAGAAGGACATGCTGATATTAATTCTGTTGATATATATATTTGATTTAATATAAATTTGCTTTAATTTAATTGTTTGGTTGTTAGTTTTATTTTTTTTTAAATTCCATTACGTGCCATTGCAATGTAACTATATTTACTGGAATAGAGTTCAGTTCTGACTGGGTTTCTTTTTCTCAAAGTAAACAACTAATAATATAAACTTTGTATCTAATGCTGACCTAGTTCCTGACTTTGAGTCAGAACCAGTGTTGGTTTCTAGTAAACAATTTTTTTTATTAATATTTTTATTTTTTCTCAGAGCAAGATTCATAAAGTGGAATTAAGGCCATATCTGTCCAACGTGTTAAATAACACGTATCAATTAAGTTTTTCCAGATGATTGACCCACATCCGAGCATCTGTTCTGCGTTGTAGCTAGATTTATTATTCATGTTTTGAGAAATAATAGTCATTCTTGCCATAACACTTGAGAAGTCAAAGTGTTTTATGTTGTGAACAGTTTTAGGGCTAATTGTCTTTTTTTTTCTTCAAATTATTTGGTTTCCAAAAGATTATTTTTCCCTGGAAATACTTGTGCCCTAAATTAATTCTTGGACAAAGACAGCCATCGAAGTTTAAACAGAATTCAACTGGAATATTATTTTCTGTGATTCAACAAAGAATTATTGACACATCAGTACGACGCTGACCACAGTCATCGCCTTTCATTTAGATTTTCATCGGGATTCGAACTCAGTTTCACTAGGACTTTTTATTACTATGACTTCTATTTTTTATTCTTGGATTATTCTTGGAATATTTTTTATTTGATTCGTTGAACCGTACGTTCTTTTTCTCATTTTTACCTTGGTTTTCTAGGGAAATAAATTATTTGTTAAATTTTACAAAGCTTGTTGTCTTCACTCTTTTCTTGTTGCTGTTTGAAAGAGCCTAAACACATAACACTGTGGAAAAATCAAACGGTTTAACATATCATTTCCCAATTTGACATAAGAAAGTTGTACTAATGTTATTCCTATGGAGAAAAAAAACAAAACAAACAATAGAAAGTAGTACTCATGTTAGTCATAAGGACATTTCAAGCATAGGATTTTCCGTTTGTCCTTAGAAGGTCATTTTTGTTACCAGATCGCCGCGTATACCTATTTAGATGTTTAGCCAAATTTGCATCTGAGTGGCAACCGAGTAGAGATTATGGATTTTGATCCAACGGCTAACACGCAACACATTCTTCTACGGAGATTGGATTCAAGGAGACGGATGTTTGTTAAGGAGATATGTGTGATATTGGAGTTGAAGAGATCTAGCCAAAGTTTGACTTAAAAGAAAACAATATTTATTGTCATATTTAGCCAACTTTAGATGCCTGACTTTTCAAATAAAAAAAAACCCACATGAAATTGGGAACTCTTTTGAAAGTATCTCAATTGCAATTAACAAAGGCATCGGGAAAGTACCACGGGCTTTCTAAGGAAATATATTCTTGCATAACATAACGTTTACAATTTCATTTTCTCTTTTGAAAATGGCATCTTATTCGATTGAACCCATTATAAAGGTAGCATTCCTTGCTGTATTTAAATCAGAGAAGGGATAATGCCTATACAAATAAAATATTTAATACTGCTCCAATACAGGGCCCGAAATGCATCGGATACCGTTATAGTTTCTTTGGAAACCAGAGGTAAACCCAATTATTGCAATTAAAACAAATATCAGTAATTCCTAATGTCAGCATCCATATCCATGATTAAT
Source organism: Sinohyriopsis cumingii (assembly GCA_028554795.2). Taxonomy (NCBI): domain Eukaryota; kingdom Metazoa; phylum Mollusca; class Bivalvia; order Unionida; family Unionidae; genus Sinohyriopsis; species Sinohyriopsis cumingii. The sequence goes on from CM068836.1 coordinate 16,285,789, forward strand.
TCTCGTGTGGTTCTTTCCACTTAGCTAAATATATCCTAAATCACGAAGTATAGTTATAGGAATTTATATCATGATTAGAGTGCAAGATGAAATTTGGATGATTACAGCTTGCTGATTTGTTTTGTTGTTGTTGTTGTTGTTGTTGTTGACCAACTTTGATTCAATAGAAAATTAATTTTTTATGTTTATAGCATCTATATTTAACTTGGATTTGGTATTTAGTGTTATGAAACCGGCTGACATTAAAATTGATGTGATTTCATTTTACTTAATTGCAATAGTCACTCAAGTCCTTCTAATTACAAGTGAAAAATAGATGTTTCAAATTATCAGCTGATTATTAATTTATTTCATATATAACTATGATCTCAGATTCAGCTATTTAATAGTATCCCCTCCACTCCTCACGAGAGTGTGTCATTTTTTAAAATAGTTTTATATCAGCTTTCATCTCTCATGATGGATCAATCACCGATATATTCAGATGTATCAATCCCTGATATATTCAGATGGATCAATCCCTGATATATTCAGATGGATCAGTCCCTGATATATTCAGATGGATCAATCCCTGATATATTCAGATGGATCAATCCCTGATATATTCAGATGGATCAATCCCTGATATATTCAGATGGATCAATCACTGATATATTCAGATGGATCAATCACTGATATATTCAGATGGATCAATCCCTGATATATTTAGATGGATCAGTCCCTGATATATTCAAATGGATCAATCCCTGATATATTCAGATGGATCAATCACTGATATATTCAGATGGATCAATCACTGATATATTCAGATGGATCAATCACTGATATATTTGCAAGTGAAACAGTTTCATTAATATAGGGTATACTTTACATACGTTATCATTATCGATTACCATATTTCTAAATTCTAGAAAAAGACAATTTAGTAATATTTTCGTGTCCAAATTTAGCTTTATTCTTATGAACTCCATGTCAGTAAGTTGTCGACAATATCAGGTCTATTACTAAAACTTCATTAAAGAAAAACATGGCAAACAGTGGGTTCGCCAGGAATTCCCGATGGGAAAACCAATCTCCTAAAACTGAATCCAAGTAAAATCGAGGAAGAATAATATGTGTGTGTCTGTCTGTGTGATAAGAACTTCAATTATAAAAGCATACATTCTTATTCTTCTCAGGATGAATAATTACTTTATTGACATAGAAAAGACCTATACATAAAATTGGGGATATGGGAAGAAAGGAAGTGTTAATGTCATCTTGACATGTGAGTTCAATAAAGATGTTAAATTCATAACTCGTAGGAAAAGATACCTCATGGAGTTGAATTTCTCAATCAAAAACAGCCCAGTAAATCTAATACATCCAGCATTAACCAGAACAAACGTTCCAAGTTTGTATTCCAAAGCACAATCAAAATATAATGATAGTGCCTGATAGTGTCTTCGTGACTTTGACTTGAAGGTGAAAGGAGATACGTACAATGCAGTGACCAAACATTTAGTATCATATCATACGAAAGTGATGATCAATTAAATGACTACGAAATTGTCATGATTTTCAAAAACACTCGTATTGGTTAGAACAAACAGGACTGGACGCAATATCGTGACTAGAAAATAGGAAGTTGTGAAATACAGGATACCACATTAATTTCAAATAATAACATATTGTTGCCCACTGTCGCTAAATGCTCTATCATAGGGTTGCATATTTAACATTACACTCACTTAAGTGGTAGATGTGATACAATATGGTAGCCATGATCACGAATTGGAAAACATTTCTGTTTTTGAAGATAGTATTAATTCTGGATAAAAAAAATGTAAGGAATAAATGAATGAACTTGTGTGCTTTTACGTCTACAAGACACAAAAAAGCTTTTGATTCGGTGAGAGATCCCTTTTCAATTGGATGTTAACGTGATTGCAAGATTTGCGTGTAGGTTGACAGTCAAAAACCTCTTGTCATCATACACTGACAACGCTATTGTATTCCTTGTATTGTTGTACATTTAGCGATTGTATGACCTGATTAAATTCATTACCCAGAAATTTTTCTTGTGAATGAATAAACACTATTCATATCAGACTGGGAACTCTTTTAGAGTACACATTTGTGTGTGCCTTTACTTTATTTCTTTTCATTTTTGTCAGTCATACAAAACATTCCTTTAGGGTGAGCTATTTAAATCGATCTTGAAAAATATAATCTTTTCTATATTTTTTGTGTCATGTTAAGCACTCTGCTCCGTCGATAATCACTTTTGTCATAGGACTTGATGTCATCCGTCATATCGCTGTAAACATTTTTCTCCCAACTCCTCGATTATGTCAGTCATACGATGTCTCGTTCTGTCACAGTTTAGCAGTGTTAATTGATACATTAGCTATTTGTGTAGCTCTACGACTGTAACACCACCGTGGACAGGATCGGTTAGTTTGGACCTTCTGTATATCATAGTGAAAAGTCACAAATCATCCTTTAACAGTGTCCACCTAGCAAACGATATGTTTTTGATACTTGAAAAATTTATTTTCATCTTTGACATTTTAACTGGCCTTGTACTTTGAAGGCCCATCTGTTTTCCCAACAAATAATTGTTACTGAGTTAAAAAAGACGTTTTCAAGTCATCGGTAGCTTTTTTATCCCAGCTGATAATGAGCTCTGTGTATGATTTCGGCCAAGGTTGCTGTTCAAGCAGGTCAACTCTGCATATTATTCACAATTTTAAACTCAATGTAAGGTAAAGCTTCCAATTCATCTAATGCAGGGGTGCACAACCTTTTTCGGCCAGGGGCCAGGCTGCATTTTCTAAGACCACTCTAGGGCTGCAAACACTAATTTCTTTAATATAATTGTTGTTCACGGACCAGATTTCCGTATTGTTTTAATTTGCCGTTCGGACCAGACAGAACACGTTCGCGTGCCGGATCTGGCCCGCGGGCCACGGGTTGTGCACCCCTGATCTAATTTGTTGCATATGTCCCTTTGTATTTCAATGTACGTAATTAGTTCACGTACAGTTAGTCATGTAGCGTTGCAATCATTTAACAACATCTTATCCATGAGAATAAATTATGTTTGGTTGGTACAAGCTTTTCTGGATTAACGGAGTAGTCTTCAAAATGGTTCTCCAAATGTGTTGGTATTTCCAAATCAGTTTCTAAATTCCACCCTTTGTCATTAACATCATGAATGTTGAACACGTATTTCTATGCCTACACAATTTGTTCATTTCCCCTTCTAAAATGTTTTGTGTATCAAAAGTGTAAGGTATGTCTCTCTGGGATAGACTTTTGTCATTTTCTGATCTTCACTAACTGTGTCATTTAAGATTGTACTGCTTATATATATTACATGTACTCATTGAGTCAAAGTGTTCATCATCTTCAACAGAGAATTCCATATGCTTCACATTTTGCAGTTCGCTGTGGACTGGTTTCGCTATACTATCGAAGCATGTATAAAGCACACGCATGCAGTCAGTACCGCTGTTTCAGCATTTCATACAGACAAATTCATTTTCTCATAGATCTATATTTGATATGTTATGAATACCGAATGATTCTGTTTTAGCATAAAACAATGCTGTTTTTCAATTTCTCAGATATCAATGTTTATAATGTCTGCTTGTTTGTTTAGTATATGTGTGGAGAAACGACTCTACAAAACTTCGGAAAGATCACAGACCCACCGGAAGCTACTTACAAGCTTTCTCAAATACCCACACTGGCCAATCCGGAGATCCGAATCCATGCGGACAGAGGTGATATGGCAATGATGGGTAAAGTCGAGCAAATTAGACCACTCGATCCCCCGAGACCCCAAATTGCGTGCCGGCAAAAAATAAAAGAATCAAGAATTAATATATTCTATAAACGTCGTAGTGAAATGTTAACAAATTTGATAAATGATTCATAGCTGCAAATATTGTGTTAATCCAAAGTCAGTCAGTACTTTGTTATTCTAATGAGAAATTTAAATTAATAATTTCTCTCGAATCACAACACTACTGTAAAGAATGCCCACATACAGATTTTAAGAGAGGAATACATTATTTGTTGTTAAATCCCTATTTATTCTCATTTTCCATTGGCCTATAACCTAATATAACGTAGCGATTTCCAACGGAAATGCCTAGTGTAACTGTAAACAAGACTGACCTTGAACTATTGCTACGTGAATATGTTGTTTACAACATACAATCACGGACCAAATTTATGTATGTAATCATGTAGCATCCAACGTACAACCATCGACAACAGTTAAGCACACTATGAATAAAAATATATTTGAGAAATGACCTGTAATCGCCAAACTGAACCCACATTAAACTATTTTTACACATATGTAATTGGAAAGTCCACTAGAACCGAGATTAGATATCGGATTAGATGCTGCACATCATGTATACACTATAGTTCTGATCTGTAAAAATAGTCATCTAATATATAAGTTCTTAAGATACTTGCTGTCAGAAATAATCCATTGTAACTTTTTTCGCCATTATTTGGATCTAGAAAACATAGTTGTTCATTAATGCTAACAATCATTTTAAACAATCGATTGTGTTTATGCATTAGTATGCATATGAGACACAAAAAACGATCAGTTGTTTAATTTGTCTGGTCACCGTTAGGCAAAGTCAGCGGAAGGCTATAGTAATCACGTTGTCCGTCGTCCAGTCAATAATTAGCTTTCGCAAGTGAACTTTATTGTTTGTTTGCTTAGTTTATTTTTGTATGTTTTTCTGCAGCTTTACTTTATCAGGGATTGCTGGATTTGAACCGAATATGGCATACAACTTTACGTTGGAGAGATTTTGAATGAAATTTACTTCCAGCATTTCAACTGTGTCATGTGCAAGAGGAATGGAGGGTTGTTATTACCTCTACTGGTATAGTTTCCGCAGGAAATTTAAAAAACAAAAGATAATTGGATCTCCAACATAAATACCATGCACCTTGATACTGATATGGCCTTAAATTAACTGGATTTCAAGCATTCATCATATTCATAAAGTGGTATGTCCCTTGATTGTCCATTGTCCTAACGGTTTCACAAAACACATTCATTTCATTAAGGCCTGCTGATCGCATTGTAGTGAGCACGGTCCTTTAAGATGCACCCCACTAACATCTCTGGTTGTTATTATTTCTATCTTGTGAAAGTTAGTTTGACACTTAGTTTCCGCAAGACTTTAAAAGAAGAGAGCAGTTATATTACTTCGAATGTCCATTTCCCATGTATAAACTTCAAATAACTTGAACGATAGACGATTTTCATTGTCGCCCATGACCACAGATTGTTCGGATTATTGCATGATCTTGCCGATATTAAGGGTTCATCCTCATTTATGTTGAAATGAGTAAGCCAGTTGGGTTTTACAAACTTCAATTAGCTGGAATGACGTTCCAAGGTTGATAAATACATTAGGTAAATTTGTTTTCTCCAGGTAACATTCAGTACCTGTTTGATTTTAAGTAGAGAGGACAATGTAATACAGTTAAAGAAAATCAATAGTGTTTGCTGCAAGAGAATGATTTTCTATCCATTTTTGAAGGAAGCATTTGCATTAATTAGTGTGGAATAAAGAAGTTATAAGAATATGCAATTCTTTGAAAGAAAAAGTGATTGTCTAACTCAAGTATGAGCAATACATCATCTTTGTGACGGGTAATACTTTTCTTGTGGACCCGGATGTGGATACACCCTCAGACTTTATTAACTGTGGTACAAAGAGAATCATACATATTGTAAAAAAAATAAGTATGTAAGATCGTTATTTATTTATTTAGTTTTCTTTATTTACCTATTTTTTTTATACAACTATCATTAAACATAACATGGCTTTTAAAGTGTTGGTACAAAGCAAATTGATATACCAATACTATTTCTATCTATCAAATTGTGATGCGCCCGTGACGCATTGATACTCATCTATAAATATTGTTTCAACAGTCTATTATAATACAACACTAGGCTTTCACTTCTGTACATTCTAAGTCATTGATGAATTCCCACTGAATAATCAGTAGCGACATAAGGAAAAAAAACCACTTAGAATCCCCGTTTTCTAAATGAAATAAACATGGTACACAATTTTATCGAAATTATGTATGTTTTCCTTTGATCTCTCTCTCTCTCTCTCTCTCTCTCTCTCTCTCTCTCATGCATAAGGGACAAAATACGAGAAAATCTGTGGAGTGATCGAGAAAAAGAAAACTGAAATTACAGCAAGTAACCTACAAGAACCTGGGTCTTCGTAACACTTAGGTGTGGATGTCACATGTGATTTTAACACTGTTCACAATACCAATGATACAAAGTTGCAATAGCCTGTCTAGATTTGTACATTACATTTCTTGGCAAGGAGTAACTCACATACTGTAATCTATTGACTGCTTTGTTTGGTCGCTTTGTTTCTTACTATTTAATAAAACCTATTATTACAATTCTAAACACAATTTGTTTAGTACTAAAATGTCCGGACGCCGCTTTCCTCCCCCAACCCCGCCTTTCTCACACTGGTTGGTGAAGCAGCTAACTAGTCGACCAACAAAGAAAATGGATGGGCAATAAATACCTTTATGGTAGGTCTCCCCAAACCACCACCACCACATCTATGTGTGTCTCTCTCTCGATCGATCGATCGATCGACCATCGTAGGACAATCTTGGAGGATTTTCGTCTGCGTCATGCGATTATGTCTCTGGACACTTGAATGATGGTAACATTTACATGGACCAACGCAAAGGGGTAATATAGAAATGGAGGATAGAAACAATTGTATGGTCACATTTGTTAGAAAACGAAAAAGTAAATGTAGAAGTTTGATATAGTAGAAACGTGGATGATCGTTTAAACTGTAATATTCTCAAATGTTCTTTTCATTGCACTGCTGTCAGGAAATGGTATTTCATCTTTTACCTCGTTCTCTATAAGTTCCTTGCACGGCGAACAAAGCAAATGACACACCCATTTTAGGTTGATAACACTTCAATAAATCCTTGTGGAATAATTTATTGAATGTCAGCTATTAATTCAAATTTCGAAAAATAATGTTGATACGAACATTAGTCTTGAGATATGGGCTTTTAGTACTAAGGATATAAGAGTGAGATGGTAGGTAGATATGGGCTTTTAGTACTAAGGATATAAGAGTGAGATGGTAGGTAGATATGGGCTTTTAGTACTAAGGATATAAGAGTGAGATGGTAGGTAGATATGGGCTTTTAATACTAAGGATATAAGAGTGAGATGGTAGGTAGATATGGGCTTTTAGTACTAAGGATATAAGAGTGAGATGGTATGTAGATATGGGCTTTTAGTACTAAGGATATAAGAGTGAGATGGTAGGTAGATATGGGCTTTTAGTACTAAGGATATAAGAGTGAGATGGTAGGTAGATATGGGCTTTTAGTACTAAGGATATAAGAGTGAGATGGTAGGTAGATATGGGCTTTTAGTACTAAGGATATAAGAGTGAGATGGTAGGTAGATATGGGTGTAATAATACTAGTGGTTAATGCATGTCTGGTGTAATTCATTGTTCTTATAAAATTTAAGATGGTTACATATCTTCTACAAAAAATATATTATTTTCGTTTTGATTTTAATATATATATTTGCAGAAATTCTTTTGTCTTAATGTGACAATACTATTAAATATTGTATGGTCTGTTTTGAAAGTTTGGAATTCATCCAAGACTTTGATAACTGAGCTCTCTTTTCCTTGCTCCGTTTGACCCAAATCACGACAGAAGTCTTAAATTTCACTGTAAAATAATTGGGCAGAGAGAAACGTTAATTTACTCTGCTGTCAACATAAAGATACATTAATGAGACAGAAAGAAACACGATTATTTACTGAACTGTCAACATAAATATACCTTATTTCTATAATTTCTATAAAATGACATCCATGAAATAAAAAAGCAATTGCCATATGTTACTCTGTTCCAAACTGGTTGTAATTTGAGTTTGTTTTTTGTTTTTTTTTTTAAAAAAATTATTCTAGACGAAGCAAATTTTATATTGCTGTTACTAGAGACTTCAAGCTCGCAAATGTTCATTACACTATGGAATTTATCAAGGCGGATTTACCTCCAAAATGAACAAATTCAAAGTTCAGTCACTCAATGCCAATGTCTTTCAGTAATCCCAACTTATTAATTTACAAATGAAGCGAAAACTGTAGTTACGACTACACTTAAGCAAGCAGCAATAATGAAATAACACCCGATGTATCTCCTCAAGTAAAAAAAAAAAAAAAAAAAAAAAAAATAATGGCAGCACGTCAAGATTCAAGGCTTAAAAACGGAATAGCATAAATAAGTATTTTTAGAACATGTGCTCATAGACAGGCTCTTTCTTCTGCTAATTTAAGAAGAGATTAAAAGTGATGATGTACAATCTGAAATTCAATATTGCAGTTGACATTAAAGATTCACTAACAACTGGAATAGATACTTTTGTCACCGTGTATTGAAAATTCATAAACACTTGCACACACAAACCATGAAAAGAAAATCTATATTTGTGACACAAGTTATTCTTTGTTTCCTTTTTCACATGGAAAGACATAACGTGTCCATCTTTAAGACAGTATCCTTTCTAACGGTTGTCTTTTGAGAATGATTCCTTGACATATATTTATCCCTAGACATACAACTATCCCATGACATACAATTATCCCTAGACTTGCAATTGTCCCTAGACACACAGTTATCACTAGACATACAGTTATCCCTAGAAATATAATTATCCCTGGACATACATTTACCCCTATACATACACTCATCCATAGACATACAGTTATCCCAAGACATGCAATCATCGTTAGACATACAACTATCCCTAGACATGGCACTCCGTAGATATACAATTATCCCTAGCCACACAGTTATCCCTAGACATACAATCATCACTAGACATACAATTATCCCTAGACACACAGTTATCCCTAGACATACAATCATCACTAGACATACAATTATCCCTAGACATACAGTTATCCCTAGACATACAATCATCTCCAGACATACAGTTATCCCTTGACATACAATTATCCTTAGACATAAAATGATCCCTAGACATACAGTTATCCCATGACATACAGTTATCCCTAGACATACAATTATCCCTAGACATACCATTATCCCTGACATACAATTATTCCTAGACATACAGTTATCCCTAGACATACACTCATCCCTATATATTCAGTAACCCCAACATACAGTTATCCCTAAACATAAAGCAAGCCAGAGACATACAATCATCCCTAGACATATACTCATCCCTAGACATACTGTTATGAGTGGGTATATATATATATATATATATATATATATATATATATATATATATATATATATATATATATATATTACCCTCTTGATGGAAGATCATTTGTTTTTATTATTTTTTTATTATTTTGTTTATGTTTGTTGTTTTATTATTGTACAATTCCCTATCGAATCTTTGCTTAAACCAATATACATAAAACAGAATTTCAGCAATGTTGCGATGACTTTCATCTCTCCTTAGAAACGTCAGGGTTGACGGTTTCAGAGTTACATCTTAATTTTTCCTTAAGAATAAGTATTGTATTAATCATGTATTCTTCTAAATATATTACTGATAAAGATACGTCAGAAAAGGTTCTGCAAGAGAAACGGAATAAACAGTTTCGTTAAACACGACTATAGGCTTATTGCCAATTAAATTTTAATTACAAATGAAAAAGATTCATGTATTGGCTGCCACCCTTATAGATGAAATTCAAGAGGCAATATTAATAAACCAATTTTTTAAAGACTAGAACATCACTTTGTTTTAATTGTCAGTTTTGGTGACGTAGCAAATGTTAGATTCAGTTTAGATCAGTAGCATTTGGTTTTTTTTTTCAAAAAGACTTGCATTTGCTTTGGATGTTTTGATTTCCTAGTAGGACGTGTATTATTGTTAATGTAAATACATGTTGGAAATTTGGTCTTAGACTATACACATACCCTGCGATTACTTTATTCCACTAATAATGTTGCAATAAACGTATGTGCTACTGCATGTATATATACATTTATTCAAACCAATCATGTCTTACTCTCTAAAGCTTTCAGCTTGATTAATTAATCTCCATAGAAAATGAACAGTCTGCATGTGTGTAATAAGCCAGGGAAACGCTTGTTTCCTAGATAGCTTCACTCCCTTTTGTCTGGGGGTCTTAGTTACGTAGCGAAGACATTAGTGTGATCAGCAAACTTTATAGAAAATGATACTATATTCTTAATTGTATCCCAAATACTATATATTTCTAGGTTTACGTGTGTTAAAAATAAAGTGAAGATCAGTGTGGCCAGTAATGCAATGTATGCCTAACAGTGCCTATTTTCCAGTGGATGAAATAGTACAATACTCAACAAACACGCTAGTCATTGGATGGGTAAAGAGTGCTTTACATTCGTAACATTCATCTAAAATGTTGAAGGAAAAGTCAGTGTTGCCATTTTTTTTAAGTACATATGGTTTGTAGGAGACATATTTTCGATAGCTCTAAAACGGAAATGTCTTTATGCTTCTACTTAATAAATTATTTGAATTATTTGAAAGCACCTTATTGTCACTGTCATTGTCGGCATCAGAACTATTTATGGCGTCAGAATGACAGCTTGTTTCGAATGGCTAGAATTGCTACACTATTGAGACGGGTGACTGCACCACTTTCACTGCGAACATTGTCAACCATGTGTTTACTAGATAGAAAATTCCGATGATGAAACTAAAACAGGAACAGGTTCTTTTATTTTTCTGCCCAGATAATGTATGATTGTTTGTTTTCAAGTGAAAGCTCCATAAATCACTGAAATTTCAGTCGGGTCGGACATTGCTACGAACTCAAGTCCCAGTTCACGAAAAAGGCCTAGTTGAATTAAAAGCAACCAGAACTGCCGATTTTGCGTGCTTATATTATGTACGTCATGAAAATATTTCACTCGAAAAACGTTTTTTTATTGCTAGACTGTACATTGCACTTCGCGTAGCAGAAACCGACCCAGTGATGCATCACACCATTCGGAGATCCAGTCATGCATTAATACCTTTTACCACTGTAATATGGCTGTGTCGAACTCACCGCATATTCGCAATATTCTCGACAGTTGAACTAAAATATTTCCATTAGCTTGACTTTCCAAATTTCACTTACACTTTCCGTAATTTCTGAATGTAATATCTATAACAAAATTATGGACATTTCAGTTAAACAAATTAGACTTGAAGTTATTATTAAGAAGAAAAGAGAAGGACAAGTAACGACTAATTTCTTTATCAATTGAATTAAACCTCGACACACAAGGAACTCAACGCTGATCTTAAATTGAACTAAAATTCAATTACTTCTGATTAAATGTCGATACTAAAACATTTATAGGGAGTCGTGCATATCTTCTTTTTTTTGTTATTACTGGTTTTCTTGAATGCAAACCAATACTGTATACGGCATTGTACAATACAGTTGAATTAATAAAGTGCATTTTAGACGAAATCTGTTTTTATAGCATTATGACTAAATAGTCCTAAAATAAGTAACAGAAAAGAGAGAAAGCCAATATGTTTTGTAAAATTCAATAAATAATTTATTTCCGGACAAGATAAAGTAAAAAGTTCAAAAACACTTACGGCATTGAGAATTAAATCCAAATATCATAGAATTACTAACACAAGTCCTAAATTTGCTTGGGGAAAGCAGATACGGAAAATCGTCTTGGGAAAGCAGATACCGAAAATCATCTTGGGACACTCCAGGTGCTGAAAAAGATAATAAAGCCTTTATCGTAATCAAAGGAAATCATTGTGACATCGACATTTGAGTATTTAATATCCGAGTTATGGGTGTTTCATTCGTGCATTTGAGCACTATGAGGTGGAGAGAATTATTATATGCTCATTTTTTTCCCGTTAACTTCGTGCAGTATTCCATCCCAAAACTCGTTCATATTTTTCCATACAAATGCAGTAACCTATAAATATTAACACATATTATCATACAGGTTAGATGAGCATTATTTTTTTGGCACTGGTAATCAACACGTTTAATTACGGCACCTATTAACTTGCCTGCAACAATTCAGTACCGTCTAGATGAAGCATGCGCATTTCATAGTAAGGGATTGAACTGGTCGTGAATATTTGTATTTTATCAAATAAAGAGCTGTGTTAATAAGTTGTTCGAGCGGCCTCTACAAAGGCAATAACTTGTCATGCAGACCTATATACAGAATACCACGCTACGCAGCTACCTCTGCTAAGGCAATTACTTGTCATGCAGACCTATGCACATGATATGCTAAGGCAATAACTTGTCATGCAGACCTATGTACATGATATGCTTAGGCAGTAACTTGTCACGCAGACCTATGTACATGATATGCTAAGGCAATAACTTGTCATGCAGACCTATGTACATGATATGCTTAGGCAATAACTTGTCACGCAGACCTATGCACATGATATGCTAAGGCAATAACTTGTCATGCAGACCTTTATACGGAATGCGATGCTAGATAGCTACCTCTGCAAAGGCAATAACTTGTCATGCAGACATATGCACATGATATGCTTAGGCAATAACTTGTCATGCAGACCTTCATACATGGTATGATGTTAGATATCAGTAATTGATCCAGCACAAATATGTGAAAATCGTACTAAAATTCCAATCTGCCTTTAACAATAAGATAATGCTTTTCAACATACACACATATTACAGGTTAATTCAGCTATAAAACTGACGAGATATAATATGCAGTAAATAAAAACTTCTACTGGAGAAGATTTTCGTTGCAGTGTACAGCTTATCCTAACTGAAGTCGAACATTTGTTTCAGTGTAAAACGTTATTAGAAATACAATGAAATGACACAGTAACAATGCATGCTATAAGTAGTTTATAGAGAAAGGAACGATCAGGCACTACATGCATAAAGCAAACAATCTGTGAATTATCTTTATTATTAGCAACGAGAATTCGTTTTTGTTTGTTCGCTTGTTTTGTTGTACACCTGTGGTTGAATTCCCAGTAAAAACCATTTCCATTTAGGCAATAAAATATGTCCCAAAACATCTGATTGCATGTATACGCTAGTACCATTAGTTAAGGATACACGTGAGTTTTGCTTATGACTCTTCTGATCACGTGCCAGCATTTACTTTTGGACTAAGTCGGTTTAGTTCATAATATTTTCTAAAAACAAGAACTTGGCTGCAGTGCAATTCACAAATAAACAATTTATTTTTTTTAAAAGTATATATATAGATATATATATATATATATATATATATATATATATATATATATATATATATATATATATATATATATATATATATTGAAATGTATGTCGTTTTCTGTCGATTTCACCAGGTCAGCATTAGATGAAAATAGGTAAACAATCCCACTCAATTATTATCAAGACAAGAGGTTACTTTTCTTGTGTGGCATAAATATTTCATAACTAGCCTGAATTTGTGAGCATGCTGAAATGCATTAACCGAAAGTATGTTTTTAAAGTTTTTTTAATGGGCTATGGTGACTTATAAATAAATATCGCTTTTGTCCTATGACGAATACAATCGTACCTTATATCGTTGCCTAAGGTATCTTACACTCCATGCATAGGAAAGGAATTCGGAGCTTTGTTCTATTCAACATCTGGTTGAATACTTACTGTCACTTGCAAAATAGTATTTGATAGAAGTAATGCACTTGCAGTCAAACCTTATTCATAACAAAGTATAAAAGGAGGATCACTATATTAATGCTCCCTGACACAAAAGCGTTGCCGTTGTCATGAAACCCAGGTTTTAACACTTCACAAAATAACAAAGTATGTTCGGAAAGGAAACTCTAGACACATTCTAATTCGCATTCACCAACAAAGTACATAACCTCATTATATAAGTAAAACAGACACAAAAGTCAATACTTAGTAACGTAAAACAGCCCTACCTTAATTAGTGTCATACTCATATCATAGGTAAAATGAATGGACATCGACAGAAGAAAACGTTACCACGCTCGATTTAAAGAATGTAACAAGCAGATAAATACTTTTAACTAATGTAACTAATTGCCGTTTTAGAACTAGAATGTACATCAAAAGATTGGAATCAATGGTAATAAATAATTTTGTGTGATTGTCATTGATGCCTATACATATGTCACGGATAGGTATAGTCATAAATACTTATGCATTAAATATGAATAAAAATGTATATGTATTTCATTCCCAGTTAGTTTCAACCTTGACGATTTTAAAATGCCGATTTATATTTGCTCACTGATCTACACACAAAGCGTACCGCGAGTTATCTGTCCATGGCTGTGACCCTTTATATCCTAACTTCTCAATCTCTGTTGTCACAAAACAGTTAGTTCTTGCAAGAAAGCAGTCCACTTTGAGGAACTTAAGGAAGAAATTTTCGGCTCTAAATGCATGTGAAAATAAAAACTGTATTCTTTCTTGCTATCATTTTTATATGATAAAATTGTTTAATATATTGAATGGTTGGGAATGTAATTTAAATTTCTTGAAAATCAGACCTATGTCGGATAGTGTAACGCGTCTTGCAACTTAGACAAAGAAGCACATGGTATATCTGAACAAGGAAGTGGAATTCAATTATGTTGTACAAATGTTGAGAAATTTCGAACTTTTATAGACTAGTACGATTATTCTTGATGCCAATAGATTCATGCACGAATGTGGTTATTGAAAAATTATTAATAGATAGTCGTTTCATTAAAAAAATTTAATGCGTGTGCATGCATAAGGTATATCGTTGTATTAGCAGTTGAATGTATTTCGTGTAATTCGATACAATAATCCTATCCTTTGATGAATGTCATACATTCATCATATCTGCTGATAGATTCTAATATCGATCATATCTGTTAAGTTTTATACATTGATCATATTAGTAGACACACGAGATCATTAACGATTATTTGTTGTAAATCCATACTTTGATCATATCCATTAGGGACGAGATCATTTGCAATATCCGTTAAACTTTGCGCACATGGTTCATTTGTATTATACATAAACATCACATTCACCTAATTGTGTTAAAATGTTTTCGCTAGATTGAATCCAATCCAGTTTCATCCATTAACATTATAGTAGTATCTCTGCATTAGCTTTCTGTTATAGAGTTATAAATCATAGTAACTATATATATTTTTCTAACAGAGCGATAAACATATATCATAGTGTCTGAACATCTAATAAGCACGTCAGCAGGGAATTTATATTTATCAGTTGTTACCAGAGAGAACTGTCTGGCAGATGTTGCAAGTTACTTTATATAGGCATCCAAAGTCTGGTAAAAGAAGGTTACCAAAGGTATGTGAATAACCTAGATTCTTTCAATTGGAAACATTAACTGTCAAGCTTTCTAAAATGATTACGGTAGAGTTAATGCGTTCAGAGAAAACAAATACTGGTAGATACATGAATCAAACTAGATTTTGCAAGAATACATTTAATCCAGAAATAACCCCTCTGTTTTTCAGTTGTAGTCTTTCTTCTCAGTCAATACTAACCACAACAAAATCAAACACAATTACTGAATAGGGTGGTGTGCTTCGTTACTTAATAGTTTTGAATCTTTCTACACAGACAGGATGTCTTCTGGATTCAAACGGGAAAAATATAAGCTCAGAGAACGCAAAATGTAAGAAGATTTTATTGATCTAGAACCATTTAAAACGATACATGTGTGCTTATCACTCCCCCGCCTCATTCCTCACATCTTTTTTAAAAAAAATAAAGCACGAATAACATACAAAATGCACAAACTGAAGTCAGTTCATTCATCAATTTATAATTTCTAACAGTATAGTCTTTGAGGTGGAGGGGAGGTAAAATCTTTCCACTTATTTATGTTTAAAAACAAACCTGATTTTTTTTACTAACACGGTCGCCATATGTGTTTGGGCGAGTCTCTTTATTAATAGAGCATGCACAGATGCATTTTAAATTGCTGTCTCCCATAAACTTGGAATAATTACGTACATTTCCTTAAGTATGGGAGATACATTCATTAAAGCACATGTATGTAAGAGTTACACCTTTTTATTTTGTTTCATTTGTTTAGAAGTATTAAATCTAGACATTGCAAATATTGTATACAGACAAAACAGGTTTTATTTGTTTTAGAAATGGATTGTTTCAGAAACCGGGAAGGGACGTAAGCAGTCTGTCTGATTGTTTACATCTACAGCTGTTTTGGATGGAAGGATAAGGAAAACAATGGAAACCTCCAGCTTAGAGACTCACAGATGAAAAGAAAACTTGATGGGTACAATATCACGAAAGAGACGATAAAACCATGAATGGAAACAAAATGGGTGTTTTTAGGACAACGATACTGAGATCGTTTTTACCGTCGGTCTACTCATGTTGTTCAAGAGTTCTCTCTTCAATGCAAACCAGAGACCGGTAATGACAGCAACCCTTGTTTCTCACACCAGTGTTATCAAAAGCAAACACCATTATTCTTTGGCAGTCGATTCTATAACACTGGTGTGAGAAGCATTCTTTAGCAAAACATGCGTTTCTAAATGCAGAATTCTCTAAACAAATTTAGAAAACAGTAACAGAATTTGGTTTTCGCTTGAAACATGTTGGCTGAATCAGAGTTATCCAAAATTAAAAAAAAATAACACATTTGTTAACTTTGTTAACCCATTTCACACGGTTGGCTTCATTTCACATTAGCAACCATCGGTGCCAATGGGGAGCTGAAGACATTCCTAATATCATCCACCAATATTTTATACCTAAATCATAAAAATAACAAGTACTTAGTGGATATATTCATGATTCGCATTAATTAGTACGATTAACACAGAAGTGATGTTTGCTTAAATTATATTGCAGTTTCAATCATCTACAAGATCCACATCCCCAAATATATGGCTCTTTAAACAAGTAGTTGTTTTTATCATAGTATTAAACGTTTCAGAACCATCATATATCCTCATCATTGTCTTTAAAATTTGAAATATGTCTTGCTGCTTTCATTGCCTGAGCTGCTAATATCTGCGTTGATTTTATCCAAACAAATTTCCAGGTAAAAAATAAGTCCACATATTTGTAATAAAGCACAAATTCAGTAACTGTTTTTTAAAACAGCAAACAACTTTAAGATATTCCCCATTTATGAAATCATTGATGCTAGGCCCATGTTAAACATCATAAAACGTTAAATAACATTAATTTGTTGTTGCAGAAACCATACTTTGTCAGCACAGTTAGCAACATCATCAGCATAAAGTACTGAAAAGATATCACCAATATCTTATAAAATCAATTTAAATCTCTTGCGTTGAAGCTTAATCTATACGAGAAAATCATTAAGGAAAATAATAAAAAAATGTATTCGAAATAGTAATTTAACTAAATATGTGAAAAGACAGAACGTTTCAGATTTAGATACATTATCTGTTGAAATATTTATTTTTTTACCAATCATATCTTTATTATAATGACAGCCATAATTTATCATGCTGAACTTTGTCGAAAGCTTTTTACAATCTACAAAACGAAAATATTTTTTCTCTTCAAACTAATACATGAATAGGACCCATATTGTGCAGCATGCTTTTATAAAACCTAAGTGTTATTTGTCTATCAGACCGTCCCCCCCCCCCTCATCTGTAGATACGTGTTCATATATCGGAAAAGACCTTACGCAGGATACCAGAGAGAGAGAGAGAGATCTATGTAATTGTTTAAGACGCTCTTGTCATTGCATACATACATATATATATATATATATATATATATATATATATATATATATATATATATATATATATATATATATATATATATATATATAATACATTATATATATATATATATATATATATATATATATATATATATATATATATATATATATATATATATATATATATATATATATATATATATATATATATATATATATATATATATATATATATATATATATATATATATATATATATATATACATATATATACATATACATATACATATATATATACATATACATATACATATATATATATATATATACATATACATATATATATATATATATATATATATATATATATATATATATATATATATATACATATATACATATATATATATACATATATATATACATATATATATATATATATATATATATATATATATATATATATATATATATATATATATATATATATAGTCTTCTCCCACAGGTTAAGAATATAAAGAGATTTAATGATTTTATTTTAAAAAAGAGGGTTAATAAAAAAAGTACGGTTGTTGTTTAGTGCACAGGTAGAACATGGGATGAGTATCATATCAGGGTTTGTATTTAATTTTAAGTAAACCTTTCATAATATAAAACATTTGCAGTATTAGCTTTAAGTCGTCTTCCTGTACATGAAGAGGTTCTTCGTCAATAGTAGTATCATATTCATCAAACTTCAGTGATGGGGGCTTCAAAAAGGATTTAATGCATTCATTTTTATATTTTGAAAAGATCATTTTTACATGGAGACAATTGTAACCAATGGAGATTTCAAACATTATTTTTTTATTTAATGTACAAGAGGCATACAGTTCAGTTGTTTTAAAACAACATCATGGGAAATCAGGTTCTAAACTGTAGCGTGGCACAGTGCAATTAATTTTGTGCAAAAATTATTCAATGCAGCATTACATGCGTCAAGCTTTTCGAAAACAGTTTGTTCAGCTCACTTGTGAAAGATGCTCCATGTATTTGTATAATATAGAATCTCTGCTTATCCATAAACTTTGGTTCTCCGACCCTTTCGTTCAGAGTGAAAGGGACAAAAGGTTGAAAAGGGAACAATCTATTTTCATCAATCTGGAATTTGAATTCCGAGACACTTCAATTGAAAAATGTAATGCCGATTAATGATGCGTTTTTCTGCGGATTTCATAAGAGCAGATGTTTGATTTCTCCATTCACAACCATTTATATATTTAAAATCATATTAGAGAATATGTCGATGGAGTTTCACATAAAGAAAGAATACGATGCTTGTTGGATGACACAATGAAATTCGAACTATCGAATTAAGCGGAAACATAAAAAGCTAGGTCACTCAATATATACAAATTACGATGGCGCCAAAACTATTATTTAAATATATGTAAATGTTGCTTATGATTTTGAGGGGAAAAAAAACCTATTAGATTCATTTTTAAATGCCCGCAAAATTAATTTTGACAACTTACCTGATAATAAATGTTGTTAAATATTAAACGTTCCCTACTTAAGATAACGCACAGTTCTAAGCCACAACACGCATCCATTATTGAGAGCCCTCGTGGTTCCCATATGCAGATGGTAAGAAATGTGAGCCTTTAGCTAGTTAACATGATTTTACAATATGCTACCACATATGGCACCACAACAAAGAAATTGCTCACAGCGTGGAAATGTATACTGATCCTTGTGAATTGTTATCGAACTTTGACTGGCCTAGGATGCATGCAAGTAGTCCTAAAGTTAGTTTTCATGTCTTGAGAATTGTAATTAAAGCAATAATGACAGCCTTTTAGACGTTAGTTGTCAAGAAGTATTACGCGGCACATTGTAAAGCTTCAATGACACGCTTGTAGTGTTATGAAGATTTTATTTATATTGTATGTTTGACCTTTGTCCATGATTGTGGGAATATTTCTGGCCTACCTCAATTTTGTCATTTTAAACGATTTTTAATTCTATTTGAGTTCAAGACATAATCTTATTTACAATCTATAAAATTTCTAGAACCGAAATGGCTTTAAATTTAATGGAATTTTCCCTTTAAACTGAACCATATCCTAGGCATTTTATTGTGTTTTAAGTCAAGTGAAATTAGTGTATATATAGGATGAGGTGAACAAGTACTCTTTCTTTTTTTACTTCAGTCTGTTGAATCATTTACTGCTGAGTTCACATTGAATTTGAGAGGACACATTAATATGAATTATTCATTGAAATTACAAAGTGATCATTGACCGTTTGGACTAAAACACTACTTTGGGATTATTTCGAATTCATTTAAAGACATTCCGGATCATATAATTGTAGAAAGTCAATACATCATGATAGTTAAGATAATCGGAATTCATTTGGATCATTCTATAAGTTTGAATTTGTGATAGGACAATTAGGATTATTTGGAATTTAATTTACAATACTTTTAGTTCCTCGTATTTTTTATTTTCACTTAAAGAAATATATTATTTGTTTATTTTACGGACCTGGATGGTTTCGCTTCTTTCTGCTACCAAGTTTAAGACCATAGAGTTGCAACAATAGTCAAGGATTTAACTCTCTGCGTACCTTAAACGTTGTCTGGCATGCCTTCTTAAGTTTTTTGTTATATATTAAACGTTGCCTGGCATGCCTACTTAAGTTTTTTGTTATATATTAAACGTTGCCTGGCATGCATACTTAAGTTTTTTGTTTTATATTAAACGTTGTCTGGCACGTCTACTTAAGGTTTTTTATATATAAGAAGGCAAGAGTTCTGGCACAGTGCTTTGTTGTTGGTGAACACATTTTAAACTTACGCATATCAGCAAATCGCAGAATTCCTGTTCCATTTAATAACTACGTAAATGATAAGCAGTCGTGCACTATAGACATGTATCTCACCACTTCGCATCATTTATGCCGTTAAAATTTAAAACTGTGTTGAGTGAACGAAAATAATATCGTGCTCTTCTTGAATGTTATGGAATAAGTTTTAAATAGACAGGTAGAGACAGAATCTATACAGAACAATGTTTGGTTCGATACAGTAATGTGTTTGATAAATGTTGAGTTGAAGTTACAATATTGCTAAATTTAAAAATGATATGGGTATATCTGTTAATGTTACAAAGAAAAACACAATAAAGGACATCCTATCTAGGTCTGATGAGCTTATCTAGTGACACGAAACACGATGACACGTACTATTACTTTTGAATAAATGGTCTCTCTGGAGTGGTATCGAAACAAATAAGCAGTTTCCTTTTTCAATACTTTAATGTGGATTGTATTGTCAAATGTTCGAAATATCAACATCAGTTATAGATTACATTTTCATAATGCTTGCCTGTTTCATGTGTCTAGACTAAACATACCGAGGGTGTTACTAAAAGCACTAAAATATAAGGGAAGCATCTTCCATGTGGATTATGTCTATAACAAACTTCTGTTCGCAAGAGTTATTTACCAATACTATACACAGGTTCTGACTGCGTTTGGTTGTTTTACGCTTTCTTTAACAATTTGCAAAACTATTATATCTGCAATTAAAGCCAACAAATGAACAATCTGTTGCATTTTAATGGTAACATGAAAAACATTTCAACAACTCCAATATCTGTGAGACTCTCAGGGCAGGGATGAGGATCACTTAACAGACACGTATACTAATCCAGCTCACTATTTATTTATTCGTGGCTTAGCTCAAGGTGTTAGTCTAAAACTTAACCACGATAATCAAGAATGGAAACAAGGCAGAATTCACATGATCCAAAGCCAAAAATGTACACCGAGTTATCCATTAGGACCAAAAACCGTTGATAAACATATACACAGTGGTCAAAATAACTTTGGAACAAAACGCGAAGAACGATTTCGTAAATAACGACTTATTTGGAAACAAATATAAAACTTGGTGCAAAACAGAACGATGCCAGTACGTACGAAAACAAAACACAACGATGCCAGTACATACGAAAACAAAAGACAACGATGCCAACACATACGATAACAAAAGACAACCATGACAATACATACGAAAACAAAAGACAAGCGTACAAATACATACGAACACAAAACACAACCATGCCAACACATGCTAAAACAAAACATCACGATGCCGATACATACAAAAACAAAACGCAACTATGCAATACATAGGAAAACAAAAGACAACCATGCCAATGCATACGAAAGAAAAACACACCACGCCAATAAATACAAAAACAAATCACAACCATATCAATACAAACGAAAACAAAAGACAACGATGCCAATACATACGAAAACAAAAAGATCGAAATGATTTATCTTTGCCAGGATAAACGTTATTGATGAAACTTTTGTTTTGGGAAGTGCTAACAATTTTAAACAAAAATAATAACCCTAATTAACGTAGTTTAGCTGAGGTAGAGCTATCGAAATTGCCAATTTACGAATTAAACACTAGTTCTTAAGGCAATGTATTGAAACTATAGACTGATGCACCTGTATTACATATTCGTGTTGAAAGCCAAGGCATTAACTTACCAGTACTTACATGTCACCATTTGTGGTTACTCGAGTTACAATGCTTTCACAAGCAAACAAAATCATGTATATATTTTTCAAGGTTGAGTTACATGGCACTGGCAGTAGAAGTTTGTTGATTAGAGCTTCCATCAAATGAGGAAGTATATGTGTGAACCAGTGACGAAACCTTTTCTTGGACGGTAACATGACCACAATACCTTAAAAGTGACTGATTCTAGTAATTAATAAAATTTAAAAGCAGTAAAAAAAATGAAACAAATAATAAATATATCTGTTTTCATGGACTTATGTTGGAATCGGAAAGGTCAAAACCCTGAAACGATTTGTCATTGCCATCAATTTGTCTCAGGTAAAAACGACTCTTGCGGTTTGATATAACATCCCTACCCGCCCTACATATTTTTTAATGTATGCCGATCTGCAAAGCAGACACTATTATAGTATCGACCACGAGTTGCCTTGAATCTGTGTTTAAAAGTAAAACTGTAGAATTTTTTTTACATAAGATTGACGGAATAGTTTTGAAAATTACGGAAACTGATTATATTAAATGAGCGAAATAGTTAAATATTTGTATGACAATGATTTGTTTCAACCTTTGAAATAAAGACTAAAAATGTAATATGCTGACTACAACAAGTCTACACCTGATACACAGCTGAAAGCGTATATTTTAATGACTACAACAAGTCTACACCAGATACACAGCTGAAAGCGTATATTTTAATGACTACAACAAGTCTACACCAGATACACAGCTGAAAGCGTATATTTTAATGACTACAACAAGTCTACACCTGAAACACAACTGAAAACGTATATTTTAATGACTACAACAAGTCTACACCTGAAACACAACTGAAAACGTATCTTTTAATGACTACAACAAGTCTACACCTGAAACACAACTGAAAACGTTTCTTTTAATGACTACAACAAGTCTACACCTGAAACACAACTGAAAACGTATATTTTAATGACTACAACAAGTCTACACCTGAAACACAACTGAAAACGTATATTTTAATGAATATCAAGATTCATGATACACACCATGGATGTAGTGTTCTGGGTGTACTGTTGTTGAAATAAGTTGATGAATTAGGAAATCTAAGGGATCATTTAGATCATGCATGTAAAAGGTATAAATTTTTAAATTATTTGACCATAGCACTGTTGTAGAGGCAAACAAGTTAACACAATGGTAGAGCCTAAAGAACCTACAAATAAGAGACGTCATACAAACAAATTGGATAGGTGAGAAAATATATGTAGCAAATCAGATTGATATTAAATAGGTGAAATGTTTTCATTAGTGTGTCTTTCACTCAAAACATTTTCAACTAGATATTTATTATTTATCTCGTGTCTGTGTGTTAATTGGGTAGTTAAAAAGGTGATGTTTATGGAGACAGTTTCGAAATAAAAATTTTGAAATTATACTTATTGTCACGGAATTGTATAAATCCTTTCATTCATTAAATACATGTACTCGGGTTTCGCTTTTTGTGTACAACGATACCCGCGGGTGATTTATGTATATTGTACAAAGATTTCGAAATAGTGAGTTCGGTTCATCCTTTGCTGCATGATCATCCTTTTCCGCATGTGCGAAGTGCTTTCGATGTGAAGAACCGAATACTTCCAGCGCGCAGACGATGTATTGCGGCATTGTTTGTGTCAAAATCTTTACATTACGGAACGTCTTGTCAGTGAGCGGTCTACTTTAAGGACTTGCACATCTTCAGCTGTAGAGATATATGAGTTATTAATTGCTTGTGTTTATGTTATAAATATTGTACTACCACGTTTATTTTTGAATATTTTTTATGTAGCTTCGGCTAAAGTAATTTCATGCAAATATTTTCTATTCTTGTTTGTCACTTAGCAAAAGATTTATATTAGCAATATAAAGTTGCATTTTTAAAAAACGTTTAACACCGTAGGATTCTTATCGGGCACGGTTAGGTTCACTTCTGAACTTGTGCATTGTTTTGTAATTATTGTGCCGATAATGTAGTCTATGTAGCTTATCGTATATAACGTCATTATGTTTTATCGTATATGCCCGTGTCATGCATAGTACACGGTGTAGGATGTATTTTCAGCTGACCAGAGTGATCGGAGTCGCAGCTGTATAACTGACCAGAGTGATCAGGGTTATCGGGGTGATTCGAGTCGACGTGGTACCAGCTGTAGAGCTAACCACATAAGTTGACCATAGCAGCTGTGAAGCTGAACCATAGCAGCCGTAGAGAGGGGTATACAGTGTTGCTGGTCGAGTAGCAGGTCATCGAGCGTTGCTGACCGAGATTGGTGGGCGCTGATTGCTTGATTGACCAACCTGGAATACTGACTGCTTGACTGACCAGTGTGACTGTTGGCCAAGTGTGCTAGTGACGGAGTATGTAACTCCATAAATGTAATCTTTTAGCCGTGGGCTAATCTTTGGGGTTGTATACACATTGTGTTTTGGGGAGTCTAACGATATGTTGTATATTTGTCACTTTGTTTTCATCATTTTCACTATTTAAGTGAATACATTTTTACTATATGAGTAAAATACCACGATTTTACTGTTTGAGTAAAACACATCATTTTCGTTGTGACATTAGTGTGAATCATTCACCCCTTGTTCTTGTAATGTGTAAAGTCATTTATTTGTATTTTTCATTATTTAGTTTGTGCAGATTATGTTAACTGATCCAATCTTTGGATATTATACGCACGTATTGATCATAATTCTTTTCTCATTAAAGCCATTCGTCATTAAACATTGTATTTGTATCACCATCAAAAGTGTTCTGTTGTAAATCCAGAATCCAACCCGGTTATCTTGTTACACTGAACGTTAACGTGTATCAAAACATAAACAAAGTAACATATGTTATACTATATTATGTTTACTCGGGTACAAAATAAAAGAAGTTAACCGGTCTGTTTCCAAAAATGTAGACACTGTAGAAATATTAATGTTATGTTGACAAGGTTACGACTCAGATGAAATAATTGCGATACAATTTCAGCGACCTTTTAGTTTCAAAAGTCAAACTAAACTACGTAGTTGTTGCGATGGAATATACTTGTTACCGGTCATACACAGATTAATGCAGGCAGCAGTGTGTGCTACAGCGGTAATTTGCACATGTAATTAGATATGTTTTGACTAGAAATAAATGCCAGAATAAATATGATCAAGAATATAATACTAGCAGTTAATAAGCATTCTATGGCGTCAAAATGCTGAGATTGAACAACAGAAAGGAATATGAAGAAGCATTATGTAGACAAAAGGAAAAAAATGGTGACAGCCTTGTACGCACAACAACGCGGTTTGCAAACGAAACAACGGATGATTTAAGGCACATAAATCACGAAAAGAATAACAAGCCATTTATGTTACAGAGGTTATTTTCCCGTTATATGTCCCCTTGTACTCTTAATGACCATTTCAGTTTTATTAATGCAGGATAGCAGACTTCAGTATATGGCCCGCATGACAAGTCAGTTCAGGTAATCACCAGTCATTAATTTTTGTGACGCAGTTAATTTTCCATATTCTTATTTATATGCATCAATTAATTAATTTACTTAGTTGCGTTTAGATAAAAAGAAATTTGTTGGCGTCAAGATATTATTTAAAAAATTGCATTTCCAAAAACACTAAATTCTTTACCTTTAAAAACATTTTTCTTTATACAGACCTTGGTGATGATGGTGTGGCAATTTTGGTGGACGATTTCATTCCAGTGCTTGTGAATATCATGTGTGGACGCTAATGTAGTGCCATTTAAATGGGACATGCTAAGGGGTTTAGCGGGTAGATGTAAATTCAAGTGGACGCTAATGTAGTGTTATTTAAATGGGACATGCTAAGGGGTTTAGCGTGTAGATGTAAATTCAAGTGGACGCTAATGTAGTGCTATTTAAACGGGACATGCTAAGGAGTTTAGCGTGTAGGTGTAAATTCAAGTGGACGCTAATGTAGTGTTATTTAAATGGGACATACTAAGGAGTTTATTGTGTAGGTGTAAATTAAAGTGGACGCTAATGTAGTGTTATTTAAATGGGACATGCTAAGGAGTTTAGCGTGTAGGTGTAAATTCAAGTGGACGCTAATGTAGTGTTATTTAAATGGGACATGCTAAGGAGTTTAGCGTGTAGGTGTAAATTCAAATATTTAAAAATTAAAAGTAAGCATACGGATGCTAAATTTATAAATTTAGATTATTAATTTAGCGTAGTCAAGAAATAATGATGAGTGAAAGTAAGATCAGTCTACTAGTCTTCTTGCTACAGAGAAATTTAAGTTAAATTCGAGTCCTGAACTACGCGAAAGAATGATTTTAAATTCCGTTTTGTGCTTGTAAATTTCATTATCTTGCTAACTGGTATAATCAATGTAACATAATTTCCTATATTGTTCTCTGTTGTCATGTTACCATTACTTGACATATTTTATTATATACGGTTTACATTTATTTTTTTAATTTTCTAGATCTAAAACGCGCTACAATTGTCATCTCTTGGTATTGATAAATGTTATTATATCCACTTTTTTTGTTTTTAACCCAAGTATATTTCAAATTATTTTTAACTACTTCAAGAAACATTGAAAGAGGTCATTCGACTACCCTTCTTAACATATTCAAATCATGTTGATCCATCCTTCCAAATGGCTTTGTAAAAATACATTGAAGGTAAATAAAATGCATGTGTAATTGAAACGAAAACAGAAGCATCATACCAAAGACTATGTGTGCACAGCCATTACTTCATAAAACCCAACTGATACGGGAAGAACCCAACAAACTGTACAATGATTACAACACTTCAAAGACTTCAAAGAAGAGATTGAAAGAAAGATGAAAGAAAAGCGTGTCAGTATGCCATGGCACACCACGGAAACAAATACAAAACCTGACCTATCATTTTATTAGTTGCGAGTGGTACGGAAATTATACTTTTCTGAAAACACGACATATAACCTATTGTTTTGTAATTACTGTAACACACCCTTCAGTAGGAAATACTGGTTGGGGGGTCTCCAGAAATTTGATGATCCGGTTTTAAACTCGTGCTTGTATTACATGCTATCCAAGCATTGAAGTTGATTCTTTATTAACGAAAAGTTTTTTTTGTTTATCTAATCAAACTTATGTTTCAGCACAAAAGATGCCATCCATGGCTATACAAATTTCATAAAGATGGTGCAAACAAAAATATTTTTACAACAAAAAAAAAAAAAAAACAGAAAATAAAATTCTGATTGAATTAATTCTGATTGAAAATGCAAGCTAGCACTCACTGTCAGGAAGAGATCAAATATTTAAATCCATGAGATCTATACTGAGGATAAATACTTTATATACAATTGGTATGCTGTATAGAATTTGAACCTACATCGAGATAGTGATGTTAGTGATCCGAGATACAGAACCAGACAAATATGAGTTTATGGGAGAATCATGTTAATTACACTGGGCTTTTCTAATCTGCCTACTGCATGCTATGCTTTATGACTATGGCATGTACATACTAATGGATGTCATATATATGTATATATATATATATATATATATATATATATATATATATATATATATATATATATATATATATATATATATATATATATATATATATATATTGATATATAGATATATATATAGATATATGTGATATATATATATATATATATATATATATATATATATATATATATATATATATATATATATATATATACACATAGATAGATAGATAGATAGATAGATAGATAAAGAGAAAGAGAGAGACATGCATACAGACAGACATGCATGCATCATGCATACATACATACATACATACATACATACATACATACATACATACATACATACATACATATCGTTTAGGAATCTCGTGTACAATTGCCTGGTGATGACGTTTCAAATGTAGCAAATATAATATAAACCTTGTCGCGGAATTGTATAAATCCCTTTATTTATTAAATGCATGTACTCGGGTTTCGTTTTTTGTGTACAATGATACCTGAAGGTGATTTATGTATAGTATACAATGTTTCGAAACAGTGAGTTCGGTTCATCCTATGCCGCACATGCAAAGTGCTTGCGACTGGAAAAACCGAATACTTCCAGCGCATAGACGATGTATGCATGGTCTGTGTATAAATGCCTCACCGTAAGACTAAATCTTCACATTACGGAATGTCTTGTCAGTGAGCAATCTACTTAAAGGACTTGCACATCTTTAGCTGTAGACGTATGTGTATTATTTATTAATTTCTTGTGTTTAAGGTGTAACTATTGTACTACCACGTTTATTTTTGTATATTTTCTATGTAGCTTCCGCTTACGTAGTATAATGCAAATATTTTCTATTCTTGTTGTGACTTAGCAAGAAACTGATATTAGCAATATAAAGTTGTATTTTTAAGGAACATTTAGTACCGTAGGATTCTTATCGGGCACCGGTAGGTTTACTTCTGAATCTGTTTATTGTTTTGTAGTTATTGTGCCGAAAATGTAATTTGTATAGCTTACCGTATATAACGTCATTACATTTTATCGTATATGTCCGTGTCATGCATAGTACACGGTGTAGGATGTATTTTCAGCTGATCGGAGTTGACGTGGTACCAGCTGTAGAGCTGATCGGAGTCGACGTGGTACCCATCTGTGGAGCTAACTACAGAAGTTGACCATAGTAGCTGTAAAGCTGAACCATAACAGCCATAGAGCTGAGTGAACAGTGCTGCTGGTCGAGTAGCAGGTGATAAGGCGTTGCTGACCTATTGGTGGGCGCTGATTGCTTGATTAACCAAGGAATTGAATAGTGGCTGGTGACTACATGGAACATTGACTGCTTGACTGACGAATGTGACTGGTAGCCAAGTGTGCTAGTGACGGAGTGTGTAACTCCATACTTGTAATCTTTTAGCCGTGGGCTAATTTTGGAGGTTTGTAATACTCAGTGTTTTGGGATTGTAAAGATACTTTGTATGATATCTGTCCCTTTGTTTTCATCATTTTACTGTTTTCATCATTTTACTTTTTGAGTAAGATATCTCATTTTGACTATTTGAACAAAACACACCGTTCTTTTCGTCGTGTTATATTACTGTGGATCATTCACTTTTTTGTCCTTGTGCTGTGTAAGGGTCGTTTATTTGTATTTTCATTTGTTGCATCATTACGTTCGTGCAGATTATGTTAATTTATCTAATATTTGGATCTTATGCACGCACACATTAATCATAATTCTTTTCTTATTCATGTCATTCATCATTAAACATTACATTTGTATCACTATCAAAAAAAGTGTTCTGTTGTAAATCCGAAACCCAACCCGCTTATCTTGTTACAAACCTAACAAATGAACATAATATATACAATCTACTCAATAGTTCATCAACTGCAGATACTGTGTATGATTCCTGGAAGAATGATTCATCAAACGTAGGCACACGCCTGGCAGCATTGGAATTAAGATAAAAGAAAAAAGACTATACTGAAATTAGTTCAAATATCTGCGAGATGTAATACGATCTGAACATCACACGAAGTATGCAACACAATTATAGATAATAACATTGAAAAACATTATTTATTTGTACATGGTAGTGGTGATTATCTTCAGAATGTATTTTCAAACCGAATCAGATCATACTCCTAGCATCTGCATTTGAAAATAATACTTCAAACAGATGACGTAATTGAAGGTTTCGCAGGACTTGTTGAATATGTAATTACAGGGGTTGGAAAAATAAATATTGATTAAGATATAATTGTCAGATTTCAGGATATAATTAAAAAGACTTGTTGTTACACTTGACTGTGCAGTTGATGTTCTATTATACTCTGTTATGTTATTATACTATATTATTTTATTATACTCTGTTATGTTATTATACTCTCTTTTGTTATTATACTCTGTTATGTTATTACACTCTGTTATGTTATATTATTATACTATGTTATGCTGTTATTATACTCTTTTATGTTGTTATTATAAACTGTTATGTTATGTTATTATATTCTGTTATGTTATGTTATGTTATTATACTCTGTTATGTTATGTTATTATACTATGTTATGTTATTATACTCTGTTATGTTATGTTATTATACTATGTTATGTTATTATACTCTGTTATGTTATGTTATTATACTATGTTATGTTATTATACTCTGTTATGTTATGTTATTATACTATGTTATGTTATTATACTCTGTTATGTTATGTTATTATACTCTGTTATGTTATTATACTCTGTTATGTTATGTTATTATACTCTGTTATGTTATGTTATTATACTCTGTTATGTTATGTTATTATACTCTGTTATATTATGTTATTATAACTCTGTTATGTTATGTTATTATAACTCTGTTATGTTATGTTATTATACTCTGTTTCGTTGTAAGTGTTGCCATACTTTGATGTAGGTTTTGTATTACATTCAAATATGTTGTAGGCGGTAACTTATTCAAATGATACTGAGTGACCTGCAATGAAAGTAAGTTGAGATAATCAACCAGCATCAACAATTATATAATAAAGCCATCACAAAGTTATAACAAAGGACCAAAACCACTGAAATAAACGTATCATACAAAAATAGCTGAATCAAAATAGCTGATATAAATATCTGAGTCTAACAGAAGAGACTAGAATTTGATATTCAATTGAAGCCAGCAAATAGTAATAAGGATTTTATATCAAACCTAGAAGATCCTGTTAAAACCAATATATAACACCAAGGGATCTGTTAGGACACAAGTAAATACACCACCAGTACGTGGAAAGGATAAACGAGTATCTGGTTATATCAGGATCACCAAGGGATTTGTTAGGACTCAAGTAGATACACCACCAGTACGTGGAAAGGATAAACGGATATCTGGTTATATCAGGATCACCAAGGGATCTGTTAGGACACAAGTAGATACACCACCAGTATGTGGAAAGGATAAACTGGTATCTGGTTATATCAGGATCATCAAGGGATCTGTTAGGACACAAGTAGATACACCACCAGTACGTGGAAAGGATAAACGGGTATCTGGTTATATCAGGATACAGTTTTATATATTATCTGCTGGATTTATTATATTCATTAAAAGGTAGATGGCTTACCGTCATATTCAAACTTTTTTTCTCACCTTTAAAACTAGTAAATTTTAAACTGCTGTTTTCTGCCAGACTTAAGTAGTATATGTGTGAACTGGCGCTGATTGTGGTTGTTTATTTCATATACCTGCAATCTCTTTTGCAACAATAATGTTATCATTATAGACCAGGAATGTTTCAACGTTGATTCGCCATAACTCCACATTTCTAACAAATATATGTTCAATATTCGGATATTTCTAAGTATTTCTAGGCATTTCCATAAAGGCAAGATTCCGAATAGTATCGCGTTCCGGATTTCCTGTCTCACATAGAGCTGACAATGGTATATCTTATACAGTATACTTACTATCAACAATATTAAAAGATAAGTCACTCGATTCAATATTTTCACCAGTTTCAATATCTTAACTTTCTAAGTCAGGTTTTCCCCATGTTCATAAATATTAATTTTGAGAAAAGGTTAAAACCGTTTTATATAAAAGTTGTATAACTAATTATATTTCACATATGAAGTACATTAAGAAAAAGTTAAGTGTAGCTATTGCGAGTGGAAAAATACAATGATACAACTGGAAAGATTTTATCTAACAAATAATTCAATAAAATGGATGAAGATGGATTTGTAAAAAAATCTTATGAGTTATTTGCTGGAGCTATATCAGAAACAAAATCAAGATTGAAGTCATGTTGTGATTTGTGGTGTGACTGCCATACACGTCAAGATCACAGATAAATGATGTAAAAACAAAATCAAGATTGAAGTCATGTTGTGATTTGTGATGTGACTGCCATACACGTCAAGATCACAGATAGATGATGTAAAAACAAAATCAAGATTGAAGTCATGTTGTGATTTGTGGTGTGACTGCCATACACGTCAAGATCACAGAGAGATGATGTAAAAACAAAATCAAGATTGAAGTCATGTTGTGATTTGTGATGTGACTGCCATACACGTCAAGATCACAGATAGATGATGTAAAAACAAAATCAAGATTGAAGTCATGTTGTGATTTGTGGTGTGACTGCCATACACGTCAAGATCACAGATAGATGATGTAAAAACAAAATCAAGATTGAAGTCATGTTGTGATTTGTGGTGTGACTGCCATACACGTCAAGATCACAGATAGATGATGTAAAAACAAAATCAAGATTGAAGTCATGTTGTGATTTGTGGTGTGACTGCCATACACGTCAAGATCACAGATAGATGATGTAAAAACAAAATTACAATCTGACCTAATGGATGACTTTGTGATAGCAAATAGTTTTACATATATCACTGTATAGCTATAAGTCGTTATAGGATCAGCGTTATCAACGTCAATAATTGCGAAAAAGCATATTCAAATCAAGAAAGTAAGAATTAAACACCATTAAACACCAATCATAGAGTCAATACAAAATAATATCTTATTTATTTATTTATTTATCTATATATTTATTTATTTATTTACATATAAAGTTTCATAAAGTTATTTAGTTACAAGTATACATGTCATTAGAAATTTCAGTATGTAACTTACTGACCTTCTTTATTCTTCTATTTCATATTCTTCTGTTGCTTTTTTACTATATATCATAGAACTGTTGGATGTATTGTGGATATACTGTGTTCTTTTAGCACATACATCTACATACTCGCTTATAAGTCTAGTCAAACAGC
The DNA here is from genome assembly GCA_028554795.2 of Sinohyriopsis cumingii. Classification (NCBI taxonomy): domain Eukaryota; kingdom Metazoa; phylum Mollusca; class Bivalvia; order Unionida; family Unionidae; genus Sinohyriopsis; species Sinohyriopsis cumingii. The sequence goes on from CM068836.1 coordinate 16,318,955, forward strand.
AAACAACAAAAATCACGATCTGTCTTTGCATAATGCGCCTGCAGATCAATACTGTTTGTTCTACTGATTACTCCGAACAAACTGCACAGACCCAGATCTGCCTGAGCATTATGAGGCAACAAAACTTGGTCTGTGCAGTATGCAATCGGACTTTTTTTAGGCATATAATATGCATTTTTACTGCATTGAATTTGGGAATTGTCATCCACTTTCCTTCTGTGTGTTTTGTATTCATTGCAATAACGTTGATGGTACTGGTTACAGCTAACGAAAAGTGTTATCTAACAACTTCATTTGTTAAGCTTTACTATTGTACAATTTGTAGGTAACTTAAAAGATTCTTTACTTTGATACCATTGTGTCATGTACTCAGTCCAGCACAGTTTGCATTTATATTTTATATTTTGATATCACTGTGTCATATTCTCAGTCCAGTATTGCTCGTACTATATTTTCCATTTTGATATAATTCTGTCAGATATTCAGTCAGTCACAGTTTGTATGATATTTTTTTTAAAATTTTGATACTACTGTGTCATGTACTCAGCCCAGCATAGTTTGCATTTATATTTTCAACTACGACTTCCTTCCGGCAGCTCCTGCATCCGAATTGGTGGTCGGTGCTCATCAGGGAGATGCTCTTTACTGTGACCTACACCGAGGATGCCCTCCAGAGACTGGAAGACCGTTTCGCTGATGCCTGCAAGCATTTCGGTCTCGCAATCAGCATGAAAAAGACAAACGTCGGCGCGCAAGATGCCACCACTGCCTCATCCATCAAAATCGACGGTGTCACCCTGGAAGCAGTCAACAACTTTATTTACTGGGGCCAACCGTCATCAACTCTCTCCCGCTCGATGTGGAGCTGGACAAGCATGTGTGCAAGAGGGACGTGAAGGCATGCAGAATTTCACCCGACGCCTGGGAAGTGCAGTCCGAGGACCGAGGCACCTGGAAACTAACGGTCCGCAAGGGCATATCAGTCGCTGATGTAAGGAGAAGCCAGCTGTCAGCAGATAAACGTAACAGAAAGAAGAGCGTGGCAGCAACCGCAGCAACTCAGACTTCCCAATACTTTTGCACCAACTGTACACGGGACTGTCACTCGCGCATAGACCTGCAAAGCCACAGCAGACAATGCCAAAAACCCCGAGACAGACGAAACTCCAAGGGCGCTTCTCGCATGGTCTGCAGAGACTGAGTCGCCAATGATGACCCCCACTAATGTTTTGGAAATTATATGAGAGAACTTGGTTTTGTTGCATTCGCTACAAAATCTACTCATCTGTATCATCACGTAAATTTGCAATCAACTTCCCGCATCACAAGATCACCTTAAAATATATCAAGCAAATATTATTTTCTTCTTGCTCTATCTTATAAGATACCTCTGCAAATATATGGTAATACATGAGTACCGATGAAGTTAATAACAACATGAACAAAATCCCATCTCTCAGAAAGAGACGGGACCAAGAAGAACAGCATTGAGAAAGTACTTAGATCTGAAAACAACACTGCAACAGTACAATAAGCTAAAGGCAGGTCTGATGAATAATATATATTCAGAAGGAAATCTACAGGTTGTCAATCTATATTATATGCCAAGTATGATGCACTAGGAGAATTAGTATAATACCAAATATATTCCACTAGAAGGATTAGTATGACTCCAAATATAATACTCTAGGAGGAATAGTATGATGCCAAACATAATCATCTAGGATGATTAGTATGATGCCAACCATATTCATCTAGGAGGTTTAATATGATGCTAAATTTAATCCTCTAGGCGGATTAGTATGATGCCAAACATATTATTCTAGGAGGATTAGTATGATGCGAAATATGTTCCACTAGAAGGATTAATATGATGCCAAAAATAATCCTCTAGGAGGATTAGTATGATTCCAAACATATTCATCTAGGAGGATTGGTATGATGCTAAATATAATCTTCTAGGAGGATTAGTATGATGCCACACATAATGGTCTAGGATGATTAGCATGATGCCAAATTTAATCCTCTAGGAGAATTAGTATGATGTTAAATATAATCCTCTAGGAGGATTAGTATGAAGCCAAACATATTCATCTAGGAGGATTAGTATGATGCGAAATATATTCCACTGGAAGGATTAGTATGATGCCAAATATAATCCTCTAGACGGATTAGTATGATGCCAAATATAATATACTATGAGGATTAGTATGATGCCGAATATAATCCACTAGGAGGATTAGTATGATGTCACGATTAGTATAATGTCAAATATAATCTACTAGGGGGATTAGTATTAGTATCCATAGCAATGATAAATTAGTATTATAGGATTAATATCTCCTCAAATCCAATAAATGAGTACAAACCAACTCAAACTTATGTAGCGGAGAATTCATCAAGAATTCAACCAAGGTATGATAAACTTCGTCCCCCTTCAAACAAGAACCTGGATTCGAGCCAGTTGAACCTAGTACAATAATATTTGAAGACATTTGTTAAAATATGATAGACAAAGTATATACTGTAACCATTTTCACACACTCAGTGAACAGTTTACATTGTTTTATAACAAGCAACAATGAGTCTTGTATTTTATTTTAATAGATGCTGGAGTTGTGCCTTGTGTGAGAAATATTAAAAATAAATGGATACATTTATACTACAAGGGCTGTCAATATATTATCCAGCTATTTGATAGATATTATAATAGTATATATCTTTGAATAATTATTCTTTGTATAATTATTTTCGTATTATTTTAAACCAAACTGATGTTAAAACTGGATTTGAATTAGAAATTGTCACCGAATCTCCTAATTGTCTATGTAAACGTTCTAAAATTAATATCGTGCTCAACGTCTATAACAACAATCATGATTCACAAGACAAATGGACGGGCTTGATGGAATAATGATAATAAAAATTTAATTACTGAAATATAATAACAGTATTGTCAGGTACTAATCAAAACCATGCAGATTTTATCTTTAATCACATCAATGGTAATAGCAAGAAACTGCTGAACTCTGTTATTACCAAAATGACTATACCTATTCTAGATAAAACTTGTGATATAATTAATTTCAGGATGGAATAATAACGGATTATTTTTCACTGTATAGCTGATTTAATTATGGCTGTCATATATCACTAAATAAATTACATCTGTCAGACGGTATTATAATGGGATTATACCACCTATAACATCACCAGGTAGAATATCATCTGTATAGACTGATAATAATGCAAACAATTTCAGAGAAAAAAAAATCTAGCAGATCCAGCTGAAAGACGTGATGCTGTGAACAGATCTCGTGTAAATAACAGGATTGATCCCGTAGCCGAATGAGAAATGTTTGCAATGAAAAGATCGAAAATTTGTATTAATCTCACAAAGAAATGGTGCAAAACTAGAAGAATAACATAAATAGATGAATGATAGTATGAAGCTGGTACCAGAGTCACAGGTCCATCGACTTGGAGAAGCAAACATCAATCACAAGCGATCTCGAAATTTACCACATTCCATCCAGTCAAAAATCGAGCACAGACCTTCCAGTCAGAAATATATTACAGGTCATCCCGAAATCTGTCATAGGTCATACAAACAAAAATCTAGCACAGGCCATCCAGTCAGAAATCTAGCACAAGCCATCCAGTCTGAAATCTACCACAGATCATCCAGTCAGAAATCTAGCACAGGCCATCCAGCCTGAAATCCATCACAAGTGATTTCGAGATCTATAACAGGCCGTCCAGCCAGAACTCTAGCACAGGCCATCCAGTCAGAAATCCATCTCAAGTGATTTCGAGAGCACAGACCTTCCAGTCAGAAATGTATTATAGGCCATCCCGAAATCTGTCATAGGTCATACAAACGAAAATCTAGCAGAGGCCATCCAGTCAGAAATCGAGCACAGACCTTCCAGTCAGAAATCGAGCACAGACCTTCCATTCAGAAATGTATTACAGGCCATCCCGAAATCTGTCATAGGTCATACAAACAAAAATCTAGCACAGGCCATCCAGTCAGAAATGAAGCACAGGCCATCCAGTAAGAAATCTAGCCCAAGCCATCCAGTCAGAAATCTAGCACATGCCATCCAGTCTGAAATCCATCACAAGTGATTTCGAGATCTATAACAGGCCGTCCAACCAGAAATCTAGCACAGGTCATCCAGTCAGAAATCTATCACTAAACATCCAGTCATATATTATAGCACAATATACCAGTCTGAAATCCATCACAGTCCATCCAGAAATCTAGCACAGGCCATCCAGGAATTATTCAAGTCGGCTAGTATTAAAGGTAATAGTCCATACATTATAAACATCTGAGCAATTTAACGAAGAGTGGACCTGTTAAACGCTAACCTCGTAGAGATAATAAACCCATACTCTTCTAACTCAGTTTTTGATGTATCTAATTATTATAAATGTGGGTAAACTATTGCCTATTAATTTATACAGTTCATTATTTGATATAAAATAACACTAAAATGTTAAAATCATTCACGCAGAACAGCAACTATTCAGCTGTGACTAAGAGGATTGTGAACAACAAATATAATATGAACACTTCAATAAACTCCATAAGCAAACAAATACAGTAAGAGAACCATATTTTGACAATAAAATCACGAATGTTCACCCTGAATCTCGAAAAAGAGGAAATAAATCACTGCATCAAAAGAAAAACGTATAATAACCTCGTAATGGACTGAAATTACCTTCTGATCAGAACAAAAGATATCGATTCTTGACTTAATATTATTGAATTATCAGAGAGTCTAAAACTATACAATTTTGGGCTGGATAAAGATTTTGAATCTTGACTTCGTATTATTAATCTGTCAGAGCGTCTGAATTTATACAGCGTTAGCCTGGATAACGATTTTGAATCTTACGTCAGTAGGTGGTGGGATGTGAGAGATCCCACACTCCTAGTGGTGCTTTGGTTATCATTGTCTAGGAGATGATCGATCACGGTGTTATTGCCTGGATCGAGTAAATGATGGCATAAAATGTGAAATTAATGGATGGAATAAGAGAGATCTGAGCAGAGATATAGAATGGAACAACACAAGCCCTCGTATGTAAAATATAACAATTTAATCCATTTCATCCGCAAAATGAAACTGAACATGACATTGGAGTGGTTCCCTTTCTCTTAGAAATACAACAGTTACTCGAAATTTCAATTAGCCTTTCAGTTATACTAAAAGAACAAATTTCATCATATAATCGAGTGACTGATGGAACACAAATTGCCGGCATGTCAGTATCACCTAGTGATTCCGGTCTTTTTCCAAATGACTGTAACTGATAAGTCGGCATTTTTTATATTTCTTTTCCATCTCTCTCTCTCTCTCCTTTTCGGTTTATCAACCGCATTGGTTGTAGACTGTGACCTTTCTCACTGTGCATTACAGTATGGAGCTATTTTTCCATTAAATGAAAATATAATACCCAATGTAAATGTGAGTCATGGATTTTTTCTTCTCCTGCAGTAAAACAATATTTCCACTCCTTTTTACGTAAGATATCATCTGTCGCAATTCAACGGAACTCTGCTGTAATCATTTCGCAACCAAATAACACTTGCAACCCTGTTTACGTGAACGTATGTCTTTTCTGGCGGTTCCTCGCATTCTTTAAATGAAATTATGACATAATTAGACATCTCAGATTGCTATTAATGCATCGCTGTGGCTATAACTTACCAGCCGAACTATGCATGTCTACATACGCTAGTAATGCTTACACCCTCGATTCTAGGTTGCAAAAAGAAATCACAACATAAAGTACACAACAAATATAATGGACTTCACTCTAAGTACTAAAGACGTTACTTTGCTAATTAACGATTCATTGACATATATTTCCAGAATAGAAAAATCAATTCTCAGCATACATGATACAAATCGTTTTTAAAACAGATCATTTTCTTCTCACCAGAAATGCATGAAACCTCTATGATACACGATTTTTATTACAAAAAAACAACTTAATCTGAACTCAATCATATAATACATGAGTCATATAACATTTAAAACAAAATGCATACAAACAATTATTTCTGAACTCAAGCGAAAATTAATGTATGAATTTAAACTGAATGAATTCAACGAATAATTATAAACTTACATCAATGAATATATATATAATGTATGCAGTTGAGACTAACCTTGTGCTTTATTCGAAACTCGCACCATTCATGAAAAAGATTTTCTCTCCTTTCGTGTCCCTCACATTCAGACACGCACTCCTTCGGACAGACTAACGAGAAATAGCTATTATTTCCCGGAGCTAAAATTCTGACTATCCTCAGAACTTAGGTCGACTAATTTTGCGAGCGGAATTTCTTAAAAGTCTAAATTCCGTCCTGGAACACACGCACACCCTCGTTTAGCTTCGCCAATCAGGATTACTCTCTTTACCCGTCATACATTTTATTATTCCCAGATTAATCCACTCAAGTCCGCCTTTATTAAAAAATATTCTGGAAAAAAATCATTTTATGACACATGTTTCAAATGACCCAAGTTTTCCAAAACTTTTCATTGGTTTGTCTCTACTATGTTATTTTTCCGCTATTGATCTTGCGCTAACATTGGCATCTGCTCTGTCTCTAATTGTTATCGAACGGACCCTCTCTAAAATGCAAATGCATGCCCTAAACAGAACCGATTCCATTCCTCGAAGTCAACAATTTATGGCTAATCCAGTCCATACATCAAACCTAATGGTTACGTGTCAGGCTGACCCCGACAGAATGTACTGCGAAATTATCTGTTCAAAGATTTGCACCATTACAACTTAATATATATGATATATCAGAGAGTCCAAAACTAAAAGGCTTTGCCTTGGATAAAGATTTGGAATCTTCATTTAATATCGCTGGTGTATCAGATTTTACATAGCTTTGACCTGGATAAAGATTTGGAAAGTATTATCCATGTAGGTAATATTGATATCATCTCTAAAAGGAAATAACTCATCATTAGCTAGACAGAATTATTAAAAATGAACTGCTTTAACAGAATCTAAGAAAACTAATTAATAAGATTTGTATCAGACAGACAGGTATGTCTTATTTTCATCAAGAAAGCACGTGCTTGTTGTGTCCAGAATGAACCTTATGAAAATGAGTTTGTTGTAGCAACTTTGGTAGTATATCAGATACATACGTTTATAACGTAGTTAACCAAGTCAGGAATATATTAAAAGTACAGGTAACTATTTATCAATTCATATATGATGAAAATATTAAAAAACAAGAAAATAAGAGTGTATTGAGCAGTGCATACTGCATATGAATATAACTGATGAAACAAATGCTAGAGCTGATTCAAACAAAGAAGCTGCGAGCAAGTAGGCATCATTATGTTATGGGGGTCATAAAGGTTTATGGTAATTATCCACGCATAAATAGGTATAATGTTGCTAGTACACTATCAGCATCTGCAGTTTTCACGGCAGCACAATTCAGATCCAGGCAGTAGTAAAGTATCAAATAGAAAATTAGAAGACAAGATTTGACTCTTAGAAGAGGCTGAATAATATAATGACGAAATAAAAAAGGTATGTCATTTTCTTAATAATAGGTTCCAGTAAATAATATTGATTACTGACAGACTGCGATATACTTCATACGCTGCAGATGTGTATAACCAATATGTGGTTAGATAGAACAAAGAAAAGGTTATGGTTGCAAACAACCAGAAACCTTGGATTTATATGACCCTGTTGATGACCAAAACCATCAATGACCATGTGTTTATGACTGTATTGCTAGGTGGAGCATGTCAGTAGTTTATTTTCTTATTTGATTCAGCCTGACAGGATAATATTTCAATCCTATCAAACGGAAGAAAATTGAAAATCAAACATCAGAATCAAACCCATCATTGTAGTGTGGACCATTATATCCTCATGCTCTTCCACAAAGAGCGGCCCCGAGTGGCCGAGTGGTCTAAAGCGCACTCCGCTACGGATCACTGCTATCTCACCTCTGTCTGCGTGGGTTCGAGTCTCGGATTCAGCTGTAGTGGGTATGTGAGAAAGCTTGCCAGTAGCTTCTCGTGGGTCGGTGGTTCTTTCCGGGGTTTTCCCGGGTTCTTCCTCCACCACTAATACTGGCCGCCATGTCGTGTGCTGAAAAATTTCGTTAAACCCTGCAACAACAACAACTTCCACAAAGTATACTTTTCAAGGCCACACTGGCACCGGCATCGGAAAAAAATATAATGACCTGTTCATGGTTATAATGTAGCATCTGCCTAATTTATGACACAGGAATATCAGGCACACTATAAGATAAACTAAATAATAAATATATACTAGGATATAGATATTGTATGAGTACATAATTCCAGTTCTTCTCAATAGGCTTTGTACCACGTGATAAGCTGTATCACGTGATACTGAATTTGTCAAAGATCAGTAATTCAGTTGACCTACGTTCAGTTTTGTTTTTCAATGTTTTTGTATCAATCTTGGAGCGCACCAAGGCCTTAAAACATACAAAAACAACATTCCCTTTCCACTATCACCACCACAGTGACATCAGATAAAATTAGGCCACGGCATACAAATTCTTTTATTAGACTTTCAAACACTGAAATCAGAAGTCAGTACACTCATCCACTCACACATTCACTGCTGTTGCCAACCAAAGTATATGGCAGGTTTTTATTAGCAAACGTTCTTTAATGAAGCAATACCTTTTTGATTAACATTCTGTTTTCCTTCAACTGGTGTTTATAGGTATTGTCATATGACAGTAAGACTAAGTAATCTCATTAAAATGGAATCGACTTTGTGAGACAAAAAATCGAATGGCGTCGAAACAAGAAGAATGAATATCAAAAACATAAAGTGTATATGCTGAAAGGCAATCATAGTGACCCTCATTAGCTCTTATATTGCTATTCTGTACAAATTAGATCATCTTCACTTGCCAAGGGTAGTTGATATTTTTAATTCTACTTCGATGGCAAACTATTTGGATCTACAATCCTTGGCTAGCGAATATGGCGATATTAATTCGCCGTGACGAGGCTAATACAACTGTGAACTACCTAACAACGAATGCGTTGTTGATAGAATCCATTGACTGCAAGACGGAAAGCAGGAAATTTAGAATTATAAGGACTAAATAGTCATGCTTGGGCATTTATTGATTTTGTTCAACTTTTCCCAATCACTCACAACTTTAACATTAAGTCCTTTGGACTTTATTTTCTTTGTGAGTGGTTAGGCAAAACATTTTGGACTTCATTTTCTTTGTTAGTGATTAGGTAAAAATGGATTTTCCTATTACTCAGGCAACAAATCTGGTAATTAACAGTCGTAAATCATCACTTCAACGGATATTGGTACTCTACAAAAACTCAGCAATGTATGAGATATTTTTCAATCAAAGAATTTTATAAATTAGCATTAATATTGAAAGAGTACCGAATATAGTATAAGTACATAACTGTATCACTATGTATGGATTGATTAACTAACCGATTTCTATGCAAAGTATCACTATGTATGTATTGATTTCAATTAATTATTTCTATGCAAAGTATAACGGATTGAGTAAAACGGATCCCGATCTTGAAGTTCAGACAATCGGCAAATTAAAAGCAGGCGTTGACAATACGATAGAAAAGAATATCAATGGAGCATATATTTGTAAATATGGAAATGAAAATATAATATGGCCCATATAAAACGTACATATAGTTAAATACATGATATAGATAGTATTACACTTATAGAAAACCATGCAATACTATCATCATCAATCCTCACATCCTTTATAGTCTTCGGAAAAGTTTATTTTACGTCGGATGATCAGTTGTTATAATAATTTTATTGACGATTCAACTGCCATTGTTACTATATCTAATCTATTTACCGACACAATACAACGCTCTGACTAATATAATCTTCAAAATTTTGAAGCAGTTAATAATTATGTTACAATATCAGCTTTCAAAGAGACAAGGATTTCATCCAAATTAATATTACACTGTGATAATTGGGTTCTTAATCATCATTATAACAAATATATTGCTATTTCTGAAGAGATTTTTACAATGTCAATCCTGAAAATATCTTGATTCTATTGCTATAAAACACAAATGTTTCCAATTCATTGACGTCACATAATACAAATATTATATTCATGATCATTTGCTTGTTTAATTTTATTGCATCCTTGTGTTTGCGTACTTTAATATCACTGGTCAACAGTGAAATCATTACTGACTTGAAAAGGCCCTAATCTGTAGTATTTTGGTGTGCCGAACACGAATATAACCGTGAAAAATTTGTATTGGCTCTCGTTTTGAAGATATTCATATACTTCATTTTCTATGTTTCACTGTGTAAATTTCTCCAGTAGGACTGCAGCAACATCCGGAATAATGATGTAACATTGCATAATACCATCATGCTCACATCATCCACAGTTGATTGCATCATTTTCTGATGCAATGCAATACTAATGCCATGCGGCTGCTGAAGTAAGTTGACGTCAGCAGTGTACTATACATGTGTAGGCCTATTATACTAATGCCAGGCGGCTGCTGAAGCTGACGTAAGCAGTGTACTATATAAAGCCCAATCAGATAGGTTCAGCATTTAAAATATTTTAGACGTTGTGCGAGACAGTTCAAGCTACTGTTACATAAAACTTATTATTTTATCCATTTACGTACAATAAAGAACAGTAATGCCTCGAAAGTGTGTTAATACCGCGGACAATTTTTGCTATATTTGTGGGGAAGTGACATTTGCCAACCAGAAGAAAAGTATCAATTCTCAGGTGAAGAAGGCATATCATCTTTACTTCGGATGCAAGGTTGGTGACCAAGACAAGCCTTGGGCTCCGCATATATGCTGTGCTACATGTACAACACAGCTTTCACAGTGGTTGAATTGCAAAAGGTCATCAATGCCGTTTGCAGTCCCAATGGTGTGGAGAGAGCCAAGCAACCACCTAAATGACTGTTACTTCTGCTTGGTTCCTCCTCTTTCCGGCGGAATAACGAAGCGAAAGAAGTCGAGAATAGTCTACCCAAACATTCCGTCTGCATTGAGACCAGTTCCACATGGTGAGGGACTTCCTATTCCAGAACCTCCAGCAGAATATTCTCTTGATTCATCTGACGAAGACAAAGGTGAGTCGACCTGTTCTTCTCCTGGTCCATCAGCATGCAGTGATCCAGATTTTCACTGTGGTGCATCATCAACCCCACACAGAATAACACAGGAAGAACTAAATGACCTGATTCGTGATTTGGACTTATCAAAGAACAAGGCAGAATTGCTAGGATCAAGACTCCAACAATGGAATCTTCTAGAAGAAGATGTCACAATTACTGCATATCGAAAGCGCCACCAGCAATTGGAGCCTTTCTTCAGAAAGGAAAGTAATCTGATATTCTGTTCCGATATTGAGGGCCTCATGAATGCTTTAAAAATCACTCATGACCCACAAGAATGGAGACTATTTGTGGACTCTTCGAAACTGAGTCTCAAGGCTGTGCTTTTGCACAATGGAAACATTCTTCCATCTATTCCAGTAGCGTATGCTGTCCACATGAAAGAGACATACGATAACTTAAGGCAGCTACTGAATTCCATTGAGTATAACAAGTACAGCTGGCACCTCTGTGGTGATTTGAAGGTAGTTGCCCTTTTAATGGGACTGCAGCAAGGATATACAAAATACATGTGTTTCTTATGCGAGTGGGATAGCCGAGCAAGGGAAATGCACTACATGAGGAAGGAATGGACTCACAGGCAGAATGTAGCCATTGGAGAGAAGACTATCCAACACCCAGCTCTGGTTGAGGCTCAGAAAATCTTGCTACCACCCCTTCACATCAAACTAGGTTTGATGAAGAACTTCGTGAAAGCCATTGACCGGACTTTGCCAGCATTCCGATACCTGCATGAAAAATTTCCTCGACTCAGCGAAGCAAAGATTAAAGAGGGGGTTTTTGTGGGTCCTCAGATTCGAGAGCTTTTCAAAGATGACCGGTTCAACAACTTGCTGGAAGGTGACGCGAAACAAGCATGGAATGCTTTTCGCCTAGTTTCTACAAACTTCCTCGGAAATGTTAGGGCAGAAAACTATAAGGAACTAGTAGAAGACATGTTGATGAAGTATAAGAAACTTGGCTGCAATATGTCTCTAAAGATTCACTTCCTTCATTCCCATTTGGATTTCTTTCCTAGCAACTGTGGTATTGTTAGTGATGAACACGGCGAACGTTTTCATCAAGATATCGCAACAATGGAACAAAGATACCAGGGAAAATGGTCCACTACAATGCTGGCTGACTACTGCTGGACACTCCTCAGAGATGCTCCCGAACAGCTGTACAAGAGACAGGCGAAGAAATCTAAGATGTAGTCAATGACTTGATTTTTATAGGTAGGCTATTACAGTTGACCTTTTACTATTGGAATGCATTTCGTTATGTAAACATTAATTTCTTGCAGATTACAAAAAAACTAGAGCCAATTTTGCAATTTGACTGTCATATTCGTGTTCAGCACATAAAAATTGATAAGAATTGACTAATTTTATTTCAGTAACATGACTTTTGTAAAAATTTGTTGTCCAGTGTATTCAAACAATAGTAGTTTTACTATTTCATTATGGGTTTTTTTCAGTAGCTTTATTGTAAGATCTTCATAATCGGTTACTATTTTTATTTCATAAATTAAATTTTATGAAAAGCCTTCAACCACATTATCCCTTCTCCATTCCCTCCCCTCACTCTCTCTCTCTCTCTCTCTCTCTCTCTCTCTCTCTCTCAACACACGCACATACATACATACATACATACATACATATATACACAAGCATATACATACATACATGCATACATACGCAAACATACATACATACGTACATACATACATACATGCATACATGCATACATACATACATACATACATACACACACATACATACATACATACATACATACATACAGATAGACATACAGACATGCATACATACGCAAACATACATACATACGTACATACATACATACATGCATGCATACATACATACATACACACACACATACATACATACTTACATACATACATACATACATACATACATACATACATACATACATACATACATACATACATACATACATACATACGTACGTACGTACGTACGTACGTACATACATACATACATACGTACGTACGTACATGCATAACTGCATACATACATACATACATACATACATACAACATACATACATACATACATGCATACATACATACATACTTACATACATACATACATACATACATACATACATACATACATACATACATGCATGCATACATACATACATACATACATACACATTAGTTTTCATGTAGACATTAGACATTGTAAAGAATAGGTTATCGCTGAACCTATCGAAACAAAAACTTTTATTTCATAATATCAATATAAATGCCTTGATATGTCATTGTTTATGAATACGTATTGATATATTCATAAAGTAAAAATCCTGTTCAAAATCCAAAGTATCATTTTCATTGTTATCTTTCTTAAAATGCATTCTGTATCTGTATTTCTATGGATTTTTATACAACTGAATGTAAAGCACGTATTACTATGGATTTTTCTACGACTGACTATAAAACACGTATTACTATGGATTTTTATACAACTGAATATAAAGCACGTATTACTATGGATTTTTATACAACTGAATATAAAACACGTATTACTATGGATTTTTATACAACTGAATATAAAACACGTATTTATAGCAATGTATCATGAATGGTTACTCTATATGATCCTGTTCTGCTAACGTCTGCACAGTCAGATGGTGACCGCTCTGGTGGCCTAGTGGTTAGAGCGTCCGCCTCGGATGTGGGAGGTCGCGGGTTCGAACCCCGGGAGAGTCATACCAAAGACTTACAAAAATGGTACTAACAGGTGCCTCGCTTGGCGTTCAGCATTAAGAAGTTAGTGTTAGGACTGGTCGGCCTGGTGTCAGGATAATGTGACTGGGTGGGACGTCATGCTACATGTCTGCGGCATGATGCCCCAGTGTTAGACATAACTATAAACTGTCACACTGTAGACATTGTAGCGATATGACTGAAAAATTGTTAAAGCTACGTTAAAAATCTAAATCACTCACACACACACACACACACACACACACACACACACACACACACACACACACACACACACACACACACACACACACTCATTCGGATGATTTTTGTAGTGGCCGCTAATTATCAATTGGTAGTTACTTACGGTATCTGGATACAGTTACTAGGAAACATGGATGACGTAAGTTGTACTCAGAATAAAAATTAAGCAGATAACCTTAATAGCATCAACTAAATTTCCAAGAGAAAGTTTTGATTTAAACAAACTGAAATAAAATCATGGGTTTTTGAATTTGATCGTCTTTTCTCAGACGTATTAGAAAGTTTTTCCTACTGAAGTTAGGTCTGATATCAGAAATAAGGGTATAGGTTTGTCCTGTATCTTAAGTGGTAGCGTGTATAAAGGTGTTTGCAATACAAAGAGATATCATAAATTACACAATAAGGAAAGCTATCTAGAATACAGACAGCCAAGACGTGGAGACTCAGCAAGAATACAGACAGCCAAGACGTGGAGACTCAGCAAGAATACAGACAACCAAGATGTGGAGACTCAGCAAAGATGAACATAAAAACTTGAAAAACAATCACATATTTGTACATAAGGAGGACATTATAAGAAATTATATATGGGGGAAATATATAGACTTTTAAGACATGTTATTAACAGCTTACTGTTTCCAGGACAGGCTGAATAGGAGGTGAATAGCTTTAAAATAAATCAAGTATTTATTAAAACAGAATTTACCTACTCAGTTAGGAATTAAACTAAATTCTGACAGTAGTGTCAAAAGCGTTTATGTCTTGATCATAATATTAGCAACAGCAACGGAGATTTAAGAAACAGAAGGAATTGAAATCGATGGTAGAAACAACTGGAAAAAACTCAGAAAGAATAAATACAGAGTTCAATGAAAATGCAACATTTAGTGATTGCATATTTTAACTACCTTGTTGGGGCTTTTCATCTTCCCATACCCATACTGATATTAGCCATGAGTTTGAACCATCTTCACAAATATTAATCCAGTCAACAACAATAAACAACCGGAACTAAACAACAACAACAAAAAACATCAACAAAGAAAATATACGAAAAAAACCAAGATAAAGATGAAAAGGCTTGACTAGCAAACTAAATGATTTCCACCAAGCTTTAAAGAAAATGGTAAAATATGGTGTGTGTGTGTGTGTGTGTGTGTTTACTTTATTTTGTTTAAAATCATAAATATCAGTGTTATTCTTCATGTAGATGCAAAAAGTATTCGGTCTCAACATAGATATGTAATAAATATGTATCAGTCATTAGTATTATTAGCCTATTACTAGGTAAGTTTTTCAACTTAGAACAAAGCTCTTGACCTCTCGTATTTCGTCATCGCTTTTTTTAATCTTACCGTTTGGTCTCACTTGTATCCACAATTTTCTCACTTGTATCCACAATTTTCTCACTTGTATCCACAATTTTCTTTGACATCATACGCTGTTCCGGGGCCATGTTTATTTAAAAACCAATGTTTTTTTCCTCTGTTGTAGAATCTATTTTCGTGAATTATAGACAGAAATCTTCCCAATGAAGCTAACTGCCGAAAAGATAATTCTGCATTCGAACATATGTATGCGTGTTGGTCAATGTCATAATATAGAATTATGTCTTTTCGTTTTGCAATCAAAACGATGATAACAATTGTGACAGACTCATTGTGAAGACGATGAGTGGACAGGCACCTTTTTTTTATTTTATACGATGTGGATCTCCAGAATGAAAACAAAATTAAACAGTAGAGGGACTATTACAAAAATATATTAATCGAAAATGTTCTTGATATAAAAGAAATATCTTAGCATATCTTTTTCAAAGGAGCATAATCGATGATATATGCAATTTATACTGGCTGACGATCAGTCTATTAATTTCTCGTTTAATCTGAAATAATGCAGCAACTATAGTTAACAATGTTGCCCGGTACTTGCAAGACATGTACAAATTAAGATAAAAAATAAAAACCAAAATCGTCATGTATAAGTTACTGAAAATGCAGCAACTAAGCACTGGTAAAGCACTAAAGATATTCTCTACAAGGACTGCCATGGCACATTTGTTCTAGCTAGGGTCACTCACATAGCTTCTCAAGGTTAATGATATGTCTGAATTCCTTTTATCTATCAGCAAAAAGCACCTGATGGTTGGTTATTATCGGAATTTTCGAACAAATTTTTCCACAGCTGCTGAACCCCTGACAAATTTGCTGAGTAAGAAAACCAAGTTCCGAAATGTCAGGCAACGTTTGATAACTTAAAGGCTATAATTAAGAGTCCATCAAAACTTTTCATCTTCAGATTTCAACCAATCATTTTAAATGCATATAGATGCAATTGATGTCGGGAATGGTGGAAAGGTAATTTAAAAAATGGATAAAAATGGTGTGGAACATCCAGTGTTATTTTTCTAAACGTTTAAACAGGGACCAAGAAAAGTATTTCACAATCGAGAAGGAATGTTTGGCTTTGATATTGGCTTTGCAACACTTTGAACTTTATATTAATTCAGCACCTTCTTCAATTATTGTATTCAGTGAATACAACTCTTTTGCTTTCATTATCAAAAGGAGAAAACAAAAAATCAAAGACTTTTAAGATGGCGTTTTATGTTCTAGGAATACTATACTTACATTAGGCACATCAAGGGAACGATAATATAATTGCAGATGCACTTCGACCTGTATAGAAGTACTGTATTGCTTCATGTTTATTTTGTGTCATTCATATAGCATCTACCTTTCTAATTTTTATTATTATAGTTTCATATGTATATTTCACAAATATGTAAAAGAAAGGTTTATTGTATAAATCTGTATTTTTCTTAAGAGTGGATAGGTCATGTATATTGAATTGTATTTTTGGCATTGGCTTTTGTCCCTGATTATATGTAATGCATATTTAATTTGTTTTGTGTGGCTGACCTTTGTCTATATTTGAGGATGGGATATGGGAATACCTAAATCATTATTTTGGATTATCGTAAAATTCGTTTAGAGACATTTTGGATTATAGCATTATGGTACATCAAGAATGATGGCGTATCAACACTATTCCAGACTGATGGTACATTCATGATCGGAATTTATTCGGAATTCTATTGGAATTTATAGCAAATATTCTATCCTTTTTAGACTTGCGATATAACTTTTACGACAATTCGGATTTAATTTACAATACTCTAATGTTTTTTAACTGTTCGCATTGTATTCTAGGGGAATGAATTATTTGTTGGTTTTCGCTCTTTTCTATTTGAATGTTTAAGACCACAGAGTCGTTACAATTTATTTAGCTATCCTCATAAGGCTTTGTGACGTATTAAATTTCACAACGGATTATACATTTCCTCTCTATTATTTACGTACTACATATTTAGGGGAAAGTGTGAACAGATTATGTACGGCATACCTTCCGAAATAACTGTTTGCAATTAAATAATCTTGTGTCGATGTATATTTAATAAAAAGCTCAGTAGTACAACCTTAATGTTCAAAAAGGGCAATAACTCGGGTGCCTGAAGGTAAAGAGTGAGATTATTACATCTAGGCGAGGATCGATCTTGAGTTGTGAGAAATGAATTGTATTACTTAACGGAATCATGAAAAAAGTTAAAACAATAAAAATAAAAATCATCGAATCAGTTTTAAAAAATAAAAAATATAAAAAATCATCAAATTGCATTGTAAACATGCATATCATTTAAAACTGCAAATAGAAAACATTAAACTAAAACCTCCATTTCAATTGTCGCGTTTTGCAGTTGCAGCAAACACGACACTTTAAAGTTTGCACTAACTGATTTCCCTAATTGTCAAAATTCAGAGTGAAAAAGAGAGATGTCATGTTTATGTTCATTTTCAAGAGACTTCGATGAGAATAGCATATTGATTTTCTGAATAAGTCTTGAAATTGCCTTCCTACCTCAAAGTTCAAATATGCGCTATGTGATAGATTCCCTGCGGTACAAGAATTAATACATATTGAAATCTTTCTGTGCTCAATAAAAGAAAATTTCTCAAAAAGAAAATATATTGATTGCTCAACACTAAAAAGAAACCACATGAAAATTCATCTTTCATCAATGAAATTTGTTTAATACAAACTGTTTATTAATAAAACCCAACTAAATTTACAGGTTTAATTCTTGTAGAAATCGTTAAGTAAGTTTTGCAAACACAACGGTTTTTGTGTTTTATTTGTTTGTCTTGTCTATGTTTTGTATTTGATTTTGAAAAAGACTCATTAAGAGTCGAAAGCGGTTAGGCTAGTTAAATACTAGTTTGGTACTGTTCATTGTCAGTTTACTGCATTTATCTTAATCAATCGCTGCCACAAGTGATCCCTTGCTGGAACCAGTGTACTTGAAAGGACCGTTATTCGCAATGATTTCGATTCTTTATATATATATTCCGCCTAATGGTTATGACTTTTGCAGTATAGTCTCGTATCATATCGTCGCCTATGTTTAAATCTTTTATAATAAATATTTATAATAAAAGTACCACACTGAACGATCGGTCATGAGAAATTGAATTTATTGATCCAATAATTTATAGAATCTCTTAGATTCTAAGGCAACAATTTGAATCAGAGCAACATGACAAGAATGGAATTCCTTACTTTCTTCTCTGACTAACTAGATATGCAATGTGGCATGATGCCATACTGTTGTATATTGCTATCGATGGAAATGGGATTTGCCAATCACGTTGACATTTATTACATTTTGCTGCTTTAATTCCCAATTGATTGTTATATTTGTAAATTTTTGAGGAAAGTATGTTATTGAAACACAGCTGGATTAATCGTGCAGAAATAAAAGTCATGCATATAAGAAACAGAAAAAAGAAAACTAAAGAAAAGAAAATAAAAATCACCACAACTATTTAATGTCTCTTAGTCGATGCTATGGCATTATTGTTGAGGAACATGAGATATAAGAAAGAATTCTCATAAAGAAATTGCATGCGGATGGAAATAAAACTTTTTAAAACTTAAGTGCCATTTAGTAATTATATTTACTTAGAGAAAAGCCCATTCAAACTAGTCAGTCCAAATATGTTTGAGAAATGGCTGTAAAACCTGACACAACAATCACCCTTTAATACTATCATGGGCAGAAATCACTATTCTTTTAGTCCGCTCCAATTGAAATCACCCTGCACCCTACTATCACGATTAAGCGAACATCACCCCAAAAGTATGGAACATAGTCGTGGGTAGCAGGCACACAGGTACGGGGACCAAGGAATAAACTCACAACATATACTGGGCATACATAAATAACTATAAAAGGGGAATCTCTGGGGGGTGGGGGTGGTATTGAAAATTATCTAACGGGGGTATTTTGAAAATTATCTAACAGGGGGTGTTTTGAAATTATCTAACAGCGGGTGTTTTGAAAATTATCTAACAGGGGATGTATTGAAAATTATCTAACCTGCATGATAATACTAATTCGCCTTATATAAATTCATTTAATATTATGCATGCATACATACAGACATACATACATACATACATACATACATACAAAATGTCACAACCCCTCTATAGTATTAGGGCTAATACGGCAGAAATTTAAATTTTGAATGACTCACGAGCCCGCAGCCAGAAATGCCGCCTAAATACATGAACAACTCAAGGTAAAATATATAACAATTTAATCAATATTAATAATAAATAAAACTATTCAAGTAACTTCTGGATATAAATCTTACAATTACACTTCACATATAAATGAATACTTTACTTGACCTGTTAAGAAATGCCTTCTTTATTCAGTCATATGACAGTAAACATCCTAATGTTAGAGTCTCCTTTCAGTGAAATATTCCCTTGTACTTATCTGTATTCGTTCATTCTTCTTCTATTTGTCCTTTATCTTCCCTCGTGCACTCTTCCTGTGCCGTTCCTTGTCCTATTTCTCCTTCTCCTGCACCCTTCCTGTGCTACTCTTTGTATTCCTCCTTTACACACCCCTTCTGTACCAATTCTCGTACTTTCAACTTCCCTCTCCAGAGAAGTTAGTGCTGTCTCGTATGCACCCTGGGAGCTTCCTCTAGTACAGTGCTGTCCAACCTTTTTGACACCATGGGCAATTGAAAAATGTTTTTTCTTGAAGCCGAGGGCCGCAGCAGAAAACTGAAAAGCAACGACTATATAGTTGCTCGAGCCCTGGCGGGCAGCGGGTTGCACAGCACTGCTGTAGTAGCTTCCTATTCTTCCAAGTTCAATCATGGTCGCTAACCAGTTTTTTGTGATTCGGGTCTGTGAATTTCATTGGATGCGGTAGCAAGCCACCGAATCCAACCAAAGTTACGTTGTTCAAATTTGAACACCGTTCCTACATGATCGAGACAATGGGAGAAAACAACTTGAATGGACTGATACATATTCAATTTTCCACTGCCGGTCTGTGTTTCCTACAAATATATTTTACTCAAATACACTTGTAATGACTTATCTCTAGTACATATACATACTTTCGATGCCAAACTTACAAAGTATCCTTTTAGGTCAATTGCCTCAACCATTTTCGGCCGATGTGTAATGCACCACGTTATTGGTTAGTTGGCATTACATAATAAGGGAGGGAACTCGTGAAATCCAATAGATGTCGCTAGGACAAAGCACCAATATATATGTTCGATCCGCCAAGGTGTAGATCGGGTTATCGTATCGGAACCTTGACTAGCGAAGATGCAGTTCAGTTCCTGTTCCCCTTTTTACGAGTCTCTCGCTCAAATTGTTGTCTTTTCCCCCAGAATTCTTTTTGATACTTCCTTGTATCCTCCACACCTTTCAAACGTCAGGAAACCACTGACTGGTTTTACACAGGTATGGCTAAATATTTAATTGTCCCCTCGTCTGTCTGAGAAATTAGCTCCTCTTACTGGTAGATTTTTAAATTACTCTAATTCCGATTGGCTGGAACGGTTCGTTTGATAGTCGGCGGCACTTTGCAAAAATCTCAAATGTAACTGTAAACTCCGAAATCAGGCCGTCTTAGTGACACAAAGAGCCTAATTCATTTTGAAGCGAATAGCCGACTCATCCATCGAACAACTGAATAAACACATACCCGGCCATCTGATGTGGGCCTAACACCTTTTAGCCAACTGTCACAAACCTTACGTAACCCTTGGCCAGCAAGAATGTTAAAAACATGGCCGTAAAGATGGACATATTCTGACAATATTTCCTCACACATCCATCCATCCATCCATACACACACAGTCGTACATACGCACGCGCACACCTACATACATACATGCATACATATATACCACACATACATACATACATACACCACAACGCACGCACGCACAGACACACACGCATACATACATGCATATATTATTTAAATGCCACTGTCAAATAATCCTAACGTTGCTACAAAGTCGTTATACACATTTTGGTCTAAAGTTTGAATAGATGAAGGCATTGTTGAGAAATAAAGTAATCGTGTCAAAATATGCCTGCTTTGGAAGCATGTTGTATAATGAATTGACATTTAGATTCCAAACCAACGTTTTAAAGCTTAAAATGGTATCCACTGCAACTTGTTCACAACTGATATCTACTTATCAAAAAGTAGATCTGACAGGTTCTGATACAAGGTGTCTGTTTGTGTTACCAATCAAATACAGATTGTATACTGCTGTAAGTGAAAATATCATTTGAAACATATGATTGTTAACTTTAATCTCAAACAAGAAATTCAAGGATACCGGCTACAAAACATAGATGGATAAGGCTTTCCAAATGTCAGGAGAATTTGAACTTTGATTGGTACATGTCGGAATCTCAATGTTAAAATGATTGATACCCAAAACCGATTTTACATAGCTTGCCACTTTTTCCCGATTAATTACAAAATGAACGAGCGCGTGCCACCAATAAGAGAGTAACACTGTTAAAATCGAGATTTTTGGCTGCCCTTTGTGTGCAACACAAAACCTCTTGACGTGCCATCTTGTGACACGCGTACAGTAGGTTGCCGACCCCTTATATACAGTGTCTTTAATTTTCCTTATACGAAATATATGTAATTTAATAAAAGTAGCAAGGGTGAAAATTGCAGTAGAACTCCAGGAACATCAGACCAAACCTCTGCCATTTTTCATTATTATTGTGGGCAACATTGCTTGAAATAATCACAAAAACAGAAAAGTGCTTGTGAATTACTGACTGTGTGTTATGATTGTGGACAACATATTCGGTCAAACAAACAAAATTAGCATGTTTGTCCAGGAAAGAAAAGATGTCATTATAACAAATTCTTCGATTTTACCATCAGTGTTTACAAATATGACAATCTCCTGGAGAAAGTATTAACGGACGACCAGAACAAAAACAATAAACGAGTGGATGTTATCTCGTTTTACTTTGAATATTCAAAAGAGAATGGAATTCACATTCCTAATTTGTATGTAGCTCGTCAGTTTAAATATTACATTAGTTATTTGGAAATACCCAACGCATGAACAGCAGCAATTGCCGAAGACTATTTTCAAAGATAAACAACACCTTGTACTCCCGCATTTGTCTGAAATTCGTTATTACGATATCAACGGTATGAAAACAGAAAAACAGGCAGCAGTTTACGTTTGATACAAAATGCTAAAATAATGTCGACCCTATATGGACAATTTTATGATGGTGTTGCGGATCATGTCAACAACTACTTTTGGATCACACGGGTATAGATCCCTTAAAGGAAGCTTCTACTATTGCGAAAACCGGTGTATTAGTCGTTCGAAAACTTGTTATGCCCGAAACAAAATAGCAATCATAGACTCTCAGTTCTATCTCTCTGTGAACTGTCAATACTTTGCCAAAGCTTTGGGATGGCTCCATTACTTATGAGAAAGTAAGCAAATTGGAAACTATTCCGTAGATAGCTGAGATTAAGAAAAAACATACATTTCGTCATCGAGTTTCAGGAACGTTTATTTCATGGATGCCCTACTTATTTTCCTAAACGAGGCCAGAACAATCCTTTCTCAAAGTTCACCTTAAAAGAATGGTGCGAGCAAACATATCAACGATGCCTGAGTTTATAAGGTCAAGGATACCAAGTGAAAGAAATGTGGAACCTCCACGCCGATCGCCGTTTCAAAACCGATCCAGAATTTAGATGCTTTGCTGAGAAGTACGACAAGGTGGCCTTCAAACATTTAAATCCATGCGTCATGTGTGCTTCTTGTATCCTTTGTATGCACATATGCCCGATTCCCAATCGGTCAGCATGCAATGTTAACATAACACAACGACGCTTTTACAGGGTGGGTGTCGAATTGTTTCATGCTCTAGATCAAGGATACAAACTGTGATAAATACACGAAATTTAATAATTTCCGACCACAGAACGATACCGATAAGATAAACGACCTCAGTGAAGTAATTGTTTAGGATACACAAACCGAAGCAGAAGCCATCCTTGTTGTTTTCAGATTCCAGAGGACATGGAGACAATTCATGCATGGTACCAAACCTTAGAAGCCAGCACTTTAGAACACGTGGATAAAACGAAGAAAAATAATCGTTTGCAAAAGTCATGTTTAATTGTTTGCGGAGACAATTGCATCAGCGTCCGATTTTGCCAAACACGAAATACTTGGCGGATCTAAGTCAATAATATCAACTTGTTGAAAATAAAGGAAAGTTAATTAAATACGGGAAATTATATGTGAATTACAAAAAATGTCGCAGAGTTTGCAGCCCGGTGAGTTTGGACATGTCATCATTGCAGACTATGTGAGTCATTGCCCGTTTAAAATTGTATTATGTCGTGACTTTCCAAATCAGTTTAAAATAATTAAAGGGAAACGGCCGAAATAGTTAGAAAGACTTACTGCCAAATCTTTAGCCAGAACCGGCTTTGTCTACTTGGAAGGAGATAAAGATGTTTCAGTTGCGCTTTAACACTTCAAGAAAAGCATTAGAATACAGTTTACCAGAAAATTTCAGATGGTCTCCGCGCTGTCCCTACTTTCCTTTAGTCTGCCAAATATGATACATGTGTCGGATACTTTAGAAGAGGACAAAATTCGTTTATCTAAGTTGCTGCTAGACGGCATTTACAGAGAGCTCGCAAAGGTACAAGGTGGAGTACTATATAAAATTCCAGAGGACGAAGACATACATAATTACAAATATCACCTCAAGACGAAACTTTTCACCACGTGTAATGTATGCTGAGATACTGACTCGAAAATATCTTTCAAACGATTCACCAGCAAATTCCGATTTGCAAAAGTATCAAAAATCATTTCCTCAAAAAGAAACCCATCCACGTGATTCGCTTGTTTAAAAGAGCTCATTCAGAATCTTCCATTGGAGCCAATTTGCAGAGAGTTAATCAAGTTTCACGTGAAACGAAGCTTCAAAATCATTTCTCGATCTTTAAACTATCGCTATTTCCGCAGTATAAGACGAATGATTTACGGGGGAAAACTATGACAAACACAAATCAATGCATGGATATAAAGCCTACCAAACCAAGACTTTTGTCATCGCTATTGCAACAAATTATGTGGAAGGAAGTCAATGACATTGTTCAACAGTTAGTGAATTATCAATTACTGTAAAAAGACGACACGGTTCCATTGAATCTTTGGGCGACGTGCTTTTTTGTACGTTTGTAAACTACAGTTCTTGGATTTTTTTTTCTAGAAGATTCGTTGCCCCAGAGGTATGAACAATACATGCAGCAAAAACCAAAACGTTATTTGTGCACAAAAAAACTTTTTTTGTGTTAAAAGTGTTGAGAACAGTAAGAATACATGCGTCGGTCTTTTAAACTCTGCACCCTTACCAAGAAGTGTATAGATATAGTTGCATACACCAAAAGATGTATTACTGGAAGGATCTCTGTGACTAGAAAAGTCTTTGATTCGATGGCTTCATAAAATAGGTGGTGATTATGCCAAAGACTTTATATGTGATGAAAGATCAAAGTTAAGAATTTATCTTAGAACCTGTGACAGAAGTACCAGAAGTTAAAGTCGAATTATGGACTATTTAAGTAACAGTTCTAGAAAAATCCGAAGAAACACTACCACCCCATGAAAGTAGTACTACTGTACGAATATAAAGGAAGGAGGAAATGATGTCCTCGGAAAGGATAAGGCAAATAAATTCCACAGAGACTAGAACGGTTTACGCAGATAGACCGATAATGAAGTAAACTTACCATTTAATATATAGCTTGGTGATTTTCATTTGTGACTTATTTGTGCACGGAACCGTTTATGCCTGATGTGTTTTCGTATTTTAATTTTGTCCACTGACTTGGAAATGTAAATATGTTTTGGTTATAATGTGCCTTGTCTCGTTGATGGACTTTTATAATTCTAAAAATATTTTTTTGTGTCTGCATCCTCAAAGTGATTGAAGGAATGTTAGATCGTCAGCTTCGGTAGGCACTGTCTCTTCTCCATCCCCTTTAACATATTGATTGTTGGACCAAGTCGTTCAGGTAAAACCGAATCCGTCGAACTTTAGATCGAACACAAATCATAATCGTTCGATCGACCTCAGCGACGTATCATGTGATGTTGCAAAAAGTAGCAGCCATGTTCCATGTTTCTTCAAGAAAGTTATGGAAACTTTCGTTTGAAAAAGAAATTCCTCGCGAATATAACGCGTTCCTGACTTTATCAAACACCTCTTGCCAAATCTGGAGACTTGCAGAAGAAGATGAAGACGAAATTAAGCTTTGGTTTAAACGGAAAGGACATTGTAGTATTAGTAGCATTTACATTCCTCAAAATCTAGTTCAACAAAGTGAAGCGCATCGCGCCATCAGTCTCAAATCACATTAAGGTCCAAGAGACAACTCTCAAGTTCGAATGATAGCCAAACAGTTAGGAACACTTTGGCTCAGTTATGTGTATGACGATACCACTAAATGTTAAATGAGATATCGATTTAAAACACACCAAGCCCTGTTTTTAGATTTCATACTAATGGTGCTAAGAAGGAAGGCCAGTCATTTATATGTCACCTTCGTCACTTTTGTAGATATAAAACTATTAAAGCATCATTCATGTCTTTTCTTTTAACAGTGACTTCTTTTCAATCTCGCTGCATGCCATCGGTTGCGAATACAAAATGCACAAGTACGTTCACGTTGGTTAGAAACCTGTCTCAAAGAAATGTTATGATTTATTTGACAGCACGTCAGTTATTACAAATTTTTCAGTCATGTTGCAACGATGTCTACAGTGTGACATTTTATAGTGATGTCTAGAACTGGAGCATCATGCCGCAGACATGTTGCGTCATGTTCCATCCAGTTACATTTTCCTAACACCAGATTGACCAGTCCTAATACTAACCTCATAATGTTGTGCGCCAAGTGAGGCAGCTGTTAGTACCATTTTTATAAGTTTTGGTATGACTCGGCCGGGGTTCGAACCCGCGACCTCCCGCATCTGAGGCCTCCGGAGTGGTTCATCTGTTATATACAAACGCAAATATTTGTATGGAATCTTTAAAATATGCAAACAAACAATATTTCCTTATCTATTTTCTTTTTCTCTGGCAACTTATTTTCTTTCATCTTCCAGTGCCGTAAACTAATTATCTAGAACTGCATGTTTTTTGTCTTATAGAAAAATGATCGAAGTATTGTTTAAGTATGTATTTATTACATGTATGTGTTACCTTGACCTTTGACCTTTGGATCCCCAAAAAGCGGAAAACCTAGTAAGGGCAAACCTTCAAAGAAAACTGAACCATCATTAATCAGCGTGAGAAGGAAGCATTACGTTTTGATAGTGCAAGAAAAATTAATTTTAAAACAGAAATTGAACAGTCAATAATGTTTTAAATACCGCTCACGGAAATGTGTATAATTCTTTTACAAAAAGATGCATTTTCATAAATACCTTCAAGCACTGAATTTCTTTTTTTTTTAAAACACCAACTTAACGTTAATCAATGTGAGTAGTTAGGGGGGATACCCTAGTCTCAATGGGAATTATCATTACAGGACCCCCTGGGACAGTCTAGCCTCAATGGAAATTTAACATGGAGAAAAATCGTGGGACAATCTAGCCTCAAGGGGAATTTAACATGGGAAAAAGTCTTGGGTCACTCTAGCCTCAAGGGGAATTGAACATGGTGAAAAATCGTGGGTCACTCTACGTACAAGGGGGAATTTAACATGGGGGAATAGAGTTTGGGTTTGTCTAGGGACAAGGGGAATTGAATATGGGATTATTTTTTTTAAAAAAAATTTAAATTTAAATTTAAATTTAAATTTAAATTTAAAAAAAGGGGTAGGCAATGGAAAGGCTATCTCTTTTCGAGAAATATGGCTGGCCCTGAAAAGGGCCTTTGGGTTTTCTTCTTCTTCTGCTTCTAATTTCTTCTTGTTCTCCACCAAGTTCTTATTTTATCTCCTACACTCTTTCTCTTCTTCTCTTTCTTTTTTTTCTCCTGCTCTTCTTTCTTCTTCTCTTCCTCCTCTTCTTTCTTCCTCTTCTCATTTTCTTCTTCTTTTTCAATTTTTTCGTTCCATTTGCTTATTCTTATTCTTTCCTCTTCATCCTCCTTCTCCTCCTTTATCTCTTTCATCACACCACTAATCTTGTCCTTTACCTTTTTTAAGTTATTAATTTCCATCTTTACACGATGGGGACTATAGGAATAATGGTCTTCAACGAGTCTTATTAACATCTGCTCCATCATTCCTAAGTTGTCTAAAACGTCTTGCAATGTTTGTATTTTGTCCATTTGGTTAGAAGCCATCTTCTTTGTAGAATGGTTTGAACGACGAATACTGTGGGTTCTTATAGTGAAAGCGCGGACGTGAAGGAAAACATCCCCCTAAAACATAAAATTGATCTTACCTAGATCATGACCCAACAACGCGCGGACGTGAAGGAAAACATCCCCCACTTTTCTCATTTCATATAATCACACCCAAACTATACTCTCCACATACGCTAAGAAACAATAAAGAAACCCATAATCTACTATTCACACAAACTTCCTTGAACATTTACAAACAAAAACACACAAACACATACACTCTCACTAATAATAAAGAGTTAGTGTTTATATTCACACTACTCTACCTATACACATTGGCAAATTAATAGTTATTTCTTTTCTAGAGTATTGGGGTAGCCCTGAAAAGGGCTGGTTTTTTTTGGAACTTCATGGACACCTGGTTAATGGTGACACCTTCCAGGCCTGGCGCCACATACACATCTTGTCCCCCAGTTACTTTTTACCTTTTTGGGGGAGAGAGCAGAGGCAGGATATGTGGCTTCAGAATCCCAATTTTCGGTTTCTGGGATTCTGAAATTTCTTCTTCTCTCCTTTTCCTCCTCCACCTCTTCTTTGTATCTTCTCTCCTCCTCTTTGTATCTTCTTTCCTCTTCTTCTTTATATCTTCTCTCCTCCTCTTCTTTGTTTCTTCTTTCCTCCTCCTCTCTTATCCTTCCCTCCTCCACAATGGCTTCCGCGGCCAGTTCATTTAATATGCGCCTGGCATATTCCAGATGCACATGAAGTTCCAACAGTTTCTCCAGTCTCGTGTTCATTTTTGGTGTTGATCAATCAACAAGGGTAGCTAGACTTAGTTAGTTAGTTGGATTATAGTGGTTTTCGTTCTTTTGAACATGTACCACTTTTTTATTCACGCACTGCGTGATTTTTAATTACTCCTGGGGGAAGGAAAAGGAGCCTCATCCCCCAGGCTTTTATGTACTCAAAGAGTACTTTTTAATTTAGCCACTCAGGTGTAGGACTAACTAGTCCTTAACAGCCTGACTGAAAGGCCAATAGACATGAGTGGGAATAGTCAAACCACACACTCGTGTTTCTTAGTTGGATTGAAATGCCCCAGGTGTCAAACCAAGCAGTATGTGACTCCCGCCACGATTGGTCGGCAGCGATGACGTCACATTAGGACACCCGGTCTTGTGGCATTGACGAAGTGGCCAGCTTTTTTGATATCATCAATTGCCTTTCCCAGTCCGATATTCCGGTAGACAGAGCCTTCCTTTTTTCCACTCTGTTTAGGTGGTGCAGGTTCATCAGCTTCATCGCCGCTGGATGATGATACTTCCAGGGCCGCTGCCAGCGTGGAAGTTTCAAATTCTTCAGTGTCGTCTGCCAACATTGCCTGGATTTGGCTGAGTATGTTAGTAGAAATAGCTGTGGAAGCTTGATTTAAAAGTTCAGCCAGATGTTGTTTAAGAGACAAGGAGACGGTTAGGAGTATTTTTTTTTTTTTTTTATTTTTTTTTTATTCATCAATTCCTTATTTATTTTGATTCCCTATCTTATTGGTTTGGAATGAAAACTTGTTTTTATGGTTGTTTGTATGTTATTATGGAGTCCTGTTTTAATTAATTCCTATTTTCCTATTTTAATTTTTTGTGGCCTTAATTGGTTTTTATTATTCGGGGTATGAACGGCTGTGTCAGTTTGTGAACCTACGAGACCTAGCAGGCCGTCATAATTCCCAAACAGTGATTTTGTAATATTCGTCCTTAACTGGTTTTTATTATTCGGGCTATGAACGGCTGTGTCAGTCTGTGAACCCACGAGACCGAGCCGGCCGTCATAATTCCCAAACAGTGATTTGTTATATTTTTAACTGGTCTTTGATTTACTTTCTTAGATTTTTTTGAGTAGATTGGATTCGTGTATAAAACTTATGATATTTTTGAATGTTAGATTAATATTGGGGTTTGTGTTCATCAAGAATTCTGGGTATGTTGTAGGGGATCC
The DNA here is from genome assembly GCA_028554795.2 of Sinohyriopsis cumingii. Classification (NCBI taxonomy): domain Eukaryota; kingdom Metazoa; phylum Mollusca; class Bivalvia; order Unionida; family Unionidae; genus Sinohyriopsis; species Sinohyriopsis cumingii. Next base: position 16,348,934 of record CM068836.1, read on the forward strand.
AATTTTATGCTGTTTAACTTTAAACTTAGCCCTTTCTTTTTCAAGTGTATGGCAGTTGTTAAAAATATGCTCTATGTCTTCTGGGACCCTGCAGTGGTAGCAGTTAGGGTTATGTGGTTGTGGTCCTATGTACTGTCCGAAGCTGTTAGCCAGCTTGGTTTTGCCCGTGAGTATTCTATTTATGAATTTTTGTTCACTGCCTTTTGTTTTGGGTGGTTTCCTATTTCTACATACTTCTTTAATGATGGTTTTTAGTTTCCTGCCTTGAGTGCTTGTGTTCCATAATTCCTGCCATTTATTATCAATGAGGGTTTTAGATATGCTATTGAGTTCGCATATGCTATAATCTAGGTTGATGTGAGTGGTTTCGTTTAGTTTTTGTTTAGCTGTTATATCTGCCATATCGTTACCTGGTATGTTAATATGGGATGGTATCCACATAAATTCTACTTGTAAGTTATTATTGTTCAGTATTTTTAACAATAAATTGGTTTGCCTAAGATAGTTTTCTCTTGATTTGGTGTTGTTATTAAGTATTGAGTTTATGACGCTTAGCGAGTCACTTATTATTACCGCTTGGGGTATTTTGTTCTCTTTGATCCATTTGAGTGCTTCAAGTATGGCCCAGAATTCAGCTGTGTATATAGAGCAGAGGTTAGGTAGTCTTCTTCCTACTTTAATGTTAAGTTCGGGGATTACGTAAGCTGCTGCTGTTCTGGGTGGTTCTGTAATTTTGGATCCATCAGTGTAAATCTTAATGTAGTTGCAATATTTTGAGTTGATTTCTTCTGTACAGATTGTGTTTAGTTTGAGTTCCTGTTCGTTTTTATTGCCATATTTCGTAATGAGGGTGTTAACTGTGGGGTTGATATTTATCCATGGTTCTTTGTCATAGTGATTTGCAATTTCTGCTTGGAGTTTGTCTATAGGAAGTTGTTCAACTAATTGATGGACTAATTTCCCTGCTGGTATGTTTTGTGATAATTTAGTTCTAAAAGGTATGTTGCATTTATTTATAGCTAGCCGGGTGGGGTGTGTGTCGGGGTGTGTTGTTAGCCTGGCTGCATATCTGAGGGTGAGTTCTTGTCTTCTAAGGTGGAGCGGCAGTTCTCCAGTTAAGATTTGAAGTTCCACTAGTGATGTGGATGGTAGTGCACCAGTGCAAATAATTAGGGCCTTTCTTTGTATGCTATCTAGTTTTTTGAGGTTATTTTGCGGTGCCGAGTTGTAAATTTGGCATCCGTAATCTAGTTTAGATCTAATTAACGATTTATATAAAGCTAGTAAGGTTTCTTGATTGGATCCCCAGGTGGTTCCTTTAAGGGTTGTAAGGAGGTTAAGGTCTTTATTACACCTTTTGACTAGTTCGTTTATGTGGTGTCCCCAGTTTAGCTTGGAGTCATAATGCATTCCTAAAAATCGTGCTACATTTACGAATTTAATTTCTTGATTTTGGATGGTGAGTTTGGGAAACTGATTTTGTAATTTACGTTTGGTGGTGAATAATACTGCTATGGTTTTTTCATGGGATATTTTGAAACCCCATTTATCAGCCCATTTCCCTATTTTGTTTAAACTTGTTTGAATATCGCTGATTACTTTGTGGTTGGAAGGGTTTCCTGCTCTCCATAATCCACTATCATCAGCAAATTGTGAGAGTTCAATTAGTTTTGATGTTAAGTTGGTGTCCAAGTCATTAATCATGATGTTGAAAAGGGTTGGGCTGAGTACGCTCCCTTGTGGTGTACCGTTTTCAAGTGTGTGTGGTTCAGAGTAGGTGTCGCCGACTCTGGTTGATATTTTACGGTCAGCGAGGAAGTTTTCAATGAATTTAAACATTCGACCTGTGATGGCGTAGTGGTTGAGTTTGGCTAATAAGCCTTTGGTCCATACAAGGTCGAATGCCTTTTCGAGGTCAATAAATACTGCAATTAAATTCCTATCAGCTTTGCGTTTGGAGTTGAACGCCAATTTAATTGCGGTTTCTAATCGTATTAGTTGATCCGTGGTGGATCTTTTGTTTCTAAATCCGCATTGATTATCGGAGATTAAATTATTGCTCTCTAGGTGGTGTTTGAGTCGGTTGGTGACTATGGTTTCCATGATCTTACAAATGTTGTTTGTTAGGGAAATGGGTCTGTAGGAGCTAATGGTAATTTTTATATTGGGCATTCGTGGGATTAAGGTACGTGCGGGCCCCTGCAGTTGGTACATTTGTGTGTGGTTCTACAACATACATCTTTATGGTTTCCCCCACATTTGTAGCATAGTTGGGTATATCTACATCTGTTAGAGAAATGTCCCCAGTGTTGGCAGTTGCTGCAGAACCTGGGTTTGTTTATGTATGTCTCAAGGCGGTGGCGTGCCCCAGAGTGATCTAGTCTTATCATGGTTGAGAGTGGAGAATTTGATTCTAGTATCGCTGTATTGGTTTCCTGTCCTAAATGATTTTTGAGTTTATACGCCCTATTTATGGGGGTACCACTGTCTTTGAGTTTGGCAGTGAGGGTTTCATTGTTTATCCCTTTATTTTGTCCTGTGAGTTTTAGAACTGCTTTAAATGTGGGGATGTTCGTGCGAGAGTATGTGGCTAAGTCATTTGTTCGTGTGTTATTGTTTATTGCCATGAGGGTCTGGTTGCTATTGTGTGTTTTGGTTATTATGTTCTTTGTCCCTATTTGTTTGTGTCTTTCGACGTTAACCCTAATGTTGTTAATAATTTCAGACTGCCGAGCGAGTTTCAATTTATAGTGAAAGCGCGGACGTGATGGAAAACATCCCCCTAAAAACATAAAATTGATCTTACCTAGATCATGACCAAAAACAACAACGCGCCGACCTAAAAGAAACACTCACTCACTTTTTTATGCTGCCTATCACTATTTTAAAATTTTTTATAAATCACTTCAATAGACTATTTACATACGCAAAGCAATCCAATCTAACTCCAAATATACACCTCAAACACCAAAAAAACATGATTTTAATCTACTATCCACACCAACGTACGTGAGCACTTACAAACACACAAACACATACACTCTCACTATCAATAAAGAGTTAGTGTTTATATTCACACTACTCTACCTACACACATTGGCAAATGGATCGTTATTTCTTTTCTAGAGTATTGGGGTAGCCCTGAAAAGGGCTGGTTTTTTTGTTTGCTATGGCAATCTTTTTTAGTTTCTAAGAATGCGATGTCCTCTGAGGATAGACTTTCTGGCGATAGGTCTGCTTCTTCGGAAGGAGAAGAAGAACTCTTTGGTGTCGATACGACAATCGACAAAGCCTCTGTCAGCTTCAGGTTGCTGCTGCTGCTGCTGCTGCTGTTGCTGCTGTTGCTGCTGTCTCTGAAGTGTGTACTTCTCTGTCCATTCTTCTTTTTCCCTGTTCATTTCTTCTCTGAAGAGTTCTTCTATCAGGTCTTCAGTGATTTTTAACATTCTCACATTCTCTATTTCTTCTGGCTTCGGTATCAGACTGTGTCTGACCCTATGCAAATTCACGTAGGCTTCGTTGAGTTTAGCTAGTTTGGAGCACATCTTCTTAGGAGGATGAGTCGACAATGGATGGTTAGACTGGAAACAATCCCGGTTCTTAAAGTCAAAGCGCGGACGTGAAGGAAAACATCCCCCACACGGTTTTCAAGCCGCAACGTTCAGTGAGTGTCATGAGAGGGATAGTAAGGAATCAAAGAGCATCAATCCAACATTCTTATAGCTAAACAAAAGACAAAGGCATTTTTTTTCAAAACACAACATTTGTTATTCAAAAATCACTTAACACTAAACAACAACTTTAACATTTTTAACAATAATCCAACAATATAACATCAAACAATTTTTTCAAATCACTAACATCTTTTCTCAATTGGCAATCTACTTTAAACAGGGCTGACAAGGTTGTGAATGAAATTGTGATTTCCACTGTTGGAAATCATTAGGCCATTGATGGACACTACGTTTCCTAGCTTGAGACAAAAGATAAGCATAATGGTCACAAAACCATCGATCTACTTTCACATCGTTTCTAGCAGAAGAACGAGGATCAAAATGAGTCACTAAATGTTCTAAGGAATAGCCTAGGCTGCGATGATGCAGAAAATACACACAGTACTGTCCACACACCAAGGAATCTGTGCCTTGTAATTTCACGTTATTGAATCGGGTGGTTTGAGCATTTCTTCTCATAAAGTCGATGATATCGTCTTCCAAAGGGGGCAATCCGTACGAATCGAAATATTCCACACATACTTCTTGAGGAAAGTAGACGGCTACCCAGTGGGTTCCTGGGAGATGACTTTCGTCCGTGTTGATCACGTAAGCTTGATGGTCTTTAGGTTTGCGATGAGGGAGTTCATCTTTAGCACAAACGACAGGATTCCAAGAAGCCGTATACGAACTGTGGTTCAAAAGGTAATAAAGTTCCCAGGTATCCATTGATTTGTGTGTTTTCTTCTTCACAGGTAATAATAAGTCGTCAATTCGATCCTGACTTTTTGCTTAAAAATGTCTGACGAATAACCGTTTCTTCGTTTCGTCTCCTCACTCTGATTCAGGAGAGCTTCGATACGATGGATCTCTTGAGTGGTTAATGGTGGACAAGAATGTTCACGCAAGTCTTTATACCACTGGTGCAACACGTCTTTGTTCGAGATGAGACTCCAAGCTTCGTCCAGATACTCGTCCAATTTTTCTTCTTGACTCAGCATCAGGCATTTATCGTGTTGAATTTGACTGGGATGATCGTTTTGACATCCATAGCAATTTTTCTTGATCAATTCCGTTATTTTGTCGACCAAGTGTTTGGCAAAACAGGAGACTAAATGGGCTTCTTGTTCTGACCATCTTGACTTCATCATGAACACTTCTTCTTTTTCCACAGTCTCCTCACATTTCATGTCTAAAGTTTCTCCACTAGGTAAAGAGGGATAACAGTCTTCCATGGCTTCTAGTAATCTAGAATGACTTCTCTCAAACTGTTGATTTCTATCGTATTATCGAATTCTGCATACAGGATGACGTTCACCGTTTCATCAGGGTCTCGGTCTTTAAACTGAATTTCCACACGAATCTGGCCGGATTTTATAGGGTGGAAATGTCCCTCGTCGCTGCCTTGGTCTGGAGTGAAATCAAAAGCCCACAAAGCATAGCCTCCTGCATAATCCTCGTACGTAATACCGTGACTAGTATTGGTTCCTAACTGTCCGGTGGCTTCGTACAAGGACAAGTACGATCTCAAGTAATTCTTCTTTTTAAGGTCAGGTTCGAAAGGTCGGGTACACAAGGTTTTGCCATCGCGACTGACTTCGATTTTGGACACGCAAAAGTGTTGAAAGTAGAAAGGATTTTTTTCGGCAGCTCCGTTGAAGGCTGTATTCTCGACGATACCAACGATCAAACGTTTGGGTAACTGTCCTTGGAACAGATGATCTTCGATCATGGATCGCTGTCCCTTGGGAATGGTGAAGGTTTTCACTTCCACGCGTCGTATGGGATACTTGGCGGTCGTTCTGCTCAACGTTTGACTGATGTCGTTTCCCACTTTAGGTAACACTTCCACACGGCGTACGTAGAGTCTGGCTTCTTGGATTTTGGTTTTGTAACCGTCACTATCAGCCATTAAATGGAAAGCGGTACTGCTCCGATTCAGTCTCAGGCGGACATCCACCCCGTTCAGCAAATACTTTTCTTCCAACCACATGTCCAAATGCAAACGATCCATCAGTTCTAAACTTGTGTCGACTCCCGTGATTCTCTTTCTTCGTTCTACAAATCCATCATTGTTGTCTTTCTTTTCATCAGTTTCCAATATTTCAAACTTGGTAGGTTCGTCAGCTTCCCATACCACACAGGCATTGAGATGAGTGTTCGTGGTATCTATTCCGTACGTCAAGAGATTTTCCAGGTAGGCACGATAAGGGTAAGTATCCATGCTGCTACTGACCAATTTGTTATTCAAGTACAAGTCCACTCCACTGAACAAGGAATGCATGAAATTGTTGACGGGAGCTACTGCTTCATCGTCTATAGGACCTCCAGTCTTATCTAGAATTTTGACTTTCAGGTACAAGTATCTGCTATTCAGATCGATGTAATCTTCGGGCTGTCCTTTGATTTCAAACTCGATGGGAGCGGAATCGGTCAGTGAGGAGACGGGGTGAAATTCCACCCATTGGGATTCTTGCATCGTCATCATCGTGGGGGGCATGGCAAACAGGTCCAGTTCCGTCTTGGAACAAGCGCAAGATTCTCGGTGCATCATTTTTTCTCTGGGTCTCAATAATCGAAAACGTCTAAGTCTCGAACGGTTCTTCTTTTCTTCGCCTTTCTCGCTTGAAGTCTGGTGAAAGGGTGTTTTCTTCGTCGTCTCTTTCTGCCTTGTCCTTGCTGAATGCCTGACTCGGTAGCGTGCAGGGCATTTATAGGTGTGTCTTGTCGGCCTAAAATGTCTTTACCCGTTTGCAGCAAGACATTTTTGCCTGCCCTCATGAAGGCTTCTTTAGGGTTTTGTTTGTCGATGATGACATTTTGGAGAAATTCTTTGCCTTGCGTCAGTGCCGCATCTTTCAAGGCGTGCAATCCGCGTGTCACCATCGGTTTCAACACCGGGGCCACCGAACGAAAGGCCGATTTTAACATATCTCCTAAACCGTGTCCTCGCTGTCGAGCAACCCCTCGGTACACTGGATACATGACTTACTTACGAGTCGTGAGAGAACCGTTTTCGAAAATGGAGTTTCACCGTGACTTTTCCTTTGGTGAATGAAATATTTTGTCCCAGATCTCCTTTTATAGCAATGTTGACCGTGTCTAAATACGACTTGCTGACCGGCAAATAATGAGGATGGACAAATTCGCGGTGAACGTGGTAAGTGTTTCCACCTTCCTAGTCAGCGTTCGTGGCAGAATCTACTTTGAAAGGAATGACACGCAGTAACGGTACGGAGGTGTGTCCCACCACGTTGTACTCCACCACATCGGAATACACGAACATCAAATTCAGTCCTTGGTTCAGTTCTACCGGGGCACGAAATAACTTGCTAAAAGACTCGTTGTCGTAAACGATGGGTAATTCGTTTTTCTTCATCATGGTCTTTCTTATGTCCATGTCTCCGCCCAACATGTCAAACAATTCAGGACAAAATAAAATGGACATGATTTTACTTCGTTCAAATTTCATCAAGAAGCGACGAGCTGTTTTGTGGTACTCCATGGTGACACTTTTGTTGACATGCTCCAAAGCTTTCAGAAACACGACATTAAACCTGGAGGTTATGGTGCTGACCAAATGTTGACCACTTAAATAATAGCCTGGAGGAATGAACAAGTGATAGGTGGTGTACTTTTGATTTTGTGTACGGGTTTTCTTGTCATATTTGACATTGCTATCCATCCACTGTTGCATTTGCTCGTCATGAACTTCCACATCAAAAAAATTTTGATTGGGAAAGACATTGAGGACTTGGGTCGGGTGAATCATTTCTACTAAAGCCACTTCCCAATGGGCTTCGTGATCTAACTGGATGGCCTGAGGTAATTTGGCCGTGTAACAGCACAAGGTGTTCTTGAGAAACACCTCCATGGAACTGTCACTGGGTAAGGTTAAGTAAAATTGGTTTTGGTGACTCATAATTCCAGAGTTCTGTGGCTGTCCGAGGGGATATTACTGGACGTCAGAGGCGTGTCTCCGCCCAAAATGGGGTTCTGGTTGTGGTTGTTGGAGTGGTGACTGACACTGGCACTGGACACAAGGTTCCCGTGGTTCCCGTTCGAGGAGAATTTCAGGGAGGGATTGGGAAGCAGGTAACCGATGCAACTGCTCAATAAAATAGTCCACAATTGTTTGTCTCCTTGTTGCAAACTCAGATTGGCAATGGCTGCCCCGATGACACAATACACCACGAAGATTTGGCAGAAAAAGACGATTTGCGTTTTAGGCACACGTTCTCCACACAACACCCACAAGGGTTGTTTTTGTAAATCTTGCACAGAAGAACTAGGTGAAGGAGGAGTGGTCGACGTAGCTGCGTCTGCTGTGTGAAAGGGCATGATGGTCACTTCTTTTTATAGTCGATGACTTGTGAAGCGTCGATCCAAGAATCAAAACTGGGTGGATATCCTTTCCAACGTACTTTGACTTCTTTGACACGTTGTTTGCCCACTTTACGGGTTATGCGTTCGAGAATGCTTTCGATGTCGTACACGTCGTCTTCTTTTTTGGTGACACGTTGTAACTCGGGCAAATAAAACGTTCCTTTGAGCACTTCTCCGTTCATGTCTTCCAATTTATAGACGGCAGGATGACGGCCATGCACTCGTCCAGTGACGCGAAACAATTCGTCGTCCAGTTAGGTAAGTAACCTTTGTCAAAATCGCGTTTGGTTTTGCCAATGCGCACCCAATCTCCTACGGTCAACTCTCCACTTTTCTTGGGGACAGCCCTCGTCGGGGACGTACCGAACAGACGCTCAAACACCAACACTTCGTTCTCGGGAGTCACGTCTTGCGGGGCACGTCCGATGCTTCGATGGTAAGATTGGTTGCACGCTTGCACCAGGTGCCTTAAGATGTCGATGTACTTCAGAGTGTGGTGATGCGTAAAATATTTCCACATGCGTTCTTTCAAAGTGCGTTGAAAACGTTCCACGATGCTGGCTTTGGTTTCGGGATTCTCGGTGGTAAAAAATGAATGTCACGTTTCTTTAATTCTTTTTGGAAAGCTTGGTTCAGAAATTCGGTGCCTTTGTCCGTTTGCCATCGAAGAGGGTGACGACCGCTTTGTTTCAACACCCGTTGCAGGGCTCGCACTAACTCGCTGCTCGATTTGGAAGTCAAGGGCACGACCCAGGCAAATTTGGAAAAGACGTCGATGACACAAAACAAATATTTGTAGCCGCGATTGTAGCTGGCCAAATGAGAGACATCGGCTAAATCGGCTTGCCATTGATGATCGATGCCTTCCACTCGGGTGCGACTTCTGGCAAACTTGCGTCGAATGGATTTGTGTAAAGTGTAGGTAGCTTGTTCTTGTAACCATCGTTGCACTTGAGGTAAACGGAAACTTTTCAGTCGAGTTTTGGCAGCACGATACAATTTTTGAACTCCTGCGTAACCTGCAGGATGCTAGGGATCGTAGTAAATGCTGGCTAAGACTTTTTCCATTTTTTTTGTGTTGGTTGGTGTGTTAATAAGGCACCCACTCTTGGAGGATGCTACTCTTTTTCTCTTGGGGTATTTTCTTGGATTGCAATGCTTTGCGTGTGCGACCGGCAATAGGTGTTGAAGAGGAGGATGTCTGAGCGGGGGATATCGGTTCTTGTTTCACTTCTGTCTTCACTTTCTTTTTCTCTTGTGATGAAGAAGGGGTGGCCATCATCTTTTTAATCCATCCAATTCTGGAGGTAGGTGGTGTTGTTAACTTGCGTACTTTTTCTGGTGGAGTTTGAAACACTTCTTCTTCTTCTTCTCCTTTTTCTGTCTTGGTCACTGGTAGTGATGGTACTGGTACTGGTACTGGTGATGGTGATGGACTTTTCATCAAGGTCTTAAAATCTTTCAGAGTGGGTAAAGCTGTTTCGTCTAAAGCTTTCTGGTGAAAGAGTTGCAGTCGTTGCAAGAGTTGACCGTACTTTTGCGATTTTTCTGTTTCGGACAAATCTTGGCGATCCATCAAGGACTGCAATTCGTGTTGTAACTGGGACATCTCGCTCAAATTGGGATTGGGAGGTAAATGCGGGGTGCGTTGTTCTTGCCACCGATGGTATTCCATCCATCGTTTGTAAGGCACTAAAGCTAGTTTTCGTCCTTCCATGGGGTTGTCAGGGGTCGATTCTGAGATCTTGGGACTTCCGAGGGCCTTTTTATCTTGCTCCCACCAGTCCTCCCAACATGGTTCCCAAGACTCCTTTCAGTATGGGACCTAACAAGAGGGGTAAAATGCCTCATCGTTGGACCAACATCTTCTTTTTTTGACGAATGGGAATTTTCTTTTGAACCATTTGGCGAAGAACGTGACGATGTTTGCCTAAGCATTGTTTCTGGTGTTTGGACAAAGGGATCGTGCCTTTCAAGACGTTCAAACAACATTCGCACACGGTATCGATGACCTCTTTGGAGGCCGTTTGAATGAGTTTTTTTCGTAGGGGTGGAGAAGCTTTGGACAGGACAGATAACATGTCCCCATGTTTGGCTAAACGTGGTGGCAGTCCTTTCCTTTTCTTTCCTTGGGGTTTTCTGGAGGGTGACATCTTTGCTTGTGGGTTCCGGGACATTCACCGAACAGACACTAACGTCGATGACTTAACGCACACCCTTTTATCTTTTTTTGGGACTATCGCTTTGTCATAAAGGTGACAATGTTTTTCCCAAAATCGCCAAGGAATCCTCCCCTTTGTTGACGCCTCTTTTTCTTGGAACGACTGTGTCTTTTCTTAGGGTAATGTCGATGCTTGGCTAAGCGCTTTGTCGGATGACGCGTCTGCCTTTGTCTCTTTCTTTTATGGCGTCTTGGAGGTGACATCTTTTACAAGTTCACTGATACCCCGACTTGGTCACAGGCTCTTTTTATACTGGAACGCGTCGCCACTGATTGTCTTTACGTTTTATCAGTTTGAGGACAGGTATGACACGTCGTGCAGGGGTACGCAACGGACTAAATCGAGCCAGTTCTTGCTTGGACAAATCCAGTAAACTTTGTAACATGCCCGATCTTTCATGGACTTTGATTTTGGGAGAAGGTACTTTGTGAGCAGCAGCCACTGCCGCTAAATTGGAGGGTCCTGCCACTGGGGAAGTTCTTTTGTGGGTCATCAACGGAGAAGTTCTTGGTGTGATCAACGTCTCCAAGTACTCTTCAGTTCCTGGTGTCATCAACGGAGAAGTGGACAAACGTGAGGATGCCGGAGATACGGTCACTGCCGTGGCTGATCGTGGTTTGCGAGTGTAAGGTTGCGTCCTGGCCGAAGTGCCTCTCTTGCGACTAGTTTTCTTCTGTGCACTTTTCTTTTTCTGGGGACTTTTTTTCTGTTTTTTTCTGGGGGCTTCTTTTCTTTTTCCGGGGTGGTGGTGGTGTCTGGTCAGAGGAGGGTCCTGCCAATGGAGAAGTTCTCCTTGGGGACCTGGTCTTTTTCTTTTTCTTCTTGGGGCTTCGTTGGACTTTTTTCTTGGGGATAACTTTGGGGGCATTAGGATCCCATCTTAAGAGAGAGCGAATGATGACCCCTCCTAGAGTACCGCTCCCTCCAGGTTTCAAAATGATTTGTTTTTTGGTTTGAGTGTCGATGCGGGGATCGGCCAGTTGGACCAAAGCGACTTTGTTTCGATCGAAAAAGCGTTTGGTTTGATGAGGAATCTGAATGATTCCTTGGAGTAATTGACGTGCCGTCACCGTGAACCATCGTAAGACTTCTTTGAGACTAGCTTCTAAGACACGAGATCGTGTTTGTGGATTTGTTTCTCGACTGATGCCATACAAGGCACGAATCAATTTGACGGGAAGATGCGACTGAAGGGACGTCATGTTCACACTGTGTGAGACAGACGAAAAAGGGTCTGAGGTTTTTATAGATTTTTTTATGGGGAGTGAAATGAAGTCGAGGACGGAGACGTGTACAGGACAGGCCTTCCGTCTTGGCACCAGTGGAGAAACAAGTGGGTACGAAATCGCAAATCCTCGGGGGTCGTAGGTTTCAAATCGACGAGTAAATAGGCGTGTGGCGTTTGAGTGGCATCGTCGTACGCCTGAGTCAGCCAAGGCGTTCCTAACTGTTTGGCTAAGACTTGCACTTGCGATTTATCTCGAGGGCTTTTAAACAAGACCACGTAATGCGCATTGAGACTGATGGTGCGATGGGCTTTACTTTGTTGAAACAAATTTTGGGTGATGTAAACGACACTGGCATTACGGTGATGCCCTTTGCGCGTAGACCACAGTTTAATTTCTTCTTCGTCTTCTCCTAACATGTCGTCGAAAATGACCAAATGGGTTTGACGGGAGTCAGAGACGATGCCGTCGTCTTCTTTAGGAATGCCTTCCACAAACACGATGGAATCGCCTTGACTTTCTCGCAAGAGGCTGTACGCCGATTGCCACTCTTTGTAACACCACTCGATCCGCTAAGGTGGTCGATCGATCAAATGATGTTTATGTTCGATCAAACATTTGACGAATTCGGTTTTGCCAGAACCGCTAGGTCCAGCAATGAGCATGTTAAAGGGATGGCGAAGATACAAAGCCTCCCAACTGGCACGATCTAAGTGTTCGTCGATGACTTTGACAGTAGAGGAAGAGGGAGCAGAGACAGTAGAGGTAGCCATAGTGTGAGGAATGTCACTTGTGACACGAAAAACAAAGAAGACAAGAGTTTACATACTTTTTCAGAACACGTTTATTGAATGTTTTTTTCAAACATGAATACGAAAGACAAAAATACATAAAAGCCAAAGGCTTAAGTACAAGAATAAAAGGCACATGATAACCATGAACGTGGAATAAAAACAAGTGTCTGTACAACAACCACATGTTTTGGGTAAAGTTCTAACCAGTTCTATAGTAGGGGGTAAGGTCACACAAGTGTCCTCCCGAAAGGGTCTTTCAGGCCTGTCCACGACAGTCCTGTCCTGGGTGACGGGTTCTTCTGGCACCGTCACTAACACAGGTTGAAAAGTAACTTTTTTCCTTGAATAACTCTCGTGCATACTGGGCCACCTCTTGTGTCCAAGCCTCAAAACCCTGGTCTCGGTGATGTCCAACATTTGACTCCTAACCAATCTGGTTTCTTCCTCGTCAACGACATGGTAAGTTACTTCAATGAACAATGAACTATCGATCTTGCCTAGGGTTCCTTTTTATATACAGACCAATACCGACGTGACCGTACGGCAACGTAAAGTGATTGGGAAGTCTCATTCGCTTCTGGTACACGATTTGATAGACTTTTTCTAGGGGCCGACTGACGATGTGGTGAGTGGGTAAACGTACAATCTTGTTCGGTTGATAAGTGGTCACTTTAAAGTTTGCATCCTCTCCCGATTGCAAGGCTTCTTTCAATACCCCAAAGTTGACCACTCGACTGGTACGATGATTCAGAGTCAGACCTTTCACTTTGCACGTCGTGTGCACTTCTCCTTGTTTGTCCCGGTATTCGTAGCCGTAATTTTTGGGACCACCACTGACGAAACCTAGAATCTTGTCGTCGGGATGCTCGTCTGTCCAGGCTCCTAAACGGTCTCCTTCGATGTCAGGGTGATGTTGAATCGGGTGATGGATGTAAATGCAACTGTCCGTGTCAAAGTACAGGACGCGTTCTTCTAACAGTTCTAAAGCTTCGTACCATTTTAAGCGAGCATGAGCTGTCACGTAAGCCGCAATGATGACATTTCCAAAAGGGTCGTCTTGTACAAAGTCCAGATCTTCTTCGTAATTGACCAAGATTAAATCCTCGCGAACGACGTCCACGTGTTTCATGTATTTGGTTTTGTCGTGAATCATCTGGAAGTAGCGGGAAGGTTCTGTCAAATATTCCGTCTTGGGTAAACACGGTCGTTGTGCCATTTTACCCCACAAGCAATTTAACATCACTTTGGCAAACGATCGCCTGCCTTCGTTTTTTTCGATGTGGTCTAAAGAGATGCCTTCTTGTTCGTAGTATTTCTCTTTGAATTGTATTTGGTCTTCGGGAGTGTGACACCAGGAAGGATAGCCGCTGGCTTCTTGCTTCAGTTTCAAAAAGGCACCCACGTAGTCAGCGAAAATGCCTTTCTGACTGGGATCACCCTTGTGGTATTGTTGTGTCTTGGGAAAGTGGCAAATTTCGTACACTTCTAACAGTTGGTATCCCATGTCCAGAGCTTTGAACAATTCTACGCTGACCCAGGTTCCCGTCAAGGCACGTTCTTCCTGGCTGTGCTGACAAGGTTGGTCTTGGTTGCACGTTTCGGCACAAGTACGGCACAAGGGAAACATCAGTTTGCCTTGACAATGGTGAGGTAAGACGGGATGGTATAGGTTCGTGGGAGGCAAAACTTTGCACTTGATCAAGCCTTCGTATTGTCGAATGTTTTTCAGGTTGATGTGTTCCGTCAGCAATTGCGGGTGCCCTACAGGAAAGCGACAATATTTGCACACGTAAGGATACAGCGAACACACGTCCAAGTATTTGATTTCTTCTCCTTTCTCTTCGTCGGCTTGGTACAGCAAACAGGTGGCAGTGGTCCTTCCTCCGTACAAACTATCCCTCGGGTTCAGCGGGTCCATGAACTGGTAACTTTCCACGAGGCGTTGAAACTCGGGATCGGTTTTCATACGGTGATCGTACTCGTGTTCCCACATTTCCACCACTTGGTATCCTTCCTGTTCTAACTTTAGGCGTCGCTGACAAGTGTCCTGGTACAGGTCTTCCATGGTCCGTTGTAAAAACTGATTTTTAGTGTCACGGTCAGGGTAGCAGACAGGACATCCGTGAAATAAGCAACCGTTAAACTCGTACACGCTCTTGGGGTTTTCCAAGTCCCAGCCATCGACCGAATACGTTCCGATGGTCTTTTCGCCTCCTCCGTTGCGGGCATGCTGAATCCATTTATCTTCTTTGTCGCACAAGTAATGTAACCAACGTAGGGCTTTGACCGAGTATTGACGCTTGACATAGTGGGTCGTTTGAGGACTGATGACAGCCACGGTGTTTTCAGGCATGAATCGTTGACTGTACACTAAGGAACACGCTTTGGCAATGGTGCAAGCTTCTTTCAAAGGATCGACCCCTCGGTGTTCCATGAACAGTTCTCGAAATTTTCCACAGCAACGTCGTAAAATGTCCACGTCGGAACGACAATACTTTAACATTTCTTCCTGAAAGTCGAAGGGGTCCGAGGCGTGAGCCTGGTACCAAGCGTAGAAAGCTTCTCGTTGTTCGGTACGCATGTTGTCGGGGTCGTAATAGTGAGCCTCAGGTAAATGGGGTAGAACGGCGTGTTGATTGGCTTCCGTATTGAAAAAGTGTGGAAAGTACCCTTTAGCCATTTCTGTCATTCCAAACGTTTTAGGCATTCGACTCAAAGACATGGCCAAATAGCTCATCGAATCTTTAAACTGTACTTGTCCCACTTGCATGAAAATGATTTTGGCTCCGTTCAAAGTGACTTTAGGACGCTCGGTGCCATGTTCCTTATAGTATCTGAGAAGAAACTGTCCATCGTATCCTGAGAAATTGTGAGCCATCACCGTGGCATGACGATGACAATCTCCGTAACGTTCGATGTCCTCTTGGCTCCACGTCTTGTCGATGGGATCTAAGACCCATTGGGCAAAATCGGCTAACGTGTTCGGTCCTCGAAAGATTTTTTCACGCCCTCCGGGAATTTTGCTGCAGTGAGGGCAATGACTGAAGATAGGTTCTTGAATGCACTTCTCGCACGCTCGATGAGCCACGCAGAAATTAGGAATGTGAATGCCGGTCTCTTGCATGCATTCGAAATCGAAAAAAATGAAATTGCCTTTCTTCTTGTGACCGTCCTCTTTCTCTGGTGGGGGTTGGTATTTTTGCACGTAGCATTGGTGTTCCAAGTCCACGATGTGGTGACAAATGTGACATTTTTTCTTTCCTCGACATACGTGTGCCTTGGCCTTATTGGTAAGTATGCCTTGTCCACAGGTAGGGCACAATCTCAGGAGTTGACAAGCACATTTCTTCTGTGAACCTTGTGTTTTCAAATGTTGTTGGTAACAGGTAGGGCTGACAAACGTGCGCAGACAAGTCGAACAAGGCACTGGTTCTTCGCTCAGACAGGGTGGAGAGGCCAAACATCCTGGGCATTTCCATCCACAATGCTTGTGTTGCTCTCGATTGTTATAACCATAATCACATTTCTCACAATAATAACCGTATCCCAGGAATGCAGTGATACTGGTAATGGTATCGAAATGGTCATCGTGATGATAGACATGAATGTATTTTCCGTCCTTAAAGTCTTTCCCTCGAAACAACAGAGGTCCACGCATTTCTTGAGGGTGCACTTTCAAGGTGTAGCGTGGAGCTAGGACATCTTGCAATTTTTGCATCTCAGGAATGCCACAGGGTGTGTCTTTGGACAGACCAGCTTGTTGCAACAGGAGTTCTGCTTCGTTTCGTTGTTTGGCTCGGTCCGATTGTCGAATAGTTTTCCAGGCTCTTTTCCATTCTGTCGTGTCGTTCTTGTTGGCATAGGTTCGTCCCACCACAATAGCCCTGGCTAAACACATCTGGTCTTGAGGGTTGTGAATTCGGACGAGACTTGTTTTGGTGTTGCGAAGGTCGTCCACCAATAACATCTTTTTGCGTCCAGTCCCTTGAGGAGGAGAGACGTGGGCCATTTTCAGTGTGGCTTTACCATCGGTGATGTCAAACTGGTCATTAGATTGTTGTACGTGTTGAATCTTGTCCATGACTTTGGAAGGGGTTAGTTCTGCGGGTCTGCTAAACTCGATCCAAACAGGGGATTTCAAACCGTCGTGATCTATGGATAGTGTCAAGCGATCGTCTTCTTTGGGTTGACATTGTCGCTTGAGTGCGGTGAGCAAAGAATCCCACATCTCGGTGATAAACCCTTCTGTTTTCTCCAATGGTACGTCGGACTTGAAATCTTTAAACTTCACTGTGTAGGTGTAAGCCGTGGTTCTAAATTTTCTAGAGGAGCGCTTTTCCGTCTCTCGAATGGAATAGTACTTTTCAGGGTTGACTAAGGGTGGTGAACTTTGTTTAGAGGGTTCGGATTCTGGTTCACTCATGTCCTCTTCAAAATCACTGGCATGAATTTGTGCCAAGATTTCAGCCCTGGTTCGAGGCGATAGATCACGTTTCTGCCTCTTACTTTCTTCTTCTTCTTTCTTCTCAAATGAATAGGATCGTTTCATCTTGAGTGCAAAACGTCAAATGACTCAAGTTTAAACACCATAGACTAATTTATAGTCATGGCAGACCAACGTATATAAAAAGGGTGTGTGTCTTGTCCTTTCACTATTCATTTCACTCTCAAGCCGAGCACAACGATGGAAGAGACTAACCAAATCGAACGTTTCGTCAGAGCTTTGCGAGGGGTCATTAGAAAATTCTCTTCAGACCAGCCCACGGACTACTCTCCTTCCTTTCGAGATAAAAGTCAAGATACTTGCTATATCTGTCAGAAGAAAGGGCATTGGTCTTCAGAGTGTCCAGACCGTCAAAAAAGAACAAAAACAGGGGCTAAAAAAGACAAAAGTCAAGATACCTGTTATTATTGTAAAGAAAAAGGACATTGGTCTCCAGATTGCCCAAAAAAGAAACAAGAGGAGTCAGAAGAAAAAAGGAATTCTTCAGAAGAAGAGAGGGATTCTTCGGAAGAAGAGAGGGATTTTTCAGAGGAAGAAAGCAGACAGGTGAAGAAAAAGAAACAGGAGAAGAAAAGAAGAAGGGAAGAAAGTGAGGAGGAAGAAGAGGAAAAGAGTGCGACGGTGAAGAAATTCAAAAAACAGAGAGACTAAATAAGGAGATAGAAGAAGTCAATGAACTTTTAATTAAAGTGTTGCGTTGTGAATTGTGAATTGGATTGTAAAAAATGGATAAAAGAATACATTAATGATATAAGGTAAGTGTCTTTGAGTTATGATTTTAAAAATAAAAAGCTACACTCACGCACTCATACACAGACACGTACTATAAGGGTAAAATGGGTGGGGTTTTTTTTTTTGAATTATTGGCAAATTGAAATTGTGTTTCTTTTCGAGAAATGTGGGTGGCCCTGAAAAGGGCCTTTTTTCTTTATGGTGTAGGAGTGAGTTTAACCAATCAACTTTAACTGCCTTAAGCCTTTGCCACGGCCAAGGCCTACTTCTGATGATTGGGTTGAAATCACTAAGGGTGGTACGATAGGCTTAGTCACAGGGTTGGCGTGTTTAGCTCGGGAAGGTCGTATTCTCTTCGGTCGTGATAAAGAAGTCTGATACATTTGTTTCAGACTTCTTAACTCCGCTAAAATGTCCAACAGTACCGTAGCCGTTTGATTTTCACCCTCTTGTTTCTTTGCTGCTACTTCTTCTTGCTGTTGTTGCTGTTGTTGTTTTTTTCTTACCTCTTCTTGTTGCTGTTGCTGTTGCTGTAGGAGAAAAGCTTGTTCCGCTTCCTTTTGTCGTTGCATAAATTTCTCCAATTCTTCTTTCTGTCTCTGTCTAAAATTCTCCACTTGCGGTAATGAAGAAGGTAACGAAGGTTCCGGAACAAATTCTTGCGAGGTAAGAAAATCCACAAAATCCCAATGTACCTCTTCTGAAAGTAAGTCCGGGTTCCCTTGGGCAGTCTCCCCTGCTGGTGCACCCCAATGAATCGTTTTCTGAGTTTCCGTCATGTTGAATCACTGTCGCATAGATTGACTGCACACAAGCGCTAGCGAATCTATATAGACCACGTGACGTCACAAACTGTTCTCTTCGGATTGGATGCGAGCTGACTGAATTTTGTAACGCGTGTTCGGATTGGTGAATGAACTCAATCCGTTTCAATCCTACCTCTGCCTATAAATAAGCGCAGTTCACTACATTGATTCACCTGTTCTCGTCGCTTCAAGATGTGGACCACAGTTGAGTCATCCACCCTTGTGTCTTCCATGATGTTTAGGACGGACATACCCATGTATGTCCGATCCAAGTGGACCGTTGTCCACAGGACAAACACCAGTCTGTGGATACGTAGGATCTACGTTGAAAGACAAGGATGCCTGAAAAGAGTGCTGATTTACGGACCAACAGTGAGACGCAGCCTAAGAACAAGAAGAAGACCAATGCGGTGCCCTTTATGTTAATGGATACATTAACATAAACCCAAAGGCCCTTTTCAGGGCCAGCCATATTTCTCGAAAAGAGATAGCCTTTCCATTGCCTACCCCTTTTTTTAAATTTAAATTTAAATTTAAATTTAAATTTAAATTTTTTTTTAAAAAAAAATCCCATATTCAATTCCCCTTGTCCCTAGACAAACCCAAACTCTATTCCCCCATGTTAAATTCCCCCTTGTACGTAGAGTGACCCACGATTTTTCACCATGTTCAATTCCCCTTGAGGCTAGAGTGACCCAAGACTTTTTCCCATGTTAAATTCCCCTTGAGGCTAGATTGTCCCACGATTTTTCTCCATGTTAAATTTCCATTGAGGCTAGATTGTCCCAGGGGGTCCTGTAATGATAATTCCCATTGAGACTAGGGTATCCCCCCTAACTACTAATGTGAGTGAAGCATATTGGTCAAAGATATACAATTCATAAGATGCTCCAACCTGTAAACAGAATATGAGGTTTATATTCTATTTTTATAAAAAAAATGTAGCTTCGAAATAAACGCTAAAAATATACTGGACCAAGAACAGATTTATGTAATTCAAAATAATAATAAAAAAATAATACCAAACTTAGTTATAGTATATCGCCTGTTAAACTCCATTTACGAGCACAAGATAGTGTTCTTATATGATGCGTCAAAACTTAAGTGAGACATAAAAATAACCTCATGCAACGACAAAACAGATATTTCCCAATAAACATTGATAAACACAATTTGAAATTGCCGATGAGATCGTCTTCCAGACTAGAGATGTAGAATAATGAAAATAGACTTAATTATTACAGGTTACGTCTATCTAAATATGGTTATGTTTTGGTCCCTGCGTTTTAGGTATACATTTGTATGGTTCGTTAATGTTGTGTTACTACTATTTATGGACGAAAGTATATGTCAAAACAATGTAATTGAAGCTCGTGACATTTCCATTACTTAAAAAATGTAAATGTTTGCTGATAATGGAAATATACTTTTTTAAAGATCAAGTTATATTTTCCCTGGGAATCACCTGCTGCTGTTGTTATTTCGAAGTGAACGCCATTTTTCAGCGAATTTTAGTCCATACATGGCGGTTAGAATAACAGGTGGAGAAAAAACCAGTGAAAATTCCAGTAATGACCAAGGACATACGGGAATATAATGGCAAGTTTTCTCACATACCCACATTGGCCGAGCCCGAGGATCGGACCCACGTGGACAAAGTGATTGGTAAAGGCGAACGCATTAGACTACTCGACCACTAGAGCTGCGATACAGTCACTCATAATGTTTAAATAGATATTAAAATTATGGAGCTGACAAAGAAAGTCTAAATGCAATAGCTCAAAGACTGCATGGGGTATTATGTATAAGTTGTATGCTTCAAGTTTTCACACAAATGAATCGATTAAGAGTTTACTTTTTTACTTATGATGTTAAGAAAGTTCATATCTTTGATTTGATTATCTGAAATATTCTTCAATTTATTTTTATAGTAAATGAAATGTATCAAATATAAAGCTCTTCTGAATTACCATTCATGTTCCTTCCTTGTATGCATAAGATTATGGAACCAAGTCCTGAAAAATTCTTATAATTCTAAGTTTTGTCACAATATAATTTACTCGCATTAATGCTAAACAAATAAAATATGTAAACTCTAATATCTCTCAGGTTTCCAGTTACGTAATTATTCAAATAACAGTTTCATGAAAGCCTATTGTTCTACGCTTTATTAAACTATAATCATTAGTTTGCAAGGATTTTTAATCTAATCTGCAGAGGGAGTTTTAATCAGTCAACGACCTCCCCTGGGGCTTCTGACCCGATCCTCTTGAAAGGAATAATGATCAGGACCCATGCAAAGGATTGTTACCACGCAAAATTTTAATTGTCAGTCTAAAATGTATATATCAAATGTTTTGCCCGATCAGGTCGGGATAGTGATGTCGGTGATCCAAAAATGACTTAGCCAGATCCTTTCAGCATATTGTCATATAGCCTTTTTGTCGTATAGCCTTTTGGTCACATATCATGTTTGTCATATAGCCTTTTTCTCGTATAGCCTTTTTGTTGCATAGCCCCTTCTTGCCATATAACCATTTTATCGAATAGCCTTTTTGTCACATAGCATTTTTGTTATATAGCCTTTATGTAGTATCGACTTTTTGTCGCATAGCGTCTTTTTGTCATGTAGCCTTTATATAGCTTTTATATCGGACGGCCTCTTTTTGTCTTATAGAATTTTATCATATAGCCTTTTTGTCGCATAGCCCCTTTTAGTCGGATAGCATTTTGTCACATAGCCTTTACATCGTATAGCCCCTTTTTGTCAATTACCTTTTATGTCGCGTAGCCCTTTTCTGTCATACAGCCTTTTGTCGCATAGCACCTTTTAGTCGGATAGCCTTTTGTCATATAGCCTTTACATCGCATAGCCCCTTTTTGTCAAATATCCTTTATGTCGCGTAGCCCTTTTCTGTCATACAGCCTTTTGTCCCATAGCACCTTTTAGACGGATAGCCTTTTGTCATATAGTCTTTATGTCGCATAGCCCATTTCTGTCATATAGCCTTTATGTCGCATGGCCCCTTTTTAGCCAAATAGCCTTTATATCTTATAGCCTTTTTGTCTTATAGCCTGTATGTCGCATAGCCCCTTTTTGTCATATAACCTTTTGTCATAAAGCCTTTACGTCGCATAGCCCCATTTTTGTCATATAGCTTCTTTGTCGCATAGCCCCTTTAATCGTATAGCCTTGTGTCATATAGCCTTTATGTCGCACAGCCCCTTTTTGTCATATAGCCTTTCTGTCATATCCAATTTGAATTAGAACTATATATATGTAAATTTTTTGGCATAAATTCCTTTCAACTCTTGAACTTGTGACACATGCATTCAATTTTATACCATGATATTTAATCCCAATCCCTTAAAAACACATCTGTCAATCAATTCTAGATACCTTATATTTTCCACATGTATAACAACAATTCCTTCGTTTAAAATACTCATTAAGAAAAGGAGCATTTTTAAATGACACTTCTTACGGCAATGAGACATTCATTGCCTTGTACTTGAAGCGCCCTTATTAATTTGCACATACAAGAATGACCCCAAAAAGGGACATAAAATAATCCATTACGGGTGGATCACTGAATGGGTCCCGTGCATTGATTGATTTGAGTACGTGACGTTAAATGTATGAGACGAACTGATTTGTCTTAAGCTCGCTATTAAAAAAAATCATCTGAGTAGTAGAGCGATAGCATAGTTGTTCGATCAGCACTGGATTTTACAATCTTACTGGCTCCTAGAATGCTTTAAAACTGACTTGGTGCAAAGCATCTGATTGCGTCTTAAACCAGCTCTGCTATAAAACTGTACAAAATTCATTGTATAAACATGGTTGGTTGGTCATGAAACGATACGGAGAAATCAATTTGATTACACACACAGACTTCCATTCATTTTATGATTAGTGCTATTTGAACCAAAGCTGTTTGCACCATTACCAATGCTTTGCAGGATGTTAGAAACGGAGAACTTGGATTTTTTGTCTTTAGCTAGTCATCAAAGTCCGGAGCTTTTGGTACGTGACACGTTTAAAGGTGTGGGGTCTAATTGGCTATGCATTTGCACTTCGGACCCTTTCGCCTTATAACTTCGAACAAGCACTTAAATCAATACCATATTCACAGTTCATTTTCACCCTTCCACAATTGCAGCATAATAATCCAGGATTCTGTTTCTCTGGGGCATAAAATCTTATCACCTTCCCTTCGTTGCGGTTATCTTTACACCGTATAATCTTAAAAGCTTTGTATTGATTGGAAGGTGTGATAAACAAAGTCAACTATAAATTGCAAGTCGTTCTCACTAGACTTGTTCTTTTGATCTACCACATTATATGCAAATCCCTTGCGAGATTAAATGATATGTGGTATGATACACAAAAGATGAAGCCCGCAAGAAAAAGCCTCCGCAATAATTATTCCAATACACAAAGATAACTTATCGACCAATCCGTATCATTAATGAGTGTAATTAAGCTTATGAGTGTATGTTCCTCAAAGTCAACCTATATATCAGCTGTAGAAAAAAGGAGGAAATCTAATAGTTAAATACGGTGAAACTTGCATCTGAAACAAGTAATGATCAAGCAAGATATATGTCTAAATATGAATGCCTTGACTTTGTGTCTGAATTAAGCCTCTCACGTACAATCATCACAGTAATTTAAAATGGCTGGATCGTCGGGGCTTTGTAAATTAAACGAGATGTTACCAACCATACTTTGTATAGTAAGTTTTTCCTAGTGTAGCACCTATTTGTAACTGGCCATTATGGACTGTCGTATAGTGTCATACATCTTGGATGAAAGATAAGCTGAAAAGTCACCTACTAATCAATAAAAGTCGCACTGACCTACTACAATGGTCTACAGCCAAAATGTTTCCGAAATAATTGCAGTCAAACTTTACTAATTCTAGGTCACTGAGAACGAAAATGATGCTTAAAATTGTTGTTGTTGTTTTTACAGGGTTGAACGCCATTTTTCAGCACAATATAGGCTATGCATGGCGGCTAGTATAAATTGTGGAGGAATAACCAGGGAAAACCCCAGACAGAGCCACAGACCCACGAGAAGCTACTGGCAAGCTTTCTCACGTACTCACACTGGCCGAGCCCGAGACTCGAACCCACGCAGGCAGTTGCTTAAAATTGTTTATTGGCTCTAGTTATAAAGATATGATACTGGAACATTATATACGACCCTTGACTTGGGAATAGCGGAGGATAAATGAGTTATAAAGGCAAGAGATCTTAATTTAAACCTGAAATGACTAAAATACATCTTTGACTGGATCTATCAATAAATCTATGACTGGGTTTGGACAGTACTTGCTTTTTAGGCAGAACAATCAATGATTCAATATGAAGCTGGTATTGCGTCATGAATTGGATCCTGTTATTTCTAGAAGTCATGGATGATGCAATCATAACTAAGCTTACATCACTCTGCTTAACAAATTGACCTACATCAGCTCTAGAAATCATACACCGTCGTGCTCTCTTATTTGTCAGCGTTTGATGTTGCAAAGAGACATATTTTGGTTTTAGCCAAAGTGAGCAGAGATGCTTCCTACTTGTGTAAACAATGCAGATAACTTCAGCTATGTTTGTGGTGAAGTGGCTTTTGCATCACAAAAAAGGGCAGTATAACACTATGGTTAATAAGCCTATCCCCATTATTTTCGATGCAAAATTGGAGATCAGAACAAGAGATGGATCTACACATATGCTGCAAAACTTGTGCAACAAATCTTCGCCAGTGGTTGAACAGCAAAACGAAATCTATGATTTGGAGAGAGCCAACAGACGGTATCAGCAATTGTTACTTCTGCATGGTGCCTCCCGTTGAGAAAGGTGAGTCAAAAACGTGGACCATGCATTATTCCAACATACGCCCAGTACCACATGGAGAAGGAATGCCGGTTCATGATGCACCAGAATCATTCTCACTTGAGTCAGACGAGGAAGAGGAAGAGAATGAAACTTCTAGTCCTGCTCTATCGTTCCATTCTTCTTCATGGAAGGTGATCTTGTAGCCTGAAACAACATCGATGGTGTGATGGCAGCCCACAACATCGTTCATGATCCAAGTGAGTAGTGACTTCATTGATTCATCGAAGACGAGTCTTAAATCTGTTTTGCTGCATAATAGCAATGTTTTGACATCAATTCGAGTTGGTCATGCAGCACATATGAAGGAAACATATGAAAACATGAAACAACTTTTGAGGTGCATACACTATGACCAACATCAGTGGCAGCTTTGTGGTGATTTGATGGTTCTTGCTCTCTTGTTTGGTTTGCAGACTGGACACACAAAGTACTACTGTTTACTCTGCGAATGGACTAGTCGTGCGTGAGATCCCCACTACATCAAGAGAGATTAGCCACTCCGACAGTCCTTGAAGCCTGGGAGGAAAAGTGTTCAGCATCCACCACTTGTTGAATCAAGGAAGAGATTGTTACCAGCCTTGCACATCAAGCTGGGTCTGATGAAAAACTTTATCAAGGCCATGGACAAAATACAAGCAGCTTTCAAATACCTTCGTGGAAACTTTACAAGGTTAACTGAAACTACGATGAAGGAAGGTGTCTTTGTTGGTCCTCAGAATCGTGAACTTATTCAAGATGATGCAGTTGATCGTGCACTGCGTGGCAAGGAAAAGACTGCCCTCCAGTTGGTGGCAACAAATTTTCTCAGAAACAACAAGGGAGACAACTACATGGAGTTGGTGGAAAACCTCCTCAAGGCATACAAAAGCCTTGGTTGCAACATGTCGCTTAAGATAGATTTTTGTACTCTCATCTAGATTTTTTCCACCGAACTGCGGATCAGTGAGCGACGAACAGGACATTGCAACAAAGGATAACCGCTATCAGAACAAATGGAGCCCATCAATGTTTGCAGACTATTGCTGGACAGTAACAAGAGATACTCCATTTAATGAATACAAGAGACAAGCCAAGAAGTACCGACCTGATGACAGAGATTAAGGACTAAGCTATGTACTTATTTATACATAATAGCTTATTGCCGTTTGTTTCTTTAGAAATTTTACTTATATAACCCTTTCGCTGTTTTTTTTAAAAAGTGTTATATAAACAGAACAGGTGAAATATTATCATGTAAAGCAGCCATAAACACATGAAAAGACAGGTTTACAATTTATGATTACAACTCTACTATCTGCACAATATACATAGAGGTAAAATCTAAAAACTTAAATGTCTTGGAAACAGTAGCCAATCAGTTGTTTTAATTGTCATATTTGAATTCAGCACAACAAAATCCATAATAAACAGCACATTTTATCTCTGAAGCAGACGACTTCTAAAAAATTGGTGACCACTGCTACTTGCGTTGCAACTGACAGATTATCAAACTGTGTCTGTATTCACTGCTTTATGAGTGGAAAGCTGAAAATATTAAAGAAAAATGTTCTAGTTCGTTTCGACAATGAGCGCAATGACGCGTAGAACATAGATCGCAGTGAACGAATATGAGAAAACTTGCGTAACAAAATAGAAAATGCATATATTCCTACAGTTTCACGCAAGTTGCAGAAACTAATATCAGGAATAAAAGATAAATTCCATCATTTGTGACGGTCGGTAGAGGAAGATATACATGTCACGGTGATCTATTTGCGCATCCATTACGCATGATGTGTGGTGCTTCAACTGTTAAAAATGGCGAAAAGCATTTTGGTCACAATGCTATTCAAATGTACAAAATAGGTAGCATTGACCTACTTTTGATGACATTTAGCATATTTGCTTTAGGTACATCCGTAAGTGGCAAATGATGTTTGGTGACTATTATATATATTCTGTGTTTGATGACTATTACTATCTATATTGTGTTTGATAACTATTACTATCCATATTCTGTTTAATTTTTTGCAGATGAATTTAGATTGTAAGGGTCATTTTATAAACAACATGTTACATGGCTAATTTTTGTCTTACATTCTAGATTTTATCAATTTCAATAAACTTGTATATATATATATATATATATATATATATATATATATATGTGTGTGTGTGTGTGTGTGTGTGTGTGTTGTATCATCAGCAACATTTAGGTGCTATAATGTCGGTGAGTTACACTTCTGGAGACTCGTCTATATAACAACCGTGATGAGTTAGATGTTGGTAGGTATGGGATAACAAACATTTTATATTCAGTATCCGTCTATTATGTCTGTGGAATAACGAATTTATTAAATGTAATATCCTTGTATATAGGTCTGTGGAATAACGAATTTGTTATATTGAATATTATGTGGAATAACGAATTTATTAAATTCAGTAACCGTGTAATTATGTCTGTGGAATAACGAATTTGCTATATTCAGTATGCGTATATTTAGGTCTGTGGAATAACGACTTTGTAATGTAAAAGCAAAATGGTTAATTGTGGTATACCCTCTCAACTATGTTGCAAGGTGATAACAATAATTACCTAGAAGTTATCCGTGATATTCAGCATCCCTAGGAATCATAATATTATTATCAGCATCTGACGTAATCAGGTATATTAACAATACCTCACGTAATCATTAATAGTTCCTCCACTATAAATACGATCACACTCATTTGTGTTGTTATCGTTACAATCATCTTCGCATTTCCACCACCACTCCCATCATCATCAGAACCATAATCATCTCCACTTATTTCATTTTTTTTTAATGGTGACAAATAATTCTCATTTGTTTCCCATAAATAATAGAATAGCTAAACGAACACTACTGGGGTTCCTTTTTTGCTTTCTTTCATTGTTTGACATTCTCGGTTAAATGAGAATTGCCGACAATGAACGGCACGATACAAATAGGAATTGCTGACAATGAATGGCACTGTGCAGATATTAATTGGTGCCAATGGACGGATCATTGAAACAGAATTGATCGCAATGAACAATGCGTTCAAACAGGAATTGCTGACAATGAATGGCACATTCAAAAAGGAATTGCTGACAATGAATGGTACGTTCAAATAGAAGTTGCTGACGATGAATGACATTTTACAAAAAAGAATTGGTAACAATGAATGACAAGTTCAAATAGTAATTGCTGACAATGAATAGCGCGTTCAAATAGGAATTGCTGAGAATGAATGACAACCTATAAATAGGAATTGCTGACAATGAACGGCACGGTCAAATAGGAACTGCTGACAATGAACGAAACGTTCAAAAATGAATTGTTGACAATGAATGGCACGTTCAAATACGAATTGCTGACAATAAACGGCATGTTACAAATAGGAATAGCTGATAATTAACGGCATATTACAAATATGAATTGCTGACAATGAACGACACGTTGCAAATAGGAATTGCTGACAATGAACGGTACGTTACAAATAGGAACTGCTGACAATGAACGGTACGTTACAAATAGAAATTGCTGACAATGAACGAAACTTTACAAGTAGGAATTGCTGACAGTGAAAGGCACTTTACAAATAGGAATTGAGGACAATGATCGGTACGTTACAAATAGGAATTGAGGACAATGAACGACACGTTACAAATAGGAATTGCTGACAATGAACGACAGGTAACAAATAGGAATTTCTGACAATGAACGACACGTTACAAATAGGAACTGCTGACAATGAACGACATGTTACAAATTGGAATTGCTGACAATGAATGTCACGTTCAAATAGGAATTGCTGACAATGAACGGTACATTATAAATATGAATTGCTGACAATGAAAGGCACTTTACAAATAGAAATTGCTGACAATGAATGACACGTTCAAATAGGAATTGCTGACAATGAATGACACGTTCAAATAGGAATTGCTGACAATGAACGGCACATTGCAAATAGGAATTGCTGACAATGAACGTCAAGTTCAAATAGGAATTGCTGACAATGAATAACACGTTCAAATATGAATTGCTGACAAAGAATGACACGTTCAAATATATGTTGCTGACGATGGATGGCACTTTATAAAATGAATTGCTGACAATGAATGACACGTTCAAATAGGAATTGCTCAGAAGGAATGGCACTTTAGAAATAGGAATTGCTGACAATGAACGGCACGTCACAAATAGGAATTGCTGACAATGAACGGCACGTTACAAATAAGAATTGCTGACAATGAACGGCATGTTACAAATAGGAATAGCTGAAAATTAAGGGCATATTACAAATAGGAATTGCTGACAAAGAATGACACGTTCAAATATAAGTTGCTGACGATGGATGGCACTTTACAAAAAAGAATTGCTGACAACGAATGACACGTTCAAATAGGAATTGCTCAGAAAGAATAGCACTTTAGAAATAGGAATTAATGAACGGCACGGTCAAATAGGAATTGCTGACAATGAACGACACGTTGCATATAGAAATTGCTGACAATGAACGGTACGTTACAAATAGGAACTGCTGACAATGAACGGTACGTTACAAATAGGAATTGCTGGCAATGAACGTCACTTTACAAATAGGAATTCCTGACAGTGAAAGCCACTTTACAAATACAAATTGCAGACAATGAATAGCGCGTTCAAATTTGAATTTCTGAGAATGAATGGTAACTTATAAATAGGAATTGTCGACAATGAACGGCACGGTTAAATAGGAATTGCTGACAATGAACGGCACGTTCAAAAATTAATTGTTGACAATGAATGGCACGTTCGAATAGGAATTGCTGGCAATGAACGTCACTTTACAAATAGGAATTCTGACAGTGAAAGGCACTTTACAAATAGAAATTGCAGACAATGAACGATACGTTACAAATAGGAACTGCTGAAAATAAACGACACGTAACAAAAAGGAATTGCTGACAATAAATGGTACATTACAAATAGGAATTGCTGACAATGAATGGCACCTTGCAAATATTAATTGGTGCCAATGGACGGATCGTTCAAATAGGAATTGATCGCAATGAACGAGTTCAAATAGGAATTGCTGACAATGAACGTCACGTACAAATATGAATTGCTGACAATGAGCGGCACGTTCAAATAGGAATTGCAGACAATGAATGGCACATTCATAAAGGAATTGCTGACAATGAATGGCACGTTCAAATAGAAGCTTCTGACGATGAATGGCATTTTACAAAAAAAGAATTGGTAACAATGAATGACACGTTCAAATACTAATTGCTGACAATGAATAGCGCGTTCAAATTTGAATTTCTGAGAATAAATGGTAACTTATAAATAGGAATTGTCGACAATGAACGTCACGGTCAAATAGGAATTGTTGACAATGAACGGCACGGTCAAAGAGGAATTGTTGACAATGAACGGTACGGTCAAATAGGAATTGTCGACAATGAACGGCACGGTTAAATAGGAATTGTCGACAATGAACGGTACGGTCAAATAGGAATTGTTGACAATGAACGGTACGGTCAACTAGGAATTGCTGACAATGAACGGCACGTTCAAAAATGAATTGTTGACAATGAATGGCACGTTCGAATAGGAATTGCTGACTATGAACGGTATATTACAAATATGAATTGCTGACAATGAACGATATGTTGCAAATAGGAATTGCTGACAATGAACAGTACGTTACAGATAGGAACTACTGACAATGAACGGTACGTTACAAACATAACTTGCTGACAATAAACGACACTTTACACATAGGAATTGCTGACAGTGAAAGGCACTTTACAAATAGAAATAGCAGACAATGAACGGTACGTTACAAATAGGAATTGAGGACAATGAACGACATTTTACAATAGGAATTGCTGACAATGAACGACACGTTACAAATAGGAATTGCTGACAATGAACGACACGTTACAAATAGGAATTACTGACAATGAACCACACGTTACAAATAGGAACTGCTGCCAATGAACGACATGTTACAAATTGGAATTGCTGACAATGAATGTCACGTTCAAATAGGAATTGCTGACAATGAACGGTACGTTATAAATAGGAATTGCTGACAATGAAAGGCACTTTACAAATAGAAATTGCTGACAATGAACGATACGTTACAAATAGGAATTGCTGACAATGAATGTCACGTTAAAATAGAAATTGCTGATAATGAACGGAACGTTACAAATAGGAATTGCTGACAATGAATGTCACGTTCAATGCTGACAATGAATGGCACGTTCAAATACGAATTCTCTACTAATCTAAATCAGTTATAGAAACATGCAATGGATGAGAGAACTCATTATAAGAGCATAACTGTTCAAACATTGTTCAAATGTATTCATTTAAACGGAGCAATTGTGAATGAATCGTTCAAATTTGCAACAGTCATACGTTATAATTCGGCTGATATATACGAAGTCTACAAATGAAGTTGAACCAATATTATATCAATTTGCAAAGCACACATAACAGCGGCTGTCATCGGAATTAAACAAAAATGCATCTGCACATATTTATATTTCGTTTTATAATTTCATTTGATGACAAGTCAATTTCTATTCATTGCAAATATATCAGATAAGATTTACTCCATCATATCAAAACCTAAGAGACATATCGTGATGGCGCCTACTCTTTGATCATATATTGCAAACAATGGCATCCTAGGTAATGGACTCTATCAGACTTGATCTGTTCTCAAAATGTACTAAATTTAAGCTAGATATTGAAAAAACTGTTTTCTGTTTTTCTCGTTAAGAAATCGATTTATATTATTTGCCTACAGTATCATCATGTAAAATATAATTCTCCACGCAATTCGTCGTTATAAAATATAATGCCTACCTCACAGTCATTATTGCACAATCTAATGCCTCAAACAACCTCATCACTGTAAAATCTAGTACCTCTCTCACCGTCATTACAGAAAAATCTAACACCTACCAGTCCCTCATCACTTTAACATCTAGTCCATACCACACCCTCATCACTGTCAAACCTAATCCATACCACACCCTCATCACTGTAGAATCTAATCCATACCACACCTTCATCACTGTAAAATCTAATCCATACCACACCTTCATCACTGTAAAATCTAATCCATTCCATGCCCTCAATACTGTCAAATCTAATTAATACCATACCCTCAATACTGTCAAATCTGTCAAATCTAATCCATACCACACCCTCAATACTGTCAAATCTAATCCAGACCACACCCTCATCACTGTAAAATATAATCCATACCACACCCTCATCACTGTAAAATCTAATCCATACCACACCTTCATCACTGTAAAATCTAATCCATACCACAGCTTCATCACTGTAAAATCTAATCCAAACCACACCTTCATCACTGTAAAATCTAATCCTTACCATATCCTCAATACTGTCAAATCTAATCAATACCATACCCTCAATACTGTCAAATCTAATGCTCACCACACCCTCATCACTTTACAATATAGTATTTCCTAAACTTCAACACTTTAAAATATGATTCCTCCCACACACTTATCACTGTAAAATGTACTACCTCCTATGCTTCATCACTTTAAAATATGATTCCTCCCACACACTTATCACTGTAAAATGTACTACCTCCTATGCTTCATCACTTTAAAATATGATTCCTCCCACACACTTATCACTGTAAAATGTACTACCTCTCTATGCTTTATCACTTTAAAATATGATTCCTCCCACACCCTTATCACTGTAAAATGTACTACCTCCTATGCTTCATCACTTTAAAATATGATTCCTCCCACACACTTATCACTGTAAAATGTACTACCTCCTATGCTTCATCACTTTAAAATATGATTCCTCCCACACACTTATCACTGTAAAATGTACTACCTCTCTATGCTTTATCACTTTAAAATATGATTCCTCCCACACCCTTATCACTGTAAAATGTACTACCTCCTATGCTTCATCACTTTAAAATATGATTCCTCCCACACACTTATCACTGTAAAATGTACTACCTCTCTATGCTTCATCACTTTAAAATGTGATTCCTCCCACACACTTCTCACTGTAAAATGTACTACATCTCTATGCTTCATCACTTTAAAATATGATTCCTCCCACACCCTAATCACTGTAAAATGTACTACCTCCTATGCTTCATCACTTTAAAATATGATTTCTCCCACACCCTTATCACTGTAAAATGTACTACCTCCTATGCTTCATCACTTTAAAATACGATTCCTCCCACACCCTTATCACTGTAAAATGTACTACCTCCTATGCTTCATCACTTTAAAATACATCACTTTAAAATATGATTCCTCCCACACACTTATCACTGTAAAATGTACTACCTCTCTATGCTTCATCACTTTAAAATGTGATTCCTCCCACACCCTTATCACTGTAAAATGTACTACCTCTCTATGCTTCATCACTTTAAAATGTGATTCCTCCCACACACTTCTCACTGTAAAATGTACTACATCTCTATGCTTCATCACTTTAAAATGTGATTCCTCTCACACCCTTATCACTGTAAAATGTACTACCTCTCTATGCTTCATCACTTTAAAATGTGATTCCTCTCACTCACACACTTATCACTGTAAAATGTACTACCTCTCTATGCTTCATCACTTTAAAATATGATTCCTACCACACCCTAACTACTGTAAAATTTACTACCTCCTATGCTTCATCACTTTAAAATGTGATTCCTCCCACACACTTATCACTGTAAAATGTACTACCTCCTATGCTTCATCACTTTAAAATGTGATTCCTCCCACACCCTTATCACTGTAAAATGTACTACCTCTCTATTCTTCATTACTTTACAATATGATTCCTCCCACACCCGTACTACCTGCCTAAGCTTCGTCACTTTAAAATATGATTCCTCCCACACACTTACCACCGTAAAATTTAGTGGCTACCGAATTGTCTTCACAGTAAAATCTAATCCAACCTATACCCTGATCCATCTAAAATAAATACTTGCTGTACACTCATCACTGCAAAATCTAATGCCTTTGGTATCACCAACACTATAAAACCGAATATCTCCCGCACTGCCATCGCTGTAAAATCTAACCCCCACTACGTTGTCATCATTGTAAAATCTAATCCCTCCAGCACGGTCATCATTGTAAAATCTAATCCCTCCAACACTGTCATCATTGTAAAATCTAATCCCTCCAACACTGTCATCATTGTAAAATCTAATCCCTCCAGCACTGTCATCATTGTAAAATATAATCCCTCCAACACTATCATCATTGTAAAATCTAATCCCTCCAACGCTGTCATCACTGTAAATTCTGATCCCTCCAACACCGTCATCATTGTAAAATCTAATCCCTCCAACACTGTCATCATTGTAAAATATAATCCCTCCAACACAATCATCATTGTAAAATCTAATCGCTCCAACACTGTCATCACTGTAAAATATGATCCCTCCAACACGGTCATCATTGTAAAATCTAATCCCTCCAACACTGTCATCACTGTAAAATATGATCACTCCAACACCGTCATCATTGTAAAATCTAATCCCTCCAACACTGTCATCATTGTAAAATATAATCCCTCCAACACAATCATCATTGTAAAATCGAATCCCTCCAACACTGTCATCACTGTAAACTCTGATCCCTCCAAACAATGTCATCATTGTAAAATATAATCACTCCAACACTGTCATCGCTGTAATATCTAATCCCACCAACACTGTCATGTTTGTAAAATCTAATACCTCCAACACTGTCGTCGCTATAATATCTAATCCCTCCAACGCTGTCATCACTGTAAAATATAATACCTCCAGTACTCTCATCACTGTAAAACATACTGGCTCCAGTAATGTCAACACTGTAAAATATGACGTCTCCAGTACCTTCATCACTGTAAAATATAATGGCTCCAGTACTGTCATCACTGTAAGACATAATGCCTCCAGTACAGTCATCACTGTAAAATATAATGCCTCTTGTACCGTAATCACTGTAAAATATGACTCCAGTACTGGCATCAGTGAAAGATGCAATGCCTCCAGTACTGTTATCACTGTCAGATATGATGCTTCCAGTATTGTCATCACTCTAAGATATAATGCTTCCTGTACCATCATCATTGTAAAACATAATGCCTCCAGTACTGTAATCACTGTTAAATATGATGTTTCCTGTACTGTCATAATCACTGTAAAATTTAATGTATCCTCCATGATTGTAAAATAAATGTCTCTAACACTATCATCACTGTAAAATCCCTCCAACATTATCATCACTGCAAAAAAAAAAAATAACTTCAGTTCTGCATAACTCCAGCACTGTCATGACTGAATACCTGCAGTGTCATCAGTGTAAAATCTAATGACTCCAACACTGTCATGGCTGTATAATTGCAGTGTCATCACTGTACTATCTAATGACTCCAACACTGTCATGAATGTATAATTGCAGTGTCATCACTGTAAAATGCCTCCAGCACTGTCAAGACTTTATAATTGCAGTGTCATCACTGTAAAATCTAATTCCTCCAGCCCTGTCATGGCTGTATAATTGCAGTGTCATCACTGTAAAATTCCTCCAGCACAGTTATGGCTCTATAATTGCAGTGTCATCACTGTAAAATCTAAGGTTTCCACCACTGTCATAAATGTATAACTGCAGTGTCATCACTGTAAAATCTAATGACTACAGCACTGTCATGGCTGTATATTTGCAGTGTCATCACTGTACTATCTAATGACTCCAACACTGTCATGAATGTATATTTGCAGTGTCATCACTGTAAAATGCTTCCAGCACTGTCATTACTATATAACGGCATTGTCATCACTGTACAATCTAATGACTCCATCACTGTCATGACTTTATAACTTCAGTGTCATCACTGTTAAACCTAATGACTCCAGCACTGTCATGAATGCATAATTGCAGTGTCATCACTGTAAAATGCCCCAGCACTGTCAAGACTTTATAATTGCAGTGTCATCACTGTCAAATCTAATGACTCCAGCACTGTCATGACAGTATAATTGTAGTGTAATTACTGTAAAATCGAATGACTCCAGCACTGTCATGACTGTATAAATGTCTCCAGCACCGTCAAGACTTTATAATTGCATTGTCATCACTGTACAATCTGATAACTCCAGCACTGTCATGACTGTATTATTGCAGTGTAATCACTGTAAAATCTAATGACTCCAGCACTGTCAAAACTGTATAACTGCAGTGTCATCACTGTAAAATCTAATGAATCCCACACTGTCCTGACTGTATAATTGCATTGTCATCACTGTAAAATGACGATAGCACTTTTATGACTGTATAATTGCAGTGTCATCACTATAAATCTGCATAACTGCATTGTCATCACTGTAGAATGCCTCCAGCACTTTTATGGATGCATAATTACAGGTTAATCACTGTAAAATCTAATGACTCCAGCACTTTCTTGACTGTATAACTGCAGTGTCATCACTATAAATCTGTATAACTGCATTGTCATCACTGTAGAATGCCTCCAGCACTGTTATGGCTGTATAATTGCAGTGTAATCACTGTAAAATCTAATGACTCCAGCACTTTCATGACTGTATAATTGCAGTGTCATCATTGTAAAATATAATGACTCCAGCGCTGTCATGACTGTCTAATTGCAGTGTCTTCACTGTAAAATGCATCCGAAACTGTCATGACTGTATAACTGCAGTGTCATCACTATAAAATCTAATGACCAGTGGCGTTACTCTGGTTGGTGTCACCCAGTGCGGTAGCTCATGGTGTCACCCCCATGGTCCTCCTTCCGTAACAGACCATACAGAATCCTTAGTAATGTCAATCTGGTGTCACCCCCTCTGATGGTGTCACCCGGTGCAGTCCGCACCCCCCGCATCCCCCTTGCGACGCCACTGCTGTGCCTGCTAGTCATGTATTTAACTATGATCGGTTATCCGCTTATGAAATCCGACTAGACCGAGCAGTGTGTGCTCTGTAAAATTTGCAATTTTTCATTTTGGTATCACCCCTCTGAGATGGTGTCACCCGGTGCGGTCCGCACCCCCCGCACCCCCCTGGCGACGCCACTGCTAATGACTGCAGCACTCTCATGACTGTGTAACTGCAGTGTCATCACTGCAAAACCTAATGACTCCAGCAATTTTACGGCTCTATATTTGCGGAGTCATCATTCTAAAACGCCTCCAGCACTGTCATAGTTCTATAATTAATGTGTCATCACCGTCAAATATAATGATTCCAGCACTGGCATAGCTGTATAGTTGCAGTGCCATCATTGTAACATATAATGACACCAGCGATGTCATAGCTCTATAATTGCACTGTCATCACTATAAAATCTAATGTCTCCAGCACTGTCGTGACTGTATAACAGCCGTGTCATCACTGTAAAATCTAATGCCTCCAAGCACTTTCATGACTTTATAACTGCAGTGTCATCACTAAAATCTAATGACTCCCACACTGTCCCGACTGTATAATTGCATTGTTATCACTGTAAAATGCCTCCAGCACTGTTTTGGCTGTATTATTACAGTTTCATCACTGTAATCTGCCTCCAGCACTGTCATGACTGTTTACCTGCAGTATCATCACTGTAAAATCTAATGAATCGTGACTGTATATCTGCATTGTCATCACTGTAAAATGCCTCCAGCACGGTCATTGCTGCTAAACTGCAGTGTCATCACTGTAAAATCCAATGCCTCCAGCACTGTTGTGGCCTCCAGCATTGTAACATATAATGACTCCAGCACTGTCATGGCTCTATAATTGCAGTGTCATCACTGTAAAATCTAATGAATCCAGCACTGTCGTGATTGTATAATTGCAGTGTCTTCACTGTAAAATCTAACGAATCCAGCACTCTCGTGACTGTATATTTGATTGTCATCACTGTAAAATGCCTCCCGTACTGTTTTGGCTGTATTATTTTACTGTAAAATCTAATGACACCAGCACTGTCATGGCTGTATAGCTGCAGTGTCAGCACTGTAAAATCTAATGACTCTAGCACTGTCATGGCTGTATAATTGCAGTGTCAGCACTGTAAAATCTAATGACTCCAGCACTGTTATGGCTGTATAATTGCAGTGTCATCACTGTAAAATCTAATGACTCCAGCACTGTCATGGCTGTATAATTGCAGTGTCATCACTGTACAATCTAATGACTCCAGCACTGTCATGGCTGTATAATTGCAGTGTCATCACTGTAAAATCTAATGAC
Organism: Sinohyriopsis cumingii; assembly: GCA_028554795.2. Lineage (NCBI taxonomy): Eukaryota > Metazoa > Mollusca > Bivalvia > Unionida > Unionidae > Sinohyriopsis > Sinohyriopsis cumingii. The sequence continues at coordinate 16,386,479 of CM068836.1, forward strand.
TCCAGCACTGTCATGGCTGTATAATTGCAGTGTCATCACTGTAAAATCTAATGACTCCAGCACTGTCATGACTGTATCATTGCAGTGGCATCACTGTAAAATGCCTCCAGCACTGTTATGACTGTTTAACTACAGTGTCATCACTGTAAAATCTAAATATGCCACTATTGCCATCGCTTTAAAATATAATGCCACCTCGCTGTAAAATAAAATGTCTCCTCCAGCACTGTCATCACTGCAAAATAGAATGCCTGCCTCTCCATCATAATTGTAATATATAATGCCTCCATCAGTGCCATCACTGTAAAACCTAATGCCTGCTGCTCCGTCACAATTGTAATATCTAATGCCTCCCGCAAATTCTCGGCGGTAAAATCTAACCCCTCTTGCACTGTCGTCAATGCAAAATCGTATCCCTCACGCAATGGCATTACTGTATAATCTAATGCCCCCTTCACACTCATCGCTGTAAAATCGAACGCCTCAAATATTGCCATCACTGTAAAATATAATGCATCTAGCACTGTCATCATTGCATAATGTTATGTCCCCAGCACTGTCATCATTGTACAATGTTATGTCCCCAGCACTGTCATCATTGCATAATGTTATGTCCCAGCACTGTCACACTGAATGTAGCGAAACAGCTGGTATGTGGCAGTCCACGAAACATCTGCTTTAGTTCATTCAGAAACAAATTTAATCAACCAAAACGTAAAGCGTCTGCTTCACGAGAGTACATGATTTGTTTACAAAGTAGTTCCTAATACACTATTGGGCACACGTGTCCTGCGCGTGGGTGCAATACGAAGGTGTGCAATATCGTAAAATATTGAACGATTCTGATTATGTTGTTGTTGTTGTTGGGTTTAACGCCATTTTTCAGCACACGATAGGCTATACATGGCGGCCAGTATTAATGGTTGAGGAAGAACCCGGGAAAACCCCGGAAAGAACCACCGACCCACGAGAAGCTACTGGCAAGCTTTCTCACATAACCACATTGGCTGAATCTTAGACTCGAACCGCCGCAGACAGGTGAGATGGCAGTGATCCGTAACGAAGAGCGCTTTAGCCCACTTGGCCACTCGGGGCCCGACATTCTGATTATGTAAAGTTAACGGAGAAAAAATGAGCATATAATAATATATGTTACTGCATTTATATGGTAAAATATGAACGAATTTTTCGGATGGAAAGTTAACAGAGAAAAAATGAACATAAAATAATACACTGTATTCACACAGATACATGATATTCAGAGGCTATATTCGACAAGGAAGCTGATATTAATTTATCTTTCTTGTCACATCTATGAACAGTAGATGTTATTATTTTTCTTACAATCAACGCCCTAGGTCAGAGAATTTTCATTATTAAGAAGTAAACCAAATAAGCAGACAAAAAGAATACAGTATTATTTTATTAGTGTTGGTCACAGTAAGAAAGTCATAAGTAAGTTCGCGCATATTACTCGTTTCTGCAAACAATTATATGTCACTTTAGGTATGGTCCATTTCAATTGTGCTTGGAAATGTGCTTGGAAGTGTGCTTGGAAGTGTGCTTGGAAGTGTGCTTAGAAGTGATTTTGGATGATCAGTTGCATATATAGTGGTGTGAAAGGTGAATCCAAGCAATATTAGTTTGCATGAGCAACTGCCTGCTCGCAACTAAATTTAACCGATACTTGACTCTTCCTTACACGATGGAAGAATAGGCCTTACATAGTTGCCTCTTTATGTCTTTGAGTGTGTCAATTTCAGACAATGTGTGTGCGTGTGTGTGTGTGTGTGTGTGTGTGTGTGATCATTAAAAACGTTCATTTCATTCTGGAATGAGTGCAGGACGAATCCAACACAAATGTGTATTGTCTATGTGGAACGTTGATACTATTATACCACGTTAAAACACACGTGATTTTTTTTCTCCTTTGTTGCATCCCATCAAACACCGCATAACCATATAAGATTAAATACGAAATGGAACATCGCATCAAACACTAGCTAACCATTTAAGATAAAATACGAATCTAGCATCGCATCAAACACCAGCTAACCATGTAATATTAAATAGGTAATTAGTAAACTAACTGGAAAGAGTTCTTAGACAGAAATACAGACAATTCTGAGGACAAGAGTTTCCACTATAAATATATAATGTGAATTCAAGTCAAGAGACGTTAGCCTATATATAATGATGGCTGTACATGTGGTATGCCAAATATACAGTTCTACGCTTCTGGGGATATTTGTTGGAAACGAATTACGAGCAAAATAGTAATACCTGTTTATGTTTGTGTTAACGTGTAAATATAACACTAAAAATTGCTGATACAAATGTTTTAATTTTATTTTATCATTCACAAGAACTCTCCTTCCCATCATTCAAAACTGTAACATGGGCTCTTCTTCCTAGAACATAATGGTCGTTTGTATCGATGTGTATGAAAACTGAAAAGAGGCTGTGATAAAATCGTATGAATGGCCCTTAGGTTAAACACATTACATAATACCTAAATCCGTGCACTTTTGTAATATTTGTATTTCATTTCATATTTGTTGTGTGTGTGTGTGTGTGTGTGTGATTTGGTTTTTTAACGTAGCTTTAACAATTTTTCAGTCATATCGCTACGATGTATTCAGTGTGACAGTTTATTGTGATGTCTAGCACTGGGGCATCATGCCGCAGACATGTAGCATGATGTCCCACCCAGTCACATTATCCTGACACCAGGCCGACCAGTCCTAACACTAACCTCTTAATGCTGAGCGACAAGTGAGACAGCTGTTAGTACCATTTTTGTAAGTCTTCGATATGACTCGGCCGGGGATCGAACCCACGACCTCCCGCATCCGACGTTCTAACCACTAGGCCATCGGAGCGGACTATTTGTTATGATGTCGCTGCGTTTGTTCCAGTCACAATGAACTATCAAGACTGAATTAAACGATTTTAAGAAAAAACTAAATTCAAATTTATGTAGCATGAAATAATAGTATCATATCCAGAAACGTTTCCTTTCCAAGGTTTGAAAATGTTCCATTCTAAATTTTTTCCACATTGAAATGAATTTGCACATAAATATACATACATTTGCAGTACATAGGGTTTGGGTAATATAATAAAATGAAAAATAAAAGTATCAATTAATAATATTAAAATTTTAATTAGCATATCGAAGTTATTTTATTCTCTTAGCATTTGCGTCATGACTTCTAAAATGATAAACGTATTACAGAATATAATCAAACACAGCACGCGTAAAAGTAATCAAACATATCACGCGTAAAAGTAATCAAACATAGCACGCGCAAATAACCATCATTTAGTACTAGTGTTAAAGTGGACAGCACGTGCATGTTAAACAGTGAAAGCCAAAGATCATGTGTAATCTCACTAACATATCTAATAACATCCTTTGATACCCGAAACCTAGTTATATTATTCAGACAAATCTTAATACAGCTGGTTTTATCGTGCCTACGAAAGCATTGAAAAAACGTTAGAGACCCCGTCGGTTCATGTTGCGTGACAAATTTCTCATTGAAATTTGTGTTTTCCTCATCATCTTCGTTCCAGTCTTTTTTTTTAACGAAATTTGATTAACGTAAGAACCCAATTTCTCTTTTTCTCCTTTCCTGTCTCATTTCAAATTATACGAATTTATTTTTAATCTGGTGTAATAAGAGATTCTTGGATCCGCCCATAGCAATAAATATGCTATCCAGTATTATTTTGCAAAGAATACACGAACACGTCACGGACAATGCATTATGTTAGGACCACAGGCGTTCCCATTTCACATAACCATCTTATCTTCGGTAGTCGATACAGTGTATCTGAGCAAATACATTATAAACATGGTTGTTCGATAGATTACAATACATATTATGAAATCTGTATAATCACTTATACAAATTATATTGAAAAAAATCTTATTAATGGGACGTTCATGAAGCTAAGCCCTGGGCTTTATCAACTTACCCTTCTGTGGCTACCCTCATTCGGTTTACTTGCGCTGATTGTATGGAACTTCTTTGTCTACCGATTTAGTTTCTAATGCGTTAGGAGTGGCAACTAACAAGCACGTGTCCATGGGCATTAGCTATACCATAAGTTATATCACCTTAACGCGTCTGATACATGTTCTACTACACCAGTCGTAAAATCTAACCCGATAATTTATCACCTTGCAGATATTAACGGTCTCTGTCATCCGATGTTCTAGCATCAACCTCTTTTCTTATATAAGGACTCTTTTCTTTTCCGATAGATCTACAAGAATGTATTGGCATTAACGGCATTTTATCATATTTTTGACTAAGTGTCTTTCCCATGGACACGTTGAGGCAGCCGACCCAGAATGGGTCAAGACTGGTATTGAACCCGCGACCTTTAGGTTAGGAGTCAGAAGCTCTTCCGATTGAGCTACCGCATCTTCCATCTGAAAGAATCTGACCCACACATCGATATAAACGGGAGATATGGGGTTTTACCGGGGGGGGGGGGGCGGTCTGATGGTATGGGTCTTATGTATGAATTCACTTTAACAGTCATTTTCGTCGTTACCACGTGGCACAAGCTTCGCCTCTTCTGGATGAAGTTACATAATTATGTGAATTTTTTTTAACCTATAACTTACAGTCGTTTCTCTAATTATGTTTTACGTATAAAGGTTTTATCAATTTTGTATTCAGTTCCTTGTTTTATGGGGGGTGGGGCGTAATTTCGCATCATCAGTACTGTACAGGTTAATCATATATGGTTAGCTCAAGGAATTCGTTCCTCTGTCTATGACTCCGCAAATAAGTGCACGGCTGGCACTTGCTAAATACCCGATTGGCACGTGCATACAACATTTAACCTTTCTGTATATTGTTTAGCATTTGAAATTCAGTTAAGACCATAGTTTTTATACCAGAGAAAGAGGGAAAGACACGTTATAATGGCTGTCATGTGTTGTAAAGCGGCGTTAAACCCAAAACAACAACTTTCCTATCCTACGCCAAAGTCAACCGAGTGGACTCAACGAACATTTAATTTCTGTTTAGACCCTAATGCTGTTTCATATTTAATGAATGCAATGTCAACAGCGGATTTACCAAAATTAGTATAGTATTACCTTTAGAGTTTTTGTTTTTAAAAAAATAATTGAAAATGAAAATATGATTCGTTTGCAGATAACTCAAACTGCGATGCATAAGATTCAAATGTACACCGACATAATCAAGCCGCAGAATATTCACGCAAGGGCACTAAGAAAACAATACAATAGATTTACCGCAACTGTTTCTTGTTATATTATTTTCATTTTATTTACTTGTACAATCAAAAGTGATAAATGTTGAGCGACTTCACAACAACAACTAAAAAGTCCTTTGACGTCACGTCACATCGATCTTCTCAAAAGAAATGTTCTAAACATTTGTATTATTGTTTGTTTCGCAAGATTAACGTTTAAGTTCGGCTGTCCATGTGAACCTATCGTATGAACCTGGCTTCTGCTTTCTTTGTGCATCGCCCTTAATCTTTTAACATTTTATTCAGCTTCTCAGCTACAAATGAACTAGTTTAAAGTTTGCACAATTTATCCTGGAGTGAAAAACTTTCAGACTTATACAAAATCATGCCGATCGGCCATCAAATATGGTCACAATTGCTCAGATAAGAAAACAATTGCTCAAAATAGACAAGAATATAGCTGTGACCGGCATGTCGAGCCTGTTCCAAATTTCTATTCCAGAACTAACGAGGGTGTGATACATATGACCATTTGTATTCGATAGAGGCCCAATAAGGCCTAATACCACTCACCTGCAGACATCATTTTACATCTGACCATATCATTTTGACGGATTACGAAAAACCGAAAATATAATGCACAAAGAAGAGGATTAAAGGGAAAAAATGAGATATGAAAATCATCAGAACTACTAATAAGGTATAATATGTTACTCTAACAAATCCTGGTCGCTTTTCCTTGATGACTGTCACCAATAAATTATTCCGTTTGATATGTACATATTCTTAGATATAAAATTCAACGTATACCAATAGTTATTCACTGCATTATTTTGATTGTATTACATAATGATATGTCCCCATTAATTAGTACTACATAATGACATGCCCGCATTAATTAGTGCTACATAAAGACAAGCCCGCATTGATTAGTACTACATAATGACATGCCCGAATTAATTAGTACTGCATAATGAATTGCCCGCATTGATTAGTACTACATAATGACATGCCTGCATTAATTAGTACTACATACTGACATGCCTGCATTAAGTAGTACTACATAATGACATGCCCGCATTAATTAGTACTACATACTGACATGCCTGCATTAATTAGTACTACATACTGACATGCCTGCATTAATTAGTACTACATACTGACATGCCTGCATTAAGTAGTACTACATAGTGACATGCCCGCATTGATTAGTACTACATAATGACATTCCCACATTGATTAGTACTACATAATGACATCCCCGCATTAATTAGTACTACATAATGACGTGCCCGCATTGATTAGTACTACATAATGACATCCCCGCATTGATTAGTATTATATAATGACACGCCCGCATTGATTAGTACTACATAATGACATGCCCGCATTGATTAGTACTACATAAAGACATGCCCGCATTGATTAGTACTACATAATGACATGCCCGCATTGATTAGTACTACATAATGACATCCCTGCATTAATTAGTACTACATAATGACATGCCTGCAGTAATTAGTACTACATAATGACATGCCTGCATTAACTAGTACAACATAATGGCATGCCTGCATTAAGTAGTACTACATAATGACATGCCGCACTGATTAGTACTACATAACGACATGCCCGCATTGATTAGTACTATATAATGACATGCACGCATTGATTAGTACTACATAATAACATGCCCGCATTGATTAGTACTACATAATGACATGCCTGCATTGATTAGTACTACATAATGACATGCCCGCATTAATTAGTACTACATAATGACATGCCTGCATTAACTAGTACAACATAATGGCATGCCTGCATTAAGTAGTACTACATAATGACATGCCCGCACTGATTAGTACTACATAATGACATGCCCACATAGATTAGTACTACATAACGACATGCCCGCATTGATTAGTACTACATAATGACATGCACGCATTGATTAGTACTACATAATGACATGCCTGCATTGATTAGTACTACATAATGACATGCCCGCATTAATTAGTACTACATAATAATAATAATAATAATAATAATAATAGTAATAATAGCAACAATAATGAGGATTTTGTATAGTGCCTAATCTTTAGAAGCTCTAAGCACTTTACAACATTAGACAACACCTATAATAAAAAAAAAACTTATAATGATATGATTACAAAAACAAACACTATCAAATTAGAAAACATTAAAAAACATGCTGAGAATATTTAAGGTAGGAAACATTATTAGGTCTTTAAGTTTGTTCTTGCAGTCGAAATAAGTGAATTTTGAGAGCCCTCTTGAATGTGATCACTGTGTCTTTGTGTCTAAATTCAGTGGGCAATTCATTCCACGTTGCTGGGCCCTGATATGCAAAAGAACGCTGTCCATATGACTTTGTTTTCATAGTACGAATAATGAGTATACGATTGTCAGAAGAGGAGCGTAAGTATCTTGCTGGTGTGTACACATGGGTGAGGTCGGATAGGTATGTTGGACTAGAGTCCGACAGTGAAACGTAGCACAGAGAACAAATTTTGTGTTTGATTCTGGATCGAATGGATAGCCAGTGTAGGGTACAGAGCAGCGGGGAGGTGTGCTCTGATAGTGGTACTCTAAGTATGATCCGAGCAGCTGTGTTTTGAACTTTTTGAAGTTTCTGGAGCAGATATTGAGATGAACCAGACAGAATTGAGTTTAGTCCAGTCTTGAAAGTACTAATGAAAACACAAGTGTTTTAGTGGCATCAACTGAAAGATATTTGCGAATTGAGCAGATGCGTCTCAGCTCAAGATATGCAGCCTTGCATATGTTCATGACATGTTGGTGCAATGGGAGGGTACTGTCCAGAGTAACACCTAGGTTTCGTACTGATTGTGTGAATTTAATGTTGGTGTTGCTGATATTTATTGTTTGAGGTAAAGGATGTGAATGAGAAAGTCTTTGTGTTGTGATCAGAATGGCCTCAGTTTTATCATCATTCATCTGCAGCTTGTTACATGTCATCCATGATTTCACATCAGAAATGCACCTCTCTACACCTTGGATGGTAGCATCAACTTCAATTGGGTGGCTAGATTTGTATATTTGGGTGTCATCAGCGTACAATTGGTGAGACACTGGATGATGATCTATGACACTTGAGAGCGACTGAGTGTACAGAATGAAGAGAACAGGTCCAAGAACAGACCCCTGTGGAACACCACAACATAGATCAACTGGGCTGGAGTGTATTCCATCTGCAGATACAATTTGTGTCCTGTTGACCAAGTGGGACTTGAACCACAGTAAGGCTGTATCATGAATGCCAAATACATGCTGGAGACGGTGAAGTAATATATCATGGTCTATTGTGTCAAATGCTGCAGACAAATCAAGGAGGGTGAGGATTGTAATCTTTCCGCTATCCAACGCAGAGAGAATGTCATTAACTACTTTTAGAAGAGTAGTTTCAGTACTGTGGCAAGGGCGATATGCAAATTGTACATTGCTAAAAAGCCTGTTTAAATTTAGATGAGATGTAAGCTGAGATAGAACAACCTTTTCTAAGATTTTTTATATGAATGGGAGATTAGAAACTGGGCAGTAGTTCTTTAAATTGTTATGGTCAAGTGTTGGTTTCTTCAGCAGAGGCTTTTTACAATGGCAGTTTTGAAAAATGATGGGAATTCCCCGGATGAGAGAGAGAGGTATTAATAACATCATTTAGTGAAGGCAATACTGGATCTAAGCACTCAAGCAGCAGTGATGTTGGAATTGGATCAAGTTCACATGACTTTGGTGCACTCTTCATCACGACTGTACGTACGAAATCCATAGAGACAGGTTCAAATGCTGCTAATGGTTGCCGCTCAAATTCTGTATCACAACTGTATGGTGACGAAGAGTCAATTGAAACTGTGGTGTCAAGCTTATATCTAATGGTTAAATAATGACATGCCCGCATTAATTAGTACTACATAATGACATGCCTGCATTGATTAGTACTACATAATGACATCCCCGCATTAATTAGTACTACATAATGACATGCCCGCATTGGGCATTGATTAGTACTACATAATGACATGCCAGCATTAATTAGTACTACATAATGACATGCCCGCATTAATTAGTACTACATAATGACATGCCCGCATTAATTAGTACTACATAATGACATACCCGCATTAATTAGTACTACATAATGACATACCCGCATTAATTAGTACTACATAGTGACATGCCCGCATTAATTAGTACTGCATAGTGACATGCCCGCATTGATTAGTACTACATAATGACCTGCCCACATTGATTAGTACTACATAATGACATGCCCGCATTAATTAGCACTACATATTGACATGCCCGCATTAATTAGTACTACATATTGATATGCTAGCATTAATTAGTACTACATAATGACATGCCCGCATTAATTAGTACTACATAATGACATGCCCGCATTAATTGGTACTACATAATGACATGCCCGTATTGATTAATTCCTTTACTTCATTAGGCTCGAGAATAACTTCATTATCTTGCGTATGCATTGCATCTTTTCATGTTGTCGTAAAGAAGCTTGTAAGATTTTTTCTTACGTTAAAATCGTCAATGAAACATATATTTGGTGGTTTGTCTTCTATTTTAATTTCGCTTCTCGTTGAATCCTACCGATCGTGACTCCAGTGTGTGCCAGTAGCTGTCACTCCAAAACAGTCCGACTAAACATAGAATTTGTTTTATTCATTCGCAACGTCTCAGTCAATCATACGGTCAATCCAATAGTACCAATAGCCGAGGTAGTCCGAATATATTACTATTTCTTCTCTTTCTTTTGCAAAAAAAAAAAATCCAATACAAATGCTTTAAATCATTTCTACCACAGAATACCATTGCAACTGATGTATTAATACGTGACTTGGTTTCGAATAAATATTTATCACGTTCAGTCTAACCTAAGTCCGTTTATTTTGTTTCTTCAAGGCCAAGTAAATGAAATTGGTTCATATGATCATTCATTTCAGAAAACAATAAATACTTATTTCTTGAAACAAATACGTTGAGGAAAGCTGCTTTAAATGAAAATTGCAGTGAGTAATGTGTATTGGTGGAACATATTTCCGTTGTGAGATATAAGTAGCATAGTTTGTTTTATATTTGTTGCTATTGTTGGGTTAGTCCTAAATGTTTTGTTTGTGTAGGTCGACTTCCCCGTTGACATCCAAAGCTCTTTACTGTATGAACTGGTGTAGCAAAAGGTTTGCATGGATGAAAGTATAATCTATAATGCGGTGCGGCTACAAGATTACTACGCATCAGATCGTTTCGGGTCCTTTTGTCTCGCTTGAGGTGCGTGCGTGTGTGTGTGTGTGTGTGTTGTGTAGACAGTGGTGTAAGGATGAGATAATAGATCACCTAAAAATCACCTTTCCACATACTTACCTTTTACTGTAGCATTTTCTCAGATATTAAATACATATTGATATCTGACGCCATTTTGTGCGTTTAAGTTTGCTTTTATTTTGCTTTACTTCTGTCATTTATTATTTATTTCTTGCGGAAATGGCTCATTAACCCCTACACGTTCTCTCTCTCTCTCTCTCTCTCTCTCTCTCTCTCTCTCTTGCTAAATAAAGCTATACGTGAGTAGTGAATGGGGTGAGATTAGCGACAATGGGAATTAGCATTAAAAACACCCCCTGGGTAAGATTAGCGACAATGGAAATTTAACATGAGCAAAAAACCCTGGGTAAGATTAGCGACAATGGAATTTAACATTGGAGAAAGGAAATAAAAGGAAATATCCATTCTAGGGACAAAGGCATTCGAACAATGGAAAAAAAATATCGTTTCTAGGGACAAAGGCAATTGAACATGGGGAATAGAGTTTGGGTCTGTCTAGGGACAAGGGGAATTGAACATGGGAATAGAGTTTGGGTTTGTCTAGGGACAAAGGGGAATTGAACATGTTAGAAAAAAAAACTACTTTAGGGACAAGGGGAATTGAACATGGGATTTTTTTTTTTTTAAATTTTAAAAAAGGGGTAGGCAATGGAAAGTCAGTCTCTTTTCGAGAAATGTGGGTGGCCCTGAAAAGGGCCTTTGGTTTTATGTTAATATTAACATAGACGGCATCTGTCACATCTTCTTCTTCTTAAACTCTTTCTAACTGCAGGTCCATACACAAGTACCCTCTTGAGGCATCCTTGTCTTTCTATGTAAACTCTTCTCATCCATAGACTAGTATCTGTCCTATCGACAACAGTCCACTTGGATCGGACATACATGGGTATGTCCGTCCTGAACATCATTGTTGACACAAGGGTGGAAGATTGAACGTCGGTCCACATCTTGAGGCTCCGAGAACAGGTGAGTGATTGCACTGAACTGCGCTTATTTATAGGGAGAGGAAGGATTGAAACGGATTGAGTTCATTGACCAATCCAAACACGCGTGACAAAATTCAGTCAGCCCGCATCCAATCCGAAGAGAGCAGTCTGTGACTTCACGTAGTCTATATAGATTCGCTAGCGCCTGTCTGTAGTCAATCGATGCGAGACAGTGATTCAACATGACGGAAACTCAGAAAACGATTCACTGGGGTGCACCAGCAGTGGAGACCGCCCAAGGGAACCCGGACTTACTTTCAGAAGAGGTACATTGGGATTTTGTTGATTTTCTTACCTCGCAAAAATTTGTTCCGGAACCTTCGTCTCATTCTTCATTACCGCAAGTGGAGAATTTTAGACAGAGACAGAAAGAAGAATTGGAGAAATTTATGCAACGACAAAAGGAAGCGGAACAAGCTTTTCTCCTACAGCAACAGCAACAGCAACAAGAAGAGGTAAGAAAAAAAAACAACAAGAAGAAGAAGTAGCAGCAAAGAAACAAGAGGGTGAAAATCAAACGGCCACGGTACTGTTGGACATTTTAGCGGAGTTAAGAAGTCTGAAACAAATGTATCAGACTTCTTTATCACGACCGAAGAGAATACGACCTTCCCGAGCTAAACACGCCAACCCTGTGACTAAGCCTATCGTACCACCCTTAGTGATTTCAACCCAATCATCATCAGAAGTAGGCCTCGGCCGTGGCAAAGGCTTAAGGCAGTTAAAGTTGATTGCTTAAACTCACCCCTACACCAAAAAAGGCCCTTTTCAGGGCCACACACTTCTCTCGAAAAGAGATAGCCTTTCAATTTGCCAATAACTCAAAAATCAACACAAAAAAAAACCATTTTACCCTTATAGTACGTGTCTGTGTATGAGTGCGTGAGTGTAGCTTCTTGTTTAAAATCAAAACTCAAAGACACTTACCTTATATAATTAATGTATTCTGTTCTCCATAGTTACAATCCAATTCACAATTCACAACAGAACACTTTATAAATTACATTCACTTCTTCTGTTTCTTTTTTTTACTCTCTTTTTTTTCAATTTCTTCACCGTCACAGTCTTTTCCTCCTCTTCCTCCTCACTTTCTTCCCTTCTTCTTTTCTTCTCCTGTTTCTTTTTCTTCACCTGGCTGCTTTCTTCCTCTGAAGAATCTCTCTCTTCTTCTGAAGAATCCCTCTTTTCTTCTGACTCCTCTTGTTTCTTTTTTGGGCAATCTGGAGACCAATGTCCTTTTTCTTTACAATAATAACAGGTATCTTGACTTTTGTCTTTTCTAGCCCCTGTTTTTTTTTTTTTTTTTGACGGTCTGGACACTCTGAAGACCAATGCCCTTTCTTCTGACAGATATTGCAAGTATCTTGACTTTTATCTCGAAAGGAAGGAGAGTAGTCCGTCGGCTGGTCTGAAGAGAATTTTCTAATGACCCCTCGCAAAGCTCTGATGAAACGTTCCATCTGGGTAGTCTCTTCCATCGTTGTGCTCGGTTTGAGAGTGAAATGAATAGTGAAAGGACAAGACACACACCCTTTTATATACGCTGGTTTGCCATGACTATAAATTAGTCTATGGTGTTTAAACTTGAGTCATTTGACGTTTTGCACTCAAGATGAAACGATCCTATTCATTCGAGAAGAAAGAAGAAGAAAGTAAGAGGCAGAAACGTGATCTATCGCCTCGTACCAGAGCTAAAGTCTTGGTACAAATTCATGCCAGTGATTTTGAAGAGGACATGAGTGAACCAGAATCCGAACCCTCTAAACAAAGTTCACCACCTTTAGTCAACCCTGAAAAGTACTATTCCATTCGAGAGACGGAAAAGCGCTCCTCTAGAAAATTTAGAACCACGGCTTACACCTACACAGTGAAGTTTAAAGATTTCAAGTCCGACGTACCATTGGAGAAAGCAAAAGGGTTAATCACCGAGATGTGGGATTCTTTGCTCACCGCACTCAAGCGACAATGTCAACCCAAAGAAGACGATCGCTTGACACTATCCATAGATCACGACAGCTTGAAATCCCCTGTTTGAATCGAGTTTAGCAGACCCGCAGAACAAACCCCTTCCAAAATCATGGACAAGATTCAACACGTACAGCAATCTAATGATCAGTTTGACATCACCGATGGTAAAGCCACACTGAAAATGGCCCACATCTCTCCTTCTCAAGGGACCGGACAACGCAATAAGGTGTTATTGGTGAACGACCTTCGCAACACCAAAAAGAGTCTCGTCCAAATTCACAATTCTCAAGACCAGATGTGTTTAGCCCGAGCCATCGTTGTGGGACGAACCTATGCCAACAAGAACGACACGGTAGAATGGAAAAGAGCCTGGAAAACTATTCAACGATCCGACCGAGCCAAACAACGAAACGAAGCAGAACTCCTGTTACCACAAGCCGGACTGTCCAAAGACACACCCTGTGGCATTCCTGAGATGCAGAAATTGCAAGATGTCCTAGCTCCACTCTACACCTTGAAAGTGCACCCTCAAGAAATGCGCGGACCTCTGTTGTTTCGAGGGAAAGACTTTAAGGACGGAAAATACATTCATGTCTATTATCACGATGACCATTTCGATACCATTACCACTATCACTGGATTCCTGGGATACAGTTATTACTGTGAGAAATGTGACTATGGCTATAACAATCGAGAGCAACACAAACATTGCGGATGGAAATGCCCAGGATGTTTGGCCTCTCCACCCTGTCTGAGCGAAGGACAGGAAAGAGTACATTGTCCTGCTTGTCTGCACACGTTTGTCAGCCCTGCCTGTTACCAACAACATCTGAAGACACAAGGTTCACAGCAGAAATGTGCTTGTCAACTCCTGAGATTGTGCCCTACGTGTCGACAAGGCCTACGTACCAACAGTACCAAGACACACGTATGTTCAGGAAAAAAAAAATGTGACATTTGTCACCACATCGTGGACCTGCAACACGAATGCTACGTGCAAAAATACCAACCCCCACCAGAGAAAGAGGACGGTCACAAGAAGAAAGGCAATTTCATCTTTTTCGATTTCGAATGCATGCAAGAGACTGGCATTCACATTCCTAATTTCTGCGTGGCTCATCGAGCGTGCGAAAAATGCATTCAAGAACCTATCTTCAGTCATTGCCCTCACTGCAGCAAGATTCCCGGAGGGCGTGAAAAAATCTTTCGAGGACCGAACACGTTAGCCGATTTTGCCCAATGGGTCTTAGATCCCATCGACAAGACGTGGAGCCAAGAGGACATCGAACGTTACGGAGATTGTCATCGTCATGCCACAGTGATGGCTCACAATTTCTCCGGATACGATGGACAGTTTCTTTTGAGGTATTATACGGAACAAGGCACCGAACGTCCTAAAGTCACTTTGAACGGAGCCAAAATCATTTTCATGCAAGTGGGACAAGTGCAGTTTAAAGATTCGATGAGCTATTTGGCCATGCCTTTGAGTCGAATGCCTAAAACGTTTGGAATGACAGAAATGGCTAAAGGGTACTTTCCACACTTTTTCAATACGGAAGCCAATCAACACGTCGTTCTACCCCATTTGCCTGAGGCTCACTATTACGTCCCCGACAACATGCGTACCGAACAACGAGAAGCTTTTTATGCTTGGTACCAGACTCACGCCTCCGACCCTTTCGACTTTCAGGAAGAAATGCTAAAGTATTGTCGTTCCGACGTGGACATTTTACGGCGTTGCTGTGGAAAATTTCGAGAACTGTTCATGGAACACCGAGGGGTCGATCCTTTGAAAGAAGCTTGCACCATTGCCAAAGCGTGTTCCTTAGTGTATCGACAACGATTCATGCCTGAAAACACCGTGGCTGTCATCAGTCCTCAAACGACCCACTATGTCAAACGTCAATACTCGGTCAAAGCCCTACGTTGGTTACATTACTTGTGCGACAAGGAAGACAAATGGATTCAGCATGCCCGCAACAGAGGAGGCGAAAAGACCATCGGAACGCATTCGGTCGATGGCTGGGACTTAGAAAACCCCAAGATCGTGTACGAATTTAACGGTTGCTTATTTCACGGATGTCCCGTCTGTTACCCTGATCGTAGCACTAAAAATCAGTTTTTACAACGAACCATGGAAGACTTGTACCAGGACACTTGTCGGCGACGCCTAAAGTTAGAACAGCAAGGATACCAAGTGGTGGAAATGTGGGAACACGAGTACGATCACCGTATGAAAACAGATCCCGAGTTTAAACGTGCCATGGAAAGTTACAAGTTGATGGACCCCCCTAACCCCGAGGGATAGTTTGTACGGAGGAAGGACCAATGCCACCTGTTTGCTGTACCAAGCCGACGAAGCGAAAGGAGAAGAAATCAAATACTTGGACGTGTGTTCGCTGTATCCTTACGTGTGCAAATATTGTCGCTTTCCTGCAGGGCACCCACAATTGTTCACGGAACACATCGACCTGAAAAACATTCGACAATACGAAGGCTTGATCAAGTGTAAAGTTTCGCCTCCCACGAACCTATACCATCCCGTGATACCTCACCATTGCCAAGGCAAACTGATGTTTTCTTTGTGCCGTACTTGTGCCGAAACGTGCAACCAAGACCAACCTTGTCAGCACACCCAGGAAGAACGGGCCTTGCCGGGACGTGGGTCAGCGTGGAATTGTTCAAAGCTCTGGACATGGGATACCAACTGTTAGAAGTGTACGAAATTTGTCACTTTCCCAAGACACAGCAATACCACAAGGGTGACCCCAGTCAGAAAGGCATTTTCGCCGACTACGTGGATGCCTTTTTGAAACTGAAGCAAGAAGCCAGCGGCTATCCGTCCTGGTGTCACACTCCCGAAGACCAAATACAATTCAAAGAGAAATACTATGAACAAGAAGGCATCTCTTTAGACCACATCGAGAAAAACGAAGGCAGGCGATCGTTTGCCAAAGTGATGTTAAATTGCTTGTGGGGTAAAATGGCACAACGACCGTGTTTACCCAAGACGGAATATTTGACAGAACCTTCCCGCTACTTCCAGATGATTCACGACAAAACCAAATACATGAAACACGTGGACGTCGTTCGCGAGGATTTGATCTTGGTCAATTACGAAGAAGATCTGGACTTTGTACAAGACGACCCTTTTGGAAATGTCATCATTGCGGCTTACGTGACAGCTCATGCTCGCTTAAAATTGTACGAAGCTTTAGAACTGTTAGGGGAACGTGTCCTGTACTTTGACACGGACAGTTGCATTTACATCCATCCCCCGAGTCAACAGCACCCTGACATCGAAGGAGACCGTTTAGGAGCCTGAACAGACGAACATCCCGACGACAAGATTCTAAGTTTCGTCAGTGGCGGTCCTAAAAATTACGGTTACGAATACCGGGACAAACAAGGAGAAGTGCACACGCAGTGCAAAGTGAAAGGATTGACTCTGAATTATCGTACCAGTCGAGTGGTCAACTTTGGGGTATTGAAAGAAGCCTTGCAATCGGGAGAGGATGAACACTTTAAAGTGACCACCTACCAACCGAACAAGATTGTACGTTTACCCACTCACCACATCGTCAGTCGACCCTTGGAAAAAGTCTATCAAATCGTGTACCAGAAGCGAGTGCGACTTTCCAATCATTTCACCTTACCGTATGGACACGTCGGTATTGGTCTGTATATAAAAAGGAACCCTAGGCAAGATCGATAGTTCATTGTGACTACCAAGACCAAGTGAACAAGATGAATACTTTCAGAGAAACACAAAACAAGTTTAGAAAGGCACAATTCAAGTGTGGGGCTTCTGAAGTTGAATGCGATTGTGAGCCTTGGGACTTTTCAACCTGTGTTAGTGACAGTACCAGAAGAACCCGTCACCCAGGACAGGACTGTCGTAGACATCCCTGAAAGACCCTTTCGGGAGGACACTTGTGTGACCTTACCCCCTTTAGAACTGGTCAGAACATTACCCAAAACATGTTGTACAGACACTTGTGTTTATTCCACGTTGATGGTTATCATGTGCCTTTTATCGTTGTACTTAAGCCTTTGGCTTTTATGTATTTTTGTCTTTCTTATTCATGTTTAAAACATTCAATAAACGTGTCCTGAAAAAAGTATATAAACTCTTGTCTTGTTTGTTTTCGTGTCACAAGTGACATTCCTAACACTATGGCTACCTCTGCTGTCTCTGTTCCCTCTTCCTCTACTGTGAAAGTCATCGACGAACACTTAGATCGTGCCAGTTGGGAGGCTTTGTATCTTCGCCATCCCTTTAACATGCTCATTGCCGGACCTAGCGGTTCAGGCAAAACCGAATTCGTCAAACGTTTGATCGAACATAAACATCATTTGATCGATCAACCACCTCAGCGGATCGTGTGGTGTTACAAAGACTGGCAATCGGCGTACAGCCTCTTCCGAGAAAGTCAAGGCGATTCCATCGTGTTTGTGGAAGGCATTCCTAAAGAAGACGACGGCATCGTCTCTGACTCCCGTCAAACCCATTTGGTCATTTTTGACGACATGTTAGGAGAAGACGAAGAAGAAATTAAACTGTGGTTCACGCGCAAAGGGCATCACCGTAATGCCAGTGTCGTTTACATCACCCAAAATTTGTTTCAACAAAGTAAAACCCATCGCACCATCAGTCTCAATGCGCATTACGTGGTCTTGTTTAAAAGCCCTCGAGATAAATCGCAAGTGCAAGTCTTAGCCAAACAGTTAGGGACACCTTGGCTGACTCAGGCGTACGACGACGCCACTCAAACTCCACACGCCTATTTACTCGTCGATTTGAAACCTACGACCCCCCGAGGATTTGCGATTTCGTACCCACTTGTTTCACCACTGGTGCCAAGACGGAGGGGCTGTCCTGTACACGTCTCCGTCCTCGACTTAATTTCACTCCACAAAAAAATCTATAAAAACCTCAGACCCTTTTCGTCTGTCTCACACACATTTTGAACATGACGTCCCTTCAGTCGCATCTTCCCGTCAAATTGATTCGTGCCTTGTATGGCATCAGTCGAGAAAAAAATCCACAAACACGAGCTCGTGTCTTAGAAGCTAGTCTCAAAGAAGTCTTACGATGGTTCACGGTGACGGCACGTCAATTACTCCAAGGAATCATTCAGATTCCTCATCAAACCAAACGCTTTTTTGATCGAAACAAAGTCGCTTTGACCCAACTGGCCGATCCCCGCATCGACACTCAAACCAAAACACAAATCATTTTGAAACCTGGAGGGAGCGGTACTCTAGGAGGGGTCATCATTCGCTCTCTCTTAAGATGGGATCCTAATGCCCCCAAACTTCTCCCCAAGAAAAAAGTCAAACGAAGTTCCAAGAAGAAGAAAAAGACCAGGTCCCCAAGGAGAACTTCTCCAGTGGCGGGACCCTCCTCTTACCAGAGGCCACCTGGGAAAAAGAAAAGAAGCCCCCAGAAAAAGAAAAGTCCACAGAAGAAAACTAGTCGCAAGAGAGGCACTTCGGCCAGGACGCAACTTTACACTCGCAAACCACGACCTGCCACGGCGGTGACTGCGTCTCCGGCAGCCTCAAGTTCATCCACTTCTCCGTTGATGACACCAAGAACTGAAGAGTACTTGGAGACGTTGATCACACCAAGAACATCTCCGTTGATGACCCCAAGAAGAACTTCCCCAGTGGCAGGACCCTCCAATTTAGTGGCAGTGGCTGCTGCTCACAAAGTACCTTCTCCCAAAATCAAAGTCCAAGAAAGATCGGGCATGTTACCAAGTTTACTGGATTTGTCCAAGCAAAAACTGGCTCGATTTAGTCCGTTACGTACCCCTGCACGAAGTGTCATGCCTGTCCTCAAACTGATACGACGTAAAGACAATCAGTGGCGACGCGTTCCAGTATAAAAAAAGGTCTGTGACCAAGTAGGGGTATCAGTGTTTTTGGTGCTCCTGAAGACTCAAAGATGTCACCCTCCAGAAAACATCCCTCTTCTAAACAACCCCAAGGAAAGAAAAGGAAAGGACTGCCTCCTCGTTTAGTCAAACATGGGGACATGTTATCTGTCCTGTCCAAAGCTTCTCTACCTCTACGAAAAAACCTCATTCAGTCAGCCTCCAAAGAGGTCATCGATACCGTGTGCGAATGTTGTTTGAACGTCTTGAAAGGCACGATCCCTTTGTCCAAACACCAGAAACAATGCTTAGGCAAACATCGTCACGTTCTTCGCCAAATGGTTCAAAAGAAAATTCCCCTTCGTCAAAAGAAGAAGATGTTGGTCCAACGTGGAGGCATTTTACCCCTCTTGTTAGGTCCCTTACTGAAAGGAGTCTTGGGAACCATGTTGGGAGGACTGGTGGGAGCAAGATAAAAAGGCCTTCGGAAGTCCCAAGATCTCAGAATCGACCCCTGACAACCCCATGGAAGGACGAAAACTAGCTTTAGTGCCTTACAAACGATGGATGGAATACCATCGTTGGCAAGAACAACGCACCCCGCATTTACCTCCCAATCCCCATTTGAGCGAGATGTCCCAGTTACAACACGAATTGCAGTCCTTGATGGATCGCCAAGATTTGTCCGAAACAGAAAAATCGCAAAAGTACGGTCAACTCTTGCAACGACTGCAACTCTTTCACCAGAAAGCTTTAGACAAAACAGCTCTACCCACTCTGAAAGATTTTAAGACCTTGATGAAAAGTCCAGCACCATTACCAGTACCACCACCACTACCAGTGACCAAGACAGAAAAAGGAGAAGAAGAAGAAGAAGAAGGGTTTCTAACTCCACCAGAAAAAGTACACAAGTTAACAACACCACCTACCTCCAGAATTGGATGGATTAAAAAGATGATGGCCACCCCTTCTTCATCACAAGAGAAAAAGAAAGTGAAGACAGAAGTGAAGACAGAAGTGAAACAAGAACCGATATCCCCCGCTCAGACATCCTCCTCTTCAACACCTATTGCCGGTCGCACACGCAAAGCATTGCAATCCAAGAAAATACCCCAAGAGAAAAAGAGTAGCATCCTCCAAGAGTGGGTGTCTTATTAACACACAAACACAAAAAAAATGGAAAAAGTCTTAGCCAGCATTTACTACGATCCCTCCCATCCTGCAGGTTACGCAGGAGTTCAAAAATTGTATCGTGCTGCCGAAACGCGACTGAAAAGTCTCCGTTTACCTCAAGTGCAACGATGGTTACAAGAACAAGCTACCTACACTTTACACAAACCCATTCGACGCAAGTTTGCCAGAAGTCGCACCCGAGTGGAAGGCATCGATCATCAATGGCAAGCCGATTTAGCCGATGTCTCTCATTTGGCCAGCTACAATCGTGGCTACA